>CM034152.1:744529112-745215618 GCA_019776745.2 Taxus chinensis
CTTTATTTCCTACCTCTATTCCTAATTTAATCTGCTCTAGATGAGCACGAAACACTCATACTAACTGGGGGGAAAGTGGGGATTCAATCTGCCTTTAAACATATTGATTTAGCTGCTTTTTAAAAAATTTGCAAATTTTTAATTTCTGCGGGATTTGACATCTCAAAATGACCTTCATGAGTAGTCACTGGAATGGCATTTTCCCTTGTACATGTTGATATTATTATTCTACCAAGAATACTCTAAAATCTGCCAGCAGCTCTGTTTGGTTGATTGCTTTCTTCTTTTGGATCTGTTGGATCATGAAGATAATCTGAGTTCCAAAACTGGTTAGTTTTATTGTTTGTATGAGCAGATCTGATAGTTTTATTTCCATGTTTTACAGGGTTGGTGTCAGACTCTTTTCATTTAACTTTTGGTTGCGGTGTCCTGTCATTTTCTTTATTTGCAATGGTAGTTGCCAGGAAGAAACCTGATGAAGTTTATACATATGGGTGAGTTCACTTTATTTAGTAGCTCAATGAATTTTCAAACTTGCTTGTATATATTCTTTTATATCATCTTCCATTTTACTTTATGTAATTTTTTTAATTTTTTTAGAAAGCAGGGATCTTGAATGTTCATTTCAAAGTTTTCTTACAAACTCTACCCTGAAGATATTGACTCCCGTAAGCATGGCAGTGCACATTGAAAGCAAAACTGATGAATCAGTACTTACCTTGCCATATATTTTGTCTGATTTGTAACTCTTTGCTATCTGATCAGGTAATTATAGATCCGTATTTGTATGTACTAGTTGTCCAGAATATGGTTTGCCTTTCTATGATCAAATCCATTTATAGAGAAAAACCAGTCTATGAACCTTCTGCAAGTTAAACCTACCAACTCCAATGAAAAACAAAACCTTAGAGGTATCTGTAGGCTTTTAGCTATGTTACCGGAAACGTGGCTGGGGGCCTTGGGAGCGGGAGCGGGAGCGGGAGCGGCGGTGGGAGCGGGCAGGGGCTGCGGAAACGCCCGGGCACTTCAAACAACTTTATTGCCCTTCAGATGACTGTATTGCTTGTGTTTTTCAGAGAAAATCACCTTTAGGGAGTTTTATTTGCTGCTAATCAATCTGCTTATGCATCATGCCCTTGATCTGGTTTGTGACAGATTTCTATGCTCTTCAAAAAAGCCTTCAAACTTGTTCTCGAAATCCCATTTGGCAATCGAAATCTCTGCCCTTCAAAATGAAGGCAAACCTTTTCTATCTTCTCCCACAGTTTGTAATATATTATAAAGTAGATTGCAATATAGATTTGGCATAGAAACGATTACTATAATAGATTATTGAGAATTATAAGCCCATTTATACACATCTTATAATATAATAGATTACTTTATATTTATAATAAATATAATAAGGCAAACAATGTAGATTGCTTTATAAATATGAGTATAATATATTATATATATATATTTATATTTTCTATCAATATATTGTATGGGTGTTTACGTGCCGTATCCAAGCCGTATGCAAAGGATTTTTTTTGCTCATATCCAAAACGTATCGGCAGCATAGGATATAAATTATATATATATTTAGACTGGGAGACTAGCAGCCTAACATTTTTTAGCTTGGGAATTTATAAGTTCTTTGACTTCAATCTTGTCTTTCATATGCATAATATGTGGTTAATAACTACACAAATTCCTATTTAGTAGGCTGAAATTTATATATTTTTAAATTTTTATACATTTTGTACAACCATATCTAATGCCGTATCCGGGGCCAATTTTTTATTCCGCATCTGCGTATTGGATACTCTGTACCCGCTACTTGTATCCAAAACGTATCGGCTAACTTAGGTATTCGGTGAATTTTGAATATTTTAGACTCAAATTCGTCAAATGCGATTCACTTAAATTCAGAGATAAATTGGCACTCGTATTGCAAGGATATATTTGAATTTTTTTTATGACAACATGACTAGGGCCAAAATTTGCACCCACACGATTGTGAAGAAACCCTGCAAAACAGTCAAGAATTCAGTGGAAGGGCTGTCATAGCATGGAAAAAACAAGATGTCATGGTCCATGCTTGAACATGGATTAAATGGTGAAGTAGGCCAACAGTCAATGTTTGTCTGAGTTTCCAGGGCGTGGGTACCAGGGAACGCACTTCTGAAATGTAAAAAGGAATCTTATGTCATTTTGGGGATGGTGGGCAATATATATTTATATAACAAACACAAACTCATATATACACACTTGCACACAAACATACACACACACATAATGTCACACATGACTAGGGGACTGGAGTGATCGGTAAGTCTGTTCCGGAGTCACTCCTTATGCAAGATGCATATATCTATATTTCCTATTGTTCATGTATATATTATATATGTGCAAAAAACTATAATTTTTTTTTAAAAACTTTTCAATTGTATATCTAAACTGTTAAATATCATTAAACATTCTAAATGGAGCTGATATTTAAACATCATCTATGGCATTGAATATTGAATAATAAACATTCAATATTGACACTTGAAATAAAAAATTGAATGCAACACTGAAATATAACATACAAAATAATAAATATGCATGATCTAATTGTTATATCATTAATGATCAGAAAATAAATGTTGAAAATGCGCTCATTTTAATTTTTTTTAACACCCAAATTCTATTAGGTTTAATCAAACAATTGTAGAATTGGGGGGATAATCTTATAAAATGTCCTTGGCATGCTTAGTACCCAAAACAGTGTCCCTGAAACATCCCTAGAATGCTAAAAAAGGCCTTCGGAAATGTTCCTGAGACATGAGAAATAAATTCGGAAAAAGGGCACTTGAAAGAGACACCCATTCCACATTCCCGTATGATCCCCGAAAAGCCTAGGATGGCCCTGAAGGGGACATGTGCCCATGGAACACTGGTTGCAGTGCACGAATTATACTATAAGTCTATTCTCACGGAATGGTTTTCTAAATGAAAAGCTTCAAATGCTGGTTCATGTAAATGTTTCCCATCTATATTCTGTGCTTCCAGTTGCTTATTGTTCATTGAATGTCCATTTATACTCTGCTCTCATTTAGACAATCCTTTCCCAACATCAAGTGTTACAAAAAGTATTTCTAGAGAGTGAGGAGATCAAGGTGTGATCACTCCCAAGTGTTTTTCCTTGCAGTTCAAATTGTATTATGCCAAAGATACGGTGAGACTGGGACTCAGACAATGTATGATAGATTAGGTGCAAGCATGGGTAATAAGACAACAATCTAAAATTTGTATCCATTACCAAGAATTAATGATGTCCTCGGATTGGGCTCTAAGGAGATAAATACGCCACAAAGATGATCGAACTTGAAGCCACAATACAAACTGAGTTTGTAATGCCTTATGGAGTGTAAAAAGCACATAAGCAAATTTCATGTGGCTTAGTTGACTCGAAACGGTTTAGGATGAAACCGGACCGGTTCGACCGGTTTGGTATCTGATACCGGAAACGGCAAATTCCTTACAAAACCCCGGATTCGGCGTACCAAACAGTCCAGTTTTTTAACCGGTATAAATGTCTAAAATATGTATGAACCGGTTTTGGCTGCTAAATAGGAATTTAATTATTAACCACATATTATGCATATGAAGTTGACAAGATAAAAGACAAGTTATTGGCCGAATATTGTCGAGTAACCACAACAAACAAGCTAGGTCTGCCGAGTAAAACTTTGAAACTTAAAAGCTTAAAAGTTAAATTCCAAGTATGGTACTATATACATAAGATCAAACTATGCATATTTTGTGTGTAGTTGTCATGGAATCTCATGGTATATCTAATCTTTCAAATCATATTGTTTTCAATATTAAAAATGCTCAAACTATCTTTCATGTGTCAATATTCATTAGTAAACCGGTTCATCAAGAGTTTGAACCGATCCGGTTCCGGTCAGGTTCATCGATTCCGGTCCGGTCCGGTCCAACCACTTGACCGGCTTTCGAGTCCGGTTCCGCATTTTTAAGGGCCATTGCTACTAGGTGCACCCCCTTGTGGATGTAGGTCTCGCGGTGCCAAAGAAGTCGTCAATCCCTCATCATCTGCTGACATGGTGGAAAATGGAAGCATCCAAGTCAACTATCTCTGGATCAATATCCCAATGTTTTGTTGACCCTTCCTTGTACTTTGGCTGCTTCTGGGATAGGAGACACAAGTTGGAATGTATATATACCAAATATTTAGCCTTTTTAGCCCCCAACTCTGTTGCGCTTTTGTGAGTGGATGAAAGTATAAGTACTCTGGTTGCGCTCAGAGGAAGATGAACTTGCAACCTATATAGGGAAAAGTAGATGCAAACTTCAAAGTCACTGCAAACTTGAACTTCAGATTGAAAAACTCAAACTTAAATTTTACAACAACAAAAAAGGAAAGAGAATTAAAAAACATTAAAAAATAATTTGTGCCAAGACCTTGATTGCAAGAGGCTGCAAGTACAGCTAATGCATGTACCATGGAGGTACCACCACATATGAGCATCCATCTTGTAGTTGCTCTGAAAAGCGAGAAGGCTATGAGTTGTTTCTGCTATAAAATTGGCAAACTCTATCATAACCTGCCCTTGGGCCTCAGGATCAGGGAAGAGCCTAGCTAATGCTAAACATATATCCCTCACTGACTTTCGCATCCCTGTATGATGCCATCCTCCCCGGTAAAAAAAGGATCTCTGTGTTATAGAATCTAGAAGTCAATGCAAACGCAAGTAGATGTAGCATGGGGTGGTCATTTTGTTCCACCACTCAATGAGGATTGACTTCACTCCTTTGAAAAATATTGTCCTCAAAATCTTGTTCTTATGCATTTATGAAAGACTTTTATCTTCTCAATCATTGAGTTGATATCATCATGTATCTCTCATAAACATGGTTCATCCATGTCAGTAAAGCGGATCATGGTCATAATGGGCTCAATAAAACTCAGCAAATAACTCTACTCGATCCCACCAAGTGTTATCTAAGATCAAGTTGCCTTCGTTTTTTGAGCCCATACACTATTTGATTGCCTCCATACAGCCCATAGGTTGGAAGTCACCATCCTGTTAAGTGCCTTTCGCACCTTCACAAGTCGTCTCAAGACGATTGTGTATAATGTGAATCGAGTCTTAGCAACCTAATAAGAAATGAGAAACAAAAAATTTTTAAAAATTGAAAACTTTTGAATTACTAATATTGAAAGCTAAAAGATTACTAAAAAACTTACATTAAATATTAAATTAAAAAGAAAGAAAAAAGGCAGCTTGTCCTTACCTTTAACAACTCCAAATACGAGAAGGATCTAAAAATGCCTTGCGACATGATGATGGTTGGTCACAAATATTTGGATCTCTTCACCCTCTACGTACACTTGTTGAATCCATTCTATTTTACTGGCTATCTTTCTTTAGCATTAAATTGAGTGAATGGACAGCACATGGTGTCCAAAAAATATACACATACCTTGCCTTAACTAACATCCCTGCGGCTTTGCAATTCTTGGCGTTGTCTATTATGACTTGGACAACATTTTGAGGCCCCGCTGCCTCAATGGACTTCAAAAAGGATGTTAGCAATAAATTGGGCATCCTTCACTTGCCCCTCACAATCAATTGCTTTCAAAAATATGGCCCCTTTAGGGCATACTACAACCACATTGATCAAAGGGCAATTTCTTGCATCTTTCCATCCACCAGAAACAATGGACACACCTGTCTTGGCCCATGAATCTTTAATTGGTTACAAGGAGGTTTCCACATATTTCTTTGTTGTCTATCTTATAGGGTGGTGCAGATCTTCTCATAGCCTAGCCCTTTGTACCCTTTTGGTGACCTCATTGATTGTTTTCACCATCTCTTGCCAATATGGTGACCTTACAACATTGAATGACAAGACCATTCGCATACACACATCTTGCGATGTGCATTCATCTACAATATCCTTGTTCTCATTTTGAAAGGTTTTTTCCAATGGTCCTTTTGTCCTGCTTCTCTTTCGTGAAAGAGGTGACATCCTCATGCATGTGATGATAGGAGTCACAAATGGATGTGGCATGGCCACAATTGGGGATCCACTAGGTGATGGAGCAACTAGAGGCCTTGCTGAACGAGATGAACCTCCTCTTTTGGCCAATGGATGACCCACTCTCAGAGCCACTCTAGCCTTTGCATCCTCCTGCTCTTTGATATATGCCAAAACATTTTCTTTTGGCACCCCAGCATTATTCCTCCCCCTACATACTCTTACTACCATTACCCGTTATGGCACACAAATGGCTTTTCACCCTACTGTAAAAGCCTTTGAATATTCCATCACACTCATTGCATTTCCATTCAAAACAACCACCACCTGCAAGTTGTTGAACTATTGTTACGTGCCTCCATAACGGTGAATTTGGGTCAAAGTCTTTGGCCAAAGATTGCCCAGAAGAAGCAGAACTTGTTGCCATTGTAGAAATACCTACAAGGTTTAAAAAACAAATTAAGCAAAGAAAACAATGGCATGCAATTGCATTGTGATTGAACAATGAAAATTAAAAAAACTAAATGGAAAGAGCAAAATAAAAATGAACATAAGCAAAAAAATGTAATGTGTGAAATATTAAATAATAAAAAAAAAAATAGAAGAACAAGGCTAGAAATTAAAAAAAACTTACCTTCACTTAGTAAACCACAAATCAAATCCTTCACAAATCCTCCTTTGCAGCTCCTCACACTCCTCCAAGCTTAGCAATAGCTCCTCACACTCCTCAAACCCTAGACAAGCACAATGCAATTTTGGAGAGCCACAATGTGAGTTTGTTTGCTTTATGTTTTGTTTGTGTGTTGTTCTTTTGTTTTATTGTTTAGAGGTAGCTTTTAGGTTTTAGATTAAAAGAATTTATTATTTTTTATTGTTGTGCGCCTTTAATATATTTGTTTAACATAAAATTTAAATATTATTCTAAAATAACTAATATCTTGTTTTTCACAAAGTGGAATTCGGCAAAATATGTTCAAATAATTTTTTTTATTAGGTAAATACGCCCGGTTTTAAAGGCGCAACCCAAAACACCGGGCAGTTTACAAATGCACCGATAAAGATATTATAATGAGCCGATCAAAAGAAACAACCTATACTAGCGGCAAAGCTCCCGAGACATCAACAACAACGTAAACAAACGTTTCAACGGTAACTCATCTTTGAGAATCCTTCCCTTGGGATATTAAATGGATTTTAAGGGGATCATTTCCACTTATTCTTTTCTTCTTCTTCCCCATAGTAGTCCAAGCTTCATCACTATTCAGATTTACATTTTCCTTGTTGTGAATCAAAATGATGATTTCAAAATTCTCCTTTTCTTCACAATTTTGAGTCACAAGAGGAAAGGAATTGGTATCCATAGTAGCAGAAAGGGGCATATCCTCCCCAATAGAATTGCAAGAAGGAAGGCCCACCACAATCGACGGACCAGACATAGTTTCATTCTCAGGAAAGTCCTCTAAATCACTATCCAGATGAACAAAGAGGCGACTAGGATTCAAATTTATCCACCATGAAGATCTACTTTTTCATTTCATTCTTTCTCTTAGCCATCACACAATCAGCAACAATATGCCCCAATGCAAAACAACTTTTACATCAGAAAGGAAATCCTTCATAATCAAGAGGTTGTGTCCAAGATTTGTTTTGAACTTTGAACTTTAGGCTTAATGCTAAGAGGAAGGTTTTTTGAGGTATCAAGCTCAACTAGGATTTAAGAAAAGGTTGTATGAGTAAAATGAGTAGTTTGGGAGTATATACACAAGATATTTCCCAATGTATTTCCAATGGAGACAAGACAATATTGGTCCCAAAATTGCAGCGGTGAATGCGCTAATCTAACCGAAACCGGTTTTCAAGAAAAGGTTTAAGTAGTTTGATTAAAAGACGGGAACCGGGGTTTCATGATAAGTTAGTGAGGTTGGCTATACCGGCAAAGTTTCCGGTCAACCTAGGTTATATCCTTATCAACTATAGAAGTAAAAAAATAAAATAAAGGTACCCTTATTTACATGGATTAGATGTCTAACCTACCTTACAGAAGAGGAAGCCAATGCTTTGAAATCCATTCCTGGAGGGTGGGAAGGCTTGGCAAAAAGCCACTAAATCTACAAATCAGGACATGATCTTGATAGAAATTCTCAGATTTAAGTACAAATCTTCCCAAAAAGCCACACATGGGATATTTGAAGTAGGTACCATAGGTGTGGGTTTACATGGAGTCCTTCCTTGCCGCACGTCCCTAAATGAACGTTTTGATAGTTAACCATGGCTTGCCCCTTGTTTTGGAAGACCCCTTCAAAGCCATCTGAATATGGAAAACGAGTAGGGAATTTAGGTTTTCTTGGCCATAAACAGAAGTTCCCTTATAGAGGCAGAAGTCCCAATCCTGAAACTTAAGAGTTGTGAGATAACCGAATAGGGGAAACAAAGTTCCCCAGCTCCCCGTTGTCTGAAAACCCTTGGAGATTACAATGGTATCAATTTTTGTTATTTTCATATCTGGAGCATAGAGAGCCATTGGGGCATACAACAATAATTCTCTGTGCCCTAACTTAGCATGTCTGCTACCTCCAGAGGAAACCTATAATAGGCCAACACCCGTCGCAGCACTTCATGAAGGCTTGGCACCACACTAGACAGAACACTGCCTATTTGGACGCAGAGAAGGCGCCGCACATGCCACTGTTCACCAAATCAGGGGACGGATCCACCACAGCCTTGATTCACAAGGGTTAGGTTTCGTGGATTTAGGGAAAGTATTGAAACCAACATGCCCTTGCCTCTCACATATCAGCACAGGTGCACCAACGACAAGATGGATTTCAATGCCATAGGGTGACACCCTGAATAGTCCTCCGCCGGTCGTCCTCCATTGACTGAGCAGATAATTTCACCACTATTGCAATGGAGAAACGAGGAGTTAGGGTACCTAGGGAACGATGGAGGAGGAATGTGGAGCCATCGAAAAAAATCACAAATTACATTTCCATGTTCAATTAAATTATAATAATAATTAATAATTTTTACATAGTAGATTAAGTTACGGAAATAAAATTTAAGTAGAAAATGGGACCAGAAAATATTCAGTGATTTTAAAAGCATAACTTGAAAATAGTAGTACCAAACATGTATACCACCAAAAAATTCAATCAGAATTTTAGTGGGCTTAATATATTTTTCATTACATACTCATCATCTAATTGAAGTGACCACATGTATACCGGAACCCAAAAAAAATTCAATCACATACATTACTCATGGGATCTATTCTCTGTGTCCATATTAAAGAATATTCAGAGACTCCTTTTAGAGGTTTTTTAATTCTATTTTTTTCAATTTTTCAATTCTATTTGCTTTCCATGATTAATCTTTATGTTTTATCTTATAACGGGGGTTACAATATAACCAACTCAGCAAAAAATATTTCAACACCTCCAAAGATACCAAAAAAATTACATAGCTCATTTAATAAACAATAGAATCATTACTAATAAAATAGTCGAAAGGAAAGACACATATAAAAACGGTTTATGCGTATGTGGCATAAAAGGTACTCCAAACAATTGTTTCATCTCTCTTTAATGGACATATTTTTTCAAAACCTCCATAATGAATATCATGTCATCAACCTCCCATAATCATAAATTCAAAATATTTATGAATTTCTTCACTCATATCAGGTAAAGTATTATAAAATAATATAAGTCAAAGTAGTAAAAGTTATAAGTAACATATAAGGATTCTGTGGTTGCCTCGAAAACGACGATGATCCAAGAACTTGCTTCCACAAACATATAACCCGAAATTGCGACTAAATTTATTTATTTATTTATTTATTTCAGGTGTATGATTAGAAATCAATCCTTTCATACAAAACTAAGTTGTACTAAGCGTTAGTAATAAGGAATAGAAAAATCTTAATTTATATTTAATCATATAGATGTATATAATGTAAGTTTAGCTAAATACAGGTATTTCATTGTTAATTAGGAAGTGCACAAAATCCCATCTTCTCATACTAGGTTAAATGTACTAAGAATGTGAAAATGTTTATAATATTGTATTTCATTCGCGTACAAAGATTACTTTCTTTAATGTAGGTTATACATATTTGAAAAATGAACAAAAAGTCAAGAGATTTATATGGGGTATCACATTCCAAGTTAATAGGAGTTTGAAATAGATATGGTTAGGGGTGAGTGGCTTTAATAGCCACGTACGAACCATATCATTAAGTTGGGAGTACCTCTCCTTCAAAATTTGCGTGCAGGCTACTCACTTGATGGGCCACATGTTTTTTCATTTATTTGGAACTTTGTATTTTGCAATATCTTATGCCCCCCCCCATTTGGTCTGCAAACTTAGCCATGGCCGCGCGGGTCAGACATGGTGGTTAGAGATGAAGGCTACAGCTACAAGATCAACAAGTAGGAGTCCTCCAATTCTTTGTTCCATTCAGCCCTAAGCCGCGTGAGCAGAGATGTTGATTAAAGATGAAGCTATAGTCTAGTGAGATAGGCGTGCTACCTCATCCCACTCGGTTCCCCTGGCCGCGCGGGTTGTCATGGAGGCTATAGATCGAAGCTATAGTCTAGTGAGATAGGCGTGCTATCCTCATCCCACTCGGCCCTGGCCGCGCGGGTTGTCATGGAGGCTATCAAGACGAAGCTACAGGCGAGTGAAAATAGGCGTGTTACCTCCACTATCATTGGGTGCTACGAGGTGTGTTCGTGGCAAGGAACTACAGCAGCAGCCTGCATAGGAGGACAGCTAGGCGGCCCAAGGTAGTCGCAGCATAGGAGAAGCCTTAGGGCGCTTCCGACAATTAGGTTGTCCAACCACGTTGTTATCTGCTCAGTATCAAAAGCATCCTCAAATTCGGGATTCACCTTTAAGATATTTTATCAAAATCGATTAAGGAACAGTGAGAGTGTTACGAGGAGACCTGAAGAAATTTATTACAAGATCTTCCATTGAGATCTTACCCATTTTACGGTGTAGCCCGTGGAAGAGAATCTCATAGAGGTGGATCTGTTTTCATATCAACGTATTCATGGAGCAGTTTGTTTTGCATTTGCATGAACATCTCATGTGTAGGTTTTATTACAGACCTATTACGGCCATGCCATAGGTAAATTGTTTTATATATATAATTAATATTATCTACTTGGCAATAGTTTATACTAGCATACTTTTGTTAATATAAAAGAAATATTGATAGTATATTAATATTAATATAACTTGATAATAATAAATTCATTAATTTTAGTATTACTTTAATATGAGTAATATTTAAAATAAGTTTCCTTCTTAAACATTAAGGACATGTGGTTAATGGACTTGATAAGTTAGAGATTTTGCATTAAAATTCCTTTCTACACCATCTAATAGGCATTTGAATGGGATTTCAAGTAGATTTGATTTCACTTTCCTTTTACAATTTGCAATTAGATTTACAATAAATTCTTAGATGAAGAAAAAAAATCATAATAGAGCTAGGAGCTTAAATTACTTCACTGGCATATTGAAAACTATTTCAAAACTTAAGTCTTTCCATCAACAATACAAGAAGAGATAATGCACTAATATTCCCAACTTCTTCAATACATCTCTTTTAAGCAACAAAATGAAATTTAATATAAATTTTTTTTTTTTTAAAAGTAAATTTCCCAACATTCCTCAAGAGGGTTTCAACAATACTTCCATTAAGTTTTAGAGTAAGCACTACTAACATTTCAACAAGATCAACACACTCATATGAGGTTCCAAGCCAAGTTAAAGGAGAATAAATAAATTGTCTTTCCTTCAACTTTCAATTCCATCCACATTACAACCTTACTAATGAAGATCAATACAACTTTCCTTCAACATCTTGTTACAACATTTTCCACTTAATGTGGGAACAATTTTACAATAATGGAAGCTACAATACAAAGCAATATTTCATTTTTCTTCCACTCTAGGTGGGTAAACATACAAGGTAGTTTCACATTGTGATCAACAAGGCTCCAATGCTACAAACATCAACAAGGTAGCTCCTCCAATAGTTTGCTTGATTCACAACAAAACAAGGGGAGAGGCAACGCTCTCCTCCCAACCAAGATACCCAATGGAGAAGAGAAGCCATCCCCTCCATTGGCCCCCGAGCGCCAACCACATTACAATGGGAGAAAATCCAACTCATGGCAACTACTAGCTTCCACATAACTCAACATAAAATTTCACATTCATTCCATAATCCTTCAAAACAAAATCAACAACTCAACAAGAGGGAAAAACAATCACAACAAGTCACAAGGCTTATCAAAAAAGCCATAAGAGTAAGACCTATGGGGAGGCCACTTATGCCTCCCAATGGGAATGGGTGCCCACCTAAAAGCCTCCAATGCAAAACACAATACCCCAAACAACTCTTATGCCTCCCTCAAGTACCCCTTATCCCTCCATCCACTCTTATGCCTCCCTCAACTCTTATGGCTCCCTCAAGGTAAAAACAAGAAGAAAATGCAAGCATTTCTCTTACAAGGTGGGCACCCCAACCCAAACTCCCTCCTCAAGAACATGATCTGTTATGCCTCCCTCAAATAAACTCCCCATAGTCTCCTCCCACTCCCAACCTAGGCATTCTACCCATTCCCAACAAGCATTTCAAACAACAACTATTCAACACAACATAAATATACATTCACATAATAAAAAGGAAACATAATGCAAACAAAGGTGAAGCTCCTACCTTTCCATGGTAGAGCTTGCTCCAAGTATGAAGTCTCAATCCCTCCAAAGACCAAGCAATCATCCTCTCCAACAAAATTCCCACAAGTATCAACAAGCTCCAAAAATCCACAAACTCCTTCAAAATCCTCTCCTCTCCAAAATACAAAAGACAAAAAAATGAAACTTCCAACCCCCAAAACAAACAAGAGGATCAAATAAATAGAGAAAAGAGAGGGAGGGATGATGTGGCTCCAAGTAGGATGCCACCTCCTTTTCCCTCCACTCCACATCATTTGGTCAACCTCATATTCCAATGCACCATTAATAAGTGGTTGAAAGAAAGGCAAGCACCTTACGCACTCCAACTAAGCCCACTCCCCCAAAGGACAAAATTAAATTTTGAAAGAAAGTGCAATTAATATTTTACCCTTTTATCCCCCCCAAAACACCTAAAAGACCCTAAATTTGGCCTTCCAACTTATAGGTAGGGTTGGCATGGGGTTTTAAGAGGTGTGGGACAAGTTTGACTTGTCCCACAAGCTTTGAAATTTGGCCTCCAAGGTCATATTCGAGTTTCCCATGTGGGGTAGAGTGTGCTACACTCAAAACTCAAACACACATCAATCCACACAAAATCCAAAGTAAATCAAGCCTAATAAATGAACTCTCTTTGGTCATATCCTTTAATTAGTTTAGGACAAATTCAAATTAGTTTAATTAAGACACTACAACCCATGACTAATAAAGGGGGTAAACTCCAATCCAAAGAATGTGAATAATAACACAAGTAAAATTTCACTTACTAAGAGCAACACATACTAATCATAATAAAAAGAGAAAAATAAAACAAAACAACACATGACCCCTAGGTCACAATTTTCCCTTAACCAGATAATTTTAACACACACAATTACTTGTTGCCATGGTGACCTTAGCTGGATTCTTCTTGAATTCCGATGTGGTTGGTCTCCACTCCCCAATATTGTTGTGAATATAATATACCTGCAGAACAGAGAATACCTCCTTCGGCCTGTTGGCCGCATTAAAACATTCATGCCAAATATACAATATAATCTAAAATAAATGACACATGATTTACTATCATCTATGCAAGTACGATATCACTTACACTTTCTAGCACATTTCTATTCCACATTTCATTTATGTCAAAAACGATCATCACATTAGTCCAATTATCAAGTTCTACTCAATATGATTAAACATATCACATGTCATAATTAAAGATAAATAACCCTGTCAAAAGTATACAAATATCGTCATCAAATGTCCACTAGTAAACCATATGCATCATATAAAGATCAAAATCAATAACGGTCCAATGTCTATGATATCTACTAGCATGCTAAATCAAGAAGCCATAATAATCCATAAGTGAAGTAATCAGTCTCGAAAACAACAAAACAAAATGGTGTCGAAGTGAAGTGGGCACTACACGAGGAGTTTCTGAGCATTCGAGGGCAAATAGAGCAGACATCGCAGCAGGACAGACGCAAATCCAGTCGCTTAGAGAAAACCGAGGGCAGTTCGAGGGCATAATTCGTTGGTAAAGGGCAGAATTCATAAAATCGTGAGGGAAAACTTGTGTAAAGTCTGCAATCGTGGGGGCAGAGTGCACAGAAGTGCGGGAAGGAGAAGATGCGAGTGAAGAGTCGGCTGTCGTGGCCAGCACCAACAAACAGCAAAAATCAGTGGTACCTGCAAAAATCACTTTAAGGCAGAGTCGTTTGACAGAAGGTCGGTGAAATAATATTATTTTCAACAAAGCTATTCATTCACCTTTGCATAATTACTTTTAATACTTTTAATATTACTTATTGGAATAAGTAATTCTTTTGGTGAAATAAGTATTATTTTATTGAGTGTGGGTAAAACTATTATTTTATTATTTCCGTTCTTTTGGAATAGTAAAATGGCAAATATATCACACTTGACGTTGTTGGAGACACAAAAGTTAACGGGCACGAATTTCAATGTTTGGAGTCATAAGATTTTAATGGTTGCAGAGTTTCGTGATTTTGATAAAATCATCGAGGGTGATGAAAGTCGACCAGCGACGAACTTCGAGGATTATGACAAACGTCATAAGGAAGCGTTATTGCTTCTCAAGTTATCGGTGTCGGATGATTTGATACCGGAAGTGCGGAATGCCACTGTGGCAAGCACGTTGTGGACTAATCTGAGGGATATAATATCAGACGTCAGAGAAGAGTCGGGTTTTTATACCTAAAAAATATGCTCTTTTCCGTAAAGTTACAAGAAAGTGGATCGCTGTCTGAGCACCTACTTCAGATGAAAGACCTCCGAGACCAGTTATCTTCCATCAACAAAAAGGTGGACGATGATGATATGGTGGCTCTGGTTTTGAACAGCTTACCTTCTTCGTATGAGTCATTTGTGGAGGCACTCCATTTAATGGCTGAAAGTCAAACACTCACGTTTGACAAGGTGAGTCCCCACTTGTTGCAAAAGGAATGGAGACAACTTCAGGCAGAATCTAATTGTGACCATGCAGAGAGTGCTCTTGTCACTTAGTCAAAGGGAAAGTGGAAACGTCACTCTGGTGAATCTTCCACTCGGTATCAGGTCACATGTTATTACTGTCACAAGGTTGGGCACCTCAAAAGGGATTGCCGGAAGCGGATGTATGATCTTTCGAAGCAGAACAAAAAGCCATGTAATGAGGAACATGTGGCAGCAGTTGCAGAAGAACGGGATTCGGATGATGAGTATTCTCTTTACTGTCTTACGACATCATGCTCAAATGATAGTGGTACCAGTTGCTGGATCATTGACTCTGGTGCGTCTGCACACTTTTCATGTCGTAGGGACTGGTATGTTTCATTTACTGCAAATATTTGTTTTGAATCAGTAGTACTTAGCTGATGGAGAATCACTTGCAGTAAAAGGGATAGGAGATATATGCATTGTATTGAATAATGCTCATAAATTGTTGGTACGGAATGTTAGATATGTACCTTCTTTACAAAAGAATCTTCTATCTATTCGTCAATTGACTGAAAAATCCCAATATTTCTGTGGATTTTTGTGGAAAGAAGTGTGTTGTCTCTGATGTGAAACAGAGACGGATAATTGCCCTTGGTATTGGGGTAGGTGGTCAGTATCGGCTTGTTGATCCGGCTGCGATCAACATGAATGCACGTGTGGAGGACAGCTCCACCATTCAGGATGTGCAGGAGGCTGCAATGCCTTGGGAGGAAGCCATTCCTCACAAATCTGTTGACTTGGATACAATCAACCTACATGCACCTATTGTGGAGGGCATATCCACTATACTAGGTGTACGGGAGGCGGACATGCCTTGGGAGGATGGATTTCCTCCTTTTGAAGACCAATTTGTTGTGGACGGAGACTCCACTATTCTAGATGCATTGACAGTGCATGGTGAGATGGCATGCCCAGCCACTCACTCGGAGGTTCTTGCTCGAAGGACAATAGAGCATGAACAGTTTGCTCATTGTGTTGTGAAGGATCTTTCCCAACAGAGGGGGATAAATGAGCAAATAGATATGACGGAGATGGTTATTTCTCCTGTTGAGACGGAGATCATTGCTGAGACGGAGATGGTTATTTCTCCTACTATTGAGGAGTTGGTTCTAACTCCTGCACAGATGGTCACATTCCTCTTCTTCTTGAAAAAGTCGGATGAGCACTACATGGTGGTGCAAGGACGTGATCAAGGTGACTTCGATCACAGGATAATTGAGTCTTTGTACAAACTCCAGCAGGCTACACAAGCCTGGAATAGATTTTTTAATCCACATCTTCGAGGTTCTGATTTCAGCACTCTGGAGATGGGGTTGACACTCTCAGCCATTGGTGATTCATCACTGGTCAATGAATCACGAAACAGAGAACCAGTGGACCACTTGCCATATCTTTTGTTCATGGGACCAGATTTTTGTGTTGCGGTTCGTCTTCATTCGACAACTGCATCACAGTTAAGGACTGCTGATTTTAAAGTACAACTTATGGCACAGTCTGTAGATGTAATGACTAAACATATGGGCTTTAGGATATTTGTAAAATTTCGGGACAAACTTTGTCTTGTTTCCGGTTTAGTCATTAAGAGGGGGTGTTAAAATATAACACATTATATAGAATGTAAAATCAGTTATGTAGTTGTTCGGATTGGTAACTGTACAACCACCTCTCTCTTCTATAAATAAACCTCTGCCTGTATCATTTGTACAGCGCAGTTTTTGCGTTCTGTATTCTTTCTTCTCTTTGCATATTCCAACAGTTTTCAGATGCTTCTTTTTACAGCTATAGCCAATCTCAAATTGCTGAAATAATCTTTCAGTTTCCATGATCATAATCTATCCTCATCTTTGCAAATCTATATAATCTATGCTAGTGAAGTGTACAACATCAGTTTTGGCAGCATTTACCTTTTTATCTTCCGCTGTTTTTCTTTATTGCGTCTGTTCTCACTGCTGAGTGTTTCAGTGAGGTACACATATCATGTTAAGATCATAGTAATCTTGTTGTCTGAAATCTGTCTTGTCATCTAATACTTCAGAAATTAGTTTTTCCACTTAAAGCCATCATTCTGTAACATTTATTTGTTAGAACTTGGAGCAGTTTTTTCAATAGAATTTTATTGAGTACAGGTGATTATTTTCTCAGGTACAAGCGGTTAGAAGTTCTATCAGCTTTTACAAATGCTGTAAGTTCTTCTTGAATCTACACCAATCTACACCTTTTGTATTTTCATTGCATTCAAGTGAATTGAAACAAGGTGCATGCTAGTAATAGCCAACATATTATTTATGATTGTCAGGCAAAGCCTATGTTACACAGAATTCATAGCAACATATCATCATACTTTTTATCAAATCCAATGTGCATGGAATGGGAATACTTCATTTTCAGATAGTTTTGACAAAGTTTTACATCACACTTTAGTTTTTCCAGTGTGGTAGTTTATTCTATGTCAAACTTATATACTCTTTATATGCAGGGTTTAAGCTTTTTGTTGGTGTCAATTTACAAGGTCAATATCTAGTAGGCACATGTGGCAAATTTTGGATGGATTTTTAAATGCTCTAGTTAGTTCAGTGATATTTGTTGCATATACTCTCCATTTTATGGTAGATTTTTGAGCAAAGGCTGCAGTTTGTGTTAGTGATTACTATCAGAATCATTGTATGGACTGAGCCGTATAGGGTGGTCTATTAGAGTATATTCTGAAACCTTAAGTACATGCATACTATCTGTATTAATAATTTAATGTGATTTGTACACCTTGTTAATGTCATAAATACTGCAACCTTTTGCATGTGAGTTTTTTTTATTTTTTTTATTTGTAAATAATGTTTGTCCTTCAATCATTTTATAACATATGGTAGAAGGCCCCATGTGGTGGCCTTTCAGTAGGCGAAATGGTTATTTTAAATTGCAAGTATTGGAAAATTTTAAAGTTCTGCGGTAGTGAATTTAGTATCAAAAGTTAAAACCATCTATGTGGAAGAAATTGAATATGAGTGCACAACAAATATGAACAGCAGTTGTTGAATGTGAGAAAAGATTATCACAAATGCATGATTTAGTTGGTAATCTGTCTTTTGTTTGATAACAATTTTCATCTCTGTGAAAGTCTTTTGTGACCCTGCATTGTAGATGATGTACCGTTGAAGGATATCTAAGAGCATGATCTGAAAACTTAGAGAATATAACTCTAAAATGGACTGGATAGTGCAATGTTTAGGTACTAATATATGGAATTTGATGATTGGAGCTGATACTTAAATTCTTGCTATTGCTTTGTGCATGTGTGTAGGCAGCTGTTTCTTCTGTTCCTTTCATTTTCCCTTGCAGTGGAAGCTTTGCATGCATTTATGCAAGATGAATCAGAGCACAAGTACGTATTTTTTGCTCAAGATGAAACTGGAGAACATGGTAGCTGTTTTGACTATCCAATAGAAGTCATGCCTGAAACTAAAATAAGCTTTCATGAATTAAACTTTAAATATAAATGCTGTGGGACTATTTTTGTACTTTGTCGATACTGTGTAAAAATGATATAAAATTTATCTGATTACAACTGTCTATAATTAAAGAAGGTGCATTTCAAATGAGTATATTTCTTTAACTCAAAGAAAAGGATAAAACGGATGCATGGCATCTTCTGCCGAGCTCAATTATAAATAGCTTGTATGTAGAGAGATCTGAGAACACCAAAGTAGCTTGTTAAATGATGCAAATGCTTTACTCCCTGGTGTTTGTAGCTGGTAGGTCCAAGTTACATATGGCATATGATTGGTTACCATGGATGGTAATCTCTCTATCTCTTTTGTCTCAGTCTAACAAACATACCTGTGCATGCTTGTCATTTTATATTCATATCTTCTATAAAGAGATAGTAGAAAGGTCTAGACTATATAAGTGGCCAACATGGCATTTAGGGACATTGGGATTGCATTGGTGAGGAGGATATGAGTGTACTTCTTTTGATGCACTGGTGATTTTTCTTGGCTGTCTATCATATCCTACACTAGTAACATCAGTTTTTGTTCTATTGGAATCACCTGTATATCCTACACCAGTAGCATCAGTTTGTGTTCTATTTGAAGCACCTGTATATGCCACACTAGTAGCATCAGTGTGTGTTCTAGTAATTGAGCTATGCTTTCTGTCATATGAGATGGAAAATTTATAAATTAAGAGAACTAACCTGAAATGCCAAAGCGACCATAATTGCAGTGAGCAAAATCTGAAAATAAGGGCTTATAAGAAAAAATTCAAAAGCAATTGCTCCATGAGAAGAAGTGAAGAACATATAAAACTGAATCAGAGAAAATACATACTATCATAAAATGAGAAAATAAATAATGGAAACACATGGATGTATTTCACAAGTGAACATAGGAAACATTTGGACCTGAGAATTGTCTTTAGTAAAATTCAGTTCCCATGTGGAAAATATATGTCTTCTCATTACCATTAAATGTTTTCAATGTCATGATAGCACTGTTGGTTAGAACTCCATGCGGGCTTTGCTGCTTTGTTAGAGGCCATCTCTCTCAGAGATTTGTTCCTCTATCTCTTTCAGCAGCTGTTGAGATTCTACAAGATGCTTATATAAGTTATAACCCTTGGTCATAAGCCTCAAGGATTGTTCTCTCAATTTTCATATCGGCACTTATTTTTCCTATCTCTTTAACTGTCCCCCTTCAACCCCTGCACATTCACGTGACCAACCATGCGAGCTTCTGATGAATATAGTCTTGATATCTGCAAAGCATTCATCACTTGGTAAAGTTTTTTGATTTATTTTCAAGGGAAATGATCTGAGAACCAAGAACTTTATCCTCTTGTTCCTCTAAATATGCCACACTGGATTTATTTAAACCCTGAATTGTAATGTCACTATTGTGTGACTGTGACACCTCTGCTGATCATTTGTCTTTTTGCAAAATGGTACGTTAGATGCATTTGTCAACACTTTGATACTATTGCCTCTGGATGATACCTGTTCTTCTAGGTTAGTGTTTCTCTCTTTGTGGTAAAGTAAAAATTTCTCGTTGATGCTTGAAATCCTACTTTAGCACCTCCATCTTCTGTGGACATGTTTTGAAGATGAAATCCAACACATTGACTCACTTGCTCCAGTTTGTCCAAAGAGTTATTGAAGAACAGGGTTCCCTTCACTTCCTCTTGAGCCATTTCTTGTACTTTTCCCTCAGCTTTCTGCATATTTTGTCCATGTTTCTAATTTTCTCACCTATAATAGAAATCTTGTATCCCATCCCTGCTTTTTTGGTTTGCAAGTTATTTGCACTGTGTGTCTTCTTAATTACATCTCTTGATCCTCCCTGTTCAAGTGACTTATTCTCTGCTCACAGATATGATTACTTGGTCTGCAACTATGCTATTTCTCCCTTGCGTATTTGACCTTCTCTGTCTCTTATATCACATCCTGCCTTGATACATTTGATTTCCTCCCTTGAATGTGAGCTTTCCTCCTTTAACTTGCTCGTAGGGATTCGACATTTTGAATGCCGAGCTTTCTGGATTTCTCAGCCTAGATTGTAAGAATTTTCTTGGAGGAATTTTGTCTAACAGTTCACATGCAGACTTCACAGTGAGGCAGGGGACAAATTTTGTCGGACAACTGGAAGCTTCATAAGTGTGGTCTTTTAAAAAGAAATGTTTTTTTGAGTTTGAATTTTTTTGTATTTATATGTTTGGATGTTAAAAAAAAATTAAATATGAGAAAATGTATGTGTTTCATTTTCTGTTGCTGGGGATGGTGGAGGTGATTTTATGGACCATCCATTGAGTTAGTCACATTGGATGGTGATATACAGTTTCCAAGTAGTTTGGAAAAAAGTGGTTACCATGTGATCATGTTGCCCACTTTGAAAATTAAAGCTATTTTGTTGGAGTCCAAAGCTTTTGATATGTAAAGCGACACAAGTGGATATTACTTTTCTTGAAGGGGGAGTTATGGGACAATGTTGGGTAATTATTGAGATAAATGTTTAAGACTCCACCAAAAATGGGCATGGGACCTCATTATTTTAGGAATCTAAATCATTCGCGTTGTATGAAGACTCCAGGGTTTAAATTTAACATTTATGTTCTGTTGTTGCATATTTGTGTTCTTTGACCCCCAATGCCTGCTATCCATATGACCAAGTAATTTCAATTTCAAACTGAATCCTTTGATAACAAAAGTCCTTAAAGAATAAATTCTATTGTGGTAATATTAATTATATTTGGATTGTTGTTGTAAAGTTGATGGCTTCCCACGAGCATAAATATATCTCTTTGAAAATTGCCTATAGATATCAATCACAAAGCTATTTTCTTAGATTGTAAGTATACAACATTGATTAAATAACTCCATATTCTGCTCAAAAAAATTCCCAATGACAAATAACATAAATTTAGAAGGTTTGTCGGACATTTGATTTGACATCTTGGTTTTTTAGGTGTTCGCCTTTCACTGCTATTGCCACCCTATCAGTGTGACCGTTGGATCTTCGGGTACAATTACTGGTCATATCTTCTATAAAGAGATAGTAGAAAGGTCTATTACTGTACACTATATAAGTGGCCCGCATAGCATTTAGGGGGCACTATGGTTGCATTAGTGAGGAGGATATGGGCCTTCTTTTGATGATTTTGTTCGGCTGTCTGTCGTATCTGACACTAGTAGCATCAGTGTGTGTTCTATTTGAATCACCTATATATACTTTGTTGAATGATGGTTGCTTGTCCTAGTGATTGAGCTATGCTTTCTCTCATATTAGATGGAAAATCACCCGAAATGCCAAAGCAACCAGAATTTCAGTCAGGAAATCTGAAAATAAAGGCTTGTAAGGAAAAATTTAAAAGCAATTGCTCCATGGGAACAAGTGAAGATCATACAAAAACGAAGTAGAGAAAACCAAAACATATACTATTATAAAACAAGAAAATAAATAATGGAAACACATGGATGTGTTTCACAAGTGAAATAGGAAATATTTGGACCTGACAACTTTGTCTTTAGTCAAATTCAGTTCCTATGTGGAAAATAAATGTGTTCTGCCAATATCATATAGGTGTTTCATGTTCGTACATGGGTACAAGGAGCATGTAGCCGTTTCCTGGTAACACAGGTTGTTTGGTAGCAATATGTTTTAGGAAGTCAGTCATTTAGAACTTGTACATTTCAGAAATGAAAGTATGTATGATACATAGATGAATGGAATATTGTGTTGCAGTACTTACAGTTCATGTATATAGATGCCACTTGCAATAATAATTTCATTGCACTATTCTATCTTGTGCACAAGCTTGAATTTGGGTAAGCATGCTAATTCTATATGGTAGTATATTCATGCATGTAGAGTGGATATATAACCTTCAGTTTTCATGTTGAGCAAATTGGGGTTTTAATTTATTTCCTGCCTTGTGTATTTCAAGTTCTTGATGAATGTATTATATAAAGGATGCTATTCATTCATTTAAAATTCTAAACGAATGCACTGTATAAAGGATGCTACGAATGTTGCCTAGTAGTAATTTGTTTCATTTATATTTCAGGCATTATTTGATTATCTCTGCTGTTGCAAATCTCCTAGTGAACCTTCTGGGTGTCTGGTTCTTTCGAGGGTACGCACGCATTCAGATCGGTATGGCCAATTCTAAGTTATTCTTTTAATATGGGAAGTTGATAACTCTTTCAAGTTTCAGCAAAATGTTTGTGACACCAATTCTTATGCCACTCTTACTGACATAATTGCATTTTATAAATGAAGCTCGCTCTATGTTTCACACATCAGTTTTATGCTTTTTACAACCATTATTGCTCTGCGAACGAAGAAAGAATGGCATAGAATAAATTATCATAGCATGGTTTATGTATTATCTTTTTCCCATGCATTTCCCAGATTCAAGAAAGAAAGTGCAGAAATAGCTCTGGGTTTCTTTGTTAATGGTGTTCTACATAAATACTTAATTATGGTATCATGGCAATTATTTGACAAGAATCTGTGCTAAAGAATGTTTATCCTGGTATGTGTACATGTGTATATGTGTGTGTGTATATATATTCTTTAATATAATATATTAACAAAAATAATCTATTAGCTACCACACCCCACTTTCAAGGCTTACTGGCATGAAAACCAGTATAATAAGAATGTACATTCCTTAATCATGGTATAATGCCAATTATTTTTAAGGATCCATACTAAAATTGTTTTAGTTACCAGGAAACTTATGTACAAGGACCGGAGGGGGCAGCAGTACCTTTTTCAACTTGGTGAACCGTATGGTACTGAGATAGGTAAAAATACTTTACTGTAAATATTTAGCCCAATAATTATCGTACAATAAGGAGGACCTCACCTACAAACTAAGTCACCTGAGAATGTAATCTACCTATCAACATTGGAGCTTAGGTGCTTGAAGGTATTAACTAATAATATAATTATACAATTGATTGGGCAGCTTAAATCGGTAAAATTGAAATTTGTAGGGAAACCTTTTTTTCAGGATGTAAGTTTATCTTTCATTTTATCCTTTCAGCATTATAATTAGAAAAAATGTTTTAGCAGGTCAATGCATGTTCAATAATAAAGCCCACTTTTATTCCAAAGAAAAGCATTACAGTTCAAAAAGCCAGCATTACAGTTCGAAAAGCTAGCCAATAGGCTAAAAGTGCAACTATGGCCTGAAGTAGTAACCCTTATAGCCAAGGGACTTTATATATTCCAACAACTATAAACCAAATACATTCCAATCGAAGTTTCAAACTGACAATTATAAACCAACATAGCACGAAGACCAATACATTCTGATCGAACCAGCATAGCCAAGGGGGGTTCCGGTTTATGTATTTCAACAACCAACATAGCACAAAGGCCAATACATCCTGATCGAACCAAAAAAAATGCGAAAGTTAAGGGGTCTATTTCCCCTTTCAACCTATCCAGAAAGCCTAAACCAAAATGCAAAACCCTCCACAATTAAAATATGCCCAAAAAGACAAAAAAAACGGTGTCATGAAGAGCAAGATCGAGTGGAGGAATTTCTTCATTGCTGGTTTTGAATGTGCAATGAAGAACGGACTTGTTCATGCCCGTAGTATTCTGGTGTGTTTTTTTTCATCCTTACCTGGAGGCTCATGCCCTGGTTTTGAATGTGTGATGAAGAACGGACTTGTAGATGTCTGTAGTATTTTCTGGTGTTTTTTTTTTCATCCTTACCTGGAGGCTCATGCCCTGACCCCAGGTACTGTCTTGCTTCAGAAAAACACGTTCGCATGTCAGAGATGCGCATGGAGATGTCTCCAGACAACAGGCAACTTGAATTCACGTTTCTAGATGTCTCCAAAATGGCTCTTAAAAGTCGAGAAAACCTCCTATAGAAGATTCTTAAATATCATATGATTTTGATTTTTTTGTTTTCCTTTGTGGCATTTGCGCTAATAAATGTTTGAAGAGAGAAAAAGAGGCATGTATTGTGCTTGAAAATTTTGCAGCAGAGATATTTATCATCCAAGTCAAAAGTTGTATAAGTAAAAAGAGAAAACAATAAGAGGAGTTAAAATGTTCGTGCATAGATTTTTCATCAATCGATTGAAGTGTGAAAGAGCAGTACCCCATGTTAGTAGCTTGTGCTTCTAAACAATAGTGTTGCCTGATTTGCATTTGCAATTTTTTTGTTAATGACAAAATTCAAGATAAAGGAATCACCTATATTTATCAGCTTCTGCTGAAAGGTGTTCAAGACTATCCATCCATTGTCAAGGTGTTTTAAGTTTATCCATCCATCATTGACAGTATAGATTAAGTAGGACTGTATCATACAACAATGAAGTGGGGGAGAAAATATTAAATGAGTATTTTGAATAATCTCAAACATAATCTTTAAAACTATGGATTAAAGTTATGTCTCCGGGAACCCTATGGAATCCCAGGGTTTTTATTTTGATTTTGTTTGGAAGTTGTTGAATAAGCTATTTTTTTTAACGTCCCCCGACCATCCCATATATTGGATTTTCGATTAATAAATTAATTTTAAATTTTCATTTATAAATCTTGTATTGCGGCGCTTCCTCATACCTTCATATCTTTTTTTCTAAAAATTGGTATCCCCATCCCTGTTCCCATTCCTGTTGCCATCTTTAAGTGACTTTTAAATAAAATCTAAATACAGAAGTGTCATATGAATAAATAAGTAAGCTAATTAAATGAATATATCTATTGTGGTTTATGCAGTCTATAGGAAAGCTGAAGACATGAATTATCATTCAGTTTGCCTGCATGTGCTTTCTGATTCCATCCGCAGGTAATGGTTCAGACTGCATGTTAACATATTTATTACTTTTTCCTTTAGCATGTTATGTAACAACATATTAGAATTACTCTCCAATGAAGCTGTGCTTATGAACTATTTTATGTGACATGAATTGTAATTGTAGATTTCTGACTGGAGTTCATTTTGGTATTCAGTGCAGGATTGATACTAGCTTCATGGCTTTTAACTCTAGGGTAACATCATATTCTCCCAAACTGACTGGAGAATCTGGATAATCAAACATGAGATAAAATGGCAGTCTTATATACCCAACCTGCCTGTTTTGCTTATGATTAACTAATTTCTATGTTTACATATGGTGCAGGATAAAGAATGCAGAAATGTTATGCCTAGGTCTGGTTTCTATTGCAATTTTTGTTGTCGTAATGCCACTGTTTAAAGCAACAGGGGGCATTTTACTGCAAATGGCTCCATCTGGTATATCTTCATCAGCCTTCAATAAATGCCTTAGACAGGTTTGTCTACCTCTTCTGTTGTGGTATCAATTTCTACCCTGATAATAGAATTTTCTGAACAGCTAGGGAAAAAAACAAAAAAGCTTTGCAGAATATACCTAGAGTATATATACCATTGTATAGAGAGTGGGCAATGGGTCTATGAAATATATGGAATAAACATCACGATCAAACTTGAAAGTCCCGATGAAGTAAGAAGTCCTGTTTATTGTATGTATTTGAACCTGTCTGCCACCATAATCTCAAGTGTCATTGTTAATGCGTCTCCAATGTGTTTTTAACTCCTGCGCTTGTTTTTTCTTTTTGCGTGAAGATCAACATAATTGAGGATGTCTCTGAAGTTTCCCAGGCTCGATTTTGGGAAATGGTTCCAGGCTTTGTAGTTGGGGCACTATCAATGCAGGTAAGTTTTAAGGTAACTCTTGATTGGGTTAGAAGAAAGCCAGGCTACAAAAATCTTTTCATGTATGCATGCCTATTGAATCTGTCACATTGATTTGTTGATATTTTGTTCCTTTTCTGGTGCTGAGCAACAGTTGAAGAACGGTTCTGACGAGCAGAAAATCCTAAAGCATGTTCATAGCTTGTACAATGATATTGGAGTAAAGGATTTGACTGTTCAAACCAGCTTTGTATGAGTGAAATCTCATTTTGATTATGAAATGGTCTAGATGTTTGTAAATCTTTATAAATGCAGTTTCAGGAGAATATGTTGCAGATATTGACAGATTTGTCGCTTGTTGACCATTATGTCCTCAGTTACTTTTATAAAGAGCTTGTGATCAAGCTTTGACATCTTAACTTTTTATGACACAACTTGAGCATTCGTTCTCTGCAAGTTCAACTCATCAGTAAGTAAGATGAAAAAAATGTGTTTGATATAACAGTAATTAAGAAATCTGTAATATGTTCCAGAACAAAATATCTTGTGAAGATATTTCACAGATTTCAATGCATAGACCCAACAGTCGCGGTTGGAAGTCCATGGTTTTTTTGACTTTTCAATTTGTGTAACTAGTCATTGGTAAAATGTTAGAATAGCGTATCTGAATATTTCAGTGTATAACATTTCCCCCCTTGTTTTGGGCTCTCATAGATGTAAGAATATCTTTAGTAACAAGCTGTGCTATATTGGAGGGGCTGTTATTAACTAACAAGCCATCATGGAGCCAGGGCTGTATTATGTGTGTGTGTGTGTTTTTCATTTATATGTTTGTTGCTACCAACAAATGTTCAATTCTGTTCTGATTCTCATTTCTGGTTTGTTGTGGAGTTTACAACATAAATGGAAAAGGTCTTCAAGTATGTCCTTAGCCTGGCCATTGATAAATGGGTGAGGAGAAGAGAAAAACGGCGTCTATTTTCAAATTGATTATAGAAATCAGCTTCAGCAATTTGGAAATCTTACATGAGGAGCAACGAAAAGCATCATGCATCCAAGTATCAGATAACGATAACACACATTGTTTGTAGATTAGCACTAAACCTTAGATAGAGTTATTAGTACTATATATGTTAATCATTTCAGAGTTTCTTTTTGGCTCTATTTTCTCAAATTGGTTTTAACATCTGAAGTAGCAAGATTGTTTTGTGGTATCCTAAAATGGTGTGCTATAAAAAAAACAAGTGTATTTGTGCACATCATGTATGCGTTTGTGTTTCGAGAGAGTTTCTAGTCTCCTTCAGATCTCTTTACAGGTTTTGGTTTGACCCTGTCAAGTAAATGGAAGATGTTTATCTTTAATCATAGTTCAAAAAATCGTAAATCGGGATTAATCGGCAGGCCAAATTTTGAATCGAAAATCGGGAATCGGCAAAAAATCGGCATTAATCGGCAACTTTATTGCTACTTTTAAAAACATTTAAATTCATAAAATATACTTAAATTAAATATAAAAACAATGTTAAATGATGCGAGAAGTGACTCTATAGAATGCCATAGGCCCATATGCATATTTTCGATTAAGTTTTGACCAAAAAAGAGAGTACAAAGTTTGCAAACAAAAATGCTCATAGAGTCGTGTCACATGTGACTTTTGAAGTATCACTATCAAATATCAATAATATTCTATTTCATTATGCACGCCTAAAATAAGTCTGTTGCACTAGCGGTTGCCTCGTGGAAGTGGAAGGTAAATATTTCTCCTCTGCAACACCAACATTGTCATCTACAAACATATCATCTACAAACATATCATTTGGATCATCACCAACTTCTAATGTCATTGATAGTATTGTTTTTTCAGTCTCCCTCACCAAAGTTGTTATCTCCTCCGCAGTAAACATAGACTCCACATCCTCAGGGTCAGCAATTCAGTCATCATATGGATCAATGTCAGCGAAGTCGATTGCATCATAACTCTGTGCCCTTTCTACTTGTCTCACACAAAGACAGATTGTATTGCACGAAGACAAGTTCATTGAGGCGTTGTGTTGACAACCTGTTGTGTTTTTTTGTGTGAACAACTTCGAACATGCTCCAATTACGTTCGCATTCAGAAACATTGCATGATTGACACAAATTGCGGATGGCTAGCGTTTGAAGATTTGGTGTTTTTGCACCATAATCTTCCTACCACAAATATGCAAATAAAACATTTATAATTATGTAAGTTAACTAAGCTTGAATAAATAAAAGAATTATAGACTTCTAATTTCTAGTTCTACGTGTAATGAGACTAAATACAAATGACTCAATTTGTTTTTACCTGGTTGAAAGTGTTTTTTCTTTTTACACATAGAGCCGAAGAAAAGAGCCTCCCCTCTGCAGTCTTATAAATTTGCAGTTCATCAACAATTGCATCTCTAATATCTTCGTCAGAAATCATCCTCTCTATGCATGTATTAAGGCCATCCATAACCTTCTCATCAGCCTTAAATGCTGTAGAAGAGAAAAACTTCGGGTTTAGGTAGTACGCCGCTGCATGTATATGTCGATGAAGTGTCTTGTTCCATCTGCGATCAATTATACGTCAAATGGGTTCATATTTTCGTTGATTGTGCCCATAATATTTAGCTATGGCCTCCTTGGCCACATCCATAGCCTCATACAAATAACCTATTGGGTTTTTCTTCCCATCGACCATCCGTAGAACTCGAACCAAAGGCTTTGACACCTAAAACAAAATAACATATATATTTAAAATTGAAATTAATAAAAAATTATATAACAAATGATAAATAAACAAATATTCAAGTTTAGATTACCTTTCATGATTTCTTCCATTTGCTTTGCAAACATATCATCAAAAACGGCCTTCATGACCCTTTCTGCTTCGGTCTTCTTAGCATAGGGAGACTCCAACCATCGCGTGCTCACAAACATCTGCTTAAGGGATGTTAATGAGGTTGCAATGCTCTGCAATGTAATGAAGTTTGTGGCAAATAGTGTGACCTCTGATCGCACAAGCTCCTTTCCATTGGTGTGCTCTCTCATCAAGTTTAGCACCCAAGTGTGATTGTAGATGAATTTTGTAATATTTCTTGCGTCCTCAACCACATTTTTCACCCATGAGAGTTTTCCTATGCCCTCCAATAAGAGATCCAAACAATGGGCTGCACAAGGGGTCCAAAAAAGTGTAGGGTGCCTCTTTTCAAGAAGTCTCCTTGCTGCTACATATGCCGCCGCATTGTCAGTCACAACTTGGACGACATTCTCCACACCCACCTCTTTCACCACCTCATCTAACATATCACACAAAATGATTGCAGTTTTCAATTGGTGGGAGGCATCAATTGATTTCAGGAAGACCAACTGCCCCCTGATGCCACTAGGAAGTTAATCAATGTGCGGTTTTTCCTATCTGTCCACCCATCAGACAAAATGGTGCATCATTTTTTTATCCACACATTTTTTTTGTTTTTTTATAAGAGTTTTGGTATGTGCGACAGAATCCTCCAACAATGGACCACTCAAATCTTGGGTAGTAGGAGCCTTGAACCCCTTCCCAACAATAATCAATGCAGTGACCAAATTCTCCCAATATGAACTTTTTGCCACATTGAAAGGAATGTTGTTGTAGTATCAAAAATTTGTCACAACTATTCTTGTTTCATTGTGTATTTCTTTATTCCAAGCAGTACCTTCAACTGAGGGTTGTGAACCAGGAGTACTTTGAGGAACAAAAAACATCGCTGAACTACTATTAGTGGATGAACCCCATCCCAGTGTTTGACCTCGTGGAGTTGCGACATTAAAAAATGCCTCAATGTCAAAACCTTCCCTCGCTTCCCTTCTATTTGCTAGCGCTGCAAGTGCATCAGATTTCCTCTTCTTTTCTTCTTTTTTCTCTGCATAAGTTGCAAAGTAAGCAGACAACTCTCGTTGAGCCTCAGGGGGTGCTTGATTGCACACTGTCACTTCATTCCCTGGTATCCGTGCAATGTGAAACTTAAGGCGATAAACACCTCCATTCATCGTCATGCCACAATAAGTACATATAACACAAGTGCCCTCTGCTAGTTCACAATGCTTCCAAGAGGGGTCATTTGATTTAGGCTTACTTCGAGCAGCTGAACCAGAACTGGATCTCGATGCCATTCTACAAAACAAAACAAAAAACAATTGTCTTAGATTTACAAGCCTTGGAGAAATTAAATTGTGTGACCGTGACGAAATTAAGAATAAAATTGCTATTGCATGAAGAAAAAATTACGAAAAAATTATATCGAAAATGAAGACGTTAGTAAATTATGAATCATGATAATTTCACAGATAATATTTTTAAAATCGTTATACAATATTGATTTTTGAATATACTATTATTAATAATTTAATATACAGAATATACAATATTTATACTTGATAGTTAATAATATAATACGTAATATTAATATTAATACTTATAGTATTTATTAATATTAATATACATTATACACTATACACTATATACACTGTACAGTATACACTTACAATATTTACTATTTATAATATATATTATTAATATTAATAGACATTAATATACAATATTAATATATTATGATACAGTATTAATATTAATACTTAATATACAATATTTTTATTTTTACTGTAATAATTTAATATTACTGTATTTTTAGTATTATTATTACTGTATTTAGTATTTAAGATTAATACCTACTAGGGCACGATGCCACTAACTGCTGGAAATGAGCACGAAATGGGCATGGAATCGCCACGAACTGTTGGAAAATGGGCATGAAATGGCCCCAAACCTGCCACCCACCTGCCGCGAACTGAATTTGTGTGCCCTTTCACGTTGAATGCCCTTTTATAGACGTCGAATGAACACTGATTGAGTAAATGCAAGTCGTAGCATAAAAAACGAGTTCGTGGAAAGAGAAAACAAGATAAAAAACAAATCGATTTGGTCTATTTTCGTGTTAAACCCTAGGCCGCGTTTTTCCCCACGATTTTCGCCGATTTTAACCACGATTTTCAACAATTTTGCAGGTATTTTATCGTGATTAATCGACAATTTATCAGATTACGAAAATCGCGAATTTTCAGAAGTTTAATCGTTTTGATGAAGGAACACAATTTATCGCAATTTATTGCCGATAAATCGTGATTTTTGAATCAGAGTCTTTAATTCAATTTGGCTAGGTGGAGACGCTGATCAACCCGAAGAAGCAAAATATGCAAATTTGTCCACCTGAATTTGGAAAATTATTGGAGAAGTTGGAATTCTCGACATACGATCAAAGAGCGAAAGACGCTAAAATGGACATGTTTGGTGATGGGTTAAATCCTTGCAAGTTTTTCTTACATGTTCGATTTAATATTAATGTTATTTATTAAATGGGATCACTAACAAAAATTTGAACGAATAAAAAATCTACCAAAGTTTAGAACTATTGGCAATTTTTTTTAAATGTTGATGTGTCATTTTAATATGTTGTGGCAACAGAAAAAAAATATTACATCAGAAGTTTTATTAAGAAATTATAGTATTACGTAAAAATATTGACAATATACTATTCTTCAAAACTCAAGGTGAATCAGGCACCACATCATTTTTTGTTTTACGAATCCCCCAAAATGTTGCGCCCTGATAACGAGCTCTATATGTGAAAAGGCTTACTTGGCATGTTGTGATTCCCTACTTAAAGAAACGGACATAAATATCTATGCAACTCAGTTGTGTCCCAACCAAAAATAAAATTACAATTAAGACACTGTAAGATGATAAATTTTGGAAGTTTTTTTTTACACCACACCATACATTGGTTCATTTTTAGAATCCTCCATACTTCTTTGCGATATGCTTCAGTTTAAGATTGAAATGTAAATATTTTTAATTTTTAAATTTTGTATTGAATGGCCATTTCTTAATTTAGCTCTATTAGAAGTTTTTTAATAATTTGAAAAGCCATTTTCTTCAATAAAATTAATGTTAAAATAACATGTCAAGTAGATGAATTATTTTAACCCTTGAATTGGGCTGGATATGTGTTTCTACCATATTACTGTAATAGAATACTGATAAATATCATTAAATAGAAGTATATAGACATATGTCATTATAGATAAATATTTTTACCACCGTATTTTGTATACCATTATTTTGATCTATGTGGGTGAATCTCTATTATATACCTTCCAGGGCACTTGTACTAAGGTTACTATTGGAGTTCAAATGTGCACCCGTCCCAAATTATAAAAAATTGAGGCTTGAGACAACATGAGACTTTCTCCAAGTTGCGGGACTCAAACTGAGACAGACCTCCAGAGAAGGCTGGCTTCCTCTATTTACTCCTAATGCTAAACTACTCATAGGAATTGAAATGCAACTGTCTAGCTCTACTCTAACTTTCCAAGAGACCAGGGTGAGAAGGAGATGTATAAAACATAAATCCTAATCTAAAGAAAGACGATAACACTAGAAAATAAGGGGATGAATACATTTAAATAAGGGGAAAGGGAAGGCAATTGTAATGAAAAGGACTAAATATGAGACACAGATCAAAATCACTCCTAGAATCCACTTTCACGATACACAAATATAAAGATTTAGAAAATGGAACATACAACACACCTGTGAATGAAAGAAAGGAAAGGACAATAAAATAAGAACAAGGGTAAAACGAACCACAAGATTAAATTTTATTGCCTGAAATTGTGCACAGACTAGTACAATCGCGGGAGGAAGATGTGGGCATTCATTGAATCAAGATCCAAGGCATGCGACCCTTAGGACATATACGCAACACAAGAGAGAAGTCTTATATTACAAGATGCCCAAATTCTAAGAGTATCCAACCTGTAACAATGTGCATTGCTCTACAATATATACAAAAATTGTGGAAGGGAGAAAGAGAAGAAATTAGAGGGAAATTTGAATTCCTCAACCAATCCCAACCACCTTCATTAATTTCTCTCAGGGAATAGGGTGCCACTTTGTTTATCCACTGTTACACGTCATCTTCAAATGAGCGCCCATACTGCTTTTAATGTTGGTGGTTGTGCACCTGGAACTGCACCTTTTTGCGTGTTGGAGAAGTTTCCTTGACTCTTGTCCATTTGCCTCGATCTGACTCATGAAATCAGATTTGATCGCATAGAGAACAACAAAATCTTATTGAATTTGTAAAGATTTGATAACTAAATTGAAGACCGGTCGATTTCTAATTTACCGCGAAGAATCATCATTTTACTTTATTACGCGGCTTCTCCACTCAGTCTTGCGCGGCTATTTGACATCTGGATCATTCCTTTATATTGTGGCGCCCTAGGTCTACAAGACTTTTGAAAACCTTCTACGACCTGCCCTAATGATGTGACTTGCTTCCTTGTGACCCGCGACCTGCCTTTCACTGCTATCTTAGCCCGTGACACTATTTATAGTAGCGCGAATTTGAATATCCTCTCGCAGAGTCTTTTCTTTATCCCGCAGAACTTTCTTCTTGTCGCGGTTCTATGTAGATCTTCTGCGGTAATGTTCCTTCATTTGTGGCATGTTCAAAGCCTCCATGGTTTCTTCAAATTTGCCTCTGAATATCCGCCAAGTCTAACACTTGTGCAAGTTGCTCGAATTTTGCAAGGGATGTAAAATTGGACAACATTTTTGGCGACTCATAGGGGTCATCTGTCTGCTAGATGGATGATCAACAACCTTAGGCATCCATTGGGCATGGAGTTAGCTGATTGATTTAGTTGCTCTACATTTGACTCCTTCACTTGATGACAACTGATCGTTAACGTTTTGGACATCATTTTACAACACCATCCTCTAAAAACATGGAACCTGTGCAACAAGATCCCCAAGCAACAAAACATGTGCAAAGCACTTAGGGAAAAGAAACCTAGACTACCAACATGACAATGTGCTGAAAACACTTGGAGGAATTAGAAATCTAATCTACTATGTACAAGATACATAAAACTCTTAATAAGAGGGTTTGAGATAAGTCCCATTTACTGGGATTTGAAATGCATTCCCATCAATATCAGACAACTCAAAAGAATTAGCCACCTTGCAAGTAGTAATAATGTATGGTCTGCTCCAAATAGCATCAAATTTGGACTGTCTTCCTGATTTAGCTCTATCCGCGTCCTATTTCAAGACCAGATCTCCGACCTTGAATGTCTAAGGCCTAGATTTTCTATCAAACCACTGTTTGATTGAATTCTGATGTTGCTTCATCCTTGCCATGGTGGCATTTCTTTTTTTTTTCAAGTTACACTAGTTCTGCCATTCTGATTTCTCTTTGATCCGTGCCTTCAAATTTCAGTTGTTGTGCTAATTTGAGTGAAGGCAACTCAAGTGACAAACGAAGCCTAGCTTCTTTGCCATATACCAGTTTGTAGGGAGAAGTGCCAATTGCCTTCTTCGTTGTTATCCTGTCCGCCCAAAGAGCATTTTTCACTTTTGTATGCCATTGCCTTTGATTCACGTCCATGGTTCTCTTTATGATTATGATCATATTTTTGTTAGTAGATTCCGCCAATACATTGCCTTGAGGGTAATAATTGGAGGAAGTCTTGAGATAAATCCCAAGTTGAAGAGCCCAATCAGAGATTTTTGATCCCAAGAAAGCTTTAACATTATCAGAAATAATGGTTTGGGGTACGCCAAACCTTGTAACAATTTCTTCAAGAAATTCTAAGATGGCTGATTCAGTAGCTTCCTTCAATGGCGCGGCTTCAGTCCACCTGGTGAAGTAGTCTGTTGTTGTGAGAACCCATTTGTGACCCGCACTAGATGGAGGATTGATCATCCCAATGAAGTCAAGACCCCATTGTGCGAATGTCTGATCACCTGAATTGGATGAAGATACAAGGCCACCAAACTTCTCTTACCTGTAAAGAGAGCACACTCCTTACATTTCCTAACCCACTTGTGAGCATCCGCGAACAACGTAGGCCAAAAATATCCTACTTTTATGATCTTCATAGTTGTAGCCCTAGCAGAGAAATGTTTGCCCAAGAAACCATCATGAAACTCAACAAGGATCCTATTACATTGTTCTCCTTCAATACATTTGAGCAACACGCCATCAATGTTCCTTTTAAATAGTATGCCATCAACCAACACATATGGAAAAGATTGCAACCTTAAATGCCGCCTCTTTGCTTTGCTGAGACCAAGAGGATATATACCAGAGGAGAGGAATGTTATCATTATCTTCATCCAGTTATCCGTGGCTATGTCTTCATTCTTCTCAGGTTCCGCGTGGCTCTCCTCTTCTAGGAATAAATTAGTCTCTGGGTCATTCCGTGCATCTTCAAGCCAACTGTCTACAGAGAGCATAACCTCTTACCAATTTTGTGGCCTTAATAGTCACATCATATTCCATGATTTTAGTTACCCATCCAACTCATTTCTCATTGATCTCTGTTCCCATAGTGAAATCTCTGACGCTAGGATGTGATACCGGAACCTTTACACGCTAGCTACAATCATGCTTTTAAATTTCTTCAAGGTGCGCATGATGGAAAACACTTGCTTCTCAATATGGTTTATACTTAAGTATCATAATCCTTCAAGGTTTGGCTGAAGAAGGATATTGGTTGCTCCAAGTCTTGATCATTTGGCTGGGTTAAAACCATGGAAATGCAAGAATCAACTCCATACGCATATAAGATAAAATCTTTGGAGTAATCTAGATTAATCAACGTAGGAACCTGAGCTATTTCTTGTTTGATATTTTCAAAGTTGTCCTTCCCCTCCGCAGTCCATCTGAAAGTTGAATATTTTCTGAGCATAAGTGTGAGTGGATTTACCAGACCCTTGCAAAGCCAGGTATAAAGCGCCTAACAAAGTTAACCTTTCCAAGGAAAGACTGCAAAGATTTCTTGTGAGTTGGCAAGGAAAGAGCAAGGATGACAGAGACTCTTTCTGGATCAATACAATGCCTTCTTTAGAAACAATGTGCCCCAAAATCTTACCTCTAGGGACTGCAAAATTACATTTCTTGGGGTTAAGAGATACCCCAAACTCCCTGCATCTTTCAAATACCTTCTCAAGATGACTAATATGATCTTTGTTATGCTTTGAGAAAACTATGATATCATCAAGATACACCAAGGATAAATTGATTAATATATCCTTTAAAGGTGATATCCATTGCTCTTTGGAAGGTGGCACCTACATTTGATAAACCAAAAGACATTTTTTGATATGCATACGTTCCCCATTTGGTGGTGAACACAATCTTGTATTGATCCTGCTCCTTCACTTTTATTTGATTGAAGCCTGAATATCCATCAAGCATTGAAAATCTCTCAGATCTAGCCACTGTCTGTAGAATCTGCTCCATTGAAGGCAAAGGATAGTGATCCTTGAGAGAGGCCTTGTTTAGGTCCCTGAAGTCTACGTAGAGCCTGATTTCACCATTCTTCTTTCTGACTGGAACCAAGTTTTCCACCCAAGTGGAGTACTTAATGGGAAAAATAATCTTAGCCTCGATGAGTTTAGACAATTCTTTTCTCATGAGGGGCTCTATCTTGGGGTTTATTGGCCTTTGTTTTTGCCTTAATGGTTTGATATCGGGATCAAGATCGATAGAATGCTGGGCTACAATTGGATTGAAATCTTTTAAATCTTCATAGCCCCATGAGAACACATCACTAAAATTTTGACATAAGGCAGCAAAATGTTTCTTTTCATGTTCATCACATACCTTTCCAAGCAAAAGTTCTTTTCCTAGGGACAATTGCAACATGCTGATCAGTCTTCTTGTTTTTGCCACCATGCTCTTTTCTGTACCTTTGAACTCATCATATGGACTAAAAATCTGTTCTAGAGTGACCAATCCTTTTGGCAATTTATTTGTTTTGAGTTGAATAATCTGATCACCATAGATGTCCTGCAAATCAGATTGCATTTTTGAAGAAAATTCAGCTTCATTTTGTATGAATTGGACAATTTGTTCATCAGTATCAAATACTTGCCAGCTGGTTGCATTATCAGGTATGGATGGCCTAACAACCATCTTGATATGTTGCATTCTTTCCTTTAACCAGGTCTTCTCCAGGTGAAAACTGAGATCTGAGAGCCACCATTTGATCTGCTTCCTTGTTCAGCTTCCGTGGTATAACTTGTAGGTTGAGAGCATCAAAACTCTCTAGCAAGTCCCAAACTCTATGTTTGCAGGCCTTAAATAGCTTGTTCTTTGTAGCGCATCTGTCCATGGACTTGGTTAATGACTAGCTCAGTATCTCCAAAGATTTGTAACTTCTTGATCTTTCTTTTTTCTGCAATCAACAAACCATGCACTAATGCCTCATATTCCACCACATTATTGGAACAGACAAATTGCAATCTATGGGTGAAGAAGAACTTATTTTCCTTTGGAGAAATAAGCACAACACCCACCCTCAACTCCATTTCTGCTTCTAGAACCATCAAAATACATCTGTCATAAGCCATAGATTGGCTTCTTATCTTCATTGAATGCAGTGGGCATAACAGATTCTTCTTACAGGACACAATATATGCCAAGACCAGTTTCAAAGGTTTTGAGTTCTTCATCATAAGGATCAAACTCACAATCTCTCTTCGCCCATTCATCTAGCAGTAAATCAGGCATGTGAGGAGGAATAGGTTGTTCATTAGAGACTAAGCACTACTCAATTTCTTCTTGAATTAGACAATTTGATTGGATGGGAGTGAGGTTATATGGTTTAACATGGTAAGAAAAGATGGGCTTAACTTGTATTGTGAATCGGGTACCATATCTAGTTTTCAGAAGCATGTGAGTCCAATTTGAGAATAGATAGCCGCCTACTTTAGCAGTGTAATCTCTACACAGACAAATGGTACAAACATGGGAGGCAAGGTAATGACTGAAATGTCATGGGTTACGGCGAGGCTTGGGCAGGCATGAAGTGTCAACTCAAGGTCTTTTATTAGGCCTAGTACATTTACAATGATTGACCCGTCAAGTTGTAAAACATCCCTAGACACAAGAGCTATATTTGAGACCTAGGATATCAACATTTTTCTTGGGCATTACATATGTACTAGCCCCATAATCAATCATACAGTTATGAACTAGGTATTTACCCATAATTATAGACATGTAAAAGGGTGGGGTCTTAATGGTTTTAATTACTTGATCACCCTTTTCTTGACAAACATGAACCACGACATGAGTCTTTTACATTACTGGATCCGCCAGAGGCAGTTGCTTGAGGGCTTCACATAGAAGATCTCACTGAGATGGAATGGCAAACACATCCCACATTAAGACATTGACATTAGTATTCTTCATTTGCTCAACTATGTTGAATGGGAGACCGGCGGATTTATGCATTTGCGGTATGCTACTTTCTTTCTTTTGTTGCGACATTATTTGAACATGCGGCTTTACTTAAACATCAACCTCCTTTTCTGCGGAAAGTTTATCAGGCACCACGTGATGCTTTGACACATTTTCTTCTTCATTCCATGGTTTCTTGTGCCCTTTTGTTTTTGCTTCAGTCCACGACTTTTCCTTAATCCCTCCTCGTGTCCCCATATTTCACATTGAAATCTAAGACTACCCTATGTAAAAAAAATTCATACTTTTAAAATAATGGGTTGTTTTGTGTTTTAATTTCCATAAAGTGTCTCTTTTATGTTAGGATATTCCCAAAGAGTCATATAAGCCAATTTCGCCAAATACCCAGACACCCAAACTCGTTATATTTGTTCGCTAGGGTTTGCTTGCGGGAAATTTTTTATTTAATTATTTTAAGCCCCGTTTGAGGTAAATTGTAGTCCGGTTTAACCCTGTTGAGGATTTACATGTCAATATTCCCATATACCAGTAGGGTTTCCACCAGGAATGGATCCTGGGCTTTATCTGTGACTTCTGGCAACGTTTTGTGTTTTTGGTATTTTTCTCGTTTTATTTTCTGTGAAATTTCTTTAGGTCAATTCCTTTGCCAGTTCAGTCTATTTTCTTTCTTGGAGTATCTGGAGATCATCTATGAACGTCATGCCAGAAGGAATTTACCACAGGAGGGCTGGTTCTCTCTAAAAGATGAAGTCATGCACAGAAAAGGCCTCTTCTGGGCAGGTCACATTTTTGAGAAAGGAAGGTTTTAAGCTACAATGGGATTTTTGGTAGCAGTAGGCAGGTGGGAAATTTTTACCTGCTTGGCAGGGTACTTTTTCCCATGGAAACAAAGCCACTTAAGTCATAATGGGAAAATTAGAGGCAACAAGCAAACGATAATTTCTTACCTGCCTTGCAGGGTGAAAAATCCCATTGTGAAATAAAATAAAATAACTTAAGGCATTGATGGGAATTTCTTACTTGCCTTGCAGGGTGAAAAATCCCATTATGAAATTCAAACAACTTTAGTGGATCATGAGATTTTTGGAGTTGTGGTGCAGGGTGAATAATCCCATTGGAAATTGACTTTTAAAAATAGAAAGCAACCATGTCAAAAAGTGCGACCCCTTTTGGAATAGAAGGATAAGCTTTAAATGCATTTATTAATTGTTTCTATAAACACTTCTTATAACACCCAAAAGATATAATCTCAATTTTCCGATGTAGTGAGTGAGTCTCAACATATCCTTATATAGGAATGCGAGAGGATTTTCACTGGATAAATGGGCAACCTAGAAACCGGGAACCGGTAACCTAGGTAAACAAGAAAATTCCCACTAAGAGAAAAGTGGGAAAAGACAATTGAGTACATGCCACTCAACATGACACCTTTAGATAGTGGGGAGGTCCACCATGCTTTCAAAATGACTAAAGAGAAGTCACTTCAAAATTTATTAAATGGATGACAACAACCCTGTCATCATAGCTTTAAGGACTGAAACAGACTCTTGGACTATTATCATTATCCGATGAGCTGGAAGAATCTTTCCATTCTTGTCTTTCGGCAAAGTGGATATCACGGGTGTTCCGTTTGTACCATAGTCTAGATATGGATGATGTTCCGTCATTATCTGTAGCTAGATGCCTTCTGGATGGAAAGAGATAATGATCAGGGATACCGAGGAAATGACTCGGTGCAGGTGGATGCACATTCATTGTGTGATGAAGATAGATTCTTCTCCATAACTGTCCATTTGGACGAACGTGATGACCCTGTATAGGATTAGTCCTAATATGATAGGAAACTTTTACATACCAAGGTATTTTACAATTAATTAGAATATTTCTGACAGTATCAGGATGTATATTGAGCAAAGGACTATCAAAAATTTTAGTAGGCAGAAATTTAGAGAGAAAATATTTAAAATGATTTGCAATATACTGCCTATCACCAGGAAGGCTCAGTTTGTTCCATGCATCATTTTCCATGGGATGTCCTTCGGGCCAAATCTTGGCAAATTCAAATCTCCACAGTGTCCTTGGTCTTGGGACCAGTTGTCTTAACCGAAGTCCTTTTACAGGAATGTCTTCAGGAGGGGGTTCCACATACCTTGAGTGTCTCCATTGCCATTGTAGAGTATAGAATACCATTGGTTCTTGCCTGTTGTGAAACTCTGTAGCTGGAATCTCAGGATCAACAAACCTTGATGCTAACTCTATCATATTATATGGAGAGACAAAAATAATTCCTCTAGAGAGTAACAGATGTTGGGCCTCGTATGAAATTTCATTGTCATTTCTTTTGAGAGATTCAAGATAGTTCTGAAAAGTAGAAGTATTCTAGATTGATTCAACAAAATCATGAGACACCTGAGTAATACTTACATTTCTTGAATGATTTAATTCTCTGATAGCAAAATCAGCAAGAGAATTATTTTTCCCTTTGATATATTCAACTTCAAAGCTGAAGTTGTCAAACCACATTCCCCAGCGTTGAAGCCTATTAAATACAGTTTTATTTGCAGGATCACCATTGTTTAATCTGGCTTTAAAATGGTTTAAGTTAGAGCACAAGAGAAAATGCTCATTATGTATGAAAAATAGGAAGGCTTTTATGGCCTTCTTAGCAGCCAAGATTTCCTTATGAGTAGAATGATACTTCAACTCTGAACCTTGAAAAGAACCAGACGTGTATCTGTAAACTTACTCTTTTCCATTATCTGTCTTTTCTTTCAAGACAACTCCCCAATACTGCTCATTAGCATCTGTTTCTATAATCTTCAATCCTTGTCCAGGCAAGGACATGGTAGGGAGATTCTGAACTTGCAATTTTATTCTTTTCACAGCCCGAGTCATCTCATCTGATCAGTTAGGTGCATTTTTTCTCAATCTCTTATTAAGAAGAATCTTGTCTGCAACAATATTTTTGTAGAAACCAACAATATAATTAATACAGCCCAGAAATATTTGTAACTGAATCTTCTCTGAGATCTGATCTAGGAAGTCCTGAATCTTAGACACAATATGAGCTTGCATTTCTATTGATCCATCTTTAATCTTGACTCCTAAGAAATTCATCTCATCTTTAAAGATCTCCATTTTGGTAGGAGATAGACACAAACCATTATTATATACTGTCTCATAGAATTTCTCAAGATGATCTATATGATCTTTGGGAGACTTAGAAAATATCAATATGTCATCAATATAGACTATTAAGAAGTCAGCTAACTCACCAAAGATGGAATCCATTTTCTTCTGAAATATGGATGGTGCAGTCTTCAATCCAAATGGAAGAACTTGCCATTCATATTGTCCTCCAGGGACCACAAATGTTGTCTTGAAGGTGTCTTTTGGTTTTAAGAATATCTTCCAAAAACCGCTCTTTAGATCAAACTTGTTGTATACCTTGGATCCTTTAATTCTGGCAAGCAGGTCATCCTTGGCCAGAATGGGATGTTGAATTGCTGTCACGAACTTATTAAAAGGTTTGTAATCTACAACAAGTCTTTTCTTTTGGCGGATCTGTTCACTTCTCTTGTTCACATAGAATGCTGCACATGCCCAAGGAGAATAAAACCTCCTTGAATTAGTTTTCTAATTTATTCATGGCATTCTTTTCTTTCTGAAGGGATCATGCCCTTATGATGTGCTTTGAATTTAGGAATGATATCATTTCCTTTATCATCTTTTATCAGGTGCAGGTCAAGTGAACAAATATGCTTTTTTCTATCAATGAAAGCATAAGGATTTTTTGAACAAAGATCTTTCTTAATCTTTGTAATGATATCATCAATGTTACCTTTGCACAGAGCTATTGACTTGTGAATCCATTCATGATTAGATTCATTCTTTTGCTCTGGTAAAAGAATTATTGTTCTGAATGAATACCTTCTAGGTATTTGAACATCAGGATTAAATAAAGATATAAAATCTTTATTGAGACTGAAAGTACCACATTCTTGTAATGCATCTACTCCTATCAAACAATCATATGAGAGCATGTCATGCTGGTAAAACTATAATGTTCTCTCATACCCTTCTATTCTAATAGGAAAATATGCTGTGAATCTAGAAATCACTTCCTTCTTATCAAAGTTTATTTTCAAATAAGTCTCAGTCTAACAGTTAGGTAGTATGGCTCTGGACTTAAGCAGGCTTATGTTGGATCCAGTTTCAATCATTGCATCAATAGAAAATGGCTTGATATTCGGAATGCAGAATGTGATAATGATAAAAGGATTTTGAGCTCCTTTTATAGTACATACCTATGTGTTGAAATCTTCTACTGAGACTGATGGCTCTACATCTTGGTGTAGTATTTTTTGATAAGCTTCCTCAAATTGTTCTTCACTTTCAGCTTCTTTCTTATCTCTATCTTCTTCTTCAACAAGGCGCTTATATTCATTTGTAGCTTTAGAAATAACCTTTTGACGAAAATCTATTCTATTCCTTCTCCATAATCTTAATGTTTTAGGGATTGGAATAACAACATCTGTAATGGAAGTAGTTACCTGAAACTCATTATCTGGATCTTCTTTTGGGAATAGAAATGGAAAACTCCTTCTTGGTGGAGAACTTCTTCCTCCTCTGCCACGACCTCTTCCCTTGTAGGGAGTTTGTCTTTGTCGGACTCTTCCTTGTATAGGAGGTCTTGATGATCTTTGCTGAAGGGACCATATATGTCTTTCTTCTTCATCTTCTCTTTTTTCTCTGGCTTCATTCTCAGATCTGACTCTCTAAGAATGTTTTCTTTCAAGCTCTTTGACCTTTTGTGAAAGAAACAATTTTTTTGCAGTATCCCATGGGGGACAGTCCTCAAATTCACTCCGCCTTAACTCTAGCTGTTTGAGAAGAACCTCAGAAGATACAAGCATCATAGGATGAGGAAAACTAGCTATCATATTTACAAAAGAAGGTAAAGAATCATATCCGGATTCAGTACTGTCTGAATCAGATTCAGAATGTTCTATGATATTTACTTGGAAGTCTTCATCAGTAGAAAATATGAAATATCTGAAGAATAACAATCATAATCAAAGACTAAACAATAATCTTGATATGTTATTCCTTTTACTTTAAGTGCATTTATCTTTGCTTTAATTTTCTCTGTATCTTTTTTCGGGCAATCACTTGCATAGTGTTTTCCTTTACAGATAAAGCAAGTGGATATAAATTTTCCCTTTTTCCCCATATACTTCTTCTTTCTGAAGTATGGCTTTTTATGTGGGACTTCTCTTGAATGTTTATTTATGGAAAACTTATACTTTTTCTTATACTTGTGGTGACCCTTCCCCTTTGAAAAAGATAAACATTCATGACAAGTCTTCTTTTTCTGGAACTTGTCCAGGGGTTTACATCCAAATGGGTCAAGATCTATCATCTCACAAAATTTACTTCCTAAGGCTTTTTGGGCCTTAGCAACTTCCTTGTGATCCTTTTTCTCTTAACAGAGACGAGCATTCGTCTCATCTATTATCTGATTTAGCACACCTAGGCTCAATTCTTCTATGCTACGACCATGTAGAGATTTCTTATATTCTATAGCAAAGAAAGCAGGAAAAGACTCTATATACCGAAGTCTCATAGTAGGATCATTAATATTACCAGAATTGTAATATAACTTTTGCATGTAGCATTGATATTCTTTAATCCTACTCATGTCACATAATATTTCTCTTAAGAATAAAGAAGTATTCTTAAGTTTATCATTGTCAAGAGTTCCAAGAAATTCTTGAACAAGAGAAACTATGAAGGAAGCATATCCTCCCGCGAGAATATATTTTTCTAGGGGTTCGCATCCCACCATTCTTTTACTATGCCAACAAATCCATTGGATATAACTTCAGCTATCTGATGCGGATCTTTTCTATACAACAGAAGTTGAGAATTAGCCCATCCAATCATTCCATGAATTAATTATTTTACTTGCTCAGGGGTAGAGCAATTTAACTTATACCAATTAGGCTGCAAGGTTTGAGTTCTTGCAGTATTATGTAGGGCTTCTGTTGTTGATGCTCTGGATGGTTCTCCTAAGAACATACTTTCATCTTCTTCAGGAAGAAGCTTAGCCATACTGACTGATCCTTTGTCTAGATTTTTTTTATCTGTGATGAATAGTGGACTATGCTCCAGTAGAATAGTCTTATGTCTAGTCGAGGATCCTGAAAGATCAATAACTTCTTTCTAGGATACTTTCTGGGACCAATTTGGTTCTATCTCTTCTAGCTTTTTTGTATTATCTAGAATTTGTTCTAGTTGAGGGACTATCTTAGGGATAGGACAGATAGATTCTTGGACTTGATCAACTTTATGGCTCAACTCCATAGTGGACTCATGTAACAAATGTAAACTACTTTGTACAAGTTTGTGGGTAGTGCCTAATTTAGAAGAAATATCTCTCTTAGTGTCTTCAGACTGACTGATGAGAGGTTGAAAACCATCAATAACTTCTCTAGTTACGATTTTGGGTATATCAAGACATGTAGATACATATCTAGAGGTATTCTCAAGACCTTTATCTACTTTCTTCATATGGGAACTAACATCATCAATCTTAGTATTCAATAGTTTAAGAGCAGAAGATACCTCTCCTTTCTGATGAAGCTCTATGGCTCTTAATGTTTTCTCCATTTCAGCTAGGATAGACTCTTGGGACTGAAGTCTATCATGAATAGACTTGACAGATTTATTAGTCTAATTCAACATTTTTGAGGACTCAGAGGGATCAATATGTCTGTCAACAGATCTTTGATACCAGAAAATAGCTTTTTGGGTTTCATCTGATGAAAAAACTTCACTACTGTCAAGGGATGGAAAAGATGGAGAAATATTGGTTTCTCTAAAAGCCATACTAATGGTTGGACCATTAGAGGGGACATATTTTTGTTTTATAATCTGCTCACAATCTTTACACCATAGATAATTTGTATTTGGATCATGAACTAAACTATTATGACTGCATATATAAGTTTCCAAATTTGGCGCCCAAGCATGAGGAAAAGTCAACAAAGGAGAAGAGGATAAAGGAAATTGGAAATAGAATTCTAAAATTAAATAAATTTAATTTATTTAATGCAACCCTCTCTCATGCAAAAAAGTACAACCCACCTAGAGGAGGAATAATACTTTTTAAAGTATTTATTGATAGAATTAATTCTTATTTTTGGTGCATGAGGTCAAAGCACACTGTGAAGTCAAAGTGGATTGGAAGTAGAAAGCTAAAATTAAATAAATTTAATTTATTTAATGGCAGCCATGAGCATGCACAAAATAGGCGCCCAAATTGAAGACAAAAACATGTTTATTAATTAATTGCCTGGAATAGGAGGGGCAATAATTAATTATAGAATGATGAAGGTTATATAAGCATGGGCTTCCATATTAATGAAGTAATTATTAATTCTTTAGCAAGGAAGTGCAGCCCAAGCAATTTTGGTGCCCAAAGGAGGAGGGATTTTGCTAAGAGGAAGGTGTTTTTAACTGCCGGAAAGCTTCAAAGTTTGGTGCCTAGGGTTGGAAGAGCTTGATTTAAGTCTGATTAATTGTCTGCATATTATTACAGGTTCCTTGGTTAAGTTACAAATATTTATGCTTGCTTTGTATGCATGCAAAGCCTCAAATTTTAGGGCAAGGAGCTTTATATGCAGATTTTTATGATAAAAATTAAGTGTTCATGCTCCAGATTCTGTCTTTGTCTGAATTAACTGCAAGTATTCATTACAAATAATTATTTAATTGAAAGGGAGCTTAAATAATGTCCAATACATTGAATATATCTTCTGAATCTGAAGAAATTCCCAGATATGCACCAATTGTAAAGAATTCCGACCGAATAAAAAGAAAAAGAGTTGCTCAGACAAAGATTGCTCTGGGCATGGCGAAGCATGATGAAAGAAAAGGATCAGCAAAATCATGCATAGCTTCCAAATCCAGACCAAGACCCAGATCTAGATTCAGATCTAGATTCAGATTTAGATCTAGATCCAGATCCATAATTGTAATGGCTTCATCCTCTTGTTTCTAATGCAGCTCGTGTAAAAGTCAGTGCACGAAAAATTCCTTCCATGATCTTGTGCACGTGCTCCCAATCTTCCAGTTGAAGCCTTCATTGAATTTGCATTCACTTTGAGTGCTTTCCTAAATTTTTAATTGCTCATATGCAATTAAAAATAAAAAAGATGAGTTATTTATGAAAAACATTGCACTGATGCATGTACTGTAGAAGAACTGCAAAAGCTTCAAGGATAAGAGGGAAGACAAGGCAAAGGAAACACCCATAAGAAAAATTCCAGATCCAGCCTCTTCCAGATCTAGCTGCTTCCAGATCTAGTTTGGTGAGAATTAAGGGCAAAAGAATCAACTGCATGTAGAATATGGAAAAAGAACAAAACTGTTGTAGCTTTCTTCTAATTCATTTTCCTCTTTCATCTTCTTTTCTTCGACAAAGTAATTGAGCGATTAATTAAATTATAAAACTTAAGTGATTGGTTTAAAAGACATTACTTGAAGAAGTAAACTACTTGGAAATAGGTGGCAGACATGCAAAATAGAAGGTTCTATTTTTAGTTGCAAATCATGCATGTCATGCAAAGAGGAATTCTAGGAGGGATATTGCCAATTGTTTCCTTTACAACTTCCACATGTGCCAGTTCACTAAAAGCTTCCGACTTGTAATTTCCCCTCTACATTCTATAAGTAGAGGAAGAACCTTCGGGTAAAGAAGGGGAATTTGCAAGCATCATTCTTGTGTTCTAGACTTTGTGTTGAAACCCCTGATAGCTATTTGAAGCAAATGAATAGAAAGGAGCAGATTTCTGGAGAAATTTTTGTCGACGATGCATTTTGTTTCTAATGGTTTTGTCTTAGATATACTTATAAAATTTGTGTTATTCTAGATCTAGATCTGAAATCCGCCTTTGCTTATAATTCTATATGTTAATATCTATTGGTTTTTTCTATGTGCATGCAATCAAATCTGTAATCTATTGATTCGGTTGCACATCTTCCCTCTTTCTTTCATATTTTTATTATTTTCTTCTTCATCAGATATTTCCTTTCTTTAACAGCTGCTTACTGTTGGTGTGTATATTTTCCATATCATTAGGTGAGTCATCTCACTTAGGTGATATCATAGGTCCATGTGTCATTTAGGGGTCATTATGAGATTCTCTTACACGTCAGTGCGTCATATGCGTCATTGGGAGTTACACTTCTATTCTGGGAATGTAACTCCCCCTCTCTACTCGAGTTGTCATGATTGCAACACTGGGGGTTACTCAACACCTCCTATAATCTATGAGATAGAGGAGAGTTTTATGGCTTAACCAGGTTATGCCCGTGTTTCAAATCTTTGCATGCACATTCGGTTGATGCTCGTTCCTCCCGAGATCTCTTCACACTACCGTTCGCACATTCATTGATGTGCACGTCGTCCCTCGTGATCCTCGCTTGCGGGTTTTAAACCCTCTTTCATGGTATTAGAGTGGATCTTGTGGATCCATGCACCCTTCGGCATTTCTTGCGTGTTTTCTGGCTTCCGGCGTGATATTTAGATCTCTTTCAGTGTGTGTCATAATGGATATTCCGTTCGTGCTCTTCTTACAATAATTTTGGGGTTCATACCTCCGGTTGGTTTGCTCTTCCCGTGGTGCTATTTGCGGTTTGCACAGTCAAGGGGCTATTCGTGCTTTGGCTCGTGTTGAATGCTCTTGCTCATGCATTGTTTTTTGCCTTGGTTTGGACCCATGGTTCCTTCTCGGTTCGTGTGTTCGAGTTATTTGGGTGTTCCGGCCTTGCATGAGCTGGTTTCGGTCTATTACAGTTTAAGGCTACATTTCAGAGGTTGCAGATCAATTTTTCGTGTATGGTTTGGACATTTTTTACGTGGCTCATTTACATTGCCTTTGGGTTCAACGTTGCATTGGATCGTGTTGTCACTGGCCTTGTATTATTCCCCTTTCTATGCATGCACTCAGCTTGTTGTGTTTGTTGTTCATTGTTCGTGATATTCACCAGGCTCGTTGTATTCCTCCCAGGTTCCAACAACTCCCACGTGCCCTCCTTTGCATTAGAAAAATGTTTTTTTTAATTTCTGCATTGGAAAAACGTTTTTGCATTGGAAAAACGTTTATGCATTGGAAAAATGTTTTGGACGCATCTTCTGAGCTCCATCTCCTGCGTTTTCACCTCCAGCACCTCCCTCGGCCGTGCCCAAGCATATAGAGACAAAGGAACAAGCTGGAACTGGTGTTTGAAACTTCTTGGCCGTTTTTTCTCCAGACCTGCGTTTTCTGCTCCCACCTGCTCGTGGAAACTTACCTGTGTGCGTTGGAACCTCCGCCTGCTCTCACCTACTCGTGGAAACATACCACTAACATCGCAGGCTCCTTGCTCCACGTGGAATTTTAGGCTCACTTCACTGAAACCGCAGGCTCACTTCAAATTCAACAGTCAACAACCAACCCTCCACAGTTGCTCTCCTCCAACATAGCACGTGGGCCCTCCATCACCTTCTTTTTTAATGTTTTAGGGTGATTAAAAAAAACAAAACATTTATTCATTGGCATGTAAATTTTTTTTGGGTTTTTGGCTGTATTTTGCTTGTAATTTGGCCTTCCTACGCTTGTCGAAGACGGAGGGCGAGGTCCGGGGTTGGCAGGAGGCTAACCCCCCTTCGCAGTCAAAACAAACCCCTACTAAAATTCCATGCCATTTCCAACGAGTACCCAAACGACACCCTTTGCACCCATTTCGGGCACTTTTTTAATCAGTTTGCAACGTTTATTGACTTTTTCCATCAATTGCGGGAATCTTAATAATGCCATAACTTTTGACTCGCAGCTCATTTTTTAGCGCTTCTTTAGTCAAAGTTGCATGATTTTTCACACATTACATGATTGAATTGTCATTTTTGTAAACGCACTACTTTTATAAAGTGCCACATTCTGGGGAGGGTTGCTTGTACTCTTGGGCTTTCACACGCAGACGCATTATCAGCCGAGTCTGACGTCTTGCTTTTGTGCATCTTGCATTTTGCATCATGGAGAGTGTTCTTTCTATACTTGAGCATCGTAGGATCACCTTACAGCCTCCGCCACTTCTCACCGGGAGAGGGAACTATTCAGTTTGGCGTGCTTCCATGGAACGTTACTTCACTCATGAGGGTCTTTCACCCTTCTTACTTGGGCCAGTTCCTGCACCCGTTGATCGTCGTCATCTAGAGGACATCATTGACACTTGTGACCATGTCTTTGGTCACATGATGATGCTTGTCTCCAGATCTCTCTTGTTTCACGTGGCATAATCAGATCCACCTCACCGTGTATGGATCATTCTTCAGTCCCTTTATGGAGACCCTTCACATACTACAGTAGTTGTTCCTGCTACTGATTCAGTTGTCTCCTCTTCTTCATATGATGATAGTTCCACTGAAATAGACTCGCTTGGTTCTACTTCTGATGACGAGGATTGTGCACCCAGTTCTGATGCAAAGAGCATTACAGAGGACTTCTCTCCTCTTTCTCTCACTATTCTAGACATTGTTGTCACCCCCACATCTCATTAGATATCAAGTAGTCTCCTACTCAGTCTCACACAGTCATCACACCCACCTCCTTTCCACTTCCAATGTGTGAGGCCCCTTACACTCCTCGACCTTCATTGGATGACTCCTACCTATATGACATCGCTCTTCTGTTTGTTGAGCCCCCTCATTGGGACGAGTATCTGCTTGACCTTAGTCGTCTTTTCGCAGAGTCTACTTGTGATGCACTATAGGTCCCTCATCCATCTACAGGTGTTTAAGAGGAGTTCATCATCTCTATTGTTGGGAGTGCTCCTTCCGGGAATCATGTCACTTCCACATTTCCAGAGACCTTCATTGATCCACCCTCAGCTGTGGATCCATTTTCTGTTGTGGAGGATGTTTTGTTCCCTTCACATCACTTGGACATCCTTTTTGTGGGTGTTCCTCTTCACTCTAACAGTTCTATGCACGTGGCATTACCTTCAGTTCCTTGGCACTCACTCGCTAGACCTATGTCACACTTCCGTGCACCAGACTCAGAGTTCTTCGTGCTACTGCCTTCGGTTTCCTTTGTGGAGTGGGCGGAATTTCAGCACGTCATTTCTGTCCTTCCTAAGGGAAGGCACATAGTTCGGTGCGGGGTGGCTCTTCTTCAGTCCAGAGGCAGAGGATCTCGTCATCAACATTATTTTGGGAGACTTCCTACAGTTGCAGAGTTTAGATCTGTCCATGGCATCTTCTGCATTCCTCTTGTGTCCCTCTTCTTCTCTCTTCTTCTTCTTTCTGAGAGATTGCCTCTTTGTACATGGGTACCTTTTTAGGCTCGTCTATGGCTGGGAGCCATATTTGACATCTTTCTTAGATTAGAGAGTGTTTTGTTCTCTTGTGGTGGATGTTTTTCCCATTGGGTTTTCCTTCACTGCTTGGGACCTCTTTCTTGTGCATGGGTACCTCATCAGGCTTTGTGCTGGGACCCATTTCTCGTTTCTGACTTGCCGTCTTGTCCTAAGTTACGATGAAGGGGGGGGTGTTGGTGTGTATATTTTCTACATCATTAGGTGAGTCATCTCACTTAGGTGAGATCGTAGGTCCATGTGTCATTTAGGGGTCATTATGAGATTCTCTTATGCGTCAGTGCGTCATCACGTCAGTGCATCAGTGCATCATATGCATCATTGGGAGTTACATTTCTATTCTGGGAATGTAACTCTCCCTCTCTACTCGAGTTGTCATGATTGCAGCACTGGGGGTTAATCAACACCTCCTATATGTACACGTCTTTTGATCTATGAGATAGAGGAGAGTTTTATGGCTTAACCAGGTTCTACCCGTGTTTCAAATCTTTGCATGCACATTCGGTTGATGCTCACTCCTTCTAAGATCTCTTCACGCTGCCGTTTGCACATTCGTTGATGTGCACGTCATCCCTCGTGATCCTCGCTTGTGGGTTTTAAACCCTCTTTCACTTGCTACAAAACTATACAGCTATGGTTCTGAGCTACATGGTTAAAGTAATACCCACAAATAAATACTAGCATATTTAATTGAAAAATCTTACACAGGAGCCTCGCCGGTAAATGAGGGAGTTTTATCTCATGATTGCCTAGGTTTTCAGTTATGTAGAAAATCTAGCCAACACCTCCAATGTATTTTCCTTTCCCTGTGGCATTGTTCTGATCTGTGGGAGTTGCAACATGAGCATCCAACATTCTTTTCTTGTTCCGCATGTTGTCAGAAACACTCATCAAAGGTCTATCGGAGCCACCAAACACTTGATTGAGTGCAAATAAATGCTCATCTCCGAAAAACATGAGATTATCATCATGTGCAACTTGTTGAGTTTCTTCCACACCATGATTTAGTGCTTCAATAAGTGGTTCTTGCTGACTGGAAGCACGTTGAATCATGTAGGCTTGGAGATGCATTTCCATTTCACAACCAAAGTCGATTATGAGGTAGATTAAATGGAAAACACCACTCTGTTTCTTGTACCATATTATTTTGTACTAGAACTAATGCTTGACTAGAATTGGGGGCAGGGAGTGCCTGCCAAGGAGGAATTGTTGCCAATGGAATATGAGCACTTTGACTTTGCAATCTATTATTTTGCTGGTTTTGTGCATATCTTTGATTAGACTGTTGGTTTCTATATGGCTGATATCCCTGATTTGAAGATTTCCCTTGATTCTAATAATTTTTGTATGACTGGGCTTGCTGTTATATTAATTGAATAGTTGAGAAAATTGAACTTGGGGCCTTTGAAAGATAGTCGAGTCAAACCTTAAGCATTATGTCACTTTTCCACACATTTGTTATATTGTTTACATAGATAATAGATGTGAGGGAGTATGAGACACATTATTGTCAAGCCATACCATAAAAGAATGATAACCAAATCATACCAAGCCAAGAACTCAGATGCTAATCAAACACCATGATCAAGAAGATAAAAATAATTCACCAGAATAACTTTAATAAAAAATTTGCAAACAAACGAGCAACAATATCATATATTATTATGGAACTCAATGAAATACAATGAAAATGAACCTTGCTTATATAGGTAAGGAATAATAATCGAAGAACCAATCAAGGTCATAGATCAAGTCATAAATCAAGGAAAGAACTGGTCATTAAAAACTAATCAAGACTATAGATTTATGAAAGAACTAGACATCACTGATCTAGTCAATACCATAGATCAAGGAAAGAACTATTCAATACCATAGATCAGGAAAAAACTATACCTAACTAGATAATATCCCCCTAACATCTAAATAAAATAGAAGAAATATCCACACACATAAGTGGGTGAGGATAAATACAATAAAGGTAAATAAAGTACCTAGGTGAACATGAGATAAGGTAAATACCTAATCTAACACCCCCCCTCAAGTGAAGCTAGGGGCCCAAAATAAAAGTGACATATCCACAGTATGGGTCTCGACAACCAGGCCTGATCATGTACTTATGTACAATATATCCATGAAGAAATCTTGAACCAAAATAAGGAAAGAATCCTACTAGAAGGAAAGAGAAAGAGAAAGAGGAAGAAGGAGAAGAATAAGAAGGAAGATGTTCTCATGAACACCCCCAAGAACAACTTCCAAAACCCCAAGCATGCCACGCAACTCAAGGTAGCGAGGTGATGCAAAAGGCTTAGTAAAGATGTCCGTAGCCTACTACTGAGTCATAATGTACTCCAAGAAAATAAATTCATCTTGAATGTGCTGACGAATGAAGTGGATGTGTATCTCAATATGCGTTGTCTGCTGGTGCTCAGCTGAGTTGCGAGAAATGTGAATTGCACTTTGGTGATCACACCAAAGTATAGTCGATGAATCTTGTGGGAATCCAAACTCTGTCAATAACTATCGAAGCTAAAGAATCTACTGACTCGTTGTAACTGTTGCCCTATACTCTACCTCTGAAGATGAAAGTGCAATAGCTTGTTGTTTTTTACATGCCCAAACAACTGGAGAAGAAACAAGACAAAAAAGATAGCCAGAAGTGGAATGTCTGCTATCAATAGAACCTGCCCAATCTAAATCTGTATATCCAACCAACTGAGTAGAACCCCTAGTGTAGTGTAGGCCAAAGTGGGAAGTGCCCTGCAAATAGCGCAAAATCTTTTTAGTAGCCTGCTAGTGACTACCATGAGGAGAATGTGCAAACTGAGATACACGCCCTAATACAAATGAAATATCAGGGTGAGTATGGGTCAAGTACATGAGACTTCCAACCAACTTCCTATACAAAGTAGGATCACAAAGTGGAGTGGTATATGTGGAAGTAAGAGTAACCCTAAGTTGAAAAGGAGATGGACTTGGCTTGTAATCAACCATATCAAAGCGCCGAAGAAGATCATGGGTGTACTTTTGCTGACTCAAATGAATCCCTGAATCTATATGAGGAATCTGTAAACCAAGGAAATAATGCAATAACCTAAGATCTGTCATGTCAAATTGTGTAGAAAGAGCCCTCTGAATAGTATTAATGTGGGAAGAAGAGCTGCTAGTAAGAAACATATCATCAACATACAAGACAATTATCACAATATCCCCACCAACATGCTAGAGATATATTGTATGATCAGAGTGACAATGAACAAACCAGTAGATAGTAGAAAAGAATCCATCTTCTCATACCAAGCTCGAGGGGCTAGTTTGTGACCATAGAGAGATCTTCAGAGTTTACAAACAAGAGAAGAATCCTAAACAAATCAAGCAGGTTGCTCCATGTATATTTCGTCTTGTAAATATCCATGTAAGAAGGAACTCTTCACATCCATCTAGTATACAAGCCACCCCTGTGATGCAAAAATAGAAAATACAAGGCATACATAATCCATCTTAGCAACGAGTGCAAAAGTTTCAGAGTAATCAATACCTTCAACTTGCGAGAAAGACATTTGCAACAAGATGATCCTTATACTTGTCAATGGACCCATCAACTTCTTATTTGGTTTGGTATACCCACTCACACCCAACCATATTTCATCCTTTAGGAAGAGATACCAAATCCCAAGTATGATTATTCATTAAAGAAGAAAACTTAGCTGCCATCACATCATCCCACTCTTGTATCCCATGAGCCTATGAAAAAGACTATGGATCCTCAGAAACTATCTGACACAAAAGTCTAGAACCTGTAGAATGTGCGTGATGATTCCTAGTGGGTGGAAGATCTTGTATGAAAGGTGTTGCCTTAGAAAATGTAGTAGGATCCCACTTAGGCATAGTGATAACATCAGTGGGAATATGATCCTCAATGACATCTGTAACCTCCTCAAAGAAAGGATCCTCAAGATGAGATAAATAAGAAGTAGGCATGGAAGAAGATGAAGAATCATGAGGTGTGAAGCTCTCATCAAATTGAGCATGTGTTTGAAAAAGAACCTCATGAGTATCAGGATCTAAAAGTGGATAAGCTCTCATGTCCTCACAATAACCTACAAAGATAAAGGATTTTCTCTTTTTATCCAAGGCATTTATTTTTTCCTTTGGCACAAAGGCCCAAGCATGGCTCCCAAAGACTCGAAAAAATGAGACATCTGGCTTAGTGTTGGACCAAGCTTCCTCTGGATTCAAATGCTCAAGTGCTTTGTGTGGTGTGCAATTCTGAATGTAGTTAGCACAATTAACTGCTTTTGCCTAGTAGATAGGAGGTAAATATCTAGAATGCATGAAACAGTTAGCCATTTCCTTTAAATTTCTATTATTCCAATTTTCTAACCATTCTATTGTGGTGTATGAAGAATAAAATGCTAGTGAATAATGCCTTGAGTTGCCAAAAATTTAGAAAACTCATTGTTGAAGTACTCCCCCCATTATCAGTGTGAAGGTTCTTTATGCAACTAGAAGATTATTTCTCGACCAAAGCCTTGAAGACTTTGAAGTTTGAAAAAACATCACTTTTTTACTTGAGAAAATAAATGCAAGTACATCTCGAGAAATTATCAATAAATGTAAGTGCATACTTATTGCCATTGAAAGAGGGGTAAGAAAAACCATCAAGTCACTATGCACAAGGCTCAAGTGGTGAAGAAGCTCTCTTGGAAAAATTCTTAGGATTGGATCTTGGTGTTGTTTCCCTAATGCACACCCATGCCAAACTCCCTCAAGACAAGAAAATCTAGGAAGAACCATCAACCATACCGTGAGTGCAAATCCTTCAAATATATGTAATTGAGATGTCTAAATCTTTCATGCCAAGTTTACTCTTTGAATTCTGCATGAGAAACTGAGCCTGTCCTATAGAGGAAGTTCATCAAAACACTCAAAAGTGATATAGTCTAGAACTATGACAACAATAACTTGAGCAACAAGTTATGAGGCTCCAAAACAATTTCATACTTCTGCTCGCATGTGGGTGTAAAAGTCACTATTTTCTTGACCAATAATGAAAAATTTGATACATAGAAAATAATTTGTGGTGATGTTTAGAGGAACATACAATGCATCTTGGATAATGCCACCATCAAGCAAGGTGTAATTTCACCTTTTCCTTGAATAGAAATAAAGGAAGAATATCCAACCTCAATTTGGAAATAGAACACAAACCTAAAGAAACAAAAGACTCCTAATAGGAGGTAAATATCTAGAATGCATAAAACAGTTAGCCATTTCTTCAAAGTTCATTATTATTTCTATTTTGCTAAGCCTTCTATTGTGGGTATGAGGAACATAATGCTGGTGAATAATGCCTTGAGTTGCCAAAAATTTAGAAAACTCATTGCTGAAGTACTCCCCCCATTATCAGTGTGAAGGTTCTTTATGCAACTAGAAGATTGTTTCTCGACCAAAGCCTTGAAGACTTTGAAGTTTGAAAAACATCACTTTTGTACTTGAGAAAATAAATGCAAGTACGTCTCAAGAAATTATCAATAAATGTAAGTGCAAACTTAGCGCCATTGAAAGAGGGGTAAGAAAAACCTATCAAGTCACTATGCACAAGCTCAAGTGGTGAAGAAGCTCTCTTGGAAAAAATTCTTAGGAATTGGATCTTGGTGTTGTTTCCCTAATGCACACCCATGCCAAAACTCCCTCAAGACAAGAAAATCTAGGAAGACCATCAACCATACCGTGAGTGCAAATCCTTCAAATATATGTAATTGAGATGTCTAAATCTTTCATGCCAAAGTTTACTCTTTGAATCTGCATGAGAAACTGATCCTGTCCCTATAGAGGAAGTTTCATCAAAACACTCAAAGTGATATAGTCTAGAACTATGATCAACAATACCTTGAGCAACAAGTTAATGAGGCTCCAAAACAATTTCATACTTCTGCTCCATGTGGTGTAAAAGTCACTATTTTTCCTTGACCATAATGAAAAATTTGATACATAGAAAATAAATTTGTGGTGATGTTAGGAACATACAATGCATCTTGGATAATGCCACCATCAAGGTGTATTTCACCTTTTCCTTGAATAGAAATAAAGGAAGAATATCCAACCTCAATTTTGGAAATAGAACACAAACCTAAAGAAACAAAAGACTCCTAGATAGGAGGTAAATATCTAGAATGCATAAAACAGTTAGCCATTTCCTTCAAAGTTCTATTATTCTATTTTGCTAAGCCTTTCTATTGTGGAGTATGAGGAACATAATGCTGGTGAATAATGCCTTGAGTTGAAAAAAAATTCAGAAAACTCATTGCTGAATTACTCCCCCCATTATCAGTGTGAAGGTTCTTTATGCAACTAGAAGATTGTTTCTCGACCAAAGCCTTGAAGACTTTGAAGTTTGAAAAAACATCACTTTTGTACTTGAGAAAATAAATGCAAGTACGTCTCAAGAAATTATCAATAAATGTAAGTGCAAAACTTAGCGCCATTGAAAGAGGGGTAAGAAAAACTATCAAGTCACTATGCACAAGCTCAAGTGTGAAGAAGCTCTCTTGGAAAAATTCTTAGGAAACGGATCTTAGTGTTGTTTTACCTAATGCAAAACCCATGCCAAACTCCCTCAAGACAAGAAAATCTAGGAAGACCATCAAACCATACCATGAGTGCTCAACTCCTTCAACTATATGTAATTGAGATGTCCAAATCTTTCATGCCAAAGCTTACTCTTTGAATCTACATGAGAAACTGATCCTGTCCATATAGAGGAAGTTTCATCAAAACACTCAAAGTGATATAGTATAGAACTATGATCAAAAATACCTTGAGCAACAAGTGAATGAGGCTCCAAAAAAATGTTCATACTTCTGCTCCATGTGGTGTAAAAGTCACTATTTTTCCTTGACCAGAATGACAAATTTGATACATAGAAAGAAAATTTGTGGTGATGTTAGGAACATACAGTGCATCTTGGATAATTCCACCATCAAGGTGTATGCCACCTTTTCCTTTAACAGAAAGAAAGGAAGAATCTTCAACCTCAATTTTGGAAGTAGAGCTCAAACCTAGAGAAACAAAAGACTCCTAGATAGGAGGTAAATATCTAGAATGCATCAAATAGTTAGCCATTTCTTTCAAATTTCTATTCTTCCGTTTTGCTAAGCCATTATGTTATGGAGTATGAGGAAAAAATGCTGGTGAATAATGCCTTGAGTTGCCAAAAATTTAGAAAATTCATTACTAAAGTACTTCCCCCATTATCAATGCGAAGGTTCTTTATGCAACTAGAAGATTGTTTCTTGACCAAATCCTTGAAGATTTTAATGTTTTGAAAAAAAACATCAATTTTGTACTTGAGAAAATAAATGCAAGTACGTCTCGAGAAATTATCAATAAATGTAAGGGCATACTTAGTGCCATTGAAAGAGGGGTAAGAAAAACCATCAAGTCACTATGCACAAGCTCAAGTGGTGAAGAAGCTCTTGTACGATAGAAAAGTGACATGCGAGCATGAGAATCTACAAGCAACTCTTTTTCGTACCGACCTCCCGAGGTCGTGCTAAGACAACCAGTGGTTTGAAGTGTGGGTGACTTAGATGAAGCGACAGCCTGGGACTATGGCCAGTTTTCTACGATAGAAAATCTACAAGTGAGGATGAGAATCGACAAGCAACTTTCCTATAGCTAACTATGGGAGGATCAGTGACTAAGATCTGGTAGTGTGATCTCCTGGTAGTTGAAATGACAAAGGGGAGATTTAGAGGCTATGAATGGGTAGCGTAAATTCCCAGTGGTTTATTCTCCTAATTAGGATCTAAGTATTAATCTAAAATGAAGTCTCTGAATTAACTTAAACTAAAAATAACAATTTATACTACTGCTGAAAGGGAAACTAATCTAAACAAAATACACGATTGAAACATTATAATTACAAACAATTATTTAAAATACTTTTATACTAAAACTAAACAAGCGAGATAACCTGGTGTGGTTATTCACCTGTGCAAATGTGTGAATCTAGATGAAAGACAACTAATTAACTTAATTGAAAACCTTCAATCTTACCTCAGAAGTGAGGAAAAAATCATAGCTTCTCAGAAACTATCATTCCCCACAACTTCCCTGGAAATATTGAAAGCGAGCTTAACTGAAAAAAAATGATTCACTACTCTATTTGATAATAACTTTGACGATTTAAACCTGGAGTTTACTGAGCAGAGGCAAATCCAATTGTGTTGTAGCTTGTCCCCTCAGTGTGATCTCTTCGTTCTTGTGTGTTCACGTGAATCCAGAAAGAGTAGGAGTATAACAACATCGGTAAGAGAAGGCACTGGGATGATAGTTGCTTTGAAGGAAAAATGGCATGAAGCACAAGTAGGAGAGGGATGGCGCAAGTGAACTGGCTTGGCCTATGTGATTCCTAGCAGGGTCATTGCAGAAATGATGAAACAAAATGATAAACAACAGGTACTCAAACAATGGGCAATAGCAGCTTCAGAGAAATACAATGAAGTACAAGTAGGAGAGGGATGGCGCAAGAGAATAGAGCTTGGCCTATGCGATTCCTAGCAGGATCGTTGTCGGTGTACAATGAGGCATAACTAAATATTCAGAATTCTAGTCCATGCTAAAGATAAAATGATTCATAAACAAAATCTAGGACTGAGTATTGAAGACTGAAGCTCAAGAATGAAGACTCCAGACCAAAGAACCAAGACCATTTGCTTGTAAACAAGTTGCATATTTATAGCATTTACAATCACCAGAAGGCAAGTTCAAATTGAACTCTCTCACCATTAAACAAAGAGAAATCACTATTTACCAGGTGGCAAAACATAAATGCAAGCTTTAGTGGTTGAGAAATGTGGATGCAAATTGAATTTTTATGTTTGACGAAATCATCGAAACATTCTGGAAAACGCGCACAGGACCGCCACCCTTGGCGGTTACAGGACCGCCACCCTGTCCTGGGTGGTGGTCATAGGACCAGATGCCCAGTAGGGAGGCTGGTCTCGTCACTTAAGACCAAAATGCAAGGAAAAATGGGGGCATAGGGTAGAACAAAGCATGTGGAGGCTTGGATGAGGCACATGGGATGCAAACGTATACTTGGCAAGCTTTTCTAGATTCTGAACACCTTGCGAGGAGACTTGTATCATCATTGGGTTTCCGTAACCAATTTCCGACTGTACAGTACATACAATTTTGGGTACGTACATATTTCCCCCTCGGAGAAGTGTTTTAGCCATGAAGAGGTGTAAAACGGTGGGTCTGAGTATGGCGGTCCCGAAATGGGGAGTTAGAAGCTATACCTGACACGCATGTGTGCCGAAATGTCGCCATCCAAATTCCCGCTATCTGAAAAATGAAAAAGGGGACTCAAGTGTAGATAGATAAAATAAATCAAAAAATAAATTCTAAATTAAAATGAAATGAGGACTTACCATTTGCGTGAGGATAAGAACTTACCTCCATCGGTGTTCCAACTCTTGGGAAAGAACATTCAAAACAAGGTTAGAATGTTATATATATACAAAACGAGCTCATTTTCCTATTCATTTGCACGTATCGATTTGGTAATTTTTGAGCTTTGGGTCCACGGTGATCACTCTTTTAATTTTTGAGTATGATTGAATTGGAATGAGCTTGGGAATGGTATTTTGCATTAGGCTTAGCTTTTTGTTGTTTTTGAATGCTTTTGAGAAGAACTCCTAAGAAATTCGTAACTAGAGCGGTCATAATGGGCCTTGAAAGGGTGGATAGGTAGAGTTCCTTTATTGCTTAGTCTCCATTTTGTGGTGAATGTATGATTTTTTTGGTATTTTGTGCTTATTGCAAGCGTTTTGACCATGCATAGTGCATGATGGCATTGTATGTAAAACACGATGCTTATATATATATATATATATATATATATATATATATATATATTTGGTTTGGTTATTCGTTGTATAGAGTTGGCTTATATTGATGATTTGATTCATGTGTGTACTCTTAGATGTTTAGAATTTTTGATTTTCATATGCTTTTCAGAATGTATGCAATGGATGACAAGTGATAACAAATGTTGAATAGAATGCTTTCTTTTTTCTTTTTGTAATGCTGATATATGATAATGCAAACATATTGTAGTACTGAACTTTTGGCTTCTTTGGGAAATGTTCGTTGCTTCTTTTGTTTTGGAAAAACGTGATGAATATATAGTGATAAAGAGATGAACTTGCCCCATTCCTAACTCCATGCAACTAGTAGGATGCGAGGGCTCAACACCAAGAGTTGGGAAGGGCGCAAATTGTATGAGTTTGACTGAATGGAAATGATGAGAGAAAGAAAAGGTTTTGACAGAAATCAAATTCAGACTTGTGTACTTACTCTTACTCGAAACTACTACATAGTTTAGAATGCAACTTATTTTCTAGTTTATCTAGACTTAGATCCATGGATGGCAACTTGGTTGACAAAATCTGGTTTTAAGGATTTGATCTCTTTGGAATTTGGATATTTAACTTCTCTTAGTATACTTTGCTTTAAAATATTAATATTCACTAATTTGCGTGAATGGACCCCCTACACCCTGTCTCATACTACTGATAGGAAGCATGGGCTCATCACCAAAGGCAGGGCATAGGTGAGTAAGGGCACTTCTTTCCTTTCTCAACCTCGTATCACTAGTAAGAGATGCGGGCTCATCACTGAAGGTTGGTGGGGAAAAGAAGTGTGTAAAAATAAAATATTCTATTTAGTTTAGCATTTTTGATTTAACTTGACACTTCTGATTTGTGCTTTGGAGTATCCTTGTTTTAAAGAGATGTAAGAAGGATAGATGTGACACCAAGAAGCTTCTAGAACAGACCATAGGTAAGAACAACTTAACCTAGTAGAAAAGAAGTGAGTATGACCAAGTATGCAGGCCTTGGTATGGTTTTTGTCAAGATTTTGTCTGTCAGATTGATGAAATGATTTTGGAACCATTTGATGATATTATGAAAATTGAAGAGATATGATTTGAATGCTTTTGCCAATATTTTCAGAAGCTTGTAATAAATTGCTTAAGAATAAGTTCCTTGACCACAAAATTTATGAAATGAGTGAACAGAATGAACTTAATTGAATTACTAATGCAATGCAACTGCAACCATGTACATATGAAAATGCAGGTGGAACTATATGTCATGATGTCTAAGGCGAAGAAAGTTGACGAATATCAAATTCTTCACCCCTAGAAGTACACTACGGAGAACCATTATCCTCAAAGTTTTCGTTCTCTTGACGAGGGCCTACCATTATGGGTTTGAACTTACAACCCTTGCCCAGAGGTGTATATGTCCCATTATTAAAAACATTTTTCTTAAAGAGGCGTTTGCGTGCCTCTTTGTCATGTTTTTGAGAGATGGCATGTGGGTGAGCATGACTATACTGCTCGACCTTTTCTCCCATATGGAGCATTGTGTTTATTTGTAAATTTTGTCGAATGATGAGTTCTTGCCCCATGGATAGGGAAAACTTAGCTTTCAGATGCGCATGGGTCAAAACCAGGATTTAGAATAGGGAAATTCCTAGAGATGGTTTTGATAGGCATCGTTTCAATTTTAAATTTCCCTTCTTCGTTTGTTAATTCTATCATGTTCATATCTAGATCTAGGTCATCGGAGGGAAGAGATGCTATACCGAGAAGACTACCCATTCCCTGAGGTTCAAATGGGAGAAAGATTGGCTTGTCATTCTCCAAGAGTTTCATAATTCCTGCTGTGGTTTTAGTGGAGACTGTTTCCATAGAAATTGACTTACCTTTATCTGTTTTTACCACCTCAAATGTTTTTGGTTCAACAACTTCAACCTTTGGAATGTCTGGGGTGACCGGGACTAACTCTTTTGTTGGAGGCAGTTTATTTAATTGATTCATGGGAAGTTCATGCTCTGTATGGACTCCTTTATTTTTCTTGAGGTTTTCTAAGTGTATATCGAAGGGTTTAGGATCCCCTTGAGCGATGAAGACTTTTCCTAGGTGTAAAAACCTTACTTCTTGGAATAACGTGGAAGGGATTGCCTTCATGCAATGTATCCATGGACGATCGAGAATCATATTATAGTTGGTTTCCCGATCTATAATATAAAATTCAGTGAGGATTGTTTTGGGCCCTAGAGTGACTGGTAGCACTATAGTCCCGATTGAAGTTTCCTTGAGACTATCATAGCCCCTTAGCGTGTTTTGTGTTGAAGAACAGTTCGTTTCTCCATATCCTAGCTTTTGAAGAAAAGTCAAAGGGGACTATGTTAACTACTGCCCCATCATCAATCATTGCACGTTTAACATAGTTATTGTAAACCCATACCTGTAAATGCAAGGCTGGGTCACCTCTACGTGATAATTTCAGTGTCTGTTGGCATTTTGCTCATATCAAATATAAACTCAGTATCCCTATCTGGATGCCCTTGGAGGGTAGACATCAAAGTCTACATGGTTTACTTGCATTTAGGAGGAGTGATGTTAATTAAATGACCAAGGCCTAATGCTTCTAAGAGAGCATCTATGGGCAGGAGTTCTTCAACAAATCCAAGAAGGAAATATGAGAGAAGGTCTTTGTTAAGTCATTAATTAAATCATAGGATCCTATGGGTTTTACCAATGTTTGTTGAATGTTGTCTGGTTCTAATGAATAATATTGGAACTGGTTGAGAAGACATAATCACGTGTTCTTGTTATGGTTTCTATGGGTAGCTCGGTGTCTAACTCTACTAGGCCAACTATCTTGGTTTGTGGTTGAGTTCCTAATTGGGGTGGAGACTGGTGGATTTAATGAAGTTGAGGCTTCATGATCGTTATTTCCTGCCATAACACCTTTGTTTGTTCTGCTTGGATCTAACCTGTTATTGTTACAATGATTTGGGAGAGGATCGTTAAAGATCTTGAGGGGTGCGTTTTGAGGGGAAATTGATCCCATATAGGTGTTTGGCATAGGTAGTGTAGGACTTTCCAAAAACATGTCTATAAAGAGTTGTTTTTGATCGTCTGGTAAACGTTGTAAGAATTTGTTGTAGTCGTGGCAGGTCCTAGTATCATGACCTCAGATTTTGTGAAAGCCACAGTATAGATTGGGATTATAGTCCTCGTGGTCATTGGTTTGAACCTTGTTGTGGCCCAAAATTTCGGTTAGGCTGCTGATTGTTATAGTTGTAATTTTGAGGTTGTGGCCTTTGGCTTTGGTTTTGATATCCATCTGGGCCTCGAGTAAGGCCTTGTGATTGGATTTGATGTTGCTGTTGCTGTTTTTCTGTTGTTGTTGTGGTGGAGGATGATTAAAATCCACCGTATTGATCGTTGGAGTGAAGTTATTATTACGTTGATTGTTAGCAGGTGTCGGGGTGTTCACAACATTTGGTCCTTTGACTTGATCAGTGACTCCATCTGTTGTAACCTCACTATTTTTGTCAAGGATTTTGGGTCCTTGATTGGTATTCCGGCATTAGGATAGGATGTAGTGTTTTGATTGGGAGTGATTAATTTCCGTTTGTTCCGTATGTCTTACAACCACTATCTATTACCGCTTGATCTATTCGGAGAGCACTCTCGAGTACTTCATCATAAGTTTGAGTGGGAACTTTTGGACTTCTTCCTTTATCTCTCTATTGAGGGAATGAAGGAATAAATCACATAGTTCCATCTGATCCATGTTTGGAGCACTTGCTGATGAGTAGAGAACCGTACGCCATCTTTGAATAAAATGAGCAGTGGATTCATTATGCTCTTGTTTAATATGCAAGAATTCCCTGATTCCTGTTCTTAACAATTTGTTCATGTCAAAAGCTTTGATAAACTCTAACATGAGTTGTTTGAATGAGTGTATCGAGGCTTCAGGTATTCTGTAATACCAATCAAGGGCAATACCCTCTAAGGTTTTAGGGAATATCTTGGCAACAACCCCATCTCAAGGGAGTAATTCTCGTATGGCCATGGCATAGGCCTTGATATGTGCATTTGGATCTCCCTCCCCTTTGTATTTGGGTAAATCGAGAAGAGGTCTTGGAAGCATGACACTTCGTATGGTGAAGTCTAGGGGATCTTTTAAATATTCTGAGTAAGTCCCTACCGCATAGGCTTCGACCATCGATGGTGCTTGCTGAGGGGGTGGGGGTGGCATGGGTTGTTGATATGGTATAGCATACGTATTTGCAGGGACATAAGGAAATCCTTGTGGTTGAGTGAACATCCCGGGAGAAGAGAACATGTCTCCCTGTGGTGATTTTGAATAAATGTTTAAGTAGGGAGGAGCATTGCTCTGGTAAGGATTGTTTGGTGCTAAGCCGGGAGGTATCATATTTTCAACTGGAATGGCATTTGAAAATGTGGTCCTAGTTGGTGTTTGTTGTGAATAGTTATATGAATGTTGAGGAGGCATGCCTAATGTGCCTGTTCCTGTAAGGAGGTCAACTTGGCTGGGATGATGCGGAAGGTTGGGGATTCCTACTTGCCCGAAATATGAATTTTGATTTGCTTGAGCAAGTTCCAATCCTCTAACTTTCTCAACTAAGGCTGAGATGACCTTGATTGGTGAAGACACAATGTTTTTCCTTAATGGTGGTTGTTGTACACCTTGAGGTTGTAAAGGGGTATGATACCCTACTATGAATTGATCATTACCCTGCCAAGCTTCACCGAGAGTATTTCCCATAGGTGGAGGAATGGGGGTGTTTTCTTGGAGTGGGATATCAGGTTGCATTTGCAAACTTCCTATAGGTGGGTACATGTTTTGGAAGTGTTGTTCACTTCTAACGTAGCGCGCTAAATACTCCTCATCCAAAAATGGGAGTGGATCTGACTATCTACTGATTTGTGGTCTGAACAAAACCCGAGGAGATGAAGTGGACTCTCCAGTAAACGTCATATTGTTAGAGCCCGAGGGATCTGGTTGTTGCATTTGTGTGAGCTGATCCAACTCCTCAATTCGGAAGGAAGAACTAGAGCTAGTTCTTTGAGGAGGAGTTTGTGATGATAAGTAATTACTTGAATAGTTGTCAGCCCATGCAGAAAGTGAGGGTGATGGTTGTCTATTTGTTTGACCATAATTTGCTTCAAGACCTGAGAGTGGTCTACCATATGCGTCGTATCTCGACATATTCGGGGGGTATATGAATACCCTAAAATAATGGGAAAGAGCGAAGGTGGATGAAAGAAATGAAAATAAAAGGGGGAACAAATTGTTTGTTTCACGTCGGGTTCACCAATTTTTTACGATAGAAAAGTGACATGCGAGCATGAGAATCTACAAGCAACTCTTCTTCGTACCTGACCTCCCGAGGTCATGCCAAGATAGCCTGGTGGTTTGAAATGCGGGTGACTTAGATGAAGCCACAGCCGGATTATGGCCAATTTTCTACGATAGAAAAGCTACAAGTGAGGATGAGAATCGGAAAGCAACTTTCCTATAGCTAACTATGGGAGGATCAGTGACTAAGATCTGGTAGTGTGATCTCCTGGTAGTTGAAATGACAAAGGGGAGATTTAGAGGCTATGAATGGGTAGTGTAAATTCCCAGTGGTTTATTCTCCTAATTAGGATCTAAGTATTAATCTAAAATGAAGTCTCCGAATTAACTTAAACTAAAAATAACAATTTATACTACTGCTGAAAGGGAAACTAATATAAACAAAATACACGATTGAAACATTATAATTACAAACAATTATTTAAAATACTTTTATACTAAAACTAAACAAGTGAGATAACCTCGGTGTGGTTATTCACCTGTGCAAATGTGTGAATCTAGATGAAAGACAACTAATTAACTTAATTGAAAACCTTCAATCTTACCTCAGAAGTGAGGAACAAATAATAGCTTCTCAGAAACTATCATTCCCCACAACTTCCCTGGCAATATTGAAAGCGAGCTTAACTGAAATAAAATGATTCACTACTCTATTTGATAATAACTTTGACGATTTAAACCTGGAGTTTACTGAGCAGAGGAAAATCCAATTGTGTTGTAGCTTGTCCCCTCAGTGTGATCTCTTCATTCTTGCGTGTTCACGTGAATCCAGAAAGAGTAGGAGTATAGCAGCATCGGTAAGAGAAGGCACTGGGACGATAGTTTCTTTGAAGTAAAAATGACATGAAGCTGGGAAAGTTGCTTTAGGAGATGGATGGTGCAAGTGAATGGCACATGTGAACTAGCTTGGCCTATGCGATTCCTAGTAGGGTCGTTGCAGCAATGATGAAACAAAATGATAAACAACAGGTACTCGAACAATGGGCAATATCAGCTTCAGAGAAATACAACGAAGTACAAGTAGGAGAGGGATGGTGCAAGAGAACAAAGCTTGGCCTATGTGATTCCTAGCAAGATCGTTGTCAGTGTACAATGATGCATAACTAAATATTCAGAATTCTAGTCCATGATAAAGATAAAATGATTCATAAACAAAATCTAGGACTGAGTATTGAAGACTGAAGCTCAAGAATGAAGACTCCAGACCAAAGAACTAAGACCATTTGCTTGTAAACAAGCTGCATATTTATAGCATTTGCAATCACCAGAAGGCAAGTTCAAATTGAACTCTCTCACCATTAAACAAAGAGAAATCACTATTTACCAGGTGGCCAAAACATAAATGCAAGCTTTAGTGGTTGAGAAATGTGGATGCAAATTGAATTTTTACGTTTGAAAAAATCGTCGGAACGTTATGGAAAATGCGCACAGGACCGCCGCCACTGTGCAGGGCAGCGGTTACAGGACCGCCTGCCCTGTCCTGGGTGGTGGTCACGGGACCATCGCCTAGGTAGGGTGGCGGTCTCGTCACTTAAGACCAAAATGTAAGGAAAAAGGGGGGCAGAGGGTAGAACAAAGCACACGGAGTCCAGATGAGGCACATATGGGATGCAAACGTATACTTGGCAAGCTTTTCTGGATTCCGAACACCTTACGAGGAGACCTATATCATCATTGGGGTTTCTGTAACTAATTTTTGACTGTACAATACATATAATTTTGGGTACGTACAACTCTCTTGGAAAATTTCTTAGCAAATGGATCTTGGTGTTGTTTCCCTAATGCACACCCATGCCAAACTCCCTCAAGACAAGAAACTATAGGAAGACCATCAACCATACCATGAGTGCTCAACTCTGCTTAAAATATATGTAATTGAGATGTCTAAATCTTTCATGCCAAAGCTTACTCTTTGAATCTGCATGAGAAACTAATTCTATCCCTATAGAGGAAGTTTCATCAAAACACTCAAAGTGATATAGTTTAGAACTATGATCAACTATGCCTTGAGAAACAAGTGAATGAGGCTCCAAAAAAATTTCATACTTATGCTCTATGTGGTGTAAAAGTTCACTATTTTTCCTTGACCAAAATGACAAATTTGATACATAGGAAGCAAATTTGTGGTGATGTTAGGAACACACAGTGCATCTTGGATAATGCCACCATCAAGGTATATGTCACCTTTTCCTTTAACAGAAATAAAGGAAGAATCTTCAACCTCCATTTTGGAAGTAGAACTCAAATCTACAGAAACAAAAGACTCCTTGGAAGAAGTAATGTGATGAGAAGCACAAAAATCTATAACCCAACTATCTGCAAGTGGTGACTGAGATCTCCCAACAACATTAAGTTCCTTTCCACACTGATTAGAAGAAGGTGGAGTAGAGATAGAAATTTTGCGTTTCTTGACTGCATCCTCTTAAGGTTTGCATTCACTTATAACACCTATGTTCTTCATGACCACTACCCCCACAAAAAGAGCATGAAAAACTAGACTTATTCTTGGATTTAGAAGACTCCTTGGGTTTAGAGTTGTTTTCTTTGGGTTTAGGATCATTTTGAGATGGAGAAGGGGTGGATTTGGTTTTACTTTTTGGTTTTCCCTTGTATTTAGGATTAGATGCAACTAATGCCTTTTGAGAGGTAGAAGATTCAATGTTAGACAATTTGGATTCTTCCCTAGTAATTCTTTCACAAAATGTTTCTAAGTCAGAGCAGTTTGAATGTGTCACCTACGACATCCATGCTAGAGAAAAATGTAGAAGAAAAGATTTGAAATGGTCCTCTCAACTTGGATAAAATCAAGTAAACACATTCTTCATCTTTCTTATCTCTTCCAATCCCCTTCAACTGTGTCAACAAATGCTTAAACTTGGTAAGATAGTCTATAGTTGTTGGAAAATATTCAGGATTAAGAGAGGTGATCTCAATTTCAAGTTTTATGGCTTTCATATGATCCAACTTACCAAATAAATCCTCCAATTTCTCCCATATTTTGAAAGGAGAGTCACATTTTTTCAAATGAAACAAAAGACTGTAACTTATATAAGTTCCTATCAAACCCATACACTAATAAAACTTGCATTGGTAGTGAAAAATCTCATATTATCTAGTGAACACTGGTTGTTCTGAAGAAGTTAAATCCCATAATCCTTTCCGCTTAATTATTGTTTTCCATTATTGTTTTCCATGTGTGGTAATTATGTGTTGTTAATGGATTAACATTATCTAATGCATAAGTAGATAAAGACGCCATTCTACAAAAAATAACCAAGCAATGCAACAAGACCCCCAAGCAATGCAACCCCTAGATTTTGGCACTTTATAATGAGTGCGTGTTACAATATGACACTTTGTAATTATAGTGCGATTCTCAAAATAAATATTTCCAATAGAAATAGCAAACGAAAAAACAAGCACTACTCAAATATCGAGTTATTGATCAAAAGTTACAAAATTTTCAATATTATGCTCTACTATTTATTTTAGTTGCCACTAAAACAGAATAAAATGCTCTTGCCTTCACCACATAAATAAAATGAAGGGGGGGGGGGGGGTCTCAAGTTAAGCACCTACTAATAAGAATCACAAGATTTAAGCCCTCATACGACCATACCATATGACTAGGGGATAAGGATTTCAATGACAACCATTTCGGATCTCAAAAACCCCAAAAACCCATAAATTGATTTTTTGGTTTTTGCTCTAATTTATGCTGATTCCAAGACAAACCAGCCTACGTCTCTGCAACAACAAAATAACTTGAAAATTGACTACCTCCATAAATGGTCGAGTTTACAGTCGATCTTAGGGTTTTTCCACCTTCCGAATCCAATGGAAGGCTTTGTTTTGCATAAAAATTCATGTAACAAAAAAATATGAACAAATCCCAAATATATGAATATACGAAAATTAAATGTCTGCAAAACAAAACTTACATACGAATGTCAACAACAATCTCATGCTCTGATACCATAAAAGGAACGATAACCAAATCGTACCAAGCCAAGAACTCAGATGCTAATCAAACACCACGATTAATAAGATAAAAGTAATTCTCTAGAGTAAATTTAATAAAACCTTTGCAAACAAATGAGAAACAATATCATATATTATTATGGAACTTAATAAAATACAATGAGAATGAGCCTTGCTAATATAGGCAATGAATAACAATCTAAGAACTAGTCAAGTTTGTAGATCAAGTCATAAATCAAGGAAAGAACTAGTCATCAAAGATCTAGTCAAGACCATAGATTTAGGAAAGAACTAGACATCAAGGATCTAGTCAATACCATAGATCAAGGAAAAAACTAGTCAATACCATAGATCAAGGAAATAACTATACCTAACAACTAGATGATATCCCCCTAATATATAAATAAAATAAAAGAAATATCCACACACATAAAGTGGGTGAAGATAAATACAATAAAGGTAAATAAAGTACCTAGGTGAACATGAGTTAAGGTAAATACCTACTCTAACAAATTCAACTTGGGGCCTTTGAAAGATAGTCGAATCAACTCTTAACCATTTATGTCACTTTTCCACACATTTTTTATATTGTTTACATAGATAATATATGTGAGGGAGTATGAGACACATTATTGTCAAGCCATACCATAAAGGAGAGTTTCTTTTTGCTACGTATAGGGATTGGGGTGATTTTTTGTGTGATTTTGAGTGTTTTCCAAGTGGTTGAGATAGTTTATGATCAAATTGTATCAATCTATTATAGGTTGTGAATACATGTACAATCCATCAAATTAAATTTAGAAAAAAGAGATACACAATTCAATTAATAAAATTATTAAAGCTAACGAGCTTTCTTTTGAGTAGGATTGCACGATGAGAAGGTCAATTCATTTGGAGTTTTATTTGGTTGTTGAAATTTACCCCTATCTAAATTTGATGGTTGAGAAATTTTCCCTCATGTACTCAAGCTTGATCGCAATGGATTGAACACCAAATATTGACATTTATCATTTGTATTTGTTAACATAGGTAATCTAACCCACTCCATTGAATAAATGATAATTGCTCTCACTTTATTTACAACCAAGTCATACTTTTGAGTCGTTATCATTCATGATACTCATAATTAGTTGGTTTTATCTTATAAGGAATTGAAGGTAATTAAAGGAAGGTGTTAGTGTGGAAAATGACATTGTATTTGTGTTACATCATTGGTTGAGACCAACTCTCTCGTTGATCCTCATAGTCGAAATGAAGGTAAAATGTTGTCCTTGATCCTACAACTGAGTGGTTTTACTACCACTCATGCATGTCCATTGACTTCTTTATGCTATCGATTGAGCAAATTTCAGGCACTAAACTAACTCCTGGAAGTCAAGAGGTTCACTACTCCCACTCTATGTGAATTGAGGGGTGCTCACGTGTATTTTTTGGTTGTTAAGTAGATTTCCTAAAATCCCTTAACCTTCCTAGCCTTATGAAATTCATCCCTAGAGGATGCGTCCTTCAATGTAATGGGAAAGATCCATTCATGTTACACATGTTTTGGATTGCATCACTACAATATGGATGATAATATGTTTGTAGAGTGTCGTTACACAATTCCCACATCTAGTTACACAACCCTGTCTAGCGTATAAATGACATACTCAAAATTTGGTGATAATGTTCTTGTTCTTTTCAATTGAGGTGGAGTCCAATCGAGGGAGAGAAAGATGATGCAACTATTCCCCCCACTATCAAATTAAGATGAAAACCTACATGTTTTGAATCATATGATAGTGATTAACTCTAAATCAAAGAAACTTAAGGTGTAAATCAAGGACATGTATAGAAAAAAGGGTAGTAACTTGGACAAGTGGTAAAAAACATGTAAGCATGCATTTGAATCTTGAGCTTTATCTAGCTTCATTACATCACTAAAAGTGTTGTTAGCAAATGAGGGTATATTGTAGGAAAGAAGTACATATTACATTACTGAAAGTATCATTGGTTGGTGCATATTCATTGAATGCATTGATATTTTTCCTTTTAGATATATAGATATTTTTTTATTTGGAAACTTTGTTAGCAAATCTAAAGGTATTAGATAGTGTGCATTAATTACACTCAATTTAACAATCTAATGTATAATCTATTGTCAATTAACTTCTCAAATTCTGAAAAAGAGTATCGAATCAATTTTGTAATGCCTTGTGCTGCTTCACCTTGAGTGTTAAGTGCGAGCGTATGCTACTAGCATTTAACCTCATAAGCCCCTTATAAAGTTTGAAAAATGAATTTAGTTTTATATTTATATGTGTTTACAATCATAGATAATGGTAATAATTATAAAAAAATAGCAAACAACAGAAATGAATAAAATATATTTGACGATAAAAAGACAATTAAAAAAGGGAAATAAATGCATCAGAAGAAAGAAGAAGGTGGAAAAATTTAAATGCAGTTGGTTAAAAAAGATAGTGGGTAGGTGAAAGGACATGGCAAAAGAGTATGATAGGAAGTGGAGTGGGTCAATTATAGGGGTATGCACATCCATTCAAGCATAATGGAAAGTGGACTTTTGTTAATTGTTGTAGCTGCAAATGCATTGATAAACATGAATGCAAAATTTATAAGCATGCGTAAGACATGCAAATTGTTGCCAAAATTCCAAGAGAAATGTGATCTCATGGTTTGCAATGTTGCATGGTGTGCACAAAATGGGTTTGTTGAAAATTCCATGAGAGATTTAGGAAAATGTAATGGGATGGTGTTTAGCTCCCTTAACTTGAAGAGCATCATCCCAACATGTGTAGAAATGGAAGCTTTGGAACAAAGCATGGACATTCATCAAAGTATAATGTAAAGTGGAATTTTGTTTGGCATTGTAGTTGAAGTGGGTTGGTGGATATGTATGAAAATCTGAAAGCATGCTCAAGGCATGAAAACTATTTGATAGAATGCATAAAGGAGATGTGGCTCCTTGGAATGCCATCAAGGTAGGATCTACACAAATGGACATGCTAAAAATACCTTGAAAAAATTCAATTGATGCAAATGTTGTTTAAGGGCATACATGTGCAAAGAGGAGCTCACTCAAGCATGTGAACCATCTGACATAATGCATTGACCATTTCTTTGTGAGAAGGCATCAATTTCTCCCATTCCTACTAGTTAGGTTGTTATGCATTCCTTTTTGCAATTATTACAATAAGTAGCTCCTTCATTTTGATGTGTGTAAGTTACATGTTTAAATGTTAATGCTTTTTGTAATCATGAGAACGGTATTTGTTGAATGAAACCTCAGATTTTTCTAGTGCTTAGTGTTAGTTGGGTTTTTTGGGTGTAAAGGCACACAAAAACCATGTTATGTGCATTTCATGCTTTTTAGGTGTAAAGGAACACCAAAACCACACTCTCTTTATTTCAGGATTTTTAGGTGCAAAGACACACCAAAACCCCTCCTTGTGTTAATCAGAGTTCTTGGGTACAAAAGCATGCCAAACTCTGCCCCTTTGTAGATCAGAATTTTCTCGTGCAAAAGTAAAGTTCCACCCCTTTATAGACTGAAATTTTTAGTTGCAAAAAACCCTGGAAGTTCCATTCAAGTGTTGACTGGACTTTTAAAATGCAAAAACATGCCGAAGTTTCCCTAAGAGTAAAGAAAAATTTTATCATGTAAAAACATTTCTAGAAACCACCATGGTCTTAATGTTAATAATAATATGTTCTCTCTCCTTGAAAATTGAAAATGCAAAATAAACATGAAATCATGTGATGTTGTTATTATCTCTTTCTTTCTCTAAAAATTGGACATGTAAATTATTTATCTCTCTATAAATTTCAAATTTATATGAACTATGAAAATATGTAAAACTATTATGTTCCTCCCTACCTTTTGAATGTGTCAAATGAACTGTGAAACATTTGAAATAAAGTTATATCCCCTTGTGTCTCTCAACCCTTGAAATGTGCAATGTATGATTTTGTTGTTATGAAGGTTAAATCCATGCCAATTTTGTTTGAGACGACCTATGATATTAATAGGTTTGCGGTAATGTGGGGGAAATATCAACAAATGGAATTTTTCCAAGAATTGTAATTTACTTTTAAGTGTAAAATTGTAAAATTGTAAATATAAACTTGAAATTTCATAGGCGTCAATTCAAATTTGTGAAATTAAACTCATGTATTATAATCAAAATTCTCTCAAGTGTTTGAGAATCTAGACCCAACTAGAGTTCTAGAATTTCCAAGCAATTTTAGTAAGTTGTAAATTTCTCCCAAAGTTTCGGTTCCCGATTTGGTCTTCCCTTGGTTTTTTTGGATTTTCAAAGATTCATAGTAATTTTGTAATTTGCATTCATAACTCAGAATCCCAATTTGGTCTTGTAACCTTTCTATTTTGGAATTTCATACTTTTCAAGCACATTTGCAAATTGATCGCAAATCGCTTGTGACGTTCAGAAACCTGAAATACACTAACCCTTTGTGTTCTAGAATTTTTGAGTAGATTTGTAGCTTAGTTGCAAATTTACCCTAGAATTTTGAAACCTGATTTGTTCTAGCCCTTTGTTGATTGGGTTTTTGACTTGAGCGAGCAATCCAAAAGTCTAATTCCCTTGTCAGTAAGACTTTTGGGGGTTTGATGTATATTTATGATGGTACATGAACATATTCATGTAAACAAAGATAGATTGATTTCTAAGCATTAATGTAGTATACGTACGATGGCTATTATATAGCCATGGAGATAGTAGAACAACCTCCGTAGAAGTATGATCTAATAACCCTTTTATAATAGTACGGGTAAAACAAACAATATGAGTTGTTATTCAACAACTCATTTAAATTTAATCAACATAACCATGAGCACTAACTCGTATTTCCTAACATTCCCCCCTTAGTGCGAACATGGGGAAAACATCAATTAAGTACTTACACCTACTTTATGATGGTGTGATTTTCTATTGGTTGATCACAAACCAAGACAAAGATGGTTTTCTATCGGATAACCAGAAACCGAGAGTTGTGTGATTTTCTATTGGATTATCAAAAACCAAGATAGAGATATGGTTTTCTAATCGATTGACCAAAAATCAAAACAAAAGAGGTTTTCAAGTGGTTTACCCCAAACCATATCATGATGTGCAGTACTACTTCAGCTATCATCATGTCTTCACCTTTAGGAGATTACTTTGGAATCCATACATATCAATCAACTCAACTGAAACATTGTGTCATTTCCCCCCCACAATGTGAAGTTCGATTACACATTATTCTGAAAAAATCACACTAAAATAAGCACACAATCACATATGTCACCATAGCATAAGCAACCCCGGTTATTGGTGAATGATGAGAGAACACTGTATGTCCTCCATCCTTCGTGTATCCTTCAACCTCTAGTAAAATACCTTTTAGTAGAAAAAGTCTTTAGACACATATCCACATTCCTATGGTTCAAGTTTCTTATTCTTCTGATGATTCTTCATCTGCTATGCTATATTGGCTTCATTCCAATTTTTCCACTTAGTACATCTCGAGCACAAGCTTTGCAGTATGTAGAGGTTTGACCCTTTTTCTTGCAATAGAAGCATTCCAATTCACCTTCCTTTTTAGTGAAGTTTCTATGTTTCCCTTTTATATATAGAGGATTTTTCTTCTTCATCATCTTCTTTGGTTCTTTTCTCATCAGTGAGGAGAGCTGAAGTCATGTCTTCTAGAGTTTTAGAAGGCATATGACCAAGACTAAACACTACATTACTATATTTGGGAGGCAAATTATTCAGTAATATGGATTTTTTATCCTCGTCATCAACATGAGCATTGAATTAAGATAATTGTCTAGTGAGAGATCCAAATTCATTAATGTGACTAGAAATGGTGACCCCTTCATCCATTTTGATTTTAAACAACTGAAGTTTTAAAGCAAACTTAGAATTTCCAGCTTTTGCACCAAATAGTTTACTTAGATCGTCCCACATTTCCTTTGATGATTTCTCAAGATCAACATAATGCAATTTAGTATCTGAAAGAGCTAAGCCAATGATGGCCTTAGATTTATCATCCCTTGTTTCCCATTTAGCTTCTTTAGCTGGATCCGACGATTTTTTTTCTTACCCATTTACAATCCTCCACAAATTCTTGTTCATAAGTTACATCTAAATTTTCACTTTCCATGTGTGAAAATTGACACCATTGAATTTATCAAGAGGTGCTACAGATGTTTCCATTGTCAAAGAGGATATTAACTATCAAAAAATTGCACAAAAAAAACTCACTAAATGCTTACTGCCTGCTCTTGTTTTGGAAGCCACACGATTTGTTGAATTTCCATCAAAACCGGTGCTTACTGGAATCAAAACTTGAGATTCCACTGCATTAACAAAGTGGAAGTTTAAATGCATGGCGAGAGGATAATTTACACATAGTATGCATACAAAGATAAAATTGCATGGAGATATCATCCATAGTAATGTCAGTGAAGTGATCTTGGGGCATATAAAATGCCAACCCAAATCTAAGTCGATTTGGGAAGAAGAAACTGGTGAAATTCACCCATTGTGACAATGCACAATAATTATTGATGCATAGTAAATGTAGAGAGTACGTGGAATTAAATAGAAGAATGTGAATTTAACGTAGACACTGCAAAATAGAATTGGGTTTGAAACACGTTTAGCATAAAATTGGTTCAAAGAAAAGTGACAGACAACCAGACCAGTTTGCAAAGAATCTCCTTGTAATGTATAAGAATTTGACCACTAATAAAATCTCAAACCTTTGATAGAAATACCAAGTAACTGTTGTGAAGGTGAATGTATTCATTTTCAATATGGTCTAGATTTCAATGCTGCTTAAAAAAATATCAATATGTATCATTGCGTTTGAAGAACGGTGCAAAACTGTGGAACCCCACGTGCCAGGTTTGCGCTCCAGCTTCCATGGAAACCCACGTAATTAAACTGACATCACAAGCTTCTATATTCCCACTCTGGTACCAAATGATGGTACAAGCACGGATTCACGCAAAAAAAGATAGATTGTTTTCTGAGCATTAATGTAGTATATGTATAATGGCTATTATATAGCCATGGAGATAGTAGAACAACCTCTGTAGAAGTAGGATCTAATAACCCATTTATAATAGTTTAGGTAAAAAAAACAATATGAGTTGTTATTCAAGAACTCATTTATATTTAATCAACATAACCATGAGCACTAACTCATATTTCCTAACAATTTACAATTTGTATGCAAGTCACATATTGAACCCTAAAAATTGAAATGGTCTTGGCTTGGTGTAAGTCAAACTTTTTTATTAAGCTAAAATAAGAATTTTGTAAGTTAATCTATACTAGTAACAGAAATGGAATAACTAATATGAATGCAATGTAAATACTTAATAATTTTATTTAATATTTCAAATGAAATCAAATAATGGAAATGGGAAGGGATAAGGTACTAACTTGAAATTAACTTACCTCACTGTGTGTAGGACTGGACAGGACATGGACTGACGGTGCTACCCAGGAAATTGTAGCGAATGAAGATCTATCTAGATTGGGGCACCTGTGGGTGCCCTGGTCTATAATCTAGGCACTCTGGTCTACGGAAAAGATCAAGGTCTGATCCTAATAGTGTCACAAGGTCTTCATGTTAAATTCTTCTTGGTCACTTAGTTGTCGCAATATCCTAACTTATGTTGCTGTAGTTGTGTGATGAAGATCTAACTGGAAAAACCCATACAAAGCATCAAATTCCTAAAAAAAAAAATGCAATTGAAGGGGTCAGACTGACCTTAGCTGCCACAATGGTAGAATTACGACTAAGCGTTGCACTACATTCTAGACCCAATGTAGTTATGTGTGCTTGTGTGTGCAATTATGTGCCTAGGGTGCCCTAGCAGTCCATGACGCAGAAGTAGGGGGAAATAACTAAATGCAAGATGTAAATGGTGGATGGAATATAACAAATATAACCCTTTCCCCTTATGCTTGTGTGATGTAGATGTAGAAGATGCCCAAATGAAGTCCTTTGCCTTAGTAGATAGCTAGTTCTTGATAGTAGAATGTCTGCCCATAAGATAGTGAGTATGCTATGTTTATATAGGGATCTCTTGTTCAAATTTTGACACTAATGGACCAGACATGCTGACTAGCACCTAGGGGAATGTAATAAAAAAACCATAAAGACAAACCTCGAAATTTTAAATTTGAACAAAGTGTAATTGAGACCGAGGCACCCAAAAAGAGGACTGGGGCACCGACAGGTGCCCCAACACCTTTTTAGGTGGCCTAGCCAGACGACTTAAGATGAAAAATGACCAAAAGAAGACAAGTAAAGCTCTTGAGAGATGAATGAAATTGTATAGAAAATTGACGACTGTGTGAGACAAGTGAAAATGACGATAGGACTAAGGGAGCCATTAGTGAATACTTTTCACTATGCAAGATCCATATATAAAATAACATACTTGGCGGTAAGAATGTAATAGTAAGTGTGTGATTTTGTGACTACATTTCCCCCCACTTTATGTTGGTGAGCGAAAGCTTGGTAACATAAAGTAGATAGAGATGTGTACCTGAGAGAAATTTGGAGAAGCGCCTGCTATAGTAGAACATACAAATGTGTAGTAGAAGCATGCCGAAAGAAAAAAAAGTGTGTCGAACCATGGATCAATAGGTTGATCCATGCAACGTAACAAAACGCGTAATGCTGTGATGAAGTGTGCTAAATGAAAGTGATGATTTTAATGTTATATGGTTTATGATTTCGAATGTTGTATGAAGAAATTGAGATGGGTTAAGGAGTGATCAGTTCCCTTTCCAAACGCGTGTATACAAATTATCAACCTAGAGGATTTGGGCATCCTTCCACCAAAGGAAGAGTGTAGGGATAAAAGTGTGTTATTCTCCAATATCTAACTACATCCTCAAGATCTAGCCACTGTAGACAGACTTAGATCAAAGATTTGATGATTTCTGGATCTAGAAATTTTTGATCAAACAATTGACCCATATAGGAGTGGTATAGGAAAGGCGCAATGTGATGGCTTCCAAGTTAGATCATATGGAAGTGAACGCGCAATGTGAGAAGGATTCCAAGTTAGGTCATCTGAAAGCAAGCACGAAATGTGAGATGGCTTCCAAGTTAGGTCATATGAAAGAGTGAAATGAATGTAATTTCCTAAGTTAGGTAATCTAGGAAGCCACACGTAACTCCCAAGTTATGTCATCTGGGAGGCCAATTGTGTTGACTTTGTATTGATACAATGATACAATTTTGATTGTTAGGAATATGAACACATTGATTGATTACTCTTGGAGAGGTTTTACGCTAGTTGGCCCTAGATTAAGTTATTAGGGGGAGTTGATATAAGTTGGTAAATAATTGTATGGAATTATTTTTGATCATTTTTTGCCCCCAAATTAGGTCATTATGGGGAATTGATGGAATGCCGTATAGAAAAATTACTCATTTCTTACCCCCAGATTAGGTTATTAGGGGGAATTATCGGTGAAGTGTCGCGTTGTGAACTAGTAATTGCTTTGGAATTCTCACATTGGTAATGTTTTAAACACAGTGTGATATAAAGGGAATTATAGGATGACCCCAATGATATGCCCCCCTTTCGGTGAAATAAGAAGTGATGAGAAGAACGAATGCTAAACCAAAAGTATACGTGAAAAAGATAGAAAAGTGATATAAATCACCAAAGTGTGTATGATTTGGTTAGAAGATAAGTTTAATGTGAGGTAAAACACATGTAACATGCTCAATACAGTGGTAGGCGGAATTCTATAAAGAACACCGAAAATGGGGTGTCAATTTGAGTAGAAATGCTCGAGATACAATGAAAATCGTGTAATTTGTATTAGTAGTAATAAACATGAAAAAATGACTATAGTAAAGTGGGTGGTAAAAGTAACTATAAATAGTAGGGTGAAAAATTGTTTAGTCACCTTATTTGTTGTTTGTGTGATTTTTAGAGTGAGGATTAGGTGAGCGAAAATGCTGCAAGTGAGAACAACACATCCTAACCAGTTTGAGAGGGTGGCGACTACCGTAGCGTCATGCACAACTACGGAGTTGGTAAGTATAATGTTTTTTGAAGAATGTATGTTGTATGAGTCTTTTTAGTGAATTTTTGTAATCTTGAGAATTTTAATTTTCTCGATGTTTTGGACCTGGACAATATTGTGCAGTGAGGGTGCTAGTGACCCTTGGGATAGGAGCGCCCAGAACTGGGTGCTATTGTCCTACTCCTGGGTGCCCCAGTCCTGCATCTAGGCACCCTAGTCCAAAATGTGCGCATTTGGTCTAGGATGATGAAAATGACATTTGTTATGTATATGAATATGATAAGTGAGTGTGTTTTTACCTATAAGGTGCTTTAATGCAACGTTTGTTGTCATTTTTGTTGTGTAGAGGGATATACACAAGGGAGTTTCGTGGTGGGATGTCATTTGAGCACATTACTTGGGTTAGGTTAGTCGGATGATGAGTGGGATGTTATGGACTATGTCGGCCTAAAACATATACCACGAATGGGGGATGTGCCCCATAATATGCCTATGTTGACTCCACTATGTGAGAGATGGTGTGTCAGACACATGTACCTTTTGGTTGCCTACTAGAGAGATGACAATGAAATTGGAGGATGTATATCATATATTGTAGTTGCAGGTTATTGGGGAGAGGGTACAGGTGATGCCTTTAGAGGACATGGATAGGAATATGTGAGTGATGAGATGGTATTTTTTAGGGACTCAGACACCTGCCGAGGCTCATATCAGTCTAGATGAATCTATAATGAGGTCTAATGTTCATTGGTATCACTTGTAGAAATTCATAGTGGTTGTTATTGCTTCATCTATAACGTGTTGGAGGGAGGTGGTGTGGGCATCTTGTATGGGGATTTATGACATATCTTCAATGTATAGAGGAGGATATGTACTAGATATGCATGGGCCCGATGTTTGTTAGTCCATTCTGTACAAATATTTGATACCGATTTACTAATGATGAGCATGGAGGATGGATAAGAGCTACTACTTTTTTCTGTTACATGTGTGGGTATATGCGCATATAGCAGTGTTGAGGCTAGTTGGGGGGTCCATGAGCAGAGTGACACTAGGCCCACAATATACATGAGGAGGTGGATTAACATTCATGGGTGTATGATGGTTGGGGTATGCATACTTATAGGGTATTGATAGTACTAGGATGGGGACCTAAGGCGATCACATGGAGGCCATATCGTGATTATGGAGGATGGCTTGATGGATGCTTGTAAATTACAGTGTATTCAGAGGACGTATGTGGCTACTTCAATGTATAGATTTCCTAGGTGTGACAGAGCTATTTTAGGTGGAGAGAGTATCTCGTTAGTTTGGTATGGCTCAGGATTTGTTTCCCAAGAGCCATATATATGGCTTAGATTTATCAAAGCACCGAGGAGGGCTAGGGCCTGACCATGGCCCACATACAGAGTAGCTAGTACCTCATTGGTCCAGATGAGGTAGATGCATCCTGATAGAGGTTATAGATCCAGATTATGCTGGTAGTTCAGAGGAGTACTATGCATGGTGGAGAGACATCGATGGGTATTGTTTGTTAACTATCCAATTATTTGTAGATCCAGTGGGGTTGCCAACATATAGGAGGAGGAAGAGTAGGGGAAGCACATGTCCCTACGACCCTGTGGTGGTAGTCTATAGGCTGAGCATAAGTATTTGTGCAATTTGTTATATTGTTGTATGCTTATAGTTTTATATATTTGGTTTTCTAACACGTTGTGTAATTTCTTGTTTATAGGTGATGTGTATTGGTCTTTGATTTTCGATACCTTATCCACACATTGACATGGAATGCACCTCTTGATGTGGCTTGCCTAGCGGTATCTTGTGATCTACTGGATGATATTGCGGTGGAACATACCCATCTATTTAGCTAGTGTCTATGACAATATCCTACATGTACCTGTATTAGTAGCCAAGAGGGATGAGGCATGTGAGGGTGATCAACTTATCCTTCAGCCGGCTAGGGTGGTGGTACTTTACCTGCAAGATGTATTTTTTTAACAGTTCATGGAGTTGCTTATGTCAGTTTCCATGAGTAATCTTATGAGAATACCTTATTGCATAGGAAAGTATGAGATTTTAATATCGAGGCTGTGATCTACAATAAGGATAGTGAATTAGGTGAGGCAACTAGTTCTGAGGGATCTCATTTAGTACCTTCGTAGAACTCTTGATAGTGATGATGAGGTTTCCAACCCTATATTATCCCAATTGTGATATAGATGTAGGTTGAATTTCCCCCAGTGATGATTGTATTTGTCTACAGCTATGTATGGACATGCGTAAGTTTTATATGTCATGATTTTATTTTATGTTGTGGGTTTCTTCATGATTGGTGATATGATTAGAATCAGTGTGTATTGGTGATTGATGCAAGATTCATGACAATAATTACAAATGATTGGAAAATTGTGACGGATGAGATAAGTAGAATTTTTAGTAAATAAAATGTGTAACACATAGTATGATGATGAGTTAAGCAGAATGTATGTTGAATGGAATCATAATGTGCTTATATGATAATAATAGAAAAATGTAGGTGAAACTGAGATGATATATGATTATCTAATCTAACGTGTTATGATGAATGTATATCATAATAATCTAACGGTAATGTCTAATATATCAATGTGATGAATAGGGAGGGGGAAAATGTTAGCGATGCCCCCTGACGTATAGATGATTAGGTTCATTACTGATGTAAGGGACATGTTGGATACAATCAAGAATGAACCATGAAATAATACAGAGTGCATCATCAACATAATGTTTGAATGCACTAGGTTATTGACGAAGCACATGATGAAATATTCTTTATAGAAATCTTCTCAACATTAATGTTATAATCCATAATTTAGTCTCTTTTCATCACACACTAAGGTCTTCAGTCCAATAACTTTATCTCAAAGACCTTAAGGCGGTGTGGAGTGGTGGATATCATGTGGAATGGCATCACCATGAGTGTCTCATATTGAATTGAATGTCATCTGGATCCTATGTAAAATGGAATGTATCGATAAGTACGGGGGTGTTAATGGTCATACCAATGTTACCCAATAGTCAGCTTCCTTTGGTGGATGAACATTATATGCTTTTGTTCTAGGTTCTGTCTTTGTTACAGCAATGATTTTCCTTGATATGGTGGTGACTGCGCCTGAATAGAAAGTCTTTGGCGATGGATTTTTTTATTGTCCATAGCACCATCTCTAGTATTCTGCAGTCATTCTTTTAGTTGAAAATCGGCAGAACATTTTAGTGTCCAGACGAGATTTTTATCTATTTCTATAGTGTTTGAGAACCTTTGCATATGATCTCCTCTATCTTCCTTATTAATGTAATCTATCCTGAAGGGAAAGAAAAGCATTGTCAATAGTGGCCATTTATGTGATCATAATTACAATAGTGTTGGTCTTATATTGATAATGTTATAAGTGAATTGCAGATTATACTGGTTGGAAGGTAACATTAATCAAGTCACTCATTGAGTACCTACATGCTTTCACATCATAAATTTTCACCCAATGGTTAGACTAAGGCATTGTAATTAATCCTTACACCATGTTCAGGTTCCATAGTAGGAGGAGTAGCATTGTCAATGGATGTTCAGAGAAGGAATATGACAAGTAATAATGGCGAAGTCAATTGAATCATTGTTATAACATACGTCATGTGTATGCTAGGAAAAATACACTACTAAACAAGGAAGTAAAACACAAACAATCATTACCTCCTCTTTCGTGTTCCATAGAAAATCTAAGAATGGGCAAGGAAACTATGGATGGAGCCCTGATTGTGTGATATGTAGGTGCTTTCCTCGAACTAGAGCAAGGCCTTCCTGTAACAAGATCCACTTACTTTGCAACAATGATCCACTTACTTTGCACCTAAATGGACAAAAGAGGTTATGGATTTGGGATGAAGATGAGGATATTTGGGCATTAGGACGAGATGCAGTAAGGATGCTCTTTGCTCAAAGGATGCAAGAAGTTCAGACAAGGCATTCAAGCTTATTCTCTATGTGTCTTAGAGGGGAGGGGTAAGGTTGTATTTATAGCCTGGGGGAGTGATTAACTTAGAGTAATTTAAGTAATCATGGTTTGAAAATATGGGCAAGATTAGGTGAGTGGTTTGAAAATGTGGGTAAGATTAGATGAGTGGGGGCCATGAAGAATGGGCGAGGATTTGAATTTTGGATTTTTAATTCATAAGTGGAGAATTTTAGGTGAGTGGGGACCACGAAGAGTGGGTGAGGATTTGAATTTGAATTTTTAATTCAATAGTAGAAAAATATGGAGAATAATAACATGTGGTGAGGATTGGGTTATTTTCTGGATTTTGAAATGGATAGTTAATCAAATTATATTTGATTAATTCGAAGTGTATTTTTGTGGGAAATGAGGAAGGGGAATTAATTGATTTATGACAGATGTGAAACTAGAGTGTCTACATTTTCCCCTCTTTGGAAGGGTACTATGAAAGTAGTGTCCTTTCAAAGAAAGTAGACGAGATGGGGGAAGAATTCAATTTACTTTTCTTAAGAAAAAAGTAGAGCAAATGTTTGTTGGGGAGAATAGAAAGTGGTGAGTGACGGATGTCATAGTATCCTCCAAGACACAAATGTCATGAGAAGATGTGATTATGGATAGATGTGGTGATGCCCCCTCGAGAGGACTGATGAGAATGGAATATACGACAAAACTCTCGAAAAGAAGAGAAATGAATTTTGCGGAGAAGAGGACGATAATGTAGTGGAAGAGACTGGAATGACCGCATGACACAAATGGAGAAAGGATTCAATCGGCCTTGAATGCTAGGTGTGAGGGTGTGTGGGAAAGAGAAAAAGGGAATGGATAGGATTGGGGGTTGATTACGAGAAGATTAAGGGAGATAGGGGACGGGAAAAAAAAGAATGAAAGAGGTAGAAATAAGAGAGGGGATGATAGGGGAAGAAGGGAATGATGAAGGAAAAACAAGGCAAAAACAGGAAAATGACAGAGTAGAGGGTGAAGGGATAAAATAGAGAGATGTGCAAAATGAAGGAAGAAATAAAGATAGTAAAGAGGGATGCGTGAAAGTGAAAGAAATGATAAAGCTAAGAAAAGTAGGAAATGGGAAAGGATAAATAAGAAGGAGAAAACGAGGTGGGAGTAGGGGGTGAAATGGATGAAAATGGAAAGAGGACGAAAGAAGAAGTAGAACGGAGAAAAAAAAAACTATGAGGGGCGAGGAAAATGTGAAAAAGAAAATAGAAAAGAAGAGAAACAAATACAAAATGATCGAAAAGGTAGGGGTGGTAGAGAAAAGGAGAAGTGGTAAGAGGAAATGTGAAAATCAGGGGAGAGGAAAGGAAGATAGAGCGAATATAGGGAGAAGATTGAAGAAATCATGTCATTGCGAGGAAGACCAAGGAAAAGAATATGGAACAGACCGTATGGAGATGCATGTGGAGGGTGGTATGATAAAAAACACATGACAATGTTGAAGAGCTAGGTTATCGATGGGGAAGTAAGGAGGAAACGTGATGGAAAAAAGGGGAAGAAGATGATACAGGGGAAGAGAAATAAGACGAGGGGTGGGAGAAAGAAGAGGATAATAAAGAAAATGATGTAGAAGGAAGAGAATACCGAAAGGGGGTAATAAGTGGAAAGGGAAAAATATAAGGAATGTTCAAAGAAGAAAGAGTGGAGGAGTGACATCGATTGGAAAAGATGCAGAGATGCATAAAATCAGGATACTAGGATGACGAGAAAATAGAAAAAGCATGTATGATGAAGACAGTAAAGATATTGAAGAGGGAAAAGAGAAGATGGAGAGATGGGTAAGAAGCGAAAAGAAAGGGTGGGATTGAGGGAAAAGAATAGGAGAGAAAAGAGAATGGGGGATAGAAGAGGCAATGCCAATGAGGGGATGTTAGATGAAATTCCACTAACAATGAGTAGTGGAGGAAGGGTGAGAGAAAAAATGAAGAAAAGGAGAAAGCTAATGAGGATTGGAAAGGGTAACACCAATAAAGGGACATTAGGGAAAGCCCTTTTACAATGAGTGGTGGGCTTAGAGTAGGGAAGGAATGAAGGGAAACTCTAGAAGGTTCAAGGGAGTGAATCAGGTCATGCGTAATGAGGATTGATAATTTTTAGGGAAAGCCCATTTACAATTATTAGTGTGGGAATAGAAGATGATGATGAAAGAATGATAGAGTAATGTGAACAATAATGGTGAATGCATGTGTGGGTAGCAAATGTGGGGGGTATTTGAGAATATGAATTCGAAAGAGTAAGGAAAATGGGAGGGATGAGTTGGGACTAGGTGAAAGTGAGGAGAGGATGTGGGTGATGAGGATGAACGAGGTGAGGATGAAGAAACAAGACATGAAAATAATGGGAAGAAACGGTATGAAGGATGATGGATCAAGAAGGGGAAAATGGGGGAAAAGAACATGATTGTAGGTGGAAGAGATTAGATGTATGTTGTAAGAGGATATGTGAAGAAAGGATAATAGTAGGAGGAAAAAGTGGGTAGTAGGAGATACTAGGTGGAAGAAGCGATCAACAAAGTGAACGAAGAATGAGGTGGGAGAGAAGTTCACGATGACAAGTTAAGTGTAGGGAGGACCTGACATAAGATTGTCATGTGACGGAAGTGGTTAAGTAAGATTGCCAAGCAAGTGAAATTTGAGATGACAAGTGGTCAAGTGAGAAGTGGTGTTTGCGAGAATTGAAAAGGATGTGAAAGGATGTGATAATGGGGAATGCCGAGAAAAAGTGAATGGTGAAGGGTGTGTAGTGATGGGGAAAGGCAAGGAGACAAATCATCCTTAAGAGGGACTTTTAAGTGAGATCGCCATATTGGGTGAGTGGTTAAGTAAGATTGCCAAGCAGAGGAGGGTGATAGTGGTGGTAAAAATATGTGATGATGGGGAATGAAGAGGAAATATGGATGGTGAGATTGTAGAGTGATGGGCGAGTGTAAGATGACATGTCATGCTTAAGAGAATCTCTTAAGTAATATCGTCATGCTGTTGGAGAGGTTTTGTAGGATCACCTAACCGACAGGGATGATATGCAAGGAGAAAGACAAGATGATATTGGGGACAAGGGTGGAATGGTAGGGTTGAAGAAGATGATTGTGACGAGAGGTGGGAGAAATAGATGGGGGAAATATGATGGGATGGAGGAAGCCATAGGGCAGATCAACTTAAGTGGAAGTCGAAGTAAGATTGCATTCGGCCGAAATGGTTAAGTAAGATCGCCAAGTTGAAGAAGAAGAAGGATGATGTTAGAGTTGGTGGGAATAGGGTACGACAAAATGGACTGAATGGGAACTCTCAAGTGAATTTTCCATACTATGAAAGCGTGTAAGTAGGATGACCAGGGCATAAGTAGATTTGGGGAAGGATGAGAAAAGAGTGAGTGAGGTATGCCTGAGTGGTATATGATATGAGATGAGGTGATAATAAGAAAGAAAGGAAACAAAGGAGTGTAACATGAATGGATGAAGGAATATATGTATTGGAGGGTGAAGAGTGTGAGGGGAATCCTTAATTGGGATGCCCGCGTGGTGAGAGTAATGATACGAGAATGGGAAGCAGAAGATGTGGAATGGGAAGATGTGTGTGGTGGTGATCGTTGTTTGATGAGAGGGGAGGTGGTGAAGAAGCTTCTACAGCGGGAAGATCTTAGGGAGAGGGTAAACCTCCCCTGAGGATTCCATATAGAAGGGGTTATTAAGTAAGATTGTCAAGCGAGAAGCAAAAGGGTGAAAGGAAAGAATACAAATGGGTGAGAGGGGACATGAATGGTGAGAAGGGTAATATGGGGATAAGTGGTAGAGGAGTAAACATGAGGAGCGAGGATGAATGGATCAAATACATGGTGAGCATAGTGGGGGGGAGGAGCTACTGGTTTTGGGATTTTAACGATTCTGTCTAATGTTTTTATATTTTTGACGAGTGTTTCTAATGTTTTTGGATTTTTGACGAGTTCTAATTTTTTTGTTGGATTTTGGACGATTGTTTCTAATATTTTTGGGTTTTTGACAATTTTCAAATGTTTTTGGATTTTTGGATTTTTACACTGTTTTTAAATTTTTGACGATTTTCAAATGTTTTTGGATTTTTAGATTTTTATATTGTTTTTAGATTTTTGACGATTTTCAAATGTTTTAGGATTTTTGGGTTTTTGACGATTTTCAAATGTTTTAGGATTTTTACACTATTTTTAGATTTTTGACAATTTTCAAATGTTTTTGGATTTTTACATTGTTTTTAGATTTTTGACGATTTTCACACTGTTTGTGGATTTTTACGCTGTGATTGGAAATTTATGGACCAAAGTGCAGACTTAGTTTTGAGAGGCGATAAACCAAGATATTATCCATATGTACCGTGTTCCGTGTGGTAACTTATGCTCAGAATAACACAAATTCTCTTTCCATTGGCAGAATATGGTGGTGATGATAATATGATGAAAAGAAGTCCAGCTCCATTATTGACTCCACACAACTAGTAGGGATTTGGTCACAAATTCCAAGGAATTATTCAATGGCTTCATTATTTTGGAACATGTCCATGGCCACATGATGTGGTTGGCCATGGTCTATGAGACTCAGATGTGTAGGCTCAAAATTGATGACATTAATAGATAAATGTTCAAAGGAAAGATGTGTTTCAACGAGGTCCTCAAAAAGACTACATGGAGACCTGATGTCATCATTGTCACTTATAATTATTATGGGAGCAACATCAAACACCTTGAAACCTAGACCATGTTTACCGTGATGTTGTGTGTAATTTATCGGGTCTAAACGACCTTGTTCATTTGGACTGAGTCCTTTACCCTTCCATCGCATGTTTTTTATTATTTGGTGAGCTTTGGTAAATTGAGGGGACTCATAACATGGAGCAAAGTCATCATTATATAACCAAGACCTGAAGAACTTGGAATATGTTCGTTGTCAAGATAACCAAAAATTTTCCAAACTGACTGTCCCATTTGGTAAGTGGATGGATTCTCAGATGTGGAGCATTAGGTTTTCCATAGCTATGTGGGGATTTGGTGATATAAAAAGAGTCTTCCATATTTTGAAATTGATATTCACCGCATCCTGAGTCAATGATTTTAAATGTGTGAGATGGGGGACCAATAGGTACCTCATGTGGTGGGGAAGTTAGTTTGGTAGTCTTAAAAGATGAAGAGAATGGTTTATAAGAAGAAGGGGGTGGATTGAAGGATGAAGGTTGGTTATTCACAGGAGGAGGCATCTTAATAGAGGAGGTGTGGTTGGATGAAAAAGATTGGCTAGGTGAAGAAGAAGATGGTGTGGTGGAAGAATAATTGTTGCTGGAAGAAGAAGCTTGATTAGTGGAAGAAGATGATTGATTAGTGGGAGGAGGACAGGTGGAAGGTGGTTGACTAGCGGATGATAATGGATTGGAAAATGTGTTTTGGTTATGAGATGATGGTTTCAGATCATTGTTAGGGAGTGTATCAAGATCAATGCATGTTTCATTAGGGATTATGCGAGGTGGAGCATATTTATCTGTTGATGGACAATAGTGATCATGTTGATACTGTCCTCTGAGGAATCTACAATACTCAAAAGGTTGGGGATCTGCACGTAATATAAATTCCTTGTACAAATGAGAAAACTTAATGCATTGGTGGAATGTTGATGGGACGAATTTCATGGCACGAATCCATGGTCAGCCGACGAGAATGTTATATGCAACTTCTACATCTACCACATGACAGACCGTGTCTAAGGTGATGGGTCCAACTTGGAGAGGCAACGTGATTGTGCCTTCAAACTTTCTTTTGCTATTATCATACCCACGAATGGTTATGATATTGCTTTGTAAATCATTTTCAGTGTAACCTAGACAACATAAAAGTTTCATGGAACAAATATTTAATGCTGATCCATTGTCGATTAAGACGCGCTTGATGTTGGGGTGTGGAGCCTTTTTTTGGTCTTCTTGAATCAGTGTTGAAGTGTTGGAGCTCGAACGGTTAAGTTTGGAGACTTCAGGAGCATTCTGCAGTCATTTTGTTGTGGCGTTGTTGTGTAGCTGCTGTGTCGTTGCTGCGACATTGTTGTTAACATGTTGTTAATTGGCTATTAATGTTGGGACTATTTTTCCAGCCGTGGGAAGTTGAAATATCGTGACTTTCAATCTTCTAGGGTCGGCTTTATGGCTTCTTAGGAGGATTGTAATCCTATAAATAGAGGTGTTAGGGTATCTTAAAGATATATTGAGTGTTCAAGAGGTCTTGAGTCTTAATGATCAAGAGGTGATCAAGAGTGATCAAGGTTATGCAATTGGGTGTCAATTGTGGTTTAGATGTGGTTTAGCATCTTTGGAATTCTGTTGTGAGTTCATAACTGAGAGAAGACTGTGAGAGTTGTTTTACTCTTGTTGATAATAAAATATGAGCAAGTTCTTGGTGGACGTAGCCCACATTGGGTGAACCACGTTAAATCTTGTCTTGTCTTCTTTTGTGCATTATTCATTTATGTTGTTATATTTCTGCAAGTATAATTCTGCTATATAGTTTCCTACTATTGTGGCTTTGAGGAATTGTTTCTGCATATTTGTTCTCTAATTCCTAACAATTGGTATCAAAGCTTTGGTGGTTTTTTTGCTGAAGTTGTAAATCACAGGGAAAGTTTAGCTTGAGTGGGAGCTATGGTAGATGAGGGAAGATCGAGGGTTGAGAAGTTCAATGGGCGGAACTTTGGTTTTTGGAAGATGCAAATGGAGGATTACTTATATCAGAAGGACCTCCATGTTCCTTTGGCTGGAAAAGCAAAGAAACCTACAACCATGTAAGATGAGGATTGGGAGTTGTTAGATAGAAAGGTGCTCAAGGAAATTCGTTTATGCCTTGCATCTTCGGTTGCTTTCAACATATCGTAGGAGAAGACCACGGAAGGTCTCATGAGTGCATTGGGGAAGTTATATGAAAAACCCTCTGCCTCTAATAAAATATTTTTGATGAAAAAGTTATTTAATATGAAGATGTCTGAGAATGGTTCTGTTGTTGATCATTTGAATGAATTTAATATGGTTGTGAGTATGTTAAACTCGAGTAAAAATTGACTTTGATGATGAGGTCAAGGCCTTTGTTGATTTTTTGCTCCTTTCTAGATAGCTGGGACAGCTTGGTTATGGCTGTAAGTAATTAAGTCTCTAATAACTCAAAGCTAAAGTTTGAGGATGTAATAGGTGTGATCCTAAGCGAGGAAATGTGAAGGAAGAGCACCAAAGATTCTTCTACTTCTGGAAATTCTTTGACGATGGAGAGCAGAGGGAGACAAAAGAATAGAGGGAAAGGTAACCTTGGGAAGTCGAATGATTACGGAAGGTCAAAGTCCAAGAGTAAGTTAGAATGTTGGCACTGTGGGAAGGTTGGTCATGCTAAGAAATATTTTTGGGCTCTTCGGGGTAAGAAGAACAAGAAGGAGGAAACTAAAGAGGTAAATTTGGAAATAGGTGATGTTTGTCAAGATTTTTTAATTCTTTCTTTAGATAATATTGTTAAATCTTGGGTGTTAGATTCAGGGGCTTCTTTCCATGCCACCCCACATAGACATTAGTTTACTGATTTTGTTCAAGGTGATTTTGGACATGTATATCTTGGTGATGATGAACCATGCAACATAGTAGGGAAAGGTTGTGTTTGGGTGAAAATGCAGAATGGGAACACATGGCTACTTAAGGATGTCAGGCATGTGCCTAAGTTGAGGTGGAACTTGATATCAGTGGGACAGCTGGGTAGTGATGGCTGTATGGTTAGTTTTACATTGGATTCTTGGAAGGTTACCAAGGGAGCTCTTGTGGTTGCAAGAGGTAAGAAAAATGGGTACTTTGTATTTAACTAGTGGTGCTGATTATTACAATTTAGTTGCTGCAGATGGAGATGCAACTTTGTGGCACCAGAGACTCGGTCATATGAGTCATAAGGGCATGCAGATTATAAAGGAAAGGTTACCCAGATTAAAGGAGTTAGATTTGGACTTCTGTGAGGACTGTGTTTATGGGAAACAAAAGCGGGTGAGATTCCTCAAGGTTGGACCTACTAGGAAGGAGGGTAAGTTGGAGTTAGTGTATACATATGTATGGGGGCCAGATAAAGTAAACTCTATTGGTGGTTCATGTTATTACATCACTTTCATTGATGATGCAACTAGAAAATTTTGGGTATATTGCATTAGAAAGAAATATGATGTGTTTGAAACTTTCAAAAGATGGAAAGCCTTGGTTGAGAATGAAACAGGTCTCAAGTTGAAATGTCTCAGGTCGGATAATGGAGGGGAATATTGTAGTAATGAGTTTCTTTATTACTATTCGGTAAATGGGATCCACAGGAAAAGAATGGTTCCAAATACTCCACAGGAAAATGGAGTGTCAGAGAGAATGAACAGGACAATCATGGAGCGTGCTAGGTGCATGAGGTTACATACGGGGCTGCCACTCATGTTTTGGGTGGAAGTGGTAAGCACAGTTGTTTATCTAATTAACAGAGGACCCTCTATGGCCTTGGATGGAGGTATACCTAAGGAGGCTTGGTCTGGTAAGAAAATTGATTACTCATTTCTTAGAGTATTTGGATGTGAGGTATTTGTTCACATTGATAAAGATGATAGGACCAAGTTAGAGGCTAAGTCTAAGAAATGCAGCTTTGTTGGATATGGTGAAGATGATTTTGGTTTCCGTGTTTGGAGTCTTAAAGACAAGAAAATATTTCAGTCTAGAGATATTGTCTTTAATGAAAAAATCATGTATAAAGATCAGTTGCAGGAACAGAAAGAGGAATCAAAGAAATAATACACAGTGTTAGAGGACATTGCGGATAGTAAGGTGTCCAAGGGGCTGGTTCAGGTACAACATGTTCCAGCACAGCCATTTTAGGTACCTACTCATCAGGAACCCCAAACTCCTGAGGTGAGAAGGTCTTCTAGGGTAAGAAGGGAACCTGAATGATTTACTCCATCTTTGAATTATTTATTACTCACTGACAGTGGAGAGCCATAGTGCTTTGAGGAAGCAGTGCAGGTGGATGCCAGGAAGAAGTGGGAGTAGGCCATGGATGAAGAACATAGATCTCTTATGGAAAACTAAACTTGGGTTCTGGTGGAGCTACCTGAGGGCAAGAGAGAATTGCAGAACAAGTGGGTAATATAGAATCAAAGAGGAAGATGGAGGTAGGAAATGATACAAGGGCCCGGTTGGTGGTCAAAGGATTTTCATAGAAGAAAGGCATAGACTTTGATAAATCTTTTTCTCCAGTTGTTAAAATGATTTTCTATTAGGACTGTTTTTGGTTTAGTTGCAGTAGAAGACCTGCACTTAAAATAGTTAGACGTGAAGACTGCATTCCTTCATGGTGAGTTGCAGGAGGAATTGTACATGCAGCAGCCATAGGTTTATGAGGTCAAAGGGGAGGAGAGGTTAGTGTGCAAATTGAAGAAGAGTGTGTATGGCCTGAAACAAGCTCCATGGAAGTGATACATGAAGTTTGACAATTTTATGCAGGAGCAGGGTTACTTCAGGTGTCACTCAGACCATTGCGTGTACATCAAGAAGTTTCTTGATGGTAGTTATATTATTTTGTGCTTGTATGTAGATGATATGCTTGTTGAAGGGAAGAACATGCAAGAAATAAAGGTACTCAAGAAGCAGCTAGGTGACTCCTTTGCTATGAAGGATTTGGGGGCAGAAAAACAAATCCTTGGTATGAGAATAACTCAAAATAGGAAGGAGAAGAAACTGGTATTATCTCAAGAAGAGTACATAAAGAAGGTCTTGGAGAGGTTTAGTATGCAGGATGCTAAACCGGTTAGTACTCCTTTGGCAGGTCACTTTAAATTATCAAAGGAGCAGAGTCCCAAGATTGAGGAGGATAGAATCTAGATGTCCATGGTACCATACTCATCAGCAGTTTGGTAGCTTGATGTATGTTTATGGTATGCACTAGGCCTGACATTTCCCATGCAGTGGGAGCAGTGAGCAGGTTTATGAGTGATGTAGGTAGAGAGCACTGGCAGGCAGTAAAGTGGATCCTTCTGTATTTGATAGGGACCATGTGAGTAGCATTTTGTTTTGGTGGATCAGACACTACATTACGTCGATATGTAGATTCAAACATGGTAGGAGATTTGGACAGGAGGAGCATGATAGGTTATGTATTTATGGTTGGTGATACAACGATGAGTTAGATTTCACAGTTACAAAAGATTGTGGCTTTGTCAACCATAGAGGCTGAGTATGTTACTAGCCACAGAGGAAAGCAAGGAGATGATTTGGCTACATTAGTTACTTGATGAGTTGGGTCATAAGCAGGAAGTTGGGAGACTACATAGTGATAGTCAGAGTGCTATTCATTTGGCGAAGAAATTTGCTTTCCACTCTAGGATGAAGCACATTTAGCTAAGATATCATTTCATCAAGACTACTTTGGAAGAAGATAAGTTAAAGCTGGAAAAGATTCATACCAATCAGTATCCTGTGGATATGATGACCAAGGTGGTCAACAAGGGAGAGGTTGAATTTGTGTTCAAATTATATTGGCCTTCATGGTTGATAATGAAGGGTTAAGAACTTTGCTCAGTGGAAATAGTCTCCAAGTGGGAGATTATTGGGGTGTGGAGCCTGTTTTTGGTCTTCTTGAATTAGTGTTGAAGTGTTGGAGCTTGAACGGTTAAGTTTGGAGACTTCAGGAGAATTCTACAGTCATTTTCTATGACATTTCTATGTAGTCACTGTGTCATTGCTGCGATGTTGTTGTTAACATGTTGTTAATTGGTTGTTAACATCGGGACTTATTTTTCTAGCTGTGGGAAGTTGAAAGATCACGACTTTCAATCTTCTAGGGTCGGTTTTATGGCTTCTTTAAAGGATTGTAATCCTATAAATAGAGGTTTTAGGGTATCTTGAAGATAGCTTGAGTGTTCAAGAGGTCTTGAGTCTTAGATGATCAAGAGGTGATCAAGAATGATCAAGGTTAAGCAATTAGGTGTCAATTGTGGTTTAGATGTGGTTTAGCATCTTTGGAATTATGTTGTGAGTTCATAATTGAGAGAAGATTGTGAGAGTTGTTTTACTCTTGTTGATAATAAAATCTGAGCAAGTTCTTGGTGGATGCAGCCCACATTGGGTGAACCACGTTAAATATTGTCTTGTCTTCTTTTGTGCATTATTCATTTATGTTGTTATATTTCTGCAAGTATAATTCTGCTATATAGTTTCCTACTGCTATGGCTTGAGGAATTGTTTCTACATATTTGTTCTCTAATTCCTAACAGGAGAAGAATTAAGTAAGTCCGTGATGAAAATATATGTTATAGTCTTCTCCAGTTGTTTTAACAATATTGAATGATGGCACAGGTTGTAGAGTGGAATTAGTGATGGAATTTATATGTTGGATTAGGAGGTGGTGTGGGAGACGAAGTAGAAAATTGTTTTTGTTGGAGGGACCCATACTTGTTTTCTATCTGGTAGTGATCTCATAGTCAGTTCTGATCTTTATGGTTACTACTGAGTCTTGGTCATAGTCTATGGTCGAAGATGACTAAGTCATACTCAACATTGCTTGATGATTGGCCCTTATCCTTTCAATTATCATTGTGATTAGGGAAGAGGTTTTTTGAACATGTTAATTTTTTCATTGGGTGCTTTTGTCTCAAAAGTATTTTCCACTTCTATGTCTCCGCGTTCGATCATGTCTTGGACATAATGATGGAGTTGTATGCATCAATCTGTAGAGTACCCTTTGATGCGATGCTACTCACAATATTAATTGTACTTACACCAATTCAATTTGAGTTGTCCTTATTCAAAGGGTTTAACGATGGGATACGTAAGCATGTTGGCATTTGCTAAGTGACGAAAGACGTTAGATAGGCTTTCTCTTAGTGGAGCGAAAAAACTTCTCCTATCCTGAGAAGGATCCTCTTTTCTAGTGATTATGATCATTTGTTTGGATTTGAATGTGTTGAGAAGATTGACTTTGAACGTTTCAGACATGGTGAGAATCAGTAACGCCATCGTTGACTGATATTTAAGTTTCGATTAAAGAATTTGGACTTGTCTTGGTTTTAAGGGTTGCATCTCTATGAGGTTGGTCCCTAAAGGGTTTTTTTGAGTAAGCCCTTAAAAATGAGAGATTTTTTCAATCTGCGTTCCCTTTTCAATGACTTATTTGAAATTACTTAGACAATGTATTTGCGTATGGAATGATAATTTGGCAATAAGATTTGGATACAAAATTACTAACCAATTGTCTTTCTGGGTATTCAGCAAGTGAAATCGACTTGCAATTCCTCGCCATCATTGTAAAAAGGAGGTGAAAAGTTTTTTTGGGCCTTTGTCTAGTGTTGCAAAGATCGAGCATGGTTATTTCTAAGTCTAAGTTGAAGGAAAAATGTTTGACGAATTTTTCTGATAAGTCTGCAAAATGTCGTGATTGAACCTTTGGGAAGATGGAAGAAACAGTCTAAAGACTGTCCTCCTAAACTTTGAGGGAATAATCGTAAAAGATATATGTCTCGATAAGTGAAACTTCCTGACATTGCATGTAAAATTACTTGACATGTTCACGGGGGTCACATTTTCCTTTGTATTTATCAAATTTTGGGATTTTGAAGGATGACGGAAATGGTAAGCGTAATATTTCTGTATCAAATGGGTAAGGACATAATTCTTCAAAATTGAATTGTTTCGATTGTTTTTGTAGTCCCTGGATGGTGTCTTTCATATGTTTCCATTCTTGTGTGAATGGAGAGGTAGGGGATGGATTATCAAAATTTTCATGAGTAGTGGAATCTGGATTGGGTCTTTTAACCTTTCAACTCTAGCAATTGCTTCCTCAAGTTTCTTTGTTAAGTCTTGGATTTTTGTGAATAAATCATCGAACCGAAGAGCTATTTGGGTTGTTTGGTATTTCATTGTGGTAACTTAATTCACCATTTTCAATAAGTTTGTTTAAATTTTCAGTCCCAAAGTCAGGGGGTAGCTTTTCCCCCATGGCTAGGATGCATAATAGATATTCATTCTTGTTTTGTTCTATCACCCTATTTACTTGTTCTTGTTCTTCATTGGTGAGTTTTGGTTGCGCGACTTCTTCATCATCATTTTCATGATTGTGACTACGTGTGAATACCATGATGAAGTGTGCCTGATTAAGCTGTAAAAGTGGTTATGAATTTTGAGCAAAGGTGTGATTAAATGAGGACTTAGATTGTTTTGGATTTGGCTTGAATAAGATCATGATTGACTGATAAGGAGAGTAACTCAAACAAGTTATCTCAATATGATTGATGATATAACTCAAGATGAGCTATTAGGGAATTTGTGTCACATTTTGTAGATTTGGCTTAAACAAGCTCTGGATTGTTGACGGGGAGAGTAACTTAAACAAGTTAATCTCAATATGATTGTGATATAACTAAAAACGAGTTATGAAGGGATTTGTGTGGGATGTGATTTTGATAAACTTGATAGTTGACAAAATAATGAGTGAACTCAAACAATTCACCCAATATTAGTTTGATATATCTGGAAATATGAGCTATGAAGTATGTTTTGACAATTAGGGACGATATGGGGAGTGAATGCTAGTCACTCAATATCTAGTTGAATATAGCTGAAAACAAGCTATGGAGGATTTGTTGTTGGATGAAGCAGGCTAATGAAATCAGTGCGATGTTTTGGTCTTTGTTGTTGGATTGCTTGAATGTTTTCACTTGGTATTGAATCGGTCGAGAAATGGTTTTGTGGAACATGACTAGGATTTGAAATTTTACAATGAACACATTGATATTAGCCAAGTTTTATGATAAGAATAATGCTAAACTATTTTGTTTACAAACAACAAGCAGTCATGTGTATCAATTGTTTTGGCTTAAGAGGTAAATTCTTTGGGAATGATCATTGTTTCATGCAATCATACAAGTATGTTGTGAAATGATGGATGCAAGCTCTTATCACTCCAAAAAGATGCATCCTCCGATATACCCTAGTCCTGATATACCTAATTTTGTACGGGGACAAAATTGGTACAGGGAAACCCTTAGAGCACTGGAGGAGACTCACCAATTCTTACTTGCTTGCTTCGGAGTGAATCACCACGTCCAAAATAGGTTTTGTGAAAAGGTGGAAGGTGATGGGGGGATGAATGTGTATGGTGTCCTTATAACTTCCCCGAATAATTTACAAGGATGATGCTTAAGCTTCGTTGTTATAGCTATTTAGGCGTGACTCACATGAGTCGCATGAAAACATTACCTATAAGTGAAGAGGAGGGGCGAGGTAAATACCGAATGTTGTGATGAGACTATGTCTCAAAGTGCAATGCAAATGTAAATGTTGTTGGTGTGTGGTAGTCAAGTCCACGTCACCGGTGTAGATTTGGTGGTGATGAAATCCACCTCAACTATGTAGTAAAAACAAAATGATGAAGTGATTAAATGCATGGTTCTTTCCAACTTGAAATAAATCACTGGTGGAAAAATGATTACGTACCTGAGCGTGCTATTTTTTTTTGGTTTCAGCAATTTTCTTTGAATGGTGGTATTTTTGCGGGATTTTTTTGTTTTTGTTTTTTTTACAATATTCCAGCGAACATGGTCCTGTAGAAAACAAATTAGTAGTTATCCTACAAACGTAAATGTTAGAAAAGTGATTGTGGCTATTTTTTATTTTCCTCAGATCATTCGAAGGCTCAGGAAAAGAGCATACACAACCAACAATGAGTAGAAATATGGGAGAAGTAAAAAAATGAAGTTAATAATATGACGAAAAATAGATTTAAAATGAATTCATTGAAATGAGAGTCATGGAAAATATTAAAGCTAGAGGATCCTGCAATATTAGAACAAGAAACTAAAAAATTGCAACCATTTCTGATTTTCCATATCACTCGAAGGCGCAGGAAAAGAGCATACGCGGATACAATTGGGAATAGATTTTGTTTAAAATGTTAATAATTATTGTACATTAATCATGATTGTGAAATATTGATAATGATTATCTTCACAAAAAAGAAAAATGACGAAACAAGAGTTTTGAAAATGTTACCTAGAAGTGTTCATCGTGGAAAGTTGGAATGTAAGGCATACAAATCAATTTAAAAACCAAAATTGTTTTGCAGAGCCTTGGGTTGCCTCATAGTTTAAGATTGTACTGACAAAATGAATGGTGAAAAGGTCATCAAGAACATGATTAACCCAAACCTGCATTGTATACCACGGTGACCCATAAGTATCTAGAAAGGGACAAATGTTCTAAATCACCAAGCAAAAAGGACCTATATTCATTGTTGGTTGTCACTTAACTGGTATGATGCACCACAAGACACTAACCAAAGATAGGAGTGAGGCCTGCACAGAAAATGTTAATAACGAACAATAGGTAATCAAAGTAATGGATAAAATCACTAATTGGGAAATTAAGGATCATGAAGGCATACATATTTCACAATACTCTTTAAGTTGTAATTAAAAGAAAATGTGCGAGATGGTGAATTATCTAGTTAGGAGGGCGGATGAGAACAAAACCATGAATACAAATGCTTACCTTGGAAGATGTTTTGGCATACTGAAATGTTTTTTCTAAATAAAAATCTTTTAAATGGTGAGTAAAAAGGATCACCATTTGATAGCAGTAGTTAGTAGTTTATTGATTTTATAACCTTTTGAGACTGGGTCTTACAATAAAGGATTAGAAATTTCCGCCGAGATAGTGGATACAAGGAAAAAAAAAAGTTCATTAAATCGCAAAAATTGTTAAAGATTCCAAATCAAAAAATTTGACTAAAAATAAATAGAAATAATGTTAAATAATTAACTTAATAAAAATCAGTTATTAATTAAAATCACTTTTAAATGCTCAGGAATAAAGTATTGTTCAGAATTGGTTACGTTAAAAATAATGCACGTGTGATTTTGATAAACTAATGACAAGTTCATGTGTTTTTATAAGAGGTGTTAGGAGTGATACCAAAATCATAATTGTGAACTAAATGGAAGCATTTTTCTAGGTAGATGACGAGATGAGTGATTCCGAGTTTAAGAGCAAAATTGTATGGACTTTTATGGGCCGATAGCACTCATCAAGACAATTGTTACACTTCAGAAAAACAGCTACCCAAGAGTTTTTGAATTTTTTTACCAGTGTATGTGTTGTCATAAGAAGCTAAAATTTTGAACGAAATTAATGGGAAGAACAATAAATAAATACTTAACAAATTATGGATCATTAATCTGAGAAACTTGAATGGAAAGATAATAGTAATTTTGAGGGAACCAGGCGTGCCAGAATGTAAGCTAGGAAAAATACACTACTAAGTAAGGAAGTAAAATACCAATAATCATACTTGTTCTCCTTCGCGTTCCGTAGCAAACCTCATGAATGGGCTAGGAAACTTCAGATTGAGCCCTGATTGTGTGATATGTAGGTTACTTTTCTTTAAGTTCCTTGAGCATGGCCTTCCTACAATAATGATCCTCTTACTTTCCACTTGGATGGGAAAAATGATTATGGAGGTACTTCAGAATGAAGTTATTTGGGCATTAGGACAAGGCAGAAGGATGTTGGTGGTGTGCTTAAAGGATGCAAGAACTTAGATATGGCGTTCAATCTAATTCTCTGGTGTCCTTAGAGGGATAGGGGTAAGGTTGTATTTATAACCTGGGAGAGTGATTAACTTAGAGTAATTTAAGTAATCACAGGTTGTGATGAAAGTGATACTTGTGGGCAAGATTAGGTGAGGAAGGAAATTGTGAGAACATATTCTAGAACCACAAAGAATGGGCGAGGATTTGAATTCAGATGGATTTTTAATTCATAACTGGAGGAATTTTAGGTGAGTAGGACCAATGATAAGTGGCACATGAGGATTTGAATTTGAATTTGTCAATAATTCAATAGTAGAAAAACATGGAGAATAAAATGACATGTGGTGAGGATTGGGTTATTTTAAAGATTTTGAAATGGATAATTAATCAAACTTATATTTGATTACATTAGGATATTGAAGCATGTATTTTTTTGAGAAATGAGGAAGGTGAATTAATTGATTTATTGACAGATGTGAAATTAGGGTGGCTTCACTTTTTAGAGGTAAATCTCATTATAGCATGAAGACTGTGTAGGAGCCTCAACAGCAAGGTTTACTATAGAATTACCAACTTTGATCAAGTAAAAGCTCTTCAACCACACAATTCAGAGGATCTATGGATGTATGTAACAGAAATAATTGTCTTGTATTGGAACATACTAAATCAATAAACTTAGAGCTCCTAACAATGAATTTAATGAGTTCAGATGTTAAGTTCAACTGTAATCATATGTTTGGGTAGGAGTCCAATGAGGCTATTAGACCATGTTTTAATTGTAATTTCTTCTTCCATCGACATGGGTTGGAAGGCAATAAATGTGATACATAGCCATTGAATTGTAGATCAAAATCCTTACATGGGTGGGACCATGGAGCCTTTGATGTAGCGGAGCCTATCCGCTACAAAAGTAACCTTAGGTAGAGAACTGTTTGATTCCAAGTTGTTGTGGAAAATCTTCCATGTCACCAAGATGATACTAATGGATCTCTATCCGGATATGGGATTATCCTACAATATGTCAAGCTTTGCATGCATGTGAATTACATATAACGAAATTCCTAGAAATAAAGCAATAATGAGGCATCACTTCTACAAATACTTCAAAGGAATCGCATAGCCATCTTATGAAAATGCAAGAAGATGGAAATGAGTGTCACTCACGTACCATCAAAAGATAAAGTAAACATGGTAATAATGTATCAGCCTTAATGTACAGTATTCATGCCATAGGCTTCAATCATAGGCAACAAAATAGTTCCATGCTCAGGCTGAAATATCATAGGGAAACCAAAACTAGGGCCATACCTGGCTCAAGCTGATATACATAATTTGATATTGTATGATAGTCAAACTAAACAGCATGCATGACATCCTCAGACTTAATCCTTGACCTGAATTCCAGGTTTCTTAGGTAAGATGGCAAGTTTATGAGGTACGTTTAAGTGTTACCCTTGCAATTACCTCCCAATCAGTGCGTGTTTCATAGTGCATCTCCAAATCAAGCCTAGAGTGAAAACCATCCCTTTGATGTGTCTCAAGAACCAAGCCTCCAGTATGTATCTGTCGATGACTTTTTCCTTTAATAGAAGCATCTCAAGGGATAATCTACCAGGCCAATGTGGTGATAAGATCAGTAGGAAGATCCTTAATGGGTGAGTTAACTAACAGCATTGGAGAAGCCAATGGCTGTAAAAGCAAGCACATGACAACAAAGAAGAAGAAGTATAGATGAGTGGTGAAACTCATCTAATCCAGTGTTGGAATCATGATCTTATGAGAAGATTGCAATGGGGTCAGGTGCAGTCTCACTCGGGAGTATCACTTTCCAAATGTGCAAAATCATGCCTAAGGCATCCTAGTTTCTAGCAACACATTGCCTGATTCAAGACTCCAGAAATGAGGATTTCACTCAAGTAAGGGGACGGTATCAAAAGACAGATCATCATACCTTGTTTTCAACATTGTCTTGTTATCCAAACTAGAAGAAGATGTATCTGTGAAGCAATTTCCATGAAGAGGTAGAGTCACTGATGTTAGGGCAACGAGATTTATTGACCATAATAGCAATGGAATCAATATGCTGCCTTGAAAGTGTCAATACCAAACCGGGGATCAGGATAAGAGTTCTCATCTAATGTAATTCATTGTGAAAGATCAGACCAAGCAAGAATTTGAACTCTAGCCATTCGAACATATGGTGTACAATGGTTGTGGAATACTACATGATCCTAAAACTGCATGATAGATACTCAAGGGAATAGTTTGTACATGCTAGTAAGCACACATAGTTGGCCATCTAAGAGTTGTTGTCTGAATATGATCCAGTGTTGAAAGCGAGTAGTACTAGTCTAGATGGAACAACTTATTTCACTAAATTTGGACATATTTAATCCTAAATACATGACTCTAGTATTACAAGTATTGGAAGAAATCCATCTCCATTTTTGACATATATTGGATTCCATTTTTGGTCTATACTTGGATTCCATTAGTAACAATATTGGATTCCATTAGTAGCAATATTGGATTCCAATATTGTCATTATTGGACTTATTCGAGTTCCAATTTCGCTATTATTGGATTCCGATTTCACTATAATTGGATTCCAATTTCCATATTATTAGATTCCAATAATCGCTATTATTGGATTCCACTTTTTCCACTGTTTGAATCGAATTTATAAATCTCTGATTTTTAGATTTCAGATTTTGCTATTTTAAGATTTGTATTTTGTTATTATTTGATTCCCCCACACAATCCTTATGGCCGTCCACTTACATAAGCCTAGTGGTTGCTATCTTACATAAGCTCAAGTGGTTTCTAACTTACATAAGCCAAGCGGATACTAACTTACATAACCCAAGTGGTTGCAAGCTTATATAATCTAAGTAGCCACTAAGCTTACATAAGCCAATCAGCTCCTAACTTCATGATAATGTGTAGGTGATTGATTGTCATTTATACCAAATATCAATCTTAATATCATCATACATATACGACTATTCATTCATACCTTATTCAAATCAATAAATGTTGACATTGAAAATACCTATCCCTGAACATCTTTGAATCGTGTAAAATTTTACGGCTGTGTAGATGTTTTTTTGTGATTTTAGATGTAACATACTTTCAAATATTTTATAGAACTAGAACATGTGACTCGCATGTTTAAAAGGCGACCATCAATATTTATATAAATTTATATAAAAAAATTATTCGTATACATTAAACATAGTTAAAAATATTTGGAATTATCATTTATAAATTTTATAAGTAGCGTATAACTGCAAGTTATCTCACTTACAAGTGTGATTGGTCACATGTCTAAGTGCGAGCCTCTAGTCACACTTCTAAGTGTGAGTCTCAACTCGCACTTCTAAGTGTAAGTCTCGACTTGCACTTCTACGTGCGAGTCTTGATTCACACAACTAAGTGCAAGTAACTCAACTGTCACATTTTTTTTGGGTAACGATAAGTTTTCAACACTTACCTTCAAAACTACATACAATGTCTAATTAGTACCAAGTATTTTGTATAAATTTCATTATTTTTATATATATTGATGTGAATTTCTATTATTTTCATTATTTATAGCTAAGTGCGATATTACTCACTTGAAAATTAAAATTAAATATGCAATTCGCGTGTGACATTCGGTACAATTTTTTGTAAGTATTTTATGACTACAATCAACAAAATGTCTAAACAAACGTCAAGAGTCGCACACCGAAGTGCAAGCACAAGAAGTGCGGGCTTTTTTTACCCGAATTATATCAGGGATTTTATTTACAATACAAAAAATTATAATATTAAATTGTTACATTAATTATTTACAATACCAAATGCAGTATTAATGATAAACATTTTGTAAGGAAAAATGCTAATTAATGTTGCGGTTGCCTCAACATTAATTATCCATTAATCTGAGCTATGTAATAATTTGACAGTTAAAAGTACATGCGCCATTCGAAATATGTGCTCCTTTTGAAGCATGTAAATGTTGTGAGCCATTAATTAGCTCTTTAATGTAAAATTATGTTAAATCATACGTGTGCCCTCTTAAATTCATGTGCTAATGAAATTGAAAATTGGATTTGTCAGTTACATATCACTATATATAAACAGTTCTTGAGTTTATATTTTTAACATTTTCCTTTCTATTCTTTGCGTCAATGCATAAGCTTATTCATCAATAGAAAAATCTCACTAGGGTAAGCGTTAAATTTTTTTTTCTCAATTTCTGGAAACGTTTTGATTTCCTCTCCATGCCAAAAATTGGTATGCATTTTCACCTTCAGCCCCTCCAAAATTATGAAATTTTGTTAATGTAAAATTTTCCATAGCTGATTAGGGCTTATATCCATGTAAATTTTTCCATAGCTGATCAGGGCTTATATCCATGTAGGGTCTTTTGTAGATAATTAAATACGAAGCAATTTTTTTATTCGATATTTTGTAGAAGGTAGTTTTTTTTATCAAATAAATAATTTCATAATATAGTAAAAATTTGTTAGAGCAATGAAAGAGGACGGAATGGAGCACATCTTGACAGAAACAATGACACAACTTAATATCGTAACAACATGAGAGGAAGATTTACATAATTTTAAAAAAAACCCAAAACACATGTCAAGAACTTGTTTTGTCGTGTCTTGAAAAATAACCCTGGTGGTATGGATGGTGGATCAATTTACACAGTAAAAAATTAAATATCATGGAATCTATTTATGGTCATGGTGGTGTGTAGGAATCAAAGAGCAAATGTATTTTATAAAAGTGATATTATTTTCTTTTCCTTATTGTTGTCTGCAAATTTTCCTTCTGTTGCACATATTCAGACAAAATGAAATGGCTACAACATCGTTGACATTGTCAATGACAATATTTTAGAAGATATTCATGTTAATAACGATTTTCCATTGAATGTTTTGGTGTTTGATTACAATTACCTATTTGCGAAAAAAATTGTGGTAATGCAAGAGTAGGAGAACCAAACAAATTTTGGAGAACAAAAGAACGAATACAAATTTGTGAAAAAAGAATTTGACGAAAACAGGAAACTCTAAGATGTGCTTATTATCTTTAACAGAAGAACCACTGCTGTTACTATGGAAGCAAACAACCATCCTCAAAAAATATTCACAAAATGTAAATTTTCTCTGTTTGGGTCTTGCCTATGTGACTTTTTTTCTTTTGTTTCCTATATGATTTCTGTCTTCTATGCTTCAATATCATATTCTACCTTAAGGACCTTTTTGTAAAAGGATGCAAGTCCTTTCAAAACCCCCATATTCACCCTTATACAAAAGATGGACATAATTTTTGTACATCGACAATATGTTGTGGTGGCATAACCTAGCAAACTTTATAATGAGAATATCTTACTTTATTTTGTTAATTCCTATCGATTGATAATATCTAATTACTATGGTATCCACATAAGCTAGTGGACACTAAGATAAAAATATTACTCTTTGAATTGTTAAATGATAGTGATCCATAATCTCAAAATATTATATTACCAGAAGTATTAGGTTACGTTAGCGGGTGCTAAGCTCAAAACTATTTAATAAAAATCACAATTCTAAGAAAGACATTTGTCCAATCTTTAAATAAGATATGAGATTTAGAAAAAAAAATGTTAATAGAATATTCACTGCATTTAATGTTTATCAAAAAAGAAAGATGTATTTGCATGTTTGGACAAGTGGCACATCCAAAATAATACACTATTCATAAAAATTAATAAACTTTATTTAACAAATCACATTATAAATAGTTCTAAATTAAATCCCATCCTACTCATATATTTTTTACTATTTTGTTTTTTCTAGTCAAAAAGTTTTAATCTTTGCTTTAATCCCGTTTGCAATAAAAATTAGATTTGTAAGTTCAATTTTATAAAATACATTTTTTTCTATGTTTGTATTAAATTTTTTAACCATAATTTTTTTTTATATGGATTATATTGTGTTAAAGACAAGAAAAATAATACTATTATTAGTTACTGGTATTGTGATAATTCTTTTAACTGATTTATTTCGGCTATTCAATTTAATAGCAAACTTTTATCTGTAGGTAGGCATGTTCAAGTTGTAAAATCGTGGTAGTTTTTTTTATTGCACCTGAAAAATCTAGCATATTAAGTATTTCAAAATGCCACTTATATTGCTGCAATATTTTCAAGCATAATATGATTCTAGGTTGCTCTATGTTTTTTCAAATGATTATATATATTTGATGAATAATTTTATTTTTTGTTTTGTTTTCTACCTGAATTTTAACGTGGGTATTTACAATATGTGTAATATTTAAATTGGGTACTTACAATATATACATATTTTATGCATTCAAAATCATTACATAGGGGCATTCTAATTTTTAGCATTAAGTGGATGTCGGCATACCATATGTGCATAATTTATATGTAGACACCAATTTTTGGTATAGCACCCCTCTGTCATCTCGCATTCATGCAATTTCCTATCTCACCTTTATTTTTCCTAAATTTCAATAAACGTAATCATCTATTCAACCAAATTTGATTAATTATTAAATGGGCTCCATATAAACCCATTTAATAATTGACTTTTGGCATTATCCCCCATCTCTCACAAATTATTCAATCCATGGGTATTAATACACCCATCCGACACCCATTTCTAAATGGAATCTATCATCTCACATACCATGCCAATCATGCTCCCCACTCCATCTAATAATTCAATCCATGGTCCCCACATGATCACATCATATCTCTTAACTCAGGTTACTCTACCCGACCCCAGTTACTTGTTAACCCCAATCTAACCTCACATCCAAGCTATAAATATGGGTTTTCCCCCATATTTCAAGGACCCTGGACGAAGATAGATTTTTCGAGGACCTTGACTAGATATTTTTCAAGAAGACCTGGAGAACCTAGGCCTAGAGAGGAGAAGAAAGAGCTTATTCAAGTTCTGCAAGTTTGAGGGAGAAATATTTTGCCATAGCTCATTATCTTACCATCTTGATGCCTAGTTCATCTCCGTAGCAGAACATAAGCTAAGTTCCCTCATCATTTTAGTTACTTGTCATTTTACATTCCATTACTACTGTTCATGATCTATAATTATCTTGTCTGACATGGGGGTTGACATCCTCCAAGGGAGTTAAAATCCTCTTGGAACCGGCACTGTCTGGGAAACCCCCACATATTGTGATCTAATCTTATCTATTTCAGTTTTGTAGATCTAGCTTCTTTATATCATGCATCTATCTTATTTGTGCATGTAGATCCACATCTGCATCTGAGGTTCATACGCCCTCCATCATTCAAAGTTGCTGGTGGCTCCCAGTATCGACCTTCACCCTGCTTGAGAATGAAGTTTCATGTACAACATTTTAGCATGCCCGGTGGGACTAGATCCTAGATCTGGTCATTTTGTTTGTTATTTTACTCATCTTTTCTAACTTACTTGTTTGCAATATCTTAGTATTTGTCAATTTAGTCAGGTCAGTACGGTCACTTGAAATCACCAGGAGTGGTGCGTGATTTTCTTGTTTTTTGTTGACATCTACTTGCATGGGAAGTAAATCCATGGAAATTAACCTTATCATTTGGTCTGTGTTTTCAAGTTTAATTGCATGTAATTCATTATTCTCTTAGAGGTCGTCACGTGATAGATTTTGTGAATATTTTTTTTGTAAGCTTACTTATTTACAAGATTTAATCTGATCCCACCATGTGGTGTCCTTTGTACATGTGGTCGTTTTTTTCGCCGCGAAGGTAAGTTCATTGTGTTGTTTGGAAAGGGCGTATAATTTGTGTTAAACTTTCATGTTATTGTTATTTAAACTGAAAAATATACAAAACAATTAACACAATTAAAATAAATATTAAAATAAATTATAAAAAAATCAAATTAAAAACAAAACAATGATTATAATTATAAAAAATAAAAAATAAAAAATAAAAAACAATTTCCTAAACTATCCCATCCCATATCTATTCCTATCCCTTTCCTCCCGGCTCGACCATCTCGACCGAGCCATTTCCTCACATGCTCACTAAATCACTCCATCTGATCTCCCTATCTCCCTTCCAATCTCACGTCCCTCCTTCCCACTCAGGTCGCCACCTCTCTCCTACCCGACTTCCCATCTAAATCACCTCCACGACTCCCTCACCGAGTCCTCTACTCATCCTCACCCAAGCCAATTCCTACTCCTGAACGACTGATCACATGTCCAAACAACCCATCCCCATTTACAACCCATTTCCTCAACTCATCCTGATTCACCATGCAGCTCCTTACTCCATCCACATGCTTAGCTCGCTATACTCTTCTTCTCGAGCTCCCATCCGACGCACTCGCCAACTGTTCAATACCCACCTCCCAACACAACTACCTCTCTCCACATGGCTCGGATCTATCTGAATACCCACCGACATTGTTTCCCTCCATCATCCCCAACCTGAACTACCATCTCCTTCGACCAAGTCATCTCTCCCTTTTCCACTCCATTCTCCCTTCCTTCCCATTGATACAACCACAGGCTCCCACCTCCGATTCCACACACATCCTTCTCACTCGTGCCCATCTCCAACTTGATAGTCCTCTCCACCATTCACACACTGAGCTCTCCACATCCACATCCAACTTCATCCCCTTCTCCATTCCAAACTTTCCATTCAAATCGAGTCACCCGCTACTCCCTCCCTCGTGCTGTTCTCCATCCTCCTTCCACCTATCTCTTTCTTCCCACAAGCTTCACTCTCCTCTTCCCATGCGCTATATCCCATCCACCCGTCTTCCATGCAGATCCTTCCCTCTACCCGAGATCCTTCCCCCTTCCACATCTCATCCTCACCCAACTCCCTACAACACCTTCTTGAGACTGCGAAAACATTCATCGACCCCGACCTCGCATCCTCCTCTGCCCATAGTCTCACGTAGATCCTTCCCTTTGCCCTGACTCTCTTATCCCCGACTCCACATAGCCCATACTCGGCCACGCCCCTCCAACTACCCTATCCAACTGCCTCACCTCTCCCTTCCTCTCGACTCTTTCCCACTCATCCCACATACGATTCGACCCTATCCTCAACCCCCAACCGACATACACCAACCCACCTGGTCTTCACCTCTCTCCATGCACACTTTCCGCGACCAATATGACACCTCCATGTGAACTCCACATGGCTCGACCACACATGCACTACCATATTTCCAATCAATAATTTCTAATTTCGATTTATTGAGTGCATTTTATCTTTATTTAATATTTTACTTCATAGATTAGTCTTATAGTTTTTTAGTTTATCATTCTATATTTGATTTCATAACTTATCATTTTGAATCTATTGACACATTGTATAGTTTATCATTCCATCGTCTCTCATTTTGGTATGGGTTAAACATTTATTAATTTATCTTAAACATTTATTTCATAGATTAAAATTATAATTAATCGATTCATTTTCGTATCGTAATTAACTAGGACTGTTGAACTACAATTTTATTATTTTGATTACTTATTTTCCTATGACGACGTTCTTTAGACGTCGGCATCATTTTCCTTAATAACGTCAACTGATTGTTTTATTTGTTTTTGCAGGTAAAGTCCACAACGCTGCAACTAAACAATAACACTGTCAAAGACCAATGTTTAAACCAAAACACACTGCAAAAAATAATTTTACTAACCTTATCTACAAACATAGATGGTGCCATTTTAGGTTACTTGGGCATTCATGGCCATTGACCATCACCTCCAAGTATGTCATCATCACATGCGATCAAATAAACAGAAAAAAACATTATCCAAATCCCCCTTTCCAGTCATGAATGGTGCACTTTTAAGGGCACTAGACATTCCCGGTCTGTGATTAATACCTCTAAACATGTGCAATCAAATGACAACAATAAGTGATTCTCCAGGTATTCCTCATTTTTCTCTATTTTCTCTTTTCTGCATTGAACTTTCCTTTTTCTGAGTGACTGTTTGCATCAAACGTCACATTTCATTTTGGTCTAAAACAAACCTTCTGCATCCTGCTTGCTTACATAGCCTAAGTAAGGATTTAAATTTTGCATTTCACTTATCACACACTTCCTGAGAGTGTAAAAACATAATTAACACATTAAAACATTCCTCTCACTTGGTTAACTGATTGGGACTTAAACACCCAACAGAAAACTGTCTCAGACATCTCCCAATCCATAACTATCTGAAACCAGCCTTAGAATCCTTTAGGTACCTTCATTATCTGTTTTACTTTCACATCTCATAATTAATCATGCTGAAAAAAAAATATTCTGCTTGATTTGTTTGTCAACAACATACATAAACAAATGTTTCTTCTATTTCACACCTATTTTCGCTCTCTCTCAAATCGAGACAAACAAAAAACCTTCTCTATCTAATGATACAACCTCTTCTGATGATATCACCCAATAAGATACTAAACTCAAAACCATGTCGTCAGTCACCCAATCTCCAGTCTCCATGGTCTCACCTCATGAGAACCATGTCATCCAAATTTTTCCCCACCTTGACACCAACCCTCATATCCCTCGTCAAGCCAGTCTTCCTAAACCAATCGCACCACAATCTCCCACCCCTCTAGATACAATTGGATTTCCTCCTAACCCCATATATGACTTCTTACTCCAAAAATATCCTACAATCTCTCAATCCTCCCAATAGCCTAAATTGGTGGATCGCATTCCACCCACATCCCATTTTGACAATTCCATTAATAGGCCTACCCAGCCATCTCAAACTCTTAACACACATATTCCCATTTATATTTTACCACAATAACCTACCCGAATTTAACAACCACATCATGTCCCTAATGCTTAACATCAGCCTAGGCAACAATCCCAACATGTGACACATGTTAATCCTTGCCAAGCAACTTCCCAAACGTCCACATATCCGTAAATTAATCAGTTGTCTTATCAAACCATTTCGAAAACATCCTATCTATAAACTTATCAACCACCTTATTATATGCTTCCCCAATTACCCACACACCCACAAATACATCATTCCCCTTATCGAACTACTTTTCAAACCACACAACCGATCCAATCTCAACCTTACAACATCTCCAGTGATCCAATTCACCCATTAATGAATCGGTTGGCGAGTCTAGAATCCCTTACCGTAGCACCCAAAACACCTTATCGTATGAGCACATCTGTATTGAACCCATTCATCCATCGGTTCCAATCAAACCCTATCCCCCTCATTGGAAACTTCCCCAGTTTACTAAGTTCAATAACAAGGAAGATCCCTAACAACATCTCCTTGCATTTAAACACGCATGCTATCTTATTACGCATGATCATGATCTACTTATTCGAACTTTCCCCCATGTCTTTGTCTGGTCCCACATTGGACTGGTACAATAGTATCCCGTGACATTCTATATTCTCCTTCACCCAACTTGCACAATTGTTCTTAGAACACTTTTCTATCAATGTCGCACATAAAACCACTATCGCTGATCTATATACCATTCGACAATTTGAAAATGAGTCCATCGCCGACTTCGTCGCACCATGATATTATAAACCAACTATCCTTCACTATCCCGCAAGATGAACTCATTGAACTATTATCACGTTCGTGTGCCAAACATATATCATCCACTTTGCAGATCCAATCATTCTGAACCTTTGATGAAGCTTTCACAATGGTTCGCAAACTTGAAACCCATGCCATTGAGTAAGTTATTTCACCTTGCCCTATTTTGTTTAGATTCTTTCTTTATAGTATATATTAACTAAATACATCTAATACCGCTAACATTCAAACCTTCAACCTCCACTAAATGCAATAATTACAAGAATATTAACTAATTAATGTTGTGGTTTCTTGAACATTAACTAAGATTATAATAGGCGGCGGCAAGAGGATATGAAATTTGTAGGTTTTTTGGGCATTTATGGCATTCATATATTGCGTTTGTGTGATGGATGAGATCAATTAATGACTATTACTAATTAGGAAAATTTTCAATTAGAAAGCTTGGAGACATGTGTTGAAGATTGGAATGAAGGTGCTCGACATCTCTATTTAAGCATCGTCTATATCATGCCTTTGGCAATCATTTTCACAATAGCCTTGTTCACTATGGGTGGCACAATCAAACACATTGAGCCTTCTTCCCATGAAGAGGTCAAGGCTGACCTGGTAGTATGGAATATTTTGCATGATGGTGGTGTTACGTTGTTTATGGAAAGACTGTTTGGTCACTTTGTCCGAGTGATCAGGAGTGTGCTGAAAACTTGGAAGAAAGGAAGAGTCAAAGTGGGCAAGATTTTTTTTTTATTTCGACAGAGTCCATTGTGTCTGTGATGAGGCTCCCCACGGAGGGAGACATTTATTTTAAACACTCACTTCAGGAGGAGATGGATGAGTTCTCTTGTCCTGGTGAAAATATGAGAATGTATCACTCGGGCTATGAACGAGACTCGCTTCCACAACCTTAGGATAGGGTTAATGAGAAATTGAGGAGGTACTTCATGCTGGAGAGATGCTACAAAGTGATCTCTGGACCTCATATTTTTCTTCTTGCACATCTTTGACATGATCAGAAGGTAAAATTTATGGCTTTTCTGTTTCAATCGCTTGAGAAGTCCCTTAAACTGGCTAGAGAAGATGAAGGTCCTTTCCTACACCAAGGCCTTTTGTATTTGCTCTTTAAAATGGAATTCCCAAAAAGAAATCTTGCGCTTCCCCTCTAAGCCAAACAAGCACCACCATGACCCTCCTCCTCTTCCGCAACTAGCTCCCTCTTTCTGTCATCATCGCCGCCGCCTTCGTCTCCCTTCCGACTCTGATTTAGACATCATTATCATTAGCCAGAGTGGTCTGGTGCTCTCCCCTTGTTCTTTCACTCTTGTCTCTCCCTCATCTTCTCTGGTGGATCTTTACCCTTCAAACCCCTCAGAGCACTCTCCTAAGGTCTCTGAACCAATTTTAGACCCGACATCTACTTCCTCTCCACCTCTTGCCGATGCTTCTCTAGCTTCTCCTCTCATCTCCATGGACATTGTAATGGCTACAACCGAATCAACTCATCTGATCACAGAAGCATGTGCGGCTTCCCTCCCTCCAATTTTCATGGAAGTTATCATGAAATTGGAAATTCCAAATGTGTTGCGGGATCTCTCCTTGGTTTACCATGTTTCTCCTTTGTCAGATAAAATGGGCTCCCCTATTGCAGCGTCAGAACACCATGAGCATTTAGAGAAGATATATTTTGATCCTCATGAGGCCATTGAAGATTATGTTACACTCAATATCTTGTATCAAGGAATGGAAAAGTCACACGGACGTGACCTAGATGAAAATCAACGAAGACTTCCCGGAAAACCTTAAGTTAGTGGAAGTGCTGGTTGAAGGAAGCCCTACTGCTGATGTTAAGGATGAAGCAACTACTCTCATGAATATCCATAAAATGTATTTTGGCTTTTTCCGGTTTAGGATTTTTTGGTGTTTTGTTTTTTTTTTCATATGGAATTTTTATCTTCTTGTTTCACTGTAATATCTGGCCATGAGGGATTTTTTGTGCAAGAAAGCAGGTCATTTGGAAAAACCCACTTTTACTCTAATTATAAATAGTTTTATGTTTTGGCATATTGTAGTCGTGGATAAGCTCCTAATATCTTAATGAGTTTTCTTACATCCTTAAGATCACTATGCTCCAAATATTATGTCTTGGTATAACCTAGCGACTTCTCATATCACAATATCCTACTTTATTTTGATAAAACTTGGCGACCACCAAGCTCAAAAAATTTATGGTGTGGCATAACGTACCATTGTCTGATATCAAAATATAATTCTCTTACTAGTTAGGTGCTAGCGAAAACTAAGCTCAAAATATTATATTGTGGGATTAGCACCAGAAAAGTTATAAATATCTTCCTCTAATTTGTTAGATGCTGTAAAATATCTTAATTATGAATTATTAAACCCTATAGATGAAATCTCCAAATAACATGTTGTGGCAAAACTTAGCAGCCATAAAGCTCAAAATATATTTCTTTTGTTTGTTAACTGCTATTGTCTTTTGTGCTCGAAATAATATATTGTTTAAGTACCTAGCAGCCGCTAAGCTCAAACTATGTTGATCCAAATTTGCTAAATCCTAGTGACCATTAAGATCCAAATATTATGTTTTGGTGCAGCCCACCGGCAGCTAAGCTAATAATATCTTATTTCTTTTATTTAAACCTAGTGAGCACTAAACACCAAATATTATGTTGTGTCATAATCTAGTGGATGCTAAGCTCAAAATATCATTTAGTAGACATGTTAAATGATAGCAACCACTATGCTTGAAATAATATATTATGGAAGTACCTAGTCTCCGCTTAGTTCAAAATATGTTAATTTAATTTGTTTAATCCTATCGACTGTAACCTCCATATATTATGTCGTTGTTTAAACTAGCGTCAGCTAAGTTCAAAATATCTTCCTATAATTTGTTAACTACTGTAAAATATTGTAACTATGAATTATTGAACCCTAGAAAATTCAATTTCTAAATAATATGTTGTGGCATAAGCTAGCGGCTGCTAAGCTCAAATTATCTTAAACCACCAATAGTCTCCAAATATTATGTGGTGGCATAACCTAGTGGGCGCTAAGCTTGAATATATCTTAATTCCAAATCTTAAATTCATACAAAAAATTCAACTAATTTATACTGGTCTTGATTGCTATAAAGATCTCCAAAGTCAATGTCATTGATAAACTTAGAGGTCGCTAAGCTCAAAAAAACATAATTTAATTTGTTGAAACCTAGTGACTTCTAAGTTTACAATATAAATTTTCAGGTTATGTTTAAGCATAACCTAGAGGACATTGGACTCAAAATGTCTTTTCTTTAGTTTGTTAAATACAATTGAATTTTTAGCTCAAAATATTATATTGTTTAAGTTCTTACTTTCTTTTGTTAAAACCTAGAGACTACTAAGATCCAAATATTATGTTGTGGCATAACCTAGTGGCCGCTAAGTTAAAAATATCTTAATTTAATTTATTAAATCCTAACCACCGATAGGCTACAAAGATTGTGTGGTGGCATAAACTATCAGGCGCTAGGCTCAAAACATCTTAATTTAAAATCTTAAAATCATACAATAAATTAGACTAATTTATATAGATCTTGATTATTATACAGTTCTCCAAAGTTAACGTGGTTGATTAACTTAGAGGTTGATAAGCTCAAAAAAACTTACTTTAATTTGTCAAAATGTAGCGACTTATAAGATTTTAATGAATTTTTGTTAGATTATTATGAGGGGTATCCTTTTGTGGTGGCGACAAGAGGATATGGAATGTGCGGATTTAATGGGCATTTATGACATTCATAGATTACATTCATGCGATATACGAAATCGATTAAGGGTTATACGCACACGAGATGTAAGATGACATCTAACATTTAATAGTTTTAATGGGAAGCATGATATTTATGATTAGGATATCCAATCAATGATCTTCGGTACCCTCACACTTGACTCCTTTCGTGTGTTGTGCGTTGGTGGCTTTATATCTCCAGGCTGGCTGGACATTTCACTACCCCTTTCCTCTTTTCATTTTTTGTCATTGTGCTTCCTATCTCTCTGAGATGGTGACATGGGTATTGGTGGTTTCTTGGGTAGCATGGAGTGTGGTCCTAGCAGGAAGAGGTAGAGAGCTATGATAGGAAAGGATACCATGGGGGAATCATTTATTTCTTGGATGGATGGGAAAATTTGGAACGCAGCTATGCGGAATTGGCTCGAGAAGGTCTAGTTGTCATGCGGAGCGATTCAAATAAGAATATGATGGTGATATTTGTGAGAGCATGTGCAAGTTGATGCTTGACCTGAACCAGTCCAAAGGGTAGAGGAACATTTTTGACATGGCACAAGGGTTGAGTGAAACAAACATACTGTCCAACTCTTTGGGGTAGTTTATCTTGCATAAGGAGAATGAGAAGTTGAAGGAAAACATCTAGTCAGCCTTTAGTATCATGTCCATGCCTTGACGCGGGGGATGTAGGTGATTACGTGTGGTATGGAGGTGGTTGCGGAAAAGCAGGGTATAGAACTCCCTACTGGCGCTAAAGTGAAAATGCCAGAATGCTGTGTCGATTCGTCCTCCTCCTCTAATCAGAGTAAAGGGGACGCAGATGCCGATATCATCAACGAGGTGGAGCCAAGAGGCCAAATGGCCTAATATTTCCTGAATGCATTTGTCTTTAGTTTTTGATTAAGGGCCGGAATGACTGTCTGTATAGTGAAGTGTATAGATATAGGAAGTATTTGTGGGTGAAGTAAAGTTGATTACAAGTCTTCCCCATATATTGGCATATATTTAGTACGATGAAGTTGCTTGTAATCATCATGGGAGTACACTGCTAGAAGACTTATCATGGACTTGGTTCATCATGTACTATTTTTTGAAGACTTGTCATTGAAATATCCTAGTTTAAAATCTTAAAATCATAGAATGAATTCAACTAATTTATATATATCTTCTTTGCGATACATATCATGTTTGATACATAACCTAGTGAATTGAATACCCAAATAATATGTTGTGGCATAACCTAGCGATCGCTAAGCTCTTAATACCTTAATTTAGTTTATTAAATCCTAACCACTGTTAGGTTCCAATGATTATGTGGTAGCATAACCTAGCAAGTGCTAAGCTCAAAATATCTTAATTTAAAATCTTAAAATCATATGATAAATTCAACTAGTTTATACACATCTTGTTTGCATCTTCGAAGATTACACTATCATTTGTTGAAGTTTTGTTGAAACAAAACCTAACAGAAACTTAACTCAATATGTCTTTCTTTAGTTTTTAAATGCTAGTGACTCTTTCTGTCGAAATAATATATTGTTTAAATACCTAGCGGCCGCTAAGCTCAAACTATGTTGATTTAATTTGTTAAATCCTCAGTATTCACTAAGATCGTATTATTATGTTTTGGCATAACCTACCTTCCGCTAAGCTTATAATATCTTACTTTCTTTTACTAAAACCTAGAGACTTCTAAGATCCAAATATTATGTCGTGTCATAAGTTAGCAGATGCTAAGCTCAAAATATCATTTGGTAACTTGATAGATTATAGCGCCCACTAAGCTCAAAATATTATAGTGTGGAAGTACCTAGCGCCTGCTTAGCTCAAACTATTTTAATTTAATTTGTTTAATCCAACCAATCGTAAGGTCTTAATATTATGTCTTGGGCTAACCTAGTGGACGAGAGACCACGAAGATTTACAACAAGTTTTTTAGATACAACACGATATACTGGATGAAGCCTAGCAGTCACTAAGTTATTCTTAAAAGTAAATATATTATTTTTATAATGAAGCTATGTTATGAATTTAATTGTTAATCTTTATGTATTTAACACGAGAAAAATAACAAAGTGATCGCTTGACCCAAAAAAGTATGTTGCCTATAACAAAATCCACTTATCCATGAGTCCGCAAAGGTAAACGAAGACTGCATCCAAATAAGAATTATAGCCTAGCGGTCGCTAGAGTAGGCAACATTTTTCATGTAGATTGTATTCAAACAGGAGTTTATATAAACGGTAAAAAATAAATCTGGAATTTATATAATGGTATACATATAGACTTGGACTCATTGTACCCTAGCAGTCGCTAAGCTATTCTTAAAGGAAAATATATCATGTTCATAATGAAGCTGTGTTATAAATCTAAATTTTAATCTTTGTGTATATAACAGGAGACAAATAACAAAAGTGATCGCTAGCACCAAATAACAGTGTGTTTCCTATATAAACAAAAACCTTGCTCCCCGAGGCCGCGAAAGGTAAATGAATGTTTTCTCTGAATAAGAATTATTGCTTAGCGGGCGCTAGTGTACTCAAGTTTTTTCATGTAGAGTGTATTCATACAGGAGAAATCATATCGAAAAGTTGTAAGCGATAACAAATAAATCTAGAGTTTATATAATGGATACATAAATATACGTTTAGAATCATGTTTTTCATGTGTTACACAACTATATGTCTAGAATTCTCTATTTCTTATGAGATTTTAGTAGAATATTTTTACATTTAGGACAAGAAAAGAAACTTGGACTAGCGACCTAGAAGTTATACTACAAGTTTTTAAATACAATGTGATCTACTTGTTGCACCCTAGCAGCCGCTAAGCTATTCCTAAAGGTAAATATATCATGTTCATAATGAAGCTATGTTATAAATCTAAATTCTTAATCTTTGCATATATAACAGGAGACAAACAACAAAAGCGATTGCTAACACCAAATAAATGGTTTCTCTAAATAAGAATTATAGCCTAGAAGGCACTAATGCACATGCAATTTTTTTCATGTAAGAGTGTATTCATACAGGAGAAATCATATTGAAAAGCTATAAAAGATAACAAATAAATTTGGCGTTTATATAATGGATACATAAATATACATGTAAAATCATATATTTAATATGTTATACATGTATACGTATAGATTTCTCTACTTCTTACAAGATTTTGGCAGAATTATTTTACATTTATGAAAAATATAGAAACTTGGAATTGCGACTGAGAATCTATAAAACAAGTTTTTACATATGATGCCATCTACTCATTGCATCCTAGCGGCCGCTAATCTATTCTTAAAGGTAAATATATCATGTTCATAATGAAGTTGTTTTATAAATCTAAATTGTTAATCTTTATGAATATAACAACAGACAAAGAACAAAAGTGATCGCTAGGACCAAAAAACACCGTGTTGCCTATATAAAAAAATTGATCCGCGAGGGGCCAAGGAAAATGAATGTTTTTTCCAAATTAGAATTATAGCCTAGCGGACGCTAGGGTAGAAAATTTTTCCCATGGTAGAGTTTATTCATAGAAAATAAATCATATTGAAAAGATACAAACGATAACAAATAAATCTGGAATTTATATAATGGATATATAAATATACGTGTAGAATCCTGTATGTAATTCGAAATAAAATTGGGGTTTTGTAAATAGGTTGTCAAAAACAAAGAATTATATCATGGAAGCCTCAAAGCTATGTGAATTTTTGGCATAGATTAGCGGGCTCAAAAGGAAGAATATATTAATTATTAAATGCATAGTGATTAAAATTAGATTTAATAATATTAATGCATATATAATGTGTTTAACTTCCAATGTACAGAACATAAAATTGTTGAAGACATTACATTTGGTTAATTCTACATGGAAACACGTATATAATTGGAAATAATTATCATACAATTGAATTCTTAATATGGTTTTATAGTTTTGAATTAATTTTTTAACCTCATATATTTTCCTAAAATGTCTAAGTGGCAACCATGTAAAAAATGTAATATGCATTAATTAGTGATGTTTCTTTGCATCATCTTAATGAACAACATTAAACTATTTTGGTTCTCCCAATGCAAAAATAAAATTAAAAAAAAGGTGATCTGTGCCAGAAGCTATCATTATCCTTAAAAAACAATCGTAGGAACGAGAATGAAAAATTCAAAATGAAAAATAGCCAAAGAGAGACATAGAATGGCGGAAATGGGAAAGCGTTAAACAAAGATAAATACTAGAGTAGAAAAGGGATTAAAATTTATTTCATTAACGTGCAAAAAAAAGTGAGTTTTCATGAAGAAAAAGGTAGTTTCTGGTGGAGATCAAAAAAAAATAGAAAGCAAGGCTTGACTGTGGAGCACGATTCAGTAGGACAAAGCAGGGCTTGTGCGGATCACGATTGGACTTTCGTGCAAAATACATAGGAACCAGTCGACTACAGAGTAACTAATAGATCCCATAATAAAAAAGGTACACCTTTACTATAAATAATTAATTTAGTAATATCTGGGATTATTTCATGCTTTATGATGTCTGTGAAACCTCCATCTGCTACCTCAATCAAACAATCTGCGTGATTCATTTTTGCAACCTTTGTTTGCTATCCTCCTTCATGTGCGTCCTTTGTGTTCATCCTTTCTGTGCGTCTTTAGTGTTCCTTCTCTGACAAACAAGATTATAATCACATGCAAAAAACAACTAGGATTTGAACACTTGGCCCTACAATCTACGACATGCACGTATTTTTTTTAATTTTGAAGACATGCTTTTCTACTTGACCAAAAAAATAAGAAACCCTACTCGACATTTCTCTGAGGTATTTAATAATTTGTTTAGCACATTCCATGAAAGAAATTTCAAAAATAGAAAAAGAGCGGGATATGAAAATTTGAAATTTTCACTTTCCCCCTCTAAAAGCAAAAGGGTAGGCTATTGAAATTTCAAATATCCAAAAATGTGGGGGAATTCAAATTTCCCTATTTTTATTTTTCCATGGTTTAAAAAATAAAACTAAACATGAATTAAAAACAATGCAATTTTTCATTTTCTGTAGCCTATAATAATATAAACATAATAACAAATATATTATATAACATATGTTAAAACAAGCATAGTAAAAAAAAATATTGTAAGAAAATAGAAAAAATAAATCCTAAACATAGTTTTGAAGTTTCATTAGAATAATAATACAGACATTTACGTTCCATTCTTTATCAAAATCGATTTCTACATTGTTAGATATAGTGTGCGCTAATTTAAATTAATTATCCAATTAAAATGTGTCATGTGGCAAGTTCAAACAAGCTATTTGGGATACATAATAAGGCTAGCGATCCAAGACTGTACAGATAGTGTTACTGTATGGCTATTTTCAAAATAAGAAACGTTTAAGCCTAGGGTCTGATATGTTGTTTATGTCTATTAGTAAAGGAGCATAGTGGATGCTAAGCATTTTCTTTGTTAGGAAACGATGTGAAATATGTGTTGAAAACCATGTATCTTATGACAACTACATAGTAAGCCTAGCAATCCACAAATTTACAGATAATGTTTATAATGAGAAGAGGTAAAGTTAGGATCCTAGCGGTGCTAAGCTAAACCATGATTTGCTATTTTATGGCTATTTTCAAAATAAGAAACTTTTGAGCCTAGGGTGTGATATAACATTTCTGTCAATAAGTAAAGGAGCTTAGCGGGTGCTAAACATTGTCTTTGATAGGAAACGATGTGAAGTATGAGTTCAAAACCATGTATCTCATTGAAACTACATACCAAAGCTAATGATCCAAAACTGTAAAGATAGAGTTTATAATGAGGAGAGGTAAAGGTACGAGCCTAACGTCTGCTAAGCTATACCATGATTTGTTATTTTATGGTTATTTTCAAAATAAGAAACTTTTAAGACTAGGGTTTGATATGTCGTTTCTGTCAATAAGTAAATGAGCTTAGTGGTCGCTAAGAATTTTCTTTGATAGTAAATGATGTAAAATATGAGTTGAAAACCATGTATCTTATGGGAACCACATATTAAGGCTAACGATCCAAAACTGTAAAGATAGTGTTTATAATGAGAAGAGGTAAAGGTAGGAGCCTAGCGGCTGCTAAGCTATACCATAATTTGTTATTTTATGGCTATTTTCAAAAATAAGAAACTTTTGAATCTATAGGAAACACATAATATGTCTCGATCGATTTCAAGGGTATTTCATGCAGGACTTTTTCTCCGCCACACATAGCCTATAAAATATGGTACAATTAAAATAAATGGATAACACTATCATTCAAAATCCATGCACATAATGTTGAAATAAGAAATAGTTGATCCTAGCGGTCGTTAGGTCATTCCATTCAATACGTACATAAGCTTAGCGGTCGCTAATAATTTTCTCTCATACGAATAGATGTGAATTATATGTTACAAACAATACGTCTTGTGAGTACTACATAAGCCATGAAAACATAGTTGAGACCCAAAGCTATACATATAGTATTTTTAATGAATGGAAGTAATGGTGGGAGCCTAGAGACCGCTAAAGTAGAGCACAATATTTTATTTTATTGCTATTTTCAAATTATTGAACTATTGATCCTAGCGTCCACTATGCCGTTACTTTCGATAAGGAAAAAATGCTAGTGTTCGCTAAGCATTTTCACCCATAATATCCGATGTGAATTATGTGTTTAAAATAATATACCTTATGGGAACTACGTAAGGTTGGATCCATCTCTATGGTATGCAGTGCAGCTATTGTCTCCGCCAGGTACATTCCAACCAACATGATATAGTTATAATCAATGGAAAACACTAGCAATCCAAAGTTATACAGATAGTGTTTACAATGACCGTAATGGTAGGATCCTTGCGGTCATTCAGCTAGGTCACGATTTATTATTTTATCACAATTTTCAATAAAAGAAATTGTTGAAACTAGCGTCCGCTGTGCTGTTACTTTCGATAAGTAATGAAACTAAGTGTTAGGTAAATAATTTTTCTTATACGAAACGTTGTGAATTATATGTTACAAACAATATATTTTATGGAAAATACATATGGCTTGATCCCTATCGATGATTTGTAAAGTAGCACTGGTTCCTGCCATGAATAGTCTATCGAATATGATACAATTATAATAAATGAAAATCACTAGCAAGAAAAAAGTGTAAAGATGGTGATTACAATGAAAAGATGAAATGGTAGGACCCTACCTTCCACTAAGCTAAGTTTTGATTTGTTATTTTATTGCTATTTTTAAATTATTAGTTCTTTTTACCCTCAATCGATTCAACGCATCAGATAGTAAATGTTTACAGCCTAAGAAGACTGGCACTTTAAATGTGTTAACATAAGTTCGAAAAATTTGGAATAAATTTCTTCAATTAGTATTGTAAATCTAACTTATAGTCAAAGTAAGAGAGAATAGAACCTTGTTCTAGTGACGCTCATTAAACATTGTTGATAATCAAATATTTTCTCAAATAGGTATAACCCACCATGACCTTATAGAGAGCACTCATTCCATGAAAATGACTATTGTGACGAGGGCCATACTTACGTTTAGGAATAGTGTAATCATTCCTGTTTGTTTTTATATAGCTCGTTGTGGAATTTCCCACCAAGCGCTATGCTTAAAAAATCATACTTAGACTAGTAATAGACATTAAAACATAATGAATAAAGTATGTCCAATATACATATATTTCACATTGTCTTATAAAAACATGATGAGCTATCACTAACTCCGTTAATGTGATTTGTTTCTTAAACACTCTCCTCAGAATACCAAACATTAGATCTTCTGACTGCTATCCTTTAAACATCTTACTTAGTCATGTTACATGCATTTAATCCTCACTACTACAATATGACCGATATACACATAAATCACATCATCCTCTAAAACATAAAATCCTGAGCTATGTCAAACTCCACTATTGTGATTTGTTGCTCAAACACTCTCTTCGAAATACCAAATATTAGTTCTTAATGTCCTCTACGCTTTTCCATTCAATAGGTGTAAATGGATTAAAAAATATTTTAGGCTATTCTTTTATATGATGACTAGAAGTCTATCTGCCACTAAAGTGTATATTTTTTAACGTTCCTATTATGACATCTATATAATGTTATAGCTTTTTTGACTCATATGTAATACTTTCAAAATGGTGCAAATGGTTTTGTATCTTTCAATGCACCATAATTCAATTTTAGACTTTTAGAAAAATTATGTTATTATTGATTTGATCCACAAAATATGAATTACTGTAACCAATTGAATGATACATATGATTTCCTATCAAAGCCTAGTGGTCACTAACCATTAAGTTAATTACTCTGTTACGATACATAGTAATGAACTCTAGAGGTTGATGTCCGCTAGGATAGTATTTAAATTCCTTATCAGACAATGCGAGAAAAAGACTTTAAAGTTTGGAAATGACCTAATTATTAATGTATTTTACTCTAATTATAGGTAAAATGTCTTCCATTGTTTGCGCTCCATTCAAAACAATTCCATTCATCGCAGGTGATATTTGTTGGAAGAAAAGAGACGAGGAGTGGTTTGTAGAAATCCATTCCACGTCGACTTGTGGTTGTTTTTTGTTATAGATGACAATCACGAGGAAGTTGGTATTGTTCTATCGTTAGAAGTTATTGATTTAGGGACACTCCATGTCCAGGTGGAATGCATTGACTTTGAAAATAATAAGTTTCTTATTCTTGATATGGAGTTGGATGTTTCTTTGTTCAGGAAACGGGAAATGCATGCCTCCATAAATAATGGACCGTATTCCTGTTCAAAATATGGTTGGAATTTGGGGATTCTAATAGTTTCTAAAAAAACTGGTTGTTCAAATGTAGAAGACATTCATAATGATATATATAAAATATTCAAAAAAATTTATAGAAACGAAAAAAAATATTCTGTTTGTCATTTCTTGCATAGAAAAGGTTTTCTTTCACCTCCAAAACATGGCAAGTTGTTTACTATGCTGAGGCGAACATATTTGACTAAATTGGAGATAGACCCATATAAATAAAAATTACATGGGTTGAAAAGGAATACTAAATCAACTAGGTCTGTTGAGGCTAGTGTAATAGTAGAGACATTTGATTCTTACTGCCGGAGAATAAAAGGAGACAATAAAATGAGAGCAAAAGTTCTACATTATTTGAGAAATAAGCATCCAGATAATATTGTGTTAACAACCTGCAGTAAATCCAGTGTAATCAAAATTTTTATATTGCATGAATCACACTATCACCAGTTGTCTGTACTGTTGGGTGAAGAGGGAAATGGAAAAAGAAAATCTGATTCCCATTTAGGGAAAAAATGGCAAAACGGAAAAAATATCATATGAGGTGGAAGAAGTTCTTCCCGTCGAGGCTCATATAATATTAGACAACTATGTGATGTCACTGGAAGGAAATATACCAGCAAGGATGGAAGACACAGACATAATTTTTCTTGTAAATGTGAATATCTATTCCATCTTCCATCAACATTATCAGCTATTCCTTCGATTAATCCTTTCAATGTTGAATGTGTGATCGCTGATTTTTGCAATTTGGCCAACAATATTTCTTCTGATGTAATAATGGAGCTTGTAACAGTTATCAGAACCAGTGTGTTGGATTATATTATTATTTTTATAATAGCCATGCTCCCTTACATGATAAATACAAGAGCATGCAAGCTCACTAATAATATATCATCTAATAATACAACAATGGTATAATCCTATTAATAACTCCAAAAATATGCATGGTGCTTGATCTTATACTTGTCCAAAATAGATCTTGCGTGTTCTCCAAGCCTCCTACAAAACATGCTCCACACTCCATGTCTATAATTAGCCTCAACTGGAAAACGACTAAGTCTTGATTACCTATTTTCTGGGGTGTGCCCTATTTCACTATAGTTCTGAGCGCATATACGCACCCTATGCCCATGCACCCAATCCTTTTGCGTTGTCCATACTTAGGCTATATTTCATCATCCCAACACTCTTCGGTTAAATCATCATCCCTTTCTAGCATCTTATCCATACATTTAGTGAGATACACTTTTTTGCTACATCATCATGTTTTCTACCATCTTATTCATACATCATAATGTTTTCTATCCTTGCATCCATACCTTTTGTGATCTACGCTTTAGGCTAAATTATCACTCATTCTATGACCCCATCACTTTTACTTTGTCACATTCAATCCTACACATCACACAAAAACTTAAAATCACCATATTTCTTCTGCACACATTTCAGACCATTTCCTAATGACGTACTCTCGTTTACGGTTCATTCTTGAATGCTAAGGGGGTATAAATAAATGAACCTCATTGCATACATACACATCCACTTGGGGGCACGTTGCTCCCATCATTCACATTGAATTCCATTCCACCTCATCCATAACATACTGCATATCCTTGTTGCATTTACTCTTGCTTACTTCTTTTTTTACATGTTCATCTTAGTACACATGCTAGATAGATATCTTGTATGTAAATATACTTCTCATACACACATACACGTTCACTTGCCTTTCTAGTTGTGATCACACATGATACAGGTCCATTACAACAACATGGATGCTTGGTGCAGTACTTAGTACTAGTCCCACAGTGGCACCTGGGGGCATTCACTTTCGTACATTACATGTGCTATTGTTTCATTTTGTTTCATAACACACTAATCTCTCAGATTATACACGCTTTAACATAGTTTTTATCTTTTTAACATGCTAATGGGTGCTTCATGTGCATCATTTTTTATACAGGGCTACTTGCTTCCATGGTTATCTGTTACATTGTTTGCCATTACTTGTCATTGTATTCTCTTGTTTACAGGATTTTCCCTTTGTCTTGTGTGCACACTTGTCTATTTGCGGCCATTACGACATTGATTGTCTTGCGACATCATGAGTGGTGTCCCATGTTTGTAATCTACTTTTCGTGATCTACATTGCACTCTTGCGTGTTTACACATTGTCTGCGTAGCTTACATTTCGTATTATACATGAGTGTTTGTATTTGATTGCACTAACACTTTTCTTTCCTAGCCACTTGTTTGTGTGTTCTTTTGTTTCTACCAAGCACATTCCCTTTCCCCTGTAGGGCATAGTTCAACACAACAGTTGGTCCTCTTTTGGGCCACATACTCCTTCAGCGACATCGCATGCACCCCAAATGAGGGGAACATCATATAGGTGAATCGATCACCCCATACAAAGGCACACATAGTACGGTACCGATACAAACTAATTTTCAGTTTCAATAGGGCTCATAATCATACTTGGGTCCTTAACACAACGACCTTTCCTAGAAGCCTGAAACAAGGGGCAATACAATGGTCTTTCCTAGAATGCCAATAAACAAGGGAAAATTACATAGATATTTGACATGTCACAGAGGATTTTGACAAGGCAGAGAGTCCTTTAGCATTGTACATTTACACAACGACTTTTACAGGGTAGAGATTGCTTAGTGTTATCCCGTAAAATTGGCAAGGGAAATTTTACTGATAACCATACCGAGATTTTGTTCCGATCCCTTGTTAGGGATCCCTTACGTTCGGGACGTTGCAAAATCCCTTTCCGGGAAATTTAGTTTTCCGAACTTAGCCGTTTTTGGTCTTTTTGGCCGGGCGCATATAATGACTATTTAACATCAAAAGTTGATGCACCCCCTTTAAGCCTTTGGCGCATGCTTTCTTGTGTTAGCAGGCGTTTTTTGTGCACCTCTCTATGTTGAGGCATCCCTGCGTGCGCCAAGGCGCATGCACTCCTTCCTATCAACATATCTTTTGTTGCGCCGCTTTTTGGTACGCCAAAGGCACACATAATCTTATGTTGACACCCCTCTCGGTGCGCCAAAGGCGCGCATAACTCCGCGTTTGCATGGATTTTGGTGCGCCAAAGGGCGCATGCTTTCATATGTCGACACTGCTTTTCATGTGCCACTTAAAAGGTTGGTGGCGCATTTATTACCTCCTCGCCTATATATAGGCACGTCTGTGCTGTCATTGTCACCTGAAACAATCACGTGATATTTTCTCTGAGCCTGTCAGCGCACCTGCCCCGTTATTTTCAAATCACTTTGTGGACCCGTTTGCGATTTTTCATCGTTATATATCCTAGTAAGAGGTCCTCACTCCTTTTGTGTGTTTTGTGCTTTGGTTTTTATCTGCTGGCTGGCTGTTTGGGTTTAATATAAACTGTGAAATCATGTTTTTATCCCCCTACTACTATCTTTTCTTTCCTTCACCATGTCCTTCCCCCCTCTTTCTAGATCTGCTGGGAAGGGGGCTCTGTCCTAAAGTAATGACTCAAAAAATCTTGGTTTAAACCTCTTCATCACCCAAGTGACCCCTTAAAAGAAGCTTAAACCATATGCAGACACCTTAGTGAAGAAGTCATGGCTTGGGAGGAGACTGTAATTTTTTTTTCTCTCCTTTGGCGCATTTGTCACCCTTGCAACATGATCAACAGTCGCGCCATTGGTGCACCCACCCAGCCTGTTACATCCATGTATCAGCCTTTTTCTATGCGCCAAGTGCAAAACCATAAAAGGCGCAGGCACATCCTTCATCGCAACAACATCGTGCGTTGTGCAGTCTTTCCATGCGCCATGTAGTCTTTCCATGCGCTACGCCAAGTTCCCCTTTGACGCATGAACATATGATGTTACACGCATTTTTCCTGCGCCCTTTGGCGCACCCTGTACCCGTGTAACATGAAAATAATCTACGCCTTTTATAAAATGAATACATGGCGCAGGCACACTTGTGCTTACAACAATAAAGAATGCACCCTACAGAATCTATTCGCCATGCGCCCTTTGGCGCTGATTTAACCCTTGAAACACCCTTTTCTGTGCGCCTTGTCTATTTAGCTCTGCAATCCGCAATATCCATGCGCCATGCGCCCCGAGACCTCAAAATTACTAACTCTTTCTTCTGTCAGCATTTCAATGGAAAATCAAGTGCCTGACACGGATTTCTTTAGTTGGGTTTCACGTCTTATTCTTGCAGATCAGCAATTAAGCTCGGAAGAACATATGTCAACATCAAGCAAGAGACCTACCAAATCCAAAGGCAAGGCCAAGCTTACAGAGGAAGAAATGAAATATAAGTATCAGAGGGTCAGAATGCCCGAATCCCAGGCCGAATGTGACCTGGACATCAGAGACTCAGAGTTGGGTCGTATTGATATGGAGGAATTCTGGGTCAGGACTGAGAAGGTCACAGGAAGTCAATGGATGGACAAACTGATAGGCAGTGCCCTGCACTTCGCTGGGGGAATCCCAGTTAGCACCGTTAATAATGAATTCATGATGGTGGTTTCCCGGTGCTATAATAAAGACACAAGGTGTGTCGTAAATGAGAAGGGCGAGGTCGTAATCAACCTCACTTCCCGCCACTTCGAGATAATACTTGGCATTCCTCATCACCGGCACTTTGTGGCCGTCAGCCGAGAGGATTGTATCAAAGCCTGGGACGACCATGAAGATCAGTGCATGTAACTGACGAATGAAGTCTATCTGAAGAACAAGAAAGTAGTGACCCGTTGGCCACAAATCATTCACCACAGTGATTTTTCGGAGGAGCTCAGTGACACCATCATGTTCCTGAGCAGGGGTCTTTGGGTTTCCTGACGCCCACTATTTCCACAAATGGATGCTGCGATATTTAGAAACCATGAACAAAAATGTGCTTGATCAACACTTCGGAATGGGCAGAAATTATAAGCAGCACGATATCAAAACAACTGCAATAATTCCCCACAACGGGGGAGATTCTACATGAATTCCTATGTTGTTTATGATGCAGCTTCTGAAAGGGACTATCCAGCTCTGATGCGGAGTGGGGTTTGGCCCCAAGTTAGAATCTATGAATACTATCCAGAATTGAAACTGGAAAATAACATCCCTCAATTTACAAAGATCAACGATGCATTTTTCTACTTCATCATCTGCCTGTTAAGGCCAAATATGACTTACAGTCGCACGACCAAGAGCATCGTGGCAGCCATTGAAAAATGGGGGGGCCCTGTTCACCCAATTTCCCACATTCACTTATCTGAGGGGTAAGATAACTTCTTGGGAGAGCCAACTAGACTACCAAGGTATGCTGGGGCCCAAAATGATTCTGCTAGAGCTGTCAAGACAGCTAATCACTTATCACGAAAAGTGCCTAAAAAGAAAGAAGGGTGGAACTCCTTTCCCCCTCACAGTGGGTAGATATACATGTCTTACTCATCACAAGGCAAAAGACATGTTTGCAGAGCTGGAGCTGCTCAATTTGAAACATGAATTCCCAGCAAGACCCACCTTCGACCTGAGGAATTGTCTGCCGAGGGCTAAGCTCGATCCAATCCACATCCCTCAGATCGAGGATATCTACATCGACCTATATCATGAGGTGGAACTCAGGAGGAAGGACCATTCTCATTTGGCATTGGCAGAAATCATCCAATACGGGGTAACCATCATCCCCCAAAGGCTTCCAAACTACTGAGGAGGAAGTAGATCAAGTATATCTTAACACAGGCAGGGACAATTGACCTTTTACGGCGGAAGTTTGATAGAAACAAAGCACCTCAGACAATTGAGGAAAGGGTCAAAGAAACTCTGCGTAGAACAAAGCATTGGTGCCGAATGAACGGGCTCATCTACCTCGGAGTCGATTTCACAACCTCTTCGTTGGGTAACGCACCTCCTAGATCAAAACAGTAGCCTAAAGGCAAAGGAAAAGGAAAAGAGGGTGAATCCAACACCACTCAAGAGGAAGCTCCTGAAAGTCCCTCCTGTCCGCTGCACCCAGAACAGGTCATAACTCCTGGCTTCTCCAAAGAAAGGAAGCGGAAGAAGATGTTCCAATAGGTCCATCCACTCAGGGTGTCGCCATTGCTGCATCAACTGAGGTCCCTTCTATCCCTTCTTCTTCTCCTCCTTCCCATCCTTGAGTGACTCAAGCGACCATTCCTTTGGTCGTGTCCTCTCCCCCTTCTTCTACTGTTCCTCCTGCTTCTTCGTCCATCTTCTCTTCTCTCGCGGGACTTGTCCCCCTCCATTTCTTCCCTCATCTCTGAGATCCCTTCCCTTCCCATGTCTTCCTCTCCTGCAGTATCTCTTCCTCCCGTGAGCACTTCTTCAGCCTCCCTCTCAATGCCACCTCCAAGTGTCTCCACGTTCTTCCCTTCTACTACTGCAGCTACCCCCCTTCTCTGTTTCCGGCCCTTCTCCCATAAGTCCATCCTGGGATCTTCCAGCACTTAAGTCAGCAGAAAAGGAAATTTTCCCATCGCTCCGATGGAATTTTCCGTAATCCCATCCAAAGGGGCAAAGAAGCAGAAGCCCATCACGCGCTTCTCTCAGAGTGCTTCGGGAGAGAGGGTAATGGAGATCGCATACCCCAATCCCCTCAAGGATAAAAAGGATCTGTCCCCGATAGATTATACAGTGACCCAAGTCACAATGGGGACGTCTTCTGAAAGCCTTCAGGGAGAGGCCCTATCTGCAGTTGATGCCCTCTGTAAGAAGCTTCAAGAAACAAAAGAAGAGAAAAGGCTATTGAAAGAGCAAAATAAACATCTGCTCTAAGCCTTACAGAAGATGGGCAGTGCACCTCCCACAACTGCCACCGAGACTCCTGAGCCTTTAGAGCCAAGATAAAATTAATGAATATGCAAAGATTGGCAAGCAGGGCGTGGCAGTTTTAGCTTGGAGGAGCCAAATCCTCAAGGACAGTGAAAGAGTGATCGCCAAGTTCTCTGATTTATATTTGAACATCAACAAGGTGAATAAGGAGCTCCAAGCGTTAGCAGGACCCATATCGGAGAGAGCTGGACCATGCTAGGCTGCAACATGAGACCTTTCAACAAATGTTTGACTGTTCAGTCGAAGATCTGGTCAAGTTCGGTGTCTTCAGCCCATCCTAGGGCCCTCAATAAAGTCATTTCCACCCTGGACTACCGGGTGGATCAACTGGAATTTTTCCTTGAAAAGATCGATAAGGTGAAGGAAGAAGCCCTAGACGTGATGCACCAAACTGGAACAAATCGTTCTTAACATGTCACCAGGGTTGCTTACTCCATTCCTTCGCCTTAAGAAAAAGTTGAGGAAACCATCCAGATCTTCAAGGAGATCGTTTCACAAGGGCTGGGGCCAGAGGTCACTTTTGACGTGGAGGTCCATCAATAACCTGCTGGCCTGTCGAGGACTTCATCGGGTTCCTCATTGAAGCGGAGAAAGAATATTCCAAACTCCTAGAGAAGCTCATAGATGAGCGAGGAGACTTGCGAGGTGATCAGTGAGCGACACAAAGATCCTTCCCAGGATCAACTAGGGGCCCATGATCAACAAGTTCATGGAATATCGTGGCTCAATTCCACATCTCGTCTCCTGAGTAGTAGCAAAAGCAGGCTACCCCCATTCGGCCGCAGGATGACGACGATGAATAGCTTCTCTTTCTTCTTCTTCTCTCTCTTCTTCGACTTTCTTTTGGTAAATATCTGGAGTATGTTGGCACAAATGATGACATCATCCGTAGTTGCACCATGAGATGATGTCATCCATCAAGTTGTCAAAAGTCAACATGACTTTGAGATATTTTGTATATCCTTGTAGATATTTTGTAAATATCTTTGTAAATAGGTGGTTGGCTCCTTTTTGCCTTCTTTTCTTTCCTTCTTCTATAAATACCCCAATGCTTTTTGTATTGGGCATGAGTGGATATCTTTCAGATGAAAAATAGAAGTCGAGGAGAAAAGGCTTTGAGCTTTTTGTAACCGAAAGAATTATTAATACAATATTTAGACTTTGTGCTGAATACCTGTGTTATATGCATTAGATCTTTCTTATGTCAGATCTGTGTGTTTATTCTGTTGGATCTGCTTCTATTTTATTGTCATTTATTCATCAGTATTGCTTTGTTTGTTTATGCAAGTAGGTTTGGGCTCTGTTTACTACCAATCCCAAAACATAAACCCTCCGAACGTTTCTGCTTTGGAATTCATTTCTTTTCTTTCTTTAGATCTGATCTTTCTTCATCATCTCTTCCATTCCTTTCTTTCCGCAGTTGGAAACACCCTACTGGGATGAGATCCCAAACCCCCGAAGGCAGAATATTGTGAGACTTGCACAGATTCCTGCTGGTAGAATAACAATAAAATAGTTTCACTTTGCTGACTCAAAGAGGGGCTATGCCCTGCACACTGTTGGCTCGTCTATCCATAGATCTGCCCAAGCGACAGATTTTCAGACCAACACTTAGCACATAGACACCATCTACAATGGTGTTTTACACAACGGGAAGCAGTTAAAGGTTGACAAATGACACTAGATAGTTCTCCCTATACTTATTCAATTGAAATGGCATGAGATCGCCTAAAAAAATCCAGCGTCTGACATCATCTATGCAATCCTTTCTACACTCTTTCCTTATCACCGATTAGGTGCACATGTTTCTTTTCACATTTTTCATTTTACATACTCCTTTTCATGATTTTTACATATATACAAGCATATTTGACTACTTGTCGACTTCTCTTTTGCAGGTCCATCCATATGGGAAGTGGTAGTCAACATCATCCACATCACACACATCGACATCAACATCAAGTAAAATTATGACACCTACACATGTGTTTTCTGCCCTAGATTCATTTTCATCACTTTTTGCACTTTCTCATCTTTAGCATCCACGCTTCACATTTTTTTATCACTCCACACTTTGTCTAGTCCCTCAAAACATCTCCTACATTGATCTACATTGATATCAGGCACGTATATCTATCTACTTTATGGTACTGAGATTTACGCTCACCAACATAAAGTGGGGGCAAATGTAGACACAAAATTACACACTTTGGGTAATTATCTAGTCCCAATTACATACTACTATGCATATGATTCCTAGTAAGAATGGTACTAATTAACCCATGTCTTTGGCAGCCTTTCTTTCCTTTCTGTCACTTTTTTTAGCCTTACACCTCTGCTTGCTCAGTATTCCTTTTTAGTCTTCGACATTTGTCATCCTAGACACTAGTGCTAGATTCCCCCATCCAATCTAGGCACCCCTGCCCCTTTGTACTTTACTCGCACTTTTTGGGTCCTTTCTAGTTTTTTGAGCATCTTATATTTTTGGTAGTCGACCTTTTCGGGGGTTTATTATGAAATTCAATCAAATGAATCATATAAATATAAATTTATGTGATCATAATAAGAGGACCAAGCACTAAGCATTAACTATCACCACCTAAGGTTGCATGCATCAAGGCATTTAAGAGCTCCATTTCATCCATCTAACGCCATCACAAGGAACACAAGGGCTAGTTATTCTACATCACACTTCATAGGATGGAATTTCATTCTATTCCATGCACATACTTATTACATTCCTTTACATCTAGCTTACTTACTCGCTATCCACAGTGTGACACTGAAACAAGATCCACCTAGGGCACAATTTTGCACACACACACACAGAGAACTACATTGGGTCTGAGATGTAGTGCAGTGCTCAATTGTAAGTTCACTATTGTGACAGTTGAAGACAGTCTAAACCCCTCATTCTGCATCTTTCTTTTTTAGGATTTGATGTCTCTTTGAAGGTTTTGGGGGTTCATTCTTTCATTATAAGCTACAGGAGAATTATTGTGGCCATATTATGATCATACAGATGAATCCAAAAGATCAAATATTTGATGAACTGACCCTAGTACCAACCCTCATTTTACATCTTTATTTTTTAGGATCTTGAGGACTCTACCAGGACACAAGTGCCCATGTTATTGGGATAGTCAGTGGCAGCGGGTGCTCCTGACCTTGGTGATCATTGGGCGACCTCATAGTCTGGCCTCATCCGTAAAGTCACACAATTTTCTAAGCATGATTACAACCTAGTGATGTACATCAATTTTGACCAATTTTCATAGTTCATACATACCCTTGGACCAGCTTTGTGAATGCCCGCTAAGTGCCTCTGTCTAGGATATCCCTTCATATTTTCAATTAGGGTTTCTGAATTTCGGTGCAATAGTCTGTGCTTCAGATCATATATTGTACTTAGCTTTGTTCATCTTCATATATCTTTGCTGAAACAACTAACTCATTAGATCCAGACATTATAACTAGGGTTTCACATTTTTCTAGCTTAATTTAGAATCCAAGAATATCCTCTGACCTTACCTTCCCTTGATATTTACTCTCATACTGTCTACATAGAATCCATCATAGAGAGACAAAGTCCATGTTACACAGATATTCATCCATATTCCTTGTTTAATTATTTTGGCGGACTTGATTCTTGCCACACTCTTAAATACTCAAGATAGAGCTATAATGTGCAAGAAATCCTACAAGTATGTGCTTAAAAATGACATTCTCTAGTATTGTAACTTTGAGGGTAACATTGCTTCATGGTGTTATTGAGGACAAGATTCTTCAAAATTTTTGAGTAAGCACGTGGGGGGTATCTTCGTAAAGATACACCATCTGCTCAAGTGGACATGCTATCTTCGATCAACTTTCAAAAATCTCTCTATGGTTCTAATGGGTCAATCAATCTATTGGCACATCCCTTAGAGGAGGATGCTTCATGCCTTATATGAAGAAACTAAATTTAAACTATGACAATCCCAAGATGATCTTATTCATTCTCCCTTAAATCTGAGCTCCAAGTATCTTAAGGATGCTTCTCATGCTAAACGCTAGTTATTCATGTGGGGACCTGGGTCATGTATATGGTAAATTACTATATGTGATCACATTAGATGGACCCCATACCTTTACCACTCCCTACAACTCTCAAAATATGATCATGAACGCTAAACAACAAGATATTATTCCACAACTCACTAACATCATTGGACCTATAACTACCAATTTTCCATACTTAACTAGATTTTTAACCTCCTTTGTCGATCTTGCAAACCATCAAGGTTTTGAAAATGGTGGTAATTATCAAATCGTAAATAAATGAAGAAACTAATGTTCAATGAATTCAATATGTTTAATAACAATTTATCTACACATCTATCATCGTCAATGTAACAACCCAATTAGAATCTACCAATAGCATATTCTCGATACATGGTCCTCTAGAATACTATGTCACTACTCTTCAAACTGATTGTAAACCTTAAGTTGTACCCAAAAATTTATGGCATAATGCAGCATAACAACCTCACTGCAACCATTTCTTCTTCCGAAACTCAATTTCTATCTATTTTATCCACTCAAACAAAGATGTCCTTCTGCTCAGAATTTGAGTCTTACCCTACCTCCTCTCACATTTCATCTTCAATGGGATCAAGTCTAACGATGAGGAACCTCCTCTAAAAATGAAGTCTAAACACCTTCATACTCCTCCTGGATGAAAAATGTTTCACATTTTCTCTATACATCAATCATCAATCATACAATTCCAGTCATAGAAAAACAACATAACTACACATTATAAAACCCAAGAAGCATCGGGTTGAGAATTGCCTTGTCTTTCACTTTTATTGGATAACACATAAGGAGGGAAAATCATCACACACTTGGGGGGCATCACATTTATTTCCCCCCCCCCACCCCCTGCCTAGCATTGACACACATATTATTTTCTCATCACTTCACATCTATACTTTCACATGCAACCTACACATTGTGATACAAACTCTTGTATCATCATTTCCCGACGACACACTCTCGTGTTATGGTTCACACTTGACTATTGAGGTCATCCTATACACATGAACCTTAACACTCCACATCACACTACACATTGCAAACTACATACTTCACATTTTGTACATGCATCTTTCTACATAACATCTACTCTACACATTCATGACACATCTTTTTCTTTATCTATTCTTATGCGGTGTGCTCATTACCCTATGACCCGCACTCTAGTTACACGATCCATACTCAACTACTGAGGGTTTACATATTAAATGGATTTCTAGTTTAGTTGAATCATTTCCCACCTATTCACTCACACACTCTACGCTTTGCAACTTGATGATCACATCTTGCTAGTACAAATAATTCAAACCATTTCCCGATGACACGCTCTTGTTTTGAGGTTCATTACTTTGACTGTTGAGGGGGCATGTATAAATGAACCTCATCTCATGCATACCAAATCCAGTCAAGGGGCACGTTGATCCTATGATTCACTCTACATTCCATTCTTTCTCATCCACATCATACTGCATATCTTTGTTGCATTTAGTCTTACTTAAATTTATTTGTTACATGCACACTTTATTACACATTCTAGATAGATATCTTATATGTCATTATCTTTCTATATACACATGTGTGTTCACTTTTTTTCTAGTTGTGATTGCAGATTCTACAGATCCATACACACATCATGAATGTTTGGTGCAGTACCTATTACCATTCCCACAGAGGATCCTGGGGGCATCCACTTTCTTACACCCTAGCACTTGTCTTGTAGGTCTATTTTCCACCATAGTTGTCTGTTACATTGTCTGTTCTTTCTTGTCATTGTTTGGCACTGTTTGCGGGATTTACCCTTTGTCTTGTGTACACACTTGTCTACTTTTGGACTAGCTGGCCTTGATTTTCTTACGACATCGTAAGTGACGTCACTTATGTTTGAAACCCTATTTTCATGGTCTGCATTGCCTTCTTGCGTCTTAGATTACACATTGTTTGATTATTTGTTAGCTTACATTTTACATGCATGTTTTCTTGTACTAACACTTGTCTCCTAGCCACTTGTTTTTCGTGTGCCTTGGTTTCTACTAAGCACACTCCTTCCCCATGTAGGGGACCATTTCAACACACTGGTCGGTCCTCCTTTGGGCTACATTCTCCTCCGCGACGTCACATGTAGCCCAAACGAGGGGGGGGCATCATTTGGGTGAATAATTAACCCCATACAATAGTTTATTTTCATGACACAACACAACACATTACCAGTACATAACAATAATCAACATTGGACATGGCTCAGTACCTAACTTGGGTCCTTGACACAACATAGACACCATCGCCCAAACTTAGACAGTAGCACCTGGGTGCCCTTGACCCTTCCTGAATGCCTGTGACTAGGGGGCAGTTACAAATAATTCTTCAGTACAACATAAAATACAACACTCCACACAAAGGATTTTACAGGGTAGATAGTCCTTGGCACCCACCATACATACAACATTCAACATTTTCTTCTTTAGCATTGGATCAGAATTGGTCGAACCAGATCAAATTTTTACACACCATCGGCAGTGATGTTCCATATTATGGAAAGAAGTTAAAGGTTGGAGGATGACACCATAATTTTCTCCCTACACTTCTTCCAGATCATTAGCGTGAGATCACCCAAAAAAATTGTAGCTGACACAATTGACGTGAGATCACCCAAAAAAAATTCATTCATCTACATGATCCTTTCTACACTATTTTCCTCATCATAGATCAGATGCACATGTTCCTTTTTCACATTTTTAATTTTTCATACTTCTTTACATACTTCTTATATATACACATGTGTATTTGGTTACTTGTTCATTCTACATTATCCTACATTAACAAAAAAATCAAAAACATCACACAAATCAGCATTGACATTAGAAAAAGGCACATTGGCGACATATACAACATGTGTTTCCACCCTAGGATCATTATCTCATCACTTTTTACACTTTCTCATCTTTAGTCTCCACGCTCCACCTTTTTATCACTCCACACTTTTCCTTGTCTCTCGGCACGCTTCTCACCATTGATCTACATGGTTATCAGGTATGCATCTCTATATACTTTATGTTATCGATATTTCTCTCAAAAACAAAAAGTGGGGGAAAATGTAGACACAAAATCATGCACTTTGGGTAATTATCTAGTCTTGATTGCATACTACTATTCATATTATTCATAAGGAAGAAAAGTACTAATTAACCCATGTCTTTGGCCATCTTTACTTTCTTTCTGTTACCAATTTTGGTCTTACAACCTTTCTAGATCACTTTGTGTTTTTATACCTCAACATTTATCATCCTGGACACCAACGCCTAGCCAGGACGCCATCGCCAGGCGCCCTCATCCCCTCTAGGCACCCCTAACCTCTTTGTAATTTCTTCACATCTTTTGGGTCCTTTTTAGCTGTTAGAGCATATTTTTTTGGTAGTCTTCCTTTTCGGGGTTGATTACAAAATTCAAGCAAAGGAATCATACAAATCTAAAGTTATGTGATCATAATAAAGGACCAAGCACTAAGCATTAGCTATCACCACCTAAGGTTGCATCCAAATGATATTCAAGATTATTCAAGGATCCATTCTAGCATCCATTCAAGGGTAAGGGAGTGCATTATTCTGCATACACTTCATAAGAGGGGAGTCTATTATATTCCATGCACAAACATATTTACATATTTTACATCTAGCTAGTTCTCGTTATCCAAGTGCAACATACATAAGAGCCACCTAGGGCATGATTCCGCACACACACATATAACTACATTATGTCTAAAATGTAGTGCAATGCTCAGTCGTAAGATCACTTGTTTGATAGTTGAGGAAAGTCTAACCCCTCATTTTGCATCTTTCTTTTTTAGTATTTGATGTCTCTTTGAGGGTTTTGCAAGTCATTATTTCATTGCAGGTTTCCAGTGACGTCGACGATCATTGTGTGACCTCCTAATGACCAAAGGTGAAGTACAATGAACACATGACGACTTGTGAAAGATAGTTTTTTGAGAATTTCCATAGTCACAAGCTCATATTGCCAGTTTGTAGCGCCCTTAGGTGCCCCTGTCCCTTTCTGGGCACCCCTGTCTAGGATATTCCTCCATATCTGTGATTTTCTGAGCTTTGGTGTGATAGTATGTGCTTCATATTTTCTAGTTTTCCATATTTGTGCACCTTTGTGATCTTTGTGAAACAACAAAGTCATGTTATCCCTTCATTGTAACTAGGGCTTCAATTTTTTGTAGCTTAATTTTCTTGGGTCATTTGTTGTACTTAATTGTTATTTATTTTACTGCTACAATAGAAATTATATTAAGCATTGATATAAAACTTATTCATATTTTTCTTCATCAGAAATCCATGTAACCATATAATCTCCCTGAAGAATAATTTTGCAATGCCTAATGCATCACTGATCTTCTTACATGTAATAAGGTGAGTCATATTTGAGAATATGTCGATTACCACAAATATGGAGTCATGTCCTCTCTTTGTTCTTGGAAATCCAAGAACAAAATCCATATTAACATCTTTGCATGGCTTATTTTTTTATTTCTAATAGTTTCTACAATCCTATGTTTCGTTGATGTCCTTTATCCAATTGAAAATATCTACATTATTTCACACACTTGTGCATGTTTTTTCCCATTATCAACCAATAATAACACGTATAAATTTTCCAATATATTTTCACCTCAAAAATGACCTCCTAAGCCTCTTCTATGTTGTTACAGATTCATTTTTTGTGTATTGAACCTCTTATTATAGATAATTTCTCTCCTTTAAACAACATTCCAACTTGGATGAAGTATTCCAACCATGAAATACTACTCATGCATGTTGGTTTTGTGCATGCTTTCTTAAAATGATTATCTTATACACACAAGTCATTTATTGCATCAAATTTGATTGCTTCAACTCGTATTCCATTCAAAAGAAGATTCCTTCCACTTAAGGTGTCTTCAACCTTGTTTTACTTCCCACTTCAATGTTTCAACATAAAAGAGTAACTTTGCAAAAATTCTACCCATTTTATATGTCTTTGGTTTAGATTTCCCTACCTATTGATTAATTAGAATTCTAGGTGATTTATGTACAAGAAAAATTCTTTTCGTAATAAATAATGCTTCCAATTATTAATGCATGTACAATAACATAAATATCTTGCTCATAGATAAAATATTTCCTCTTGGAACCATTCAAACTCTCATTGAAGTAGGCTATGTGTCTCCCTTGGATTAATACCACACCAATGGATATACCACGTGCATCACAATCCACGTAAAAAAATTTGTCAATGCTAAAAAAAGTTGTATTATGATTCTTTACTTTAATTCCTAGAAACTTTATTCCACTTCTCATATCCATAAAAATTCTTTGAGATCTCCCCTCACCATCTTCATGATCGCTTCACATATTCCACTAAAATTCTTGATAAAATTCCTATAGATTCTTGAAATTCCAGGAAAAATTATCACCTTAGTCACACATTTTGGTGATGGCCACTCCATTTTTATGTGTACCTTCTGGGGGTTCATTTTCAGGCCTTCATAGGATAACAAAAAACCCAAGTATACCCATTATTCACAGATAAAACTACACTTATTTATGTTTATCAACAAAATTTCCTCTTGCAAGTTATCCATGACCTTGCACAAATTCTCTAGGTGCTCTTTCCTTATCTTACTAAACACTAGGATGTCATCCATATGTATGATAAAAAAATTCCTAAGAAATGGTTTCAAAACTTCATTGATTAACCTCATAAAGGTACTAGGAGAATTATTCAACTCAAATATCACCACCAAATATTCATACAACCCTTCCTTGATGTTGAATATTTTTTTCTACTCGTCACATTCCTTAATGTAGATGTGGCTGTGACCACTTTTCAAGTAAATATTAGAAAAGTATCGCACACTAATGAGATAATCCATTAAATAACCCATTCTTAATTATGAAAATTTTACTTAATTACAATTTTTTATGGCTCTTGAGTCCAGACACATGCATTATTCTCATCCTTCATTTGGTGCTAGTAATACGAGTATTGGGTTTAATATTTCTCTGAACAAGCCTCTATTTAAAAAATCCTACTCTTGACACCTACTTTAGCATTATCATCAGGAATAATCTTGTATAGTACCTTATTTGGAAGACTCTATCTAGGTAGCAAGTAAATCTAATGACCGATACTTCACATTGGTGGTAATCCTTGTGAAAATTCCTTTGTCCCTATGTTTGCAAATTATTCGAGTATTGCTCATACTTCCCTCGAGACTTCTTCACATTTTACATGATCTTCTTGGAATTCCTTTAGTACAAGTGCAACAAATGTCCTTTCATTATCTACTTCTCATAAGAACTCTTTGCCTAATACAAAAATTACTCTTGCACACACTATGTTGTACATGTCACGTTCATCCTTATCTTTCAAAGCCAACACATTAAACATCTTTCCATCATTCTTGTTTAACCTTTAATTAATTTTACGTCAATTTAACTAGATGTAAGATATATTAGTGTTGATTTACAAATATAAAAAAGATGTTATAATATAAATACTAACTTGGATTTGTAACTCAGATAAGATAGAAATAATTTTCATAAACTCATCAATCTAACATACAATCGAAAATAAAAAACATGTGTATAAAATAATTTATCTGATTTTAGATGATTTATGGAGAGATTTGGGTCTGTGCAACAATGAAACAAGGAGATATGAAGCTGAATGACCTTCACAATTGGAACTGGAATTGTAACTGCACATGGGTCAGGAAAGTACCATTAGGTTAGGACCATACTGTACAGTTTAGACCCTTCTAAATGGTCTTAGAATTGCTCTAAATCAACCTGTGTAACTTTTTGGTTGCTCGCCTTCTTGAATTTTTTTGTCGCTATCAAATCCTAGCTATCACACACATAGAGAGGCTCTCTGAATGGAATGCACATCACCTCAAACCATATCCATGGATGAATATTCATGTAAAACAAACACTAGAATGTTGTGGGCACCCTTGTGCACCATTGATATTGACAATACTCCAAAGAGGCCTCAAACCACATGTTGCTCTCCAACTAGCATGTGATATCTAAATAAATCAACCAAATTTGGCATTTTCTTTTACCATGCTTTCTTTGACTTGGCTCTTGTTAAAAAAATTGAAGAGAGGATGTTTGGATGCTGATAAAGGAGAGATGTGACTACCTTGAATTGGTTTGTAGCTTCAAACCTGTTGTGGGTGCTTCCCTAATGATTTCATATGTGTAATTCTAAGATTTAGGGAGCTTTGGATGCCTTTTGCAAGTGTAAGAAGTGAGTGCTCTACTGCATTGCCTTAGGATTTTCAGGATAACAACTGAGATAGTGTTTACTTTCTTATATAGGGTTATGTAGATGATTTTTCTAAGAAAGGGAAACCTAGATGAAGTATAAGACCCAATAAACAATTTCAATTTGAAAGTGCAGTTGGAAGACATGTCAGTCCAAGAATGTACAAAGAGGTTAAGACTGGATGGTACGGTCCTGAAAAAATTATGCGGTCCTTACCGAGAGCAAGGAATGTGCTAAATGAATTTTGGAGCTAGAAAAATGATGCTCTCTATTGGTTTTATGCATTGTGTTCATAATATGTGTCACCATATCAGTCTGTAAGAATAACAAGCTAAACAACATACCTCAGAAAGTGCTAAGTGGGAATGGAGAAGTTGTATTTATCATAGCAAGAGTGCATACTCAAATCAAGGGTTTCCAAATTGAAAATTACCAAATTTGAGTGTCTTTGCTTCTCTATGTCCATAAAATTTGAGTTCCTCTCATGAATGGTCCTATGATCATATTGATAAGATCTTCCTAGCAATAGATGATAAACATCCATCAACATCACATTACATATCACTTCATTGCAATAATTCCCAATCTGGAATTCGAAAATAATTTTCTCATTTACTAAGACTTGATGTCCTTTCTTCGACCACGACACTTTGTATGGGCTAGGATGCATAATCTTATTTTTCCCTCACTTCACAACCATTTTGCAAGAAACCAAATTATTCATGCTATTACTATCAAATGTATGCAAGCTTTTAAAATGGCCTATTCTAAAATACTAAGTGAAATTAAACCTACAAATTTCATGTTAGATTACTCATTTTAATCTAATTATATCAAGATAATACATTACAAGAGAAATGAAAGAGTACAAAAACAATTAAAGAAAATAATCTCAAATATCTCCCTTGGATGTTTGGATTTGTGTATGTAATTGGTTGAACCTAGTGTAAGACAAAAGTGATAAGGATTTGTTTCTTAGGAGGGTGATTTTGATGAAGAAATAGGTGTATTTAAATTGGCATGAGCCATATTTGGATATCTTTTTTCTCTAAACAAAGGGGGTTTCTTAATTTTGCCCTTTATTTCTAAAAGTAGAATGCTAGCATGTTAATTAGGTTTATTTTGGGAAGGGGTAGAGGGTTACTTTTATAAATTTCCTTTTTGGGAAATGCGCAATTCCTAATGAATATAGGAAAATGGATATGTAGTATTAGGCTTAGTTTATTAGGATTAGGAGTAATTAAGTGAGCTTAATACTCGATGGTAATTAGTTGGGAGGAAAGAGGGCTTAATTAATTAATTAATAATTAGTTAATATGCCTAGATTAACTTGTAAAAGTTATTTGTGATGCATTTAGAGTAATTTAATGAGATTTAGAGATGATTTGAAGAAGTATTTAATTAATGAAGGGTCATTAATTAATACATAAAGGGAAAATTTGATTAAGTAATAATGTGTTATTAGTTAATAAGTGAAGATAATTTTTAATTAACAAAATGATGGTAATTAGTATCCGAAAGAGGAGAAATTAATCAATTAATAGAGATTCATTAGTTAATAAATGAATGTGGGTGTTAGTGTTGTTTGTGAAATTCAAGTTTAAACTAGTACAATGTATTTTAGGTGACTACATAAATAATCACCTTGCAACATTTTCCTCTTGACTTATATATTTTCCTCAACTTCTTCCTTTGCATTGGATCATCCTCCTTTTGCGTATTACTTCAACAACACCTTTCTCATAATCAAATCTTCTCTACACTCTGGTCATTTAGAATGCTTAAATTATCCTATATATTTCACATCTCCATTCGACATATGCGCACTTCAAATTGTGTGCCTACTTACTCCTTTACGTTGTGCTATAGGACAAACATATACATGATGTCCTACTTATATGTATTTGAAACATGTTCCAAAGAATTATCTCCACCTTTACTAACTAAATCTTCTACATCCATGAGACAAGTATGATGTTCCTTCTTGTGCATGCATTTATGCATTGTTGTCCTCTTCCTCTTATGGTTTTCTTTGTCCACAATCACTTCTTCATTTTCTGCTCACATTTTGGCCTCCTCTTTAGGCTATTCTCTAACCTTTGCATGCCAAATTTTATTCGTCCTAGAGTGCTAATTGAAAATATTATTCAATTTTATGAATTCATATAATACATAACTCTTCCTAGATACCAAATTTAAAGTCATTGACATAACTTGTGACCTTTTCTTGGTCAACCTATGCATGTCCAAATTGAATCGTGGTTCAAAGAAAATCCTCTATATAGTCTTTGACTAAAATTTCCTCTTCTCAGAGATTTTCTAACTTCCCGAACACGTTCATACAATAGTCCATGGGAAAAAGTTGCTTCTCATTTTGGTCACTATTCTATCTCGCATAATCTTATCTTTTCCTCTTCTTTGAAATTCATTTAAAATCTCCTCCCGCCATAAGAATATGTGAACTTTCAACTTCATTTGCGCCAAATTCACTCTCTATTTGTCACTAATTTCCTCAATATCAAAGTATTATTTCATGCCAATAATTTAGTCTACCAACTCTTTTGGTTCTAATATTCCCAAGAAAATCTAGAACATCCATTTTTGATCCTAAACCCATTTTTGAAATAGCTCTCAAGAGTCACACTTAACTAGCTTCTATAACATGTTCTTATTAATTTACTTCACCTCCAACTTCTTTATCATCACTCTGAGCATCTTGATCCATAAATCCTCTCCTACATTCCTCCTTTATAATGTCTAGTTTGGTCCTCACATCTCTAAGCTCATTTATGACTTGTTTTAACAAACCCAACACTATTATGTTTGTTCCACCTCCTAAATCAAATCATATTGGCAATCTTTTTTCTTTATGGATAGTTTCCTCAAATTCAATGCTCTACTAGTCCCTTATTTCTACCATAAATTTCCGATCCTTCTTCTCCCAAAGTTTTTTCCTTTCTCTGATACAAGACTTGATAGTGAGCAAACATGGAATCCCATCTACACCCTATCAGAATACACAATGGAACTCACACAATAATATAATTTATATTAATTTCAAAATCTACAACAATCCTTCCATATAATGGGGTTGTTATAAATATTAAAAAATTTTATACAACTTAATATAATGGTGGCGTGCTTCTGGGACCTTTGTAGGATTTCTCTATTTTCACTTGGCTTGACTCTTACTTCCGACTTACTAACTAGCTCTACTATTTTTTCAATATCTCCTCAAATCGCTAGTTGTTAAAAATGGTAGGTAATTTACCTTCCTATATACTCCCTCAATTTCCCACTCCTCCTTACATTTTAAAATTGAATCATTAATTACTTTTAACTACCACACCGTTTAAATGTTTGATCACCTGCACAATGTCAAACATGGTAGTTGATTTTAATCAATCCTTGTGATCTTTGTCATAGATTTGTTAGATAATTTTTTAGGTACTTTTTTCGACATATCCATGTATTGGCTTGCTTCTGTGACTGACATGTGTATTTAGTAGTTGATCCTCATTCATCCCTTTTTTCACTTCTAACATGTCCCCATGTAAGCTACTTTAGTTTAACACCTTAGCTATGTTCAAATATTGTGAACTGACCGAAAAGAGTCAATGAAAAAGATTTGTTCTATTGTGAAATCACTGAACTCAATATTCCTCATGCCCTTTGCAAAAAATTTATGCACACCTAGTGTTCCATACCCTTTTTCAAAACCTTGTGTACTATTATGCACCCTTCATTACTCGATCTCACACACACTGGGAAATCACACATTGTGTAAAACATTTACACACTTGCAATATCTAAACCAATGAATCACACTTCCTTCACTCCTTCTTCATGACCTTTACCATTGCACACACTCATACTTATCCAAAATTCTAATTTTTTTGCAAGATAACCAATTTTCCTGTGACGCTCCTCCATAAAAATGGATGTATGTTTTATTGTATTTGACCTTGTTAATATGTTACATTTGAAAATGATTTTTATGTGTGATGAAAACAAATGTAATCCCATTACCTTTTTGTTATCAATACCATCATAGTTCACAACATAATGTCTTCTGGGCCATAAGTCCATCAAGATCAATTATGATGACATATCTTAAGACACCCATCTTGATTATGTTGCTTAATCAAAGATACAAAAAGTGATTTAGTAATTTTTTGGTTATTTATTATTTAACCAAATCTTGCTAGATGATAAAATTTTCCCCTTTATTTGATATCATTAATAGGAGTAGACCATTTTTCTGGTAGTGTTTTATCTACATAGATGTCTCACATCTCATATAATAAAAGGAGATAATGTTTTGGTTTCAATCAATCTCTAAGATATTGTACACATGACAATAATTAGTAGTAACAATAGTGTTTTCAATGTGAAGGAAATCATTGGAATGACAAGGGTGTATGTTTTATATGGAGGTATGTAATTATCATGAACACATGATCGATGTAGCCGAGTATTCAAATGATGATACACATAATATAGAAAAAATATGGATGACCGAAGGGAATGAGTATGCAAAAAAATATGCTCATATTTGTATCAAGTAAAGTTTTGGAGAAGCATAAGGCGTTGGGCACAACAGATGTGTTGACACAACTTGATCAATACTAATTGTACAAAGGGCTAAGTAGTAGGTTATGACGAGTATTTTTTTGATGAAAAATGACCTTATATTATATTAAATGCAACATGATACATGGTTATTTTTCAAAAAAAATGTGGGCGGTATGAGAGCACGCCCCAATAACACAAACAAACTAGGTCAAGCCTAGGAGATCAACGAAACACTAGGCAATGCCTATGAGAACAACAAAAAATAAGGATTGAGCTAAAATCAAGCCATCGTCGCAAACATACCAGCCGAGGGAAGGTCATGATCATCGGGCCAACCAAGACCAGGGAGGTCATTTCCCGCATCAGGAATATCCCATCCTGAGATAGAAGGGGCCTCCTCTTCAAATTCATTCACCACTCGTGTTGTAGAGATGGAAAGTGGAACCCTGGGGGACTTATCAGAGTTTGGTGGGGGCGGAGGAGGAAAACTCAACCTTTCCTATTTGTGTGGCTTAGAGGCCACGGGTGAGCACCAATTGGAATGAGGATCAGGGGGAGCCCTAGCCCTGATGGCGAGAAGGTGGAGAGACACTCCTTCATGAAAGATTACGTAGGGAATGATGCACATGGCTAAAAGAGCACTGAGAGTGGCTTCAACGTCCTTCGCGAGGATGACTGCCATGGGGTAGAGATCACCGAGGAGGTGATGATGGCTCACTATCAACATTACAAGGGGAATCCCCCCAGTGATGCAAAAGAGTCTGCAGGTGCTCCACTTTCAGGGTGACTTTGTTTGCCTACACTTGAATCCACAAAAGAACATCAGAGATAACCATCAATTTGTAATAAATTGAGAAGTGCTGATCAAATTTAGAATAATTAAGGATAAAAACATTCCTTTCTTTCCATAACCAAAATAAAATTTCCCCTCTTAAAACATGACAAATTTGGGAGAACATTATTGGGAATCTGGGACTATATCCTAGGAGAACATGGTGCCATGTGAAACACTTTGACCTAAGAGGTTTGAAAAAGGAATGAATCCAATTCGAATCCCGTTGGGCCTTGGGGAAGAACCAAAACAAGTGCATTAAGGTTTCCAAATGGCCACAAAGGGGCATTTGGGGGCTTGAACTCCAATTTGAACCAGGTGGGAGCGTTTAGGGAGACCTTGATGAAGAATGCACCATAGAAAATGTGTGATTTTAGGCTCCACGCATGCAGACCAAACAATGTCAAATCTCTTTCTCCAACATGAGGGAGAAGAATTTAATCCCCACAGGGCATTGAGTTTCTCCACCATAGGCAAGAGTGGGGAAAGCCAATAATAACCTTTACTGGTAGAATAATCTGAGATGGAGTATTAATGAACCATTTCTACTTTGTCCACCAAGGGTAGGATGAACAAACAAAGATTTTGTGTAATATATGATCCAAGATAGAATTGATTATAACAGTGATGCTAACACAATCTTGGTTAGTGAGTCGAAATTGAGATTTGATATCATTCCAGGAATACCAATATTGAGTGTTCTTATAGAAAAAATCTTGGATGGTATGAATTATGTGCTTGAAGAGATTGAGTGCAGGAATTATAGGGACTTCTGCGAGACACTGATCCTTCTCTTGAATGATAGGTGACCACTATAAGGATTTTTGATTGATGGAGAGGCCATAACGGAATCCATTTCCTTTCCACTGAAGCCATGGTTTGATACATTCCCATGCTTTCTAGATGATTTTAAGAAAAAATGTGTCAACCACTTTGATAGGAACATGCACAATGAGAAGGTTGGAAAACCCCAAACCTTTCCAAGTGGGATGACCATAAGGAGATCATTCCTCGATGCCATGAAGCAGAATCACTTTCCACGCTTTTTGTCCTTCAATGCATAATATTATACATTTCACGCAGAGTTCTTTCCCTTGTTGCAGTATGTCAATAAGGCCCATACCCCCAGAGTCCCAGGGAGGCAACAAGTTTCCCATGCAAGCTCTATGGAAACCTCTTCCGTAAGATGCATTAGACAAGAGAAAATCCTTAAGAAGTTTCTCCAATTTCTGAATGGAAGTTTTGGAAGGAACCCAACATGAGGAGTAATAAACATGGGTGGCCACAAGAACTTTAGCGAAAATATGGAATTTTCCTGCTAAAGACAAGGACTTAGTGATCCAATATTCAAGTTTTTTAGCCACCCTTTGAACCACATAATGTCAAAGTTCCATAGGCAACGCTTGGAAGGCAAAGGGAATGCCAAGAAATTTGAACATTTCACCATGTGTGAGCATTTTCCATTTGAAGGAGGCCAACCAATCGGGCACATGGAGGAAAGATTGCTTCTAACACTATGTCTTCCGCCATTGGATAGAAGAACCAGAAGCTAAGCGGAAGAGATCTAAGTAGTGCATTACATTGCGGACATTAGTTTCTTCCTCAATGAGGTAAGAAACATGTCATCCATAAAATTCCCATTGAGAAGTTAAGATTTTTCTACAAAAGGCAAACACAATTCCTCTAACGAGCCCTTAGGGTTTGGCTTGAGCCAGCAGATACCCAAAACCTTCAACAACAAGAACATAGAGCACATGAGCTAATGGGCATCCCTATTGGATAGAGCGAGATAAGTCGAATAACTCAGAGCTATGCCCATTAACGATGATTTGAACAGAGGCATTGGATGAAAATCATTCAAATAGATTGAATAAAAATGGGGCCGAAACCAAGTGCTTGAAGCATGGTAAGAATAAACGGCCATTCAATTCGACTATATGCCTTCTCAAAGTCAATTTTGATGAACATGGCAGCTTGGTTGGATATGCGGGCCCATTCCATGCCTTCCCAAACTATGATGATATTATCAAGAATGAAACTCCCCTAAATGAATCGAGTTTGTTCAGGTTAGATGATAACATGAAGAATGTGGTGCAACCGAATAGCCAGGGATTTAACAATGATCTTATAAGAAACATTGAGCAAGGTAATGGGCCGCCAACTAGTAATTTTTTCGGGATCCCCTGGCTTGGAAATTAATTTGATATTTCCCTTATTGGTCTGCGTGCCCAACGTCTGATTCTAAAATCCTTCCAAGTAGACCTAATGTAGGTCCGGGCCCACATTGTCCCACAACGATTTATAAAAATCACATGGGGAACTGTCACATCCTGGGGCTTTATCATTAGCCATTTGTATGAATGCTTCATGCAGGTCATCTAAGGTGAGCATGTGATCGCAAGCTACCCTTTGCGCAGATGAGAGTTTGACAAGAACAACAACAAGGCATTGGTCAAGTGTTATGTGCCACTCATCAGAGGGATCCTAGGATTGAAACACCTGACTTATAATGCTTGCCAAAGACGTGAAGAATGAGTTGCGTATCAGTATACCTGAAGTTCCTCCTTTAGAGATGGCACAAATTTTTTGGGAGGAATTCTTGGATTTGAGGGAATGAAATAATTATTTGGAAACGTGATCCCCTACCTTAAGCCAATGCCTACGCGAGAAACAATTTGAGCTCCACGGGCATTGTAATTGTCCGTAATTTTTACCTTCTCACAAAGATCTGCAACCTGAAGTTGCAACGTTTTGGAGAAGATATTTTCTTGGAGCGCCACCATCGCATGGCTAAGAGTGGAGGTGGTAGCAGAGAATGAGTGGTGACAAATTTTAGCTAATTTCCGGCCATAAATTTTGTGGAATCTAGTGGTCCGAGTGAGTCCGACCTCCCACCATTTAGTCCAGTTGGCATGCATATGTGGATGAAAGTGCTGAAGATGACTTGTCTGAGGGGATAGGTTCTAAACATGCCTAATATGATTGAGAGTCAGGCCCATGTACCATTAAGGTGGCATTGAGATAAAATTGGCCTTTATGAAAAAAGGGGCTCCGTTCTTGCCAAGTGATACAAAATTGAATCAGGGAGTGGTCTGAAAGGATAAAATCAGACATGACCTCCAAGTAAGGAATAAATGTTTTCAAACTCAAAAAAAATAAATACTGTGAGAACCCATCTGATCCACCTCAGAGATTGGACCAAAAACCATGCTTCGGAGGTTTGCAAGAAGCATTAGGGTCATAAAACCTAAATTTATTGTTCATGAAAAACCAAGTTGTCCATCGCCCGTAGGCATCTCCACCATATTAAAATCTTCACTTATTACCCAATAAGCATTGGGAATTGAGCAAGCTATCCATCTCCATAAATCGGCCCTTTTGGCCGCATCATTGGAGGCATAAATGTTAATGAGGGCAAAATGGTGGCCGTCAATATTAAATAGGACCTGTATGGCACGATTGGTAGGGTCAATGCAATGATCTATCAAAAAGGGCCTCCATTTAGGGGAAAAAAGAGAAATTAATCCCCCACACCTTCCATCATGATTACTGCAGAAAGCCAGGCTATCATACCAGATGGATTGACAAACCATCTGTAACTGAAAACTTGAAATTTTCACTTCCTGCAAAAACAAAACATCTACGTTGGCAAATTTTTTCTGAGTATCACAAACAATATACTTTCAATTGGAGTTTTTAAGACCACGCACATTCCAAGAGATGTAATTCATGGGAAGCGGTGGTCAAGGGTCATGTCATCTGTATCCAAGCCTTCTAAGGCACTAAACTAATTTTGAAGGAATTAAGCACTGTTGTGCTACAGAAAGTCCTACAACATCAATTTTCTTTCACATGGCGTACTCAACATTGTACTCTTCCTCCACGGAGTCAACACTATGCGCCAAGCTATGATCTTGGGAGTTGCGAGAAGGGATTTGGGCCATTTTAGAGTGGCCCTGTGAATTGTTGGTCAAAAGCAGTAGCACCTGCAAAGAAATGGTAGCACTGCTAACAAAATTTGTTTGGTCCATAAGAATCGAGGCCGACCTTGGGCGTGTTGGAGAATTTTTGTAATTGGATAGATGAGGTTGGTAGCGACAGTTGGTTCTTTGGTTCATGGGCTGCGGGGTTGTTCCTTAACAGTTGGCTCACTAAAACCACTAGAACCACGGGGTCGAAGCTGGTGCTTGTTTATTCTTACTTTTCTGTCCTTCAACTGTTTTCCACCCCTCTTTTTAAGAGGGTTCGGCCACTTTAGGGGCCACCTTGGCTACAGGACGATTGTGAGGCACATAAAGGGGGACAATCCTTGATCTTGTGATCAGAGGCCTAGACATCAAAAGAAAGTATTAGGTAGATTGATGTACAAAACACGCTGGGAATACCACTTTTCTCCCATTTGAATCTCCATGAACTCTTTCAATTCTTGGGAGAGGTCCACTTCAACACAGACCCGTCTCTTGGTCAATCGTGCATTGTAAAAATGTTGGGGTTCGTGAGACCACCTGCCCGATGGAAGAAGTGATTTGATGGAGAAAGTTAATTCATGGAAAGGGAAGACCATGGAATTCCACCTAGACTGGCACTTTGAGGACAACATGGTTGGAGACCAAAAAGTCTTTGTGCCATGGCGAGAGAACCAGTAAGGAATTACGAACATACCAAGTGGCTCAATGGGTCAAAATGGTTGAGGCATTAGATGGGTTAGAGAACCAGAAAAGGAAAAATCCTTTGTTCTCATGTTCTAGACAGATTCGAGCCGGATGCCATGCGAGGCCCAGGCTGAATGAACCCATGATTTGAGCATGCTTTCAGAGGGGATATGACCCACAAAATAACCAATAAGACAAAACTGCTCTAACCATTGACATACAACATTAAACTTAGGAATAGGTAAAACAACATCAACGGAGATTCATTACCTCATGAAAAACCTTTGGGATGAACTTCCGGGGGTGTTTTTGTGGTGGTGCCATTGTTCAAAGCTCCACTATCTTCAGCCGTGGTTTCAACAACTGGACTTGAAGTGAAAGAGATCATTATATAGAGGTTTCCCAGAGGGCGAGAAACCCTAAAAAATACTTATGAGATAAATATCCCACAGAGCCCAAAACGGTTGCGGAATGACAAGTATGCTTGGAGGAAACCCTAGAAGAATTCATGTTTCTCTATATCACCTTTTGGTCCCATTTGGATTAGGGGTTGGATTTATGATCCAAAATTTATTTAATATTTATAGGTATGTATGGGTTATCCTCTCTAAGTGTCACCCCACCTTTATTACGTTGAAAGGAGTTTTCTCTACTATAAACATGCCCCCCTCGACACAGTCAAACATCAAGTGAAAATCAAGATTATCCTTCAATGCATCAAATTATCTGTTTCACGTAGAGTGCTTGCCCTTGTCACAGTATGTCAATAAGGCCCATAACCCCATAGTCTTGGGGGAGGCAACAAGTTTCCCATGCAACTCTGTGGAAACCTCTGCCATAAGATGCGTTAGACAAGAGAAAATCCTTAAGAAGTTTCTCCAATTTCTGAATGGAAGTTTTTGAAGGAACCTAACACGAGGAGTAATAAACATGGGTGGCCATAAGAACATTATCAAAAATATGGAGTTTTCCTGCTAAAGACAAGGAATTAGTGATCGAATATTCAAGTTATTTAGCCACCCTTTGAACCACATACTGTCAAAGTTCCATAGGCGACGCTTGGAAGGCAAAGGGAATGCCAAGAAATTTGAACATTTCACCATGTGTGAGAATTTTCTATTTGAAGGAGGCCAACCAATCAGGCACATGGAGGAAAGATTGCTTCTAAAACTACGTCTTCCACCATTGGATAGAAGAACCAGAAGCTAAGCAGAAGAGATCTAAGTAGTGCATTGCATTGCAGACATTAGTTTCTTCCTCAATGAGGGTAAGAAACATGTCATCCACAAAATTCCCATTGAGAAGTTAAGAGTTTTCTGCAAAAGGCAGTGCAATTCCTCTAACGAGCCCCTGGGATTTGGCTTGAGCCAGCAGATACCTAAAACCTTGAACAACAAGAACATAGAGCGCAGGAGATAACGGGCATCCCTGTTGGATAGACCGAGATAAGTCAAACAACTCAGAGCTATGCCCATTAACGATGATTTGAACAGAGGCATTGGCGAAAAATCATTCAAATAGATTGAATAAAAATGGGGCCGAAACCAAGTGCTTAAGGATGAAAAGAATAAATGGTCATTCAATTCGACCATATGCCTTCTCAAAGTCAATTTTGATGAACATGGCAACTTGATTGGATCTGTGGGCCCATTCCATGCCTTCCCAAACTATGATGATATTATCAAGAATGAAACTCCCCTGAATGAATCGATTTTTTTCAGGTTAGATGATAACATGAAGAATGTGGTGCAACTGAATAGCCAAGGATTTAACAATGATCTTATAAGAAACATTGAGAAAGGTAATAGGCCACCAACTAGTAATTTTTTTGGGATCACCTGGCTTGGAAATTAATTTGATATTTCCCTTGTTGATCTGTGTTCCCAGCGTCTGGTTCTAAAATCCTTCCAAGTAGACCTGATGTAGGTTCGGGCCCACATTGTCCCACAACGATTTATAAAAATTGCATGGGAAACTGTCGCATCTCGAGGCTTTATCATTAGCCATTTGCATGACTGCTTCATGCAGGTCATCCAAGGTGAGCATGTGAACGCAAGCTACCCTCTGCACGGATGACATTTTGCAAGGCACAACAATAAGGCATTGGTCAAGTGTTGTGTGTCGCTCATCAGAGGGAGCATGGGTTTGAAACACTGGCTTATAATTCTTGAAAAAGACCTGAAGAATGAGTTGCATATCAGATACTCGAGTTCCTCCTTCAGAGTTGGCACAAATTTGTTTTTAGGAATTCTTGTCTTTGAGGGAATGAAAGAATTCTTTGGAAACGTGATCCCCTACCTTAAGCCAATGCATACGAGCACGAATTTGAGCTTCGCGGGAATTGTAATTGTCCACAATTTTTATCTTCTCACAAAGTTCTGCAACCTAAAGTTGCAACGTTTCGAAGAAGGGATTTTATTGGAGCACCACCACCACATGGCTAAGAGTGGAGGTGGTAGCGGAGAATGAGTGGTGAAAAGTTTTAGCTAATTGCTGGCCATAAATTTTGTGGAATCTAGTGGTCTGAGTGAGATCGACCTCCCACCATTTAGTCCAACTGACATGCATAGGTGGATGAAAGCACTTGTTGTCCACTCAAAATTCCCCCTGCTCTGAAGAAGGTGAACTTTCGAAATTTTGAGTTTAAGTGTCTTTTCTGTCAAGCTGGTAGTATGAAAAAAAGTCATGAAATTGAAAAAATCTATGTTTTGGGTCATTTTGTATGTATTTCAGGCCTATCGGACATTTTTGTCCCGCGTGTCCCAAGTTCCGAAGTGCGCTCTGTTCCCCGATCGGCCGAAATCCCTGAAGTTGTTCCATTTTCGGGCCTGTTGGAATTTTTCGTCCCAACTGTCCCAAGTTCAAAAGTGCGCTCTGTTCCCCGATCGGCTGAAATCCCCGAACCGCGTACTTCGCTCTTTCATGTTCCAAGTGTCCCAAACTTTTCGTGCAAGTTGTTCCATTTTCGCCCGAACCGGCCGAGTCGCGTCCTTTGGAACTTTTTGTCCCAAATGTCCCAAAGTTAAAAAGTGCAAGTTGTTCCAATTTCGGCCGAAACACCCGAGTCGCGTACTTCGGAACTTTTTGTCCCAAATGTCCCAAGTCAGATTGTGCAAATTGTTCCATTTTCGGCCGATTCACCCGAACCTGCATCCTTCGCAGCGTTTTCATCCCAGATATCCCAAAATGCATTTGTGCGTCTTCTCCTTGCTTCGCCCGAATCGGCCGAGCCGCGTGTTTCGCGCATTCGCGTCTCACCTGTCCCAAATGAACCAAATGCCATTCATATCTACCCGAATATGCCGTTTTTTCTGATAGTACGAATTTTCCACTGATCACCTTTCTCTCTCCTCAACGGCTATATAACGAATACCCCCTTTGCGTTTTCCACGTTTTTGCTCAAACCCTTGCAACCTAATTCCCTGCGCGTGTATCCCTTTTCTCTGTAATTCCTCCCCGAATTTAAGTTGCGGCTCTGATACTATCAATATGAAGACCAAATTCCAAGGACAGGCAGATGAGAACATTTTACTGGTAAGAAAAGTTTTCAATGATGTAAAGGACAATCTGTCGAAGTCCTGGGTCTACAGTGTGGAGTAGAAGATCAAAGTCCTGGAAAAATTTTGGGAGAACAGCTGGCAGAAGGATGAATTTTTCAAGACACTGGTCATCTCTATTTTCAAAGACATACGTTTGTCATCTTTAGGATGAGACTTCTGAGACATATCTGAGGCGTTAAAAGAATTTCAGGCAGTGCGGATTCTGAAGTCAGTGGGTCCCTCCCAGTGACTGGCCACCTGTCTTCTTCTCCTCATTCTTTTCTCTTCTTCCATTTCTTTTGTCGTTTTCTTTGTAATGCGTTGAGGTACTGCGATAGGCGGTCCTTAACTGTTCTTGGTTAAAGAAACGGTTACGAAGAGTAACTGATTTGCAAGCTATATAATGGCCTTCTTCACGCCATTCAGAAGGGAGGAAGAACTTGGCATATTTCCTGAAAGTGTAAATAGATCATAAAGAAATCAATACAGAAGGACTTTCCATTCTTTGTCTATCTGATCTCTGTTATTCCTAAGCTTTCATTTATTTTCTTTGCGAAGATCATTTGTCTCAAGTTTATTAGTCTTGCCGATTGCATACTCTTTGACTTTGCAAGCACGGTGATCTTGTATAACCAAGAAGGAACTTTGTGTCCTTGATTAATGAATCTGTGTTATGTTAAGAAACTTTGTGTTCTAGCAGATGTTATTTACAGAACTTTGTGTCTTTGAATTCCATCTTATTTATCCGACACGAATGATCTTGTTCTAAATTCACTGTAACTTCGCATACATAAAGAATTATTCTGTTATCTATAATTCTGCATGTTGCCTTTCTGCTTTTTCTCGTCTTCCCATTCCTCTGTCCTTTTGTACTTGAACATCCTCATTGAAAACACTTTCGTAATATCCAAGTTTAACCAGAAAATAATGTTTTGTACATTTGTAAATAAGTTCGTTTCTGAATAAGGGAACCTCTCCCATTAAAGAGGAGGGACTTCTTGTCCCCTGACTGTTGCTCTTCTTAAAAGTCCTATTTGACGACCAACAGTTTTTGGTGACTCCGCTGGGGAAAATTATATTCCAGTTCTGTAATTTTTTCGATCATCCTTTGATCTGGCGACTCCGCGTTTCACTCGAGGGAGAAGGGCCCTTGGTATCAAAGATTCTCAGTTTCAGCTTTTGGAGCAGCAGGGTTTTCCTTTCCCTTCAACAAATAGAAGGACTCGTTCGACAAGCACTCCACCTGTTCAAGACAGAATTCCTACGGGTGGTTTTCCTTCAGAGCCAGCTAGCCCAAATCTTCAAGCTTTGATTCTTGCTGGTGTTGCAGTCCCTCTCCAAGCCGTTTTTCCAAGAATGGCGGCACCATTACCATGGGGTCATCGTGTCGGGCCCCTAGCTCCTCATTCAGCCTTTGCATGAGTTACCCAGAGGTAACCGGAAGAACTTTCCTAAGTTCAAAGGTGATGGCAAAGTGCATCCCGATGAACACATCGCAGCCTTCATTGTTGCATGTGGAGTTCTGGGAGTCGAACATGAAGACGTCTCCGTGAGACTGTTCGTTGAGACTTTGCAAGATAATGCCGCTGATTGGTTCTACCACCTCCCGGCTGGTGCTATCACCGACTGGGACACAATGAGAACTCAGTTCGAAAACCGTTTCAAGCCGGCAGAAGATGTACATGCCTTGCTAGCCCAAATCTCTCAGATAAAGAAAGATTCACAAGAGCCCATGAGAGAATTTGTGGCCCGATTCAATAAATTGATCAATAAAATTCCGCAGCCTACCCGACCTGTTGATCAAATCCAAAAATGTTTCTTCCTAAATGCTCAATTGCCCAAAGTTAGTTATGCACTAAGAAGGGCTAATCTCGCAACATTGGTCGAGGATCAAACTCTCGCTGTTAGTATCGAGGATGACTTGATCATGTCAGGGAAGTTGAGAAGAGACCTTCCCAAATCTAAGTCTGCTGCTTCTTCCTCTTCCACCCCTGGACCTAACACTGATCCATTAGTTCATAAACTTGCAAATGATCTTCTTGCTATAAAGAAACAATTGGCTCAGCATGCCCCTTATGCAGATGTTCCAAGGAGAAATTTCCAGCCCAGAAATCGTTTGCCTGCTTCTCAAACAAGATTAGCACTTGAAGGACCTCCTGTTAAAGTCCCTGTCAATGCTACCTGCGAGGTGGAAGAACCAGATGATGATGAAGATAACGAAGCCTGCGAAGAGTTTGCGAGAGAAGTTGATGACGAAGCAGACGAATTTGAGGGATCTAGAGTAAATTTCTTCACCACTGAGGGCATTGATGATGGAGACGACTATGATGAAGTGGTAGCAGACATGAATAGTGAATCATTCGCTGTCATGACTCGAGAACAGACAAGTCAGAGGGAGAAAGTGACACAGCCTATCAAGAAATCTAAGGAGCAGTCGACAACTATTCCCGTGATTGCAAAAAGAGGATCTCCTATCCCTACTTCGTCTACATCAAAGGTGAGTCCTATCAATCCTGCTACTAAAGTTGCTTCTTCTTTTTCTCCTAAAGTTGATAAGCCTAGAGTACTGAATGATGATGGCCCGTCCACTTCTGGATCCTTTGACATTGTTGATCACCTGAAAAAGACCAAGGTCCAAATCTCAGAAGCTGAGTATTATCAAACCCATCCCAAAGCTTTTGCAAAAATGGTCCACTTTGTCCAATTCCCACTCTAAGACCACCTCTAAAGGCCTTTTGCCCACTCCTCCTTCTACACCACAGCCTAGTCTGGTAGCCGCTGTCACCTCGCCTATTGACAAAATCAAGCCTTTTTATGTAACACTTCTTATAGCTGGTCATAGGCTTAGTAATTGTGTCATAGATTCCGGAGCCTCAGATAATGTGATGCCTGCTAAAGTAGCTCATGCTTTAGGCCTGACTCTCACTCGCACTTACGGATCTTGTTACTCTATGGAGAGTAAGGAGGTGCCCCTGGTCGGGAGAATTAAAGATGCACAAGTAGCTTTTGCTGCTTTACCCGAGAAGAAAGTGTTGGCTACCATCTTAGTGGCAGATATTCCCCCTTCATACGGGATGTTGCTAAGTAGGAACTTCTGTAAGGACGTGGGTGGGGAAATCCAGAATGACTGGTCACATGCACTCATACCTGTCAATGGACACATGAAGAAGTTGCTGCCTGAGAAGCAGTCTGAGTATATTGTGCAGAAAATGGATGACCCTAGAGCACAAATACTTTATGAGGATATGGGGCATGGTAACTACATGATTATGTCCCCTGATGAAATCCGACCCCCCAAAATGTCTCCTAAGGATCCTAATGGGGTTTGGATTTTAGAATTTGATGGAAGTTGTTCTTCAGCTGGTTCTGGAGCCGGTGTCCTGCTGGTGTCACCTGAAGGAGGCCTACACCCCTTTTCATTTAAGTTGCAGTTCGAGAATACTAATAACACAGCAGAGTATGAGGCTCTCATTCTCGGATTGCAAGTGGCCAAAGAACAAGGTGTAAAGAATCTTCTGGCTCGTGGTGATGCAGAGTTGATAGTAAAGCAGGTCAGAAACCTTTTTCAAGTAAAAAATGGAAGGCTGAAACATTACCGGAATCAGGTTTGGGATTCCATTGAATTCCTTGATGCTTTCTCTATCAAAGCAGTCACCCAAGGGGAAGAAACAGGATCAGGAAGGGTGCATTAAACTCAAGGGGAACTGTAAGATTCCTAAAGGTCCCTTTGGTCGCCCAAGGGGAAGAAACAGATTGGATGAGGAACTGGAGGAATTATTTGATAAACATGACAGGTATGTGAAATCTAGAGCTTCTACTGGGCCTCAACAATCAGCTGAGCATGACAGGATTAATATTGGGAGTCCTAATGACCCTAAGCTGGTGAACATTGGAAAATGTTGCATAGCAGATGAGAGGAGAAAAGCAATTGATCTTCTAAGGAGGTATAAGGATGTTCTTGCTTATTATTATGAGGATCTAAAAGCCTTCAAGCCAAAAGATATGCAGCATTCTTTTCCTTTCAAACCAGGAATCAAACCTTTCAAACTGAATGAGGACAGATTGGTGGTTGCTGATAGGATATCTGTTCACCAGCAGAAGGTAAAGGTCCTGTTTGACAAGAAAGCTAGGTTCAGAGATTTCCAAGTTGGAGACACCGTGTTGTTATGGGACAAAAGACATGAACCTCGTGGCAGCCATGGAAAGTTTGATTCCCTGTGGCTCGGACCTTTCAAGATCAGACACTTTGCTGGTGAGAATTCCTTTTATCTTGATTACATGGATGGTTCTTCTCTCCCACTTCCTTACAGTGGGCAGTATCTCAAGTTGTTCAAGTCCTAGGTGATTAGGGAGTCCCTTGTATATTCTGTACAACGTTTTTTACTTTTCTTTCCTTTTTGTTTTGGTGTGTTGCCCTCTGTATTGATCTGATTTTTGACTCCGTTGCCCAATGGATAAGGTACTGGTCTGCTTCCCCTGAGTTTTTCTAAGTTCTTGCCTTGTCTCATTCCTTGAATTCATGTCAAGTCATCCCCAAAAGGAGCCAGCTGTTGTCCACTCAAAATTCCCCCTGCTCTGAAGAAGGTGAACTTTCGAAATTTTGAGTTTAAGTGTCTTTTCTGTCAAGCTGGTAGTATGAAAAAAAGTCATGAAATTGAAAAAAATCTATGTTTTGGGTCATTTTGTATGTATTTCGGGCCTGTCGGACATTTTTGTCCCGCGTGTCCCAAGTTCCGAAGTGCGCTCTGTTCCCCGATCGGCCGAAATCCCCGAAGTTGTTCCATTTTCGGGCCTGTCGGAACTTTTCGTCCCAACTGTCCCAAGTTCAAAAGTGCGCTATGTTCCCCGATCGGCTGAAATCCCCGGACCGCGTACTTCGCTCTTTCATGTTCCAAATGTCCCAAACTTTTTCATGTGAGTTATTCCATTTTCGCTCGAACCGGCCGAGTCGCGTCCTTCAGAACTTTTTATCCCAAATGTCCCAAAGTTAAAAAAGTGCAAGTTGTTCCAATTTCAGCCGAAACACCCGAGTCGCGTACTTCGAAACTTTTTGTCCCAAATGTCCCAAAGTCAGATATGTGCGAATTGTTCCATTTTCGGCCGATTTGCCTGAACCGTGTCCTTCACGCGTTTTCGTCCCAGATGTCCCAAAATGCATTTGTGCGTCTCCTCCCTACTTCGCCTGAATCAGCCGAGCCGCATGTTTTCGCGCATTCGTGTCTCACCTGTCCCAAACAAACCAAATGCCATTCATACTTGGTTTTTCCCGCTCTACCTGAATATGCCTTTTTTTCAAACTGATAGATATGAATTTAACGCCCACTGGATAACCTTTCTCTCTCCTCAACGGCTATATAACGAGGAAGAACCCCCTTTGCAATTCTTCCACATTATTTCCATGCTACCCTTGCTCAAACCCTTGCAACCTAATTCCCTGTGCGTGTATCCCTTTTCTCTGTAATTCCTCCCTGAATTTAAGTTGTGGCTTTGATACTATCAATATGAAGACCAAATTCCAAGGACAGGCAGATGAGAAACATTTTACTGGCAAGAAAAGTTTTCAATGATGTAAAGGACAATCTATCGAAGTCCTGGGTCTACAGTGTGGAGTAGAAGATCAAAGTCCCAGAAAAAAGTTTAGGAGAACTGAAGGACAGCTGTCAGAAGGGCGAAGCTTTCAAGACACTGGTTGTCTCTACTCTCAAAGATATACACTGCCATCTTCAAGATGAAACTTCTGGTGTACTCCTTTCCTTGCAAGAAATCAAAACTCAATTCAGAGCTTTTGTCAAAAATAATCTGTTCAAGGAAAGTTCCATCCCCATGGATAAAATGAAGGAGATCTGCTCTCTTCGATCTGCCATTGAAGATGCAAATAAAGATTATCATACTCATGTCGAGTTTGATAAAGAGATGGAGAAGTGTCTTGGATTTTGGACTCAGTCTACGGCCAACACGTCAATTCCTCGTGGCAGAGGCATAGCTGAAGCGTTAAAGAAATTCAGGCAGAGGATTCTGAAGTCAGTGGGTTCCTCCCAGTGACTGGCCACCTGTCTTCTTCTCCTCATTATTTTCTCTTCTTCCATTTCTTTTGTCGTTTTCTTTGTAATGCGTTGAGGTACTGCGATTGGCGGTCCTTAACTATTCTTGGTTAAAGAAACGGTTACGAAGAGTAACTAATTTGTAAGTTATATAATGGCCTTCTTTACGTCATTCATGGAAGAGGAGGAAGAACTTGGCATATTTTCTGAAAGTGTAAATAGATCATAAAGAAATCAATACAGAAGGGTTTTTCGTTCTTTTGTCTATCTGATCTTTGTTATTCCTAAGCTTTCATTTATTTTCTTTGCGAAGATCATTTGTCTCAAGTTTATTAGTCTTGCCGATTGCATACTCCTTTGACTTTGTAAGCACGGTGATCTTGTATAACCAAGAAGGAACTTTGTGTCCTTGATTAATGAATCTGTGTTACGTTAAGAAACTTTTGTGTTCTAGCAGATGTTATTTTACAGAACTTTGTGTCTTTGAATTCCATCTTATTTATCCAACACGAATGATCTTATTCTAAATTCATTGTAACTTCGTAAACATAAAGAATTATTTTGTTATCTATAATTCTGCATGTTGCCTTTCTGCTTTTTCTCGTCTTCCCATTCCTCTGTCCTTTTGTACTTGAACATTCTCATTGAAAAGCACTTTCGTAATATCCAAGTTCAATGAGAAAATAATGTGTTGTACATTTGTAAATAAGTTTGTTTCTGAATAAGGGAACCTCTCCCATTAAAGAGGAGGGACTTCTTGTCCCCTGACTGTTGCTCTTCTTAAAAGTCCTATTTGACGACCAACAGCGCTGAAGATGACTTGTCCAAAGGGATAGGTTTCAAACATGCCTAATATGATTGAGAGTGGGCCCATGTACCATTAAGGCGATATTGAGATAAAATTGTCCTTTATTAATAAAGGGGCGTCGTTCTTGCCAAGTGATACATAATCGAATCAGGGAGTGGTCCGAAAGGATAAAATTAGACATGACCTCCACGAGTAAGGAATAAATATTTTCAAACTCAAAAAATATTCAATTGACAGCATAGCTTTGTCTAGCCATTTGAGGACCCAATCTGATCCACCTTAGAGATTGGACCAAGTAAACCATGCTTCAAAGGTGGGAGTGCGAAAAGCATTAGGGTCATAAAACCTGAATTTATTGCGCATGAAAACCATGCTTCTCTCTCGTCAGTTGTCCATCGCATTGTTAGGTGCCCGCACTTATCAGAGAGCATCTCCACCATATTAAAATCTCCACTTATTACCCAATAAGCATCAGGAATTGAAAAAACTATCCATCTCCACAAATTGGCCCTTTCAGCCACATCATCAGAGGCATAAATGTTAATGAGGACAAAAGGGCGGCCGCCAATATTAAATAGGACTCATATGGCACGATTGGTATGGTCGACGTAATGATCTATCAAAAAGGGCCTCCATTTAGGGGAAAAAAGAGAAATTAATCCCCAATGCCTTCCATCATGATTACTGTAGAAAGCCAGCCTATTAGGCCCAGATGGATTGACAAACCATCTGTAATTGAAAACTTGAAATTTTCACTTCCTGCAAAAACAAAACATCTACGTTGGCAAATTTTCGCCGAGTATCACGAACAATATACTTTCGATTGGATTTTTTAAAACCACACACATTACAAGAGATGCAATTCATGGGAAGTGGTGGTCAAGGGTCATGTCATTTGTATCCAAGCCTTTTAAGGCGCTAAACTGATTTTGAAGGAATTGAGCACTGTTGTGCTTCAGAAAGTCCTACAACTCAATTTTCTTTCACCTGGTGTACTCAACATTGTCCTCTTTCTCCACAGAGTCAACACTATGCACCGAGCTATGATCTCAAGAGTTGCGAGAAAGGATTTGGGCCATTTTAGATTGGCCCTGTGAACTGTTGGTCAAAAGCAGCGGTGCCTGCGAAGAAATGGTAACATTGCTAACAAAAATTTTCTGGTCCATAAGAACCAAGGTCGCCTTGGGTGTGCTAGAGAATTTTTGTAATTGGATAGAAGAGTTGGTAGCGGTAGTTGGTTCTTTGGTTCGTGGGCTGCGGGGTTGTTCCTTAACATTTGGCTCATGAACACCAGTGGAACCAGGGGTTAAAGCTGGCACTTGTTTATTCTTACTTTTCTGTCCTCCAACTATTTGCCACCCCTCTTCTTATGGGGGTTTGGCCACTTTAGGGGCCACCTTGGCTACAGGTTGATTGTGAGGCACATAAAGGGACAATCCTTGATCTTGTGATCAGAGGCCTGACATCAGAAGAAAGTATTAGGCAGATTGATGTACAAAACACGCTGGGAATAGCACTTTTCTCCCATTTGAATCTCCACGAACTCTTTCAATTCTTGGGAGAGGTCCACTTCAACACAGACCCATCTCTATGGTCGTGCATCGTAAAAACGTTTGGGTTTATGAGACCACCCGCCCGATGGAAGAAGCGATTTGATGTAGAACCAGGGAATTCCACCCAGACTGACACTTTGAGGACAACATAGTCGAAGACCACAAAGTCTTTGTGTCATGGCTAGAGAACCAGTAAAGAATTACGAACATACCAAGTGGTTCAATGGGTCAAAATGGTTGAGGCATTAGACGGGTCAGAGAACCGGAAAAGGAAAAATCCTTTGGTCTCATGTTATGGACAGATTCAAGTCGGATGCCATGAGAGGCCCAGGCTAAATGAACCCATGATTTGAGTATGCTTTCAGAGGGGATACGACCCACAAAATAACCAATAAGACAGAATTGCTCTAACCATTGACAAGCAACATTAAACTTAGGAATAGGTAAAACAACATCAGGGGGAGATTCATTACCTCATGAAAAATCTTTGGGATGAATTTCTGGGGGAGTTTTGTTGGCGGTGTCATTGTTCAAAGCTCCACTATCTTCAGCCGCAGTTTCAACAACTGGACTTGAAGTGAAAGAGATCCTTATATAGAGGCACCCAGAGGGCGAGAAACCCTAAAAAATACTTATGAGATAAATATCCCACAAAGCCCAAAACGGTCGCGGAATGACACGTATGCTTAAAGGAAACCCTAGTAAAATTCATGTTTCTCTATATCATCTTTTGGTCCCATTTGGATTAGGGGTTGAATTTATGATCCAAAATTTATTTAATATTTATAGGTATGTGTGAGGTATCGTCTCTAAATGTCACCCCACCTTTATTACGCCGAAAGGTGTTTTCTCTGCTAGAAACAGCGAGACATCAAGCGAAAATCAAGATCATCCTCTTTATAGACCATATCGACAACCTGTCATAAATCTGGGCTGTTTATTTTGTTGCGTGAACTCCTACAGCACCTTGTAAGCCTCTCCTCGGTGTCATTGAGCATGAGGTAGGAGTCGGTGTCGTGTTGGAACGACAGCATGGACACTATTCCAGGACGAGTTGAACAAGGCGTTGGAGGGCGGGAAGGCATCAAGGATTACGTCCATGGCGCGGGGAGTTGAAACCTTGACCTGGAGATCTAAATTCGCTGCGACCAGTGCAGCGTGGAGGAAATTCATGGCAGAGACCAGCACGGGGGCGGCGTTGGGGAGCGTGGTGAGTACCTCGTTGCAATATGGGTGTGCAAATCTTTTGTTTAAATCATGTTAATCGGGTGTGTTGTTTCAGGAAATGCTTCTTCTGACGCTTACGACGATTATAAGTTCGTTAAGGCCGCCTGAATGCAGCCCCCAGTTACAGGTAGAAGCCTGCCATGGCCCCTCCACAGCACGGTATGCAGTTCTATACATTTTTTTCGCCTTAACAATTGTTGGGTCGGGAGGAATAAGCTTCATTTCATAGGGTTTCGGAGGGAGAGCCTTATCCAGCACGCGCAAACTCTTTCCAGTGGTGTTGTTCTTCTGGAGAACAAATTTGTACATTCGAATGAGACCGGTGGGCAGCCCATTCACAGGTTTGGCACAGGTTGTAGCTGCATGCGTTAGAAAGAAGCATATGCAATTGCCTTCCAATGCCCAGGATTTATTACTACGGAAAGATAACCTCTCCTCTCACGTAGCAGCTGAGGTATTAAATTCGAGCTCCAGTACCTTTTCTTGTATATTCATTCTTCAGCTCATTAATCACAACTCTTTTTAATTTTCACCTTAGTGTATATATATTTTAATGTTTGGAGTTAAAAACAACACTTTTTATAACAGATTTCTGAACAAAAAATCAGTAAAAACATCGCAAGATGTTAAGTTGGAAGGGCATGGAATAATAAATCCGAATCCAGAGGATCTCAATCAATTCTAAAAACACTACCAATCTGGTCCACTGGAATCATTCCCGTTATAATGCTTGGGCAGCAGTCATCATTCAGGGTGTTACAGGCACTCACAATGGACATGCATTTGACCATCTTGAAAGTTGTAACAAAAAAAATATCGGTGTGAGATTGAAATTTGTTGGAAGAAAGACAAACTTGCCCATTTCCTAGCGAAGTGCACAGAGATAAGGAAACTAGAAGTCACTTGACCATCTTTAATAATGTTTTCAAAAATCAATTCGACATGTTTGGAGTTTATATTGTTTAAGACTTATTTTGTTTTAAATAATTCATCTTTGTCGAACGTGTATAAAATCTCATCTTCGTATTGTTATTTTTATTTATATTCATGGTTCCAAAGTTTATTTGAGTCTATTTGTATTCATTAAAGGTTCATAAGAATTTTCTAATAAAAAAATCCTACAAAACATTCCATGAAAATTAAGAAATGTTGAATACATTGGGTTGCATTTAACCACCGGCTGGGCCTGCATGAGCATAAGATTTACTATTTGTTGTGGCTCCTCAATGAATACGATACCATTTGGAATGAGGAATTTGCAAAAAATTCATAGTTTGGGTCCATTTAAGTGTAAAACCCTGCAACTTTTGAGGTGGGAAATAGGACTACAATTACTTAGAGGCTTCAAATAGGTAATTAACTAATGTTTTTTTGAGCAATTGTATTATGTTGTTAGTATGGGGAAACGGGGTAAAATTGTGAAAAATATAATGAGTTTTTGGCTGCAAGCTATGTCGCAAGCCTTTGGTTTGGTGAAATTAATGTCTGTATTGAAGCCAACCTCTATGGAATCATTATAAGCTGATGTATATGGAAAGATGTTAGAGTGAGAAGATGGGGTGAAGATACTCTCCCCATGCCTTTACTTATAGACACAATAAAACTATCTTGTAACTTCCATGATTAGTTAAAAAAACCCAACCTTATATGTCAGTCAGAAGATACGGTGGAAACATTGTCCTCATTCTTCATTGCATAGATTTCAGTTCCATATAACTTATGAATGGAATTGTTTACTTATTATCTTGTACGTTTGTAAAGCAAGATTGTTCTACTGTTGCATACGAAATAGATTATTAGTATATGTTTCTGGAAGAATAGTATTGATTTCTTTCAATATATCATGTGAAAATGTTTTTTTGACATGTACTTATATTGACTACGAGTATTGATCATTTTTGTAAGAAAACAACATTATCTATAGAAATGGAAAACATAAAATGGATAGCAAATATGTCATTATCAATATCAATATTTTGCATACCATGAGGTATTTGCAAGCTACAACATTAGATTATTGACTTATAACTTTTTAGTCTAAGCAACAATGTTAACTTCATTATGCAATTTGCAATGATACACATTAAAAGCAAATGTATTAAATGCATCACATTCAAAGATATAGACTAACATTTTCTATAACAGTAAGAAGTAATAGGTGAATTGTTTAATGCTATAGTTTCAATTAGTTCGGAGTTTGCAAAATGTTGATATTAACAATAATATTTTATTTTCTACTTTTTGTTGTAGTTATCATAATTGAATTAAAAATACATTCACAAAAAGATGTCAATTAGTTTTATTTATAAACTTATAAAGGTATGTCACTACATCTATTTCTACGCCGAAGGCGTCCCCCCTATGGGAAAGGTCCTTCCAGACGTTTATGCAACTATGTTAAATTTGACGTCTATTTGGATGTTTTTTCAAAGCAATTAATTTTGACGGCCATTTAGACGTTTTCACGTTTCTGGCTATTGATAATAGTTTCTTTTTCTCTTTTTTTTGCTATGTTTAAATTTGATTTTTCGTGCATGCTGAAATCTAGGGGGGAGAAGGGCATAGTCGACAGGACTATCAGTTATGGAATGGATGACAACGATGACATATACATGCGTTTATGGACAGGTACCATATTGGTCCTCACAATGTATGTGTGTTTTTTTCCTTTGCTTTTTCAGTGTTGTAATTCTTTTATGGGTTTGTTGGCTGGTTGATCTTTGTTTGGCTATTAGCAGTCTTTGTTTTGTTTTTTTTTCTTAAAGTATACTTCCATTTAACAGTTTGATGTGTTTTACAGTATTAACGTTCGTGGTGACATCCATATGTATTTTATGGAGTATTTGGGGGACTCAGCTGGTTAAGATTTCTGATCTGGAGAGACTTTTAAAATGTCAGCTTATGAAGACAGCCATTATCGCATTTGAGGTAAACATAAGATGTATTATTTTATCTTTTCTGATGATGTTTTCAACCACTAATGTTAGACTCTCTTCCATGTCTTGGCTTAGATTCCCACATCAGATAATTGAAAATCATTAGGGATCCCATGTTATCTTTTAGGAGGACTGGCCCTTGTGTAATTTGTTTTCTTCAAAATCCCTTGCGCAAGTTCTGTGTTTGTTTTCTTCAAAATATTTAAATCCCCGTGCAGGTGTTTTTACCCAATTATGATAGATGTTGCTGTAGAAAGTGAATTAGTTGATGTGTATTCTAAGCATGGAGATGTTGATGATGCCAGGAAAGTGTTTGACAGAATGCCTCAACTAAATCTGGTTTCTTGGAATTCAATGATCAGGGGTTATTCTCGATGTGGTCATTGTGAGGAGGCCTTGAACCTTTTTTCTCAAATGCAAGCATCTGGTTTCTTGGAATTCAATGACCAAGGGTTATTCTCGGTCATTTTGAGGAGGCCCTGAACCTTTTTTCTCAAATGAATCAATCATGCATTAAGCCTGATAAGTTTACTTTCCCTGATGTCATCCTCAGAGTTAGTACCATTAAAATGATTTTGATAAATTTAACATGTGTATGTATTTCTGCCCCTCATAAACTGGTTTCTGTATGATAATTAATACAAAATGAAACTCTAACCTCAAATCGACTGGTTTAACAAGATTGTAAACAATAATCAGTTAATGGGGCATATACCCTCAACGTTGTCACAAATTCCAAAATTAAAGATTTTGTAAGTTGGAAAATAATATCATAATATTGTAAGTCCCTTTGCGTTGGCTTTGAAAAAATATCGTATTAAGGGATTGTGCATAAATTTTTATTGATTTTTTATAACTAGATATTTTGTAGAGTTAATTAGGTGTAGTGAATTGGTGTTGAACATTCTCCTTTAGTTTTGAAGAGCTTAAGTCTGATATTGAAGAAATACAATTTCTTTTTATGGCAAGAGTGAAATCATCCTAAAGTTTTGATTTCAGGCATGGGCATTGAGAATGTTGTGAGCATTATCAGTGGAATGGAGTTTTATGGATTATGGGCTCCTACATTGTGTGGAGTTTATTGGCATGTAAAAATAGATTCTATCAAAAGCAGACAACAACATAGTCATGGAAACTATTGATATAGAAATTGTGTGTGCTGCATCGAGATATCAAACCCAACAATATTATGCTTGAAAACAATTTTAATGCCTATTTTTCTGACTTTGGAATCAAGATTGTTCTGTTCTAGGAAATAGTTGGTAGTTGGTTTCTTAATTGCATTTATTTCAATGCAAACTAAACACTATGTTTAACTATAATAGGTAGGACTTCTCTGTTAGGTTCCTAAAAATAGTAATTGCCATCTTAATAAACACTGAAATCTGTGAAGCTTGGTTGTGATACAAAAGATTTAAGTGAAGGGGTAAAAGTACTGCATAGGTAGTTTTGTTCCCAACATTTAATGAAAAAATGATTTGGGATTGTTGGGAGTCGAGACACACATTCAATGCATGGTCATGTACAATCAATCTGAGTGATTTACGTCTATAGGATCCTCTCGATATCCTTGCAGTCCTTGGTTGTTTAAAACCACATGAAAGGTACTCAAAAATGGCGCACACATCTACACCTGGAGCAAGAAGAAAGGAGGAGTCAAGACTAATTTCACTTAACCAAAAAAACCCATCGTAAATACTAGTGACTACTTTGATAACACCTCCACCACGACTTTGCTCAGCACTACTTGGATCCAAAGTGGCAGTCTCGTTCAAGGGGCAACAAATGTATTCATATTTAGCGCAAATAGAATTTTCCACAAAAGGCTATCACTCATCATATAAGGTTTGCAAATGTATATATATGAATTTGAAATGTATAGATAGAACCTTTCAATATTTAACGTATCCCAATAAATCAAATAACTTATACCGTTCGGTGTTCATATTGCATTGTACACATGTGATTGCTAGTTATTTCTATGTGGTTGTCGGATATTACAATTTCACATTAATTCACCCTAGCAATTTTCCCACAATTGGTCTTCTTCTCCCTTAATCCCTTTGTTCACTTTCTCCTTTCTCCCCTATTATTTTATTCCCCCCATTTTAACTTCTTCAATGCATTTCTTTCGGCGTTTTCATCGTACATTTCACATACGAATGTTAATTATATTTAAATTTAGTAATATTTGTAAGTGGGTAAATTATGTCGATGGTTTGAGGAAGTTGAGTTTTGTGTGTTAATAGACATAAATATATTACTATTGGAAAGTGTATATATATATATATATATATATATATATATATATATATATATATATATATATATATATATATATATATATGAGCACAAATATAACTCAATTTATTATAATAAATAAAATTACAAGATACAAAAAATAATAATGCATTTTAATGGTTTTGTCACCGTATCATCTATTTGTGATTACTAATTAGTAATTGCACCACTTTTCTATTCACTTAAATTCTAAGATTTTTTGTACTTGAATTTAAAGATTTTTGTACATATCTTCCAACTATGGTATTTCGTGTGATGAAATACTGTACATTGACACTTGTAGCTATAACATTTGACAACCCTCTTTCAAATTAAATATTAAAGACCTTGTTGTTGCTGCTTGATAGTGCCTTTTTAGTGTTTTCAGGGGATGCCTTTTTTGTTGTACTCTCCTAGACTCGGCCTAGTTTGACTCTCGTTGTTCTAGGCTTGGCTTAGTTTGTTCGTGGTTTTGGGGCATGCTCTCATATTGCCCACTTTTTTGTTGAAAGCTATCTTGTATCTTATTACATTAATATAATATAAGATCCCTTTTCATAAAAAAAATATATTAAAGACCTTTAATTTTAGTATTTATGTGCCAATATCAAATATCTCCAATTTTACTATTTCTCTAAAAAAAAAATTAATTCGTCGGTAAGTGTCTGTCCATCTTTGAAACTATCTTTGTTGGAAAGTGTCAAAATGCAACAATATTTTCCAATTGGGGCTAGGGAGCTCTAACACATGTCAGAAAGACTGACAGACGAGATGCAGCGGGACAAGAGGACGTTGAATACGGATAAATCTGTGCCATTCATAATTTCATCCATTTTGTTCAATTATATTATTGAAACACTGAAATAAGGGTATATGTACTGCAGCAAAGCCTGTAGGTTTGACAGTTCAGTTTCTTTACAACTCTAAAACTTTTATGCGCAAATACTTAAACACCTGTAATCTACAATGTGCTTTCAACATGAAGTAGCAGGTAAATATTTATATCTTATCCGTTATCAATGCTTACAACAAAAGTCATAGAACATTCTTTGCCCGACATTATTTACTTTTCAATGCTTTTACAAAAGTCTCACATTTTCACAATCATGAAGAAAAGGAAACATTAACATTGACGGGGGAAGTTGAGCTGGAAAAAGGAAAAGGAAAAGAGGAACGATGGCGGTGAAAAGTATGCAATTAATGCTACAGCTACGGAAGTTTTTGGTGTCAAGAGGGATTATTACTGTTCCATATATCCCTACATAGATGGTTGGGCAAGCTATTATAGACATGTGTGGCCATTTTTAATTTGGTGTTAACTAGGTATTGTGATGTGTGAGACTTTGGGTTTTCCTATTTAGGCGAGACGGGATTTTCGTGCATTGAAAGGGCTTGTGAGGCTTGCAGACGTTGGTAAGAGGATAATGCGAGAAAACAAACCAAGGCAACATTACAATGTATGCAAGCTCTTGTGAGAGTTCAGGCGCGGGTCTGCCACTGTCAACTTATTCTCGCTCAGGATTATGAAACGCTTTCCTTCCAACGTCCACATCAAGAAGCCATTGTCAGAAAACATCTGGTAAACACATAAAATATAACAATACAAAATAAAATGGTTGTGTACTTAATCGTAGTAGTTTACTCGTTCATTTGTTGTGATTGTTTCGGTCTCTTTATAGAGATGCACTCCTGGTTTGGGATGGCCATGCCTGTACCGTGGAGGAAATTAGAGCACCGACACAAGAACCAAGAAGCTGCAGAAAAATGCGAGAGAGCCTTGGCATATGCCTTTTCTCGTCACTGCAGGGGTTGCATTTGACAGCCATCTATGCCCATCAAACAATTTTTAGGTGATTGAACTTTCATTTTTTTCCGTTTAAGAATGTAAAATAATGTTATTTCTATACTGGTAATAAGAATTATAAAAGATTATTCTATATATATTTATATTATATCTAAAATATATTTGTATAGTTTACCAATAAATTTGTATAAAAAATGATGGTTATACATTAAATTTGAAAGCCGCATGTGACGGTTTTTTTCAAATATTTGCAAGTATTTTATAGCTAAAATCATGAAAAACGTCTAAAAGATTGTCAAATTTAGCCCCTCCTCATCAAGAAGGGGACTTGGATTTGGATCTTGCTTTAACTTCTCTTCATGTCATGACTCAATTCAATGAAAAAATGTTGTGGATTCATGTTTAGTTGCATCTGAAGCAGGAAGGAGCATCGATGTTTTTACAAGCCAAATGCGAAATAGAGCCAGAAACGGAAACATAAACAAAGAATGCAGTGTAGACATATTGCAATAGGTTTGTTTCTGTCAATCAAGGGTTTATAATTGAAAGCCGCATGTGACGGGTTTTTTCAAATATTTGCAAGTATTTTATGACTAAAATCATGAAAAACGTCTAAAAGATTGTCAAATTTAGCCCCTGCTCGTCAGGAAGGGGAATTGGATTTGGATCTTGCTTTAACTTCTCTTCATGTCATGACTCAATTCAATGAAAAATGTTGTGGATTCATGTTTAGCTGCATCGTAAGCAGGAGGTAGCATTGATGTTTTTACAAGCCCAATGTGAAACAAATCCAAAAACAGAAACATAAAAAAAGAATGCAGTTTAGACGTGCCATTGCAATAGGTTTCTTTCTGTCAATCAAGGGTTTATAGCTTTTATTTATAAATCGTGAAAAAATTACAATTTTAGGTCTTTTACTTGTATGTACAGTGTGTTTGTTGAGTTCAACATCAACACTTTTTCCATATATGGGGCCTTTCTTTAGGTGATCTATGGGACGACATGTTGGTTACCTTGAAAATGTTGGACCAAATCGCTTATTTTGTTTCCCTGTGGAATCCCCAACTACTAGAAGGAAACCCCTGAAGCTCATGTGTTTACCCTCGACGTGTCAGGTTATTTCTCCTTCCTTTCCTTCTTTTGCTATTTGATTTTATTAATGGTTTATAATGGAGGTACTGATATGTTTACAGGAATACTGAAAGACGAGATAAAGATTATAGTGGAAGAAAGTAGGGTTTTAATTATCACCGAGAAACGAGTGGAAGAAGATGAGAAAGAGGGCAACAAATGACATAGAGTGGAGCATTTTGCAAGTAAATTCTGGTGGCAATTCAGTTTGGCGGGCAGTGCAGACATATGGAAAATCTCAAAGTTAGTTTGGAAAACAGTGTATTGACCATCAAATCCCCAAAGTTAAGTACAAAATTACAAAAATTCCCAAAATTGTAGACACTATTGAAAGTTGTGGTGAACTGTGAGAATGTAGCTCTGTTAAACATTTTAAAAATAAAATGTGTTGCCTTACGACCACGTTTTGAATTTAGTATCGCATCCTTTGGATTATGTTTCCCTTTATGTTATAGCCATTTTATTTTGATATTTTCATTAATATACTAATGTATATATTTCAATGTTTAAGAGCGAGTTTAAAAATCACATATAATAGTTGTGCTTAAACATTGTATATATCTAAATTGTTAAATTTTTACGCCAAATCCGTTTCACATATGGGTTGGTGCAGGGGGATCAGACACATGTAAGAGAGACATGAAGATGAGATGAAGCGGGAGAGGAAGAAGTTGATTATGGAAAAATCAGAGCCAAGAAGAATTTTGTCCGCACCCAGCATAATGTCTAGAAGGAAAGCAATGCATGGTTTAGGAAGATATAGACAAATGGAAAGAGCATTGGGAAGTGAATAGTGCGGGGTGCTTTTGCAATAATCTATGCGCCATGTTGTTTTTTGACATAACGTGTAAACTTTACACTCACGAGCGAACAATGATTACAAAATATTTTATATATGTCGAATACACATTTTATTGTTTGGTCATGCCCCTTACATTTGCCCATTGCCAGAGTTGGGCTTTGTTCCACATACATATTACTCTAATGAGTTCATGGGCTTCCGTAGTTTAATGATGCAAGCAGGAAGACAAATGAAGTTGAGAAAGTGGAATTGAAGAGTCAAAAAAATAATTGTCTTAGCAATTCTATGATGGTGGGTTACCATTTGAGAAGGGTAAAAAGATAAAATAAATAACCAAGGAGTAGCATAAAGCAATCAAGCAAATCTAAAAATAAAAAAAACAAGGGAATAGACTGTTTAAAAAATTATGATATAGAAGGCTATGCGTATGAGTTTAGATCTGGGCGTAGCTTATCAGATAATTACTCTTCCTTGCAATCTTTCCTGAAAGAATAGAAACTACAAGCAAAAATATGAGCAGGAAATGAAACATTTGGGTGCGTTGCATGTTGAATTTGATAATGTTTCCCAAGAGAAAGGTTTTTTATCGATTGAGAAACACAACCTAGCTGACACTTTGAAATACATGGAGCGGGTACGAGATTATTACTCTATACATCCATTCCCCAGAAGGGCTCAATTATCAATGATTGCTCCTGCATAACCCACTTCACTATAATTTTTCTAGCGTGAACCTGCAAAAAACATGTCTGCAAAGTGCTATAGGAAAGAAGCAGTGTGTTTAGGTTTCACATTTCAGCCCTTGTAAATTTTTGTAAATTTTTAATTTGGCCTCTTTAAATTCACATTGCACTCTCGTGAATAGACCGCATGAGATTATGACAATTTAATGAAGCACATATAATAGATATTATTTGGGAAGGAACAATCTGCTTCATGGAATAGGTGTGGGGCATGCATGTATTTAATTTTCCCACCATTTAATTTACAACAATACATTCATGTCTACATCTTACATATCCAATTAAATTTTGTCCAGTCGAAAACCTTGATGCCATAAAATAAAATAAAAACTTTCTTAACAAATAAAACATACCTTTTACTAATTTTTCTGATTATTTCTGTGACTCAATTAGCGATGTTTGTTTGCACACCATCTCTTTGCCTACACTTACTTGAGATTACTATTTGAAAGGTAGGCTATAAATTACTACATGATGCATCTATTTACCGTGGGGTTCAAACCCTAAAACTTTCCAAGTTTCACCAAATTTCCTTGTGTCCTCTTTGTGAGATAGAAATGCTTATGTGGAATATGCATAACAAATAATATTTGGGGCGAGACAATATGATCCTTGGAAAACATGTGGGGAATGCGACCCAAATCGTTGATCTACCTTTGACTTGTATGACCAATCATTGGAAGGTGTCAATTAGCGACACATGTTCGTACATCTACTTCCTGCAATTAGTGGACCTCACAACTGAAAACAGGTCCTAGTAAGTTCTGCAACAAGTAGTGATTGTAGTCTGCATTGCAAGATATATTCCTCAACAGTTTCATCTATGTCTCCCAGAACATGGGTTTCCCTCCTTGCGAATGACAAACATGTCGTCAAATTCTTAGACAATATATTCTCATGTTTCCTCCTTCATTCCTCTTTCTTTTCCCCTGCACTTCTCGACCCTTAAATGTATTATGTGTATTTCTCTTTCGAACAATTCACATTATCCTCTCCCAATTTCTTCTCCTCCCTCTAAACCCCTCTTCTAAAACCTTCTCCCTCCTTTTCTGTTTTGGTCCCTCAAAATTAAACTTCACTTAGACTTCCCCTTCGGCGTTCACATCGCACATTTCATGTGCGATTGCTAGTACTATTTTCCCAATACAATATATAGTTTATTTGTAAAAGAAAACTTCTTGAGAAGAACAACATTAAAGTTGAAAACATTTTCCACGTTGTCAAAGCGAAGACTCATACGCGAATAGAAAATATGTATCACGCGAAACTAAGCCAAGCGCGTTCAGAAATAAATGAAAGCGGGGGGAAAAAAGCTATAAAAATACTGAACTATCTAATTATTTTGGCGGCAACAATGGTGGAAGAAATTACCAGTGAGAAATCCACAGCGCAGGCAGCTTGGTTTAACCTACACAATTCTTCCAAAATATGGGATTGCGATAGCACTCTTTACGAATCGTTTGAATTGCAATCTTTTTCGTTTCAGCTGAACAGAGCATTGACGGTGGTCTCGAGGTCGAGTCCCTCCTGCAACTCTCCTTTACAAGCAAAATCTGGTAGATGCTTTCGTAGCTTCTCAGTTCGACGGAACGCGGAGCTCAATTACGAGCCATCGTCAAATTTGTTTCATTCTAAGCGGAAAAAATGTTGCATCTCGGTCGCTCAGGAAATTGGTCGGAGCATTTCAGAGGGAAAACCGAAGAAAATAAAGCTTTAATGTAATTACGGCATGTGTTTTTTCATGGGAGTTGTGGTCTTTTTCCATGTTAAAGATCTTGTCGAGGATTTCATCGTTGGCCATCACTGTGTTCTGGTTATATACAGTGACAAATAAAAGTATGGGTTTTTCTTGTAAATTTAATTTAATTTAGATATTATTGTCCACTAAAGTTTAAGATTGGTATATGGGACCGCAAAAGAAACAATATAGAAAAATGTAAAAGAGAACAACAATAGTTACCATGAAGTAATTTTTATTTCTTTTTTGATGGTTTGGATTTAATTAAGTTCCCTTTAGTTTAGATGTTATGTCTGAGGGGTATTCATTCCGCCAAAGTCGTTTGCGGTACAATCTCGGGCCTCATCTCTTTTTGATATGGGTATTTTCCGGGAGTGGAACCCTGGTGGATGGCTAGGCAATACCCTTTTTTTTTATAACCTAGGGTATGTCTATGCTTTACTCGTATATTTTGTTATTAGTACTATTTGAGTCATGTTATTCCCTTTCTCTTTCTCAATTCCTTCAATGTTGTAACAACAAACCAATTGACACTAAACTGATACACAAACCTCTAGAAAATGGTGGTGCACAGGAACAAGAGCCTTGAAAACTATCCTTTCCGGTCTTTATCTGGATGCAGTTGTTGGAATGTTAAATGATGACAAATCAAGCAGAATGAGGTGGGTGGCTATATTTAAAGGAGCCTAAAGTTGTTGAATTGAACGCATGGCAATTGAAATTGCATTGCTGTAGTTATCAGAATGGATGCAATCTCAAGTCTTGTCTCGTTGTGATGAATACAAGTGTTGGGTAAGTAGCCCGGTAATGTGCAAGTTTTGGCTAGTTTTAAAGATTTTCTGGGCGTTTTTTCATTGCTTGCATTTTCAAAATATTTTGTGCAATGCAACCATGAGCCAACACATGAGTTTCCTCGTGAGACATTGATATTGTTTCACCAAATACAAGTGATATGTGTCCATCTTGATTGGTATAGTTTTTTTCAACATCCCACTGGAGCTTACATTGCAATTTTTATTGCGGCAGTACTTGACAACCACAAGGGGTTCACTTAGTAAAAGCATGGTATAACACGTGCGTTCAAAGGGTATTAAATAATACCCTTAATTCAAGTTTTTACCTATAATTATTCATTTGATAATACCCCCATCCTGTTATATTATTGGAATGAAAATACCCCCCTTTTTCCATGTACCTAACCCATTTTTCCATTACAATTTTATTTACCCCTTTTTTATTTCTACCCTAATATATTAAACCGAGAATATAACATATTTCTCACTCAATTTTTTTTAATATGAATTTCCTAAAGATTGTTTGAAGCCATTCAAGACCTATTACCAATTACCTTAAAAAGTTTAAGCTTTAATCATTTATTTGATAGTTCTTCAAATAATTAAGATGGTGAAATAATATCACCTGTGTTGAAAAAACATACTCAATCCTAGTTTTCTACCATCTTATTATTTTTTGGTTAAGAATCTCTTAATTGAGATTTCTTTATTCAAAAAGAGATTATAATTTAGCTTTATGACCACACTCCTTTTGCAATTTTAAGGTATTTAGCTTTTAAAAATAGGGTTCAAATGTTTTAGTTTTATATTAAAATTAAACCTTCATTTCCTTTGACCACCTCTCTAACCTACCCCTAATACCTAATTCAAAATATTAATAAATTAAACCCTTTCACCTCCTAATGTCTACTGGTATATTGACTTTTATTTTATCAATTTTAATTACCTTAATATGAATGCACATGCTAGGATATTGCCTTGCTAATGAACCCCCTATGTATTCTTGTAGACCTGAACCAACCTTGCAGTGCTAAAATGAGAGTTGATTGGAGGGTGGCTGACATTGGGATAATGATGGGGAGAATGCTAACATGACACTTTATTAGAAACAATCTTATGTACAGTAAAATGCAAGCCATTTGATGCACTCAAATAGGGCCATCGGAATGTTGACATTACATCACTAGGTGGCAAGTGTCCATTATTAGAAAATGCATGTCGGTGTATTCATAGACGTAGCTTGTATAATGCATTATTCATTTAATTTAGAAAATGGGAAAAAAACTAATCCCACCAAACATTCAAAGACAATTGTAGCCAACCACAAAATATCTTTTAGTGAGATACCAACCTAAAGAAGCATGTTTTCATACACCTATTTTTTTTAATAGTAGCATAATTGTATTCCATAAAATGAATAACAATAACAACAAAAGAGAGTAGTAGTAAATAAAATGGAATATTATTTTTTTTGTTGAAGGCTCAATTTTTTTTTATCTTCTTTACCTTAGTGTTAAGGTAGGTTTGAGGGGCATTGATTCCGCCAATGTTATTCAAGGCATGATCCCAACCTTAACCCTTATTATGGTGTTTGGGCCTTTACACTCAACAAAGACTAATTCCTGGTGGATTATTTGTGAGCCTAACAAATTCAGCAATAGACAAACAACCAATCGACAAAATATTATTTTCATAAATAATAGATTGACATTATATAGTTGAAACACACTTACCCCATTCTACCTTTTCATTGTGTTACCATTTCATTTTATTATGAATGGAACCAACACACTTTACATTCATTATACAATTAGAGCATTGGTAATAAAAGATAGTATAATATTTGATAGCGCATAAATTCTCGACAATCTGTATTATTGAATTGTTAAATTGTAAATATTGGTATTTTGGCTCAAGCTTTCCACACAATTCTTTATGGCAAATTAAACCAATCATTGCCGTTTGAATTCTCAAAAATTGATGATGTCTTATGCTCCTCGTAGGCCACCTACATGTCACTTGATGCCAGCGTTTCTAAAATGAAGGACCAAGCAAACAATGACATGGCCTCCTCCGTCGAAGATATTTGATCGAGTACATATTTAGCAGCAACAAGCCGAATCTGCTGTCAGGAAAACAAAGATAAACAAACTTTATAGGTATGGAATTTGGGAAATTGAATTTGGCATTGGATCCACAAGGACAATAAATCGGGGTGTCATAAGCATGGGATGGGGTTGGAATTTAATACTACATGTCCCACACCTATTTCAAAATTCAAATTGTTTCTCTGCTAATAGTATCGGTTAATGTTGGGCCATTGGATAGTTGAGAAAATGTTATAGTAGTAGCTCACTTGCATTCACTATAACTAGAAATTGCACCTAAATGGTGCAATGGAGACACCGAAAGGGAGGAGTAACAGAAGTTAAAGTTGAAGTAGTGACGAAACCTAGATGTGACACTAGAGTGTGATTGGGGGATGGTGTACCCGGACTTGAGTTGGCAAGACACATGGTGCCATTGTGTATGCCCATGGTTTGAACCATTGATCCTATGTGAAAACACCCATCATGGTGTTCGCTTGCGAGGAAGACAGTCACGGGGCAATACTGAACATATGAGATGTGGGTCAATTAAATTGGCATAAATGCACTTTCGAACAAAGAGATATTAGTAGAGTTGGTTGTTGATGCTTACATAGGGAAAGAGGTATACTAGACCATTGGAATGCTAATTGGTGCAATAAAGACATTGATGGGAGGCGAAGAAAAATTCAAAGTTGAAGGAGTGAAAGTGAAGCATTATAGGACGAGAGGTGATGAAGGTGTATGGACACTATTGGAGGGAATGTAGGTGTAGTACCTAATTTTAATTTCAAAATAAAGTAAAATATAATACTAATGCACTATGTAAATGGGTGACTTTAATTTTAAAACAATATTCACTAGTGGATACATTTGTTTAAGTTGTTAAACCTGAATTCAAAATAAAGACGGGTGTCTTTAACCAGGGGTTAAATTTGATGGCCACCTATGCCTGTCAAACAAATTTTGGGTGACAATCATTTTTTAATACCGCTCTTCAAAAGTATAAAACAATGTTATTTATACCCACTATTTTTTATTATTTAATTATCTTTAATATATTTTTATATTAATATAATTTACATACAAATCTTTATAAAAAATGACGGTTACATTCTAAATATATAAGTCGTATGTCACAGTTATTTCAAATATTTGCAAGTATTTTACGTCAAAAATCACATAAAATGTTTAAACTAGTGTGAAATTCAACCCATACCTTTAACTTTTATCACCTAAAGAGAATCACATTTATTGCATAAACTATTCTCATTTCACTTTTAAAACAATGTAAACATTTATTATTTGTTTTCAACTTATAGAACTATTTATTTTGATGAATGAGATCTTATATTAAATTAACAAGTAAAATGATACAAGATAATTCACACAAAAAAATGGGTGGTATGTCAGTATGCCCCAAAGCCATGAAACAAACTAGGGTAAAAATCCTAGGAACATGAGGGAGCAAAAAACATTAGAATACCAAAACAAAGAAATTAAGCCGCCACTACAAATTGTTGACCTATATGGGTCTTGATCATGCCACCTAAAGTTAGGCACGTCTTTGCTAGATTTTGACACATCCCAGCTTGATCCATGATGGCTTTCTTCTTTAGTATCTTCAACAGGGGCTTGAGAGGGCAAGATGGCAAGCACACTAGCCTTATAAACTTGTCTGGCGGTGGAGGAAGGCTCCACCCGTCATGAGTGCGAGGCTCGGGCGCAGGCGGCAAGCCCCAACCTTGTTGACTAGGAGGCAAGGGATATCAAAACCCTGGTGGCGAGTTGAAGGTGAAGGAGAGAAGCTCTTTTGGAGGGGTTGGCTATGAGAGGACTGACGAATGTGGCTAAACAAGTGGCACTGGGAATGGCTTCGGTGGCCACCACATCTTTGTCGGTCGCTGGCACTGCCAAATGGCAAGGATCGACAAAAGGGGAATGGTGGCACACATGCAACATTGCACTGCCTTTTCATTCTTAAAACAATATCATCAATCTAAAATTTCCATCACATTTGAGACATTATCCCATTACAAATGGTCCAATATCGAAATTCATTTAACAAGAATAAGAGAAATTATGTTTACCCAAACAAAAAAGGAAGTAGGTACTGGGGAAGGAATTTATCTTTATTCATTTCACTGTGCCCCCTTTTTCCTCGAAGGAGGCGAAAAAAACATGGTTAGAATTTGCTAGTGATTTGGTGTCTCGCATTCTCACTCCTCAGCAACTTCTTCCTCCTCTAAATACACGTAATTACGTTTCTTTATTTTTTAAACCTCCAGAGACTCAAACCATGGTCACTTTTAAAAAACTCTCTACCTTCGAATTTATGAAAAAAACACAAATGATTTACTCAACTTGCAAGGGAAGCCTGAACATAAATAAATATATTGTCATTCTACAAACAGATGCAGATATAGTGATTTTTTTGTCCTCCAATTACAGAGACGCTCCTCTAAATTTGGAAGTGTTCGAAGCACAGTTAGGTGCCTCTTGCGTATTGGGAGTACGAGGTAGTCCCATATGCTATAAGTCATCTACAGACCAAAAACCAGACCGCCCGACATTGTGAACTAAAAAACAGTTATTATTATTATTTTCCTGCTTATGTATTTAAAATGTGAAATCCAACAGCATTTATGTGTTCAAAATTAGGGTTTTAGACATGTCGAGCAGTCGCTATCAAAATTGTCATGGAAAACACTACAACCCAATATTACAACCCGAATCTTGAGAGCTATTTTTACCACAATTAAATGTCCATCGAGCCAAAGAAAAATGACAACCGTCAGATTGCCAACAAAATTATGCAGTACCTGAAAGCCAATTGTATGAAGGAAATACATCATTTAGTGTAGAAGAGTGGAGATATATAAGGGAGTGTAATGCAACTCGGTGATACAGTTCTCGGCCCAACAAGACGTCAACAACTGGAACACTAGAAAAGGAGCAAGGAAGGTCTTGCCCACCTGAGACCTTGTTGCAACTGGAATTTGCTTTTAATTTCTTCTTCCCTGATCAGGAAGGTGTCAAATCTTCCACCCGCTAAAATTTAACTATTCTATATGTTTAGTACTTCCATGTGGTTCGTCATTGATTATCAACTTTGAATGCAAATTCGATAACTCAAAATATTATTAACAAATCATATACCCTATGTATTGCAACACAATGGGCATTAAGAATTGAATCTCAAACTCTGGTTTACCTGAAAGATATGTAGAAATGCAATCCTAGGAACCTCGACACAACCATTACTAATTATTTCACCATGGTGGCTAACACATGCAACCTATGGGAATTGAAAAAAATGCTCTTTGCCAATAATGAGATGCAAAATAGAGGATAGCCATAGAGAAACATGCAGAAAAGATGTCACCTCATAAGACAAATGGATGGCCATAGACAGTTCCACGGTATTTTGTGAATGGGGAAGTTAGTTGAAATGATGTAGCACCTAAAGGTGGAAGGTGGAGATGTCGAGAACATTCCACCAGTCACATTGTTGTCATGGGTGGAGGATGCATTCAAAACTCCTTCATCACACCCTACAAAACCCCATGTCATTGCAATCTTGTTGAAACACGAGATGCAAAGTATGCATTCTCAACAGTCACGTTGTTGTAATGCAAGGTAAAGGTGCCTGTCAAATTTAACCCCTGCAAGTTAGGAATATGAGACGAAAAAGATAAAAAAAACTAAAACAAGTCATATTTCTCCAAATGAGGAAATTATTTAGGTGGTTAAAACATTTTCCATATGGAGGATAAAAGAAGGAGAGAATATTTTGGGGTGGGTTTGATGGAAAATTTTGTAAACAAGGCTTTGCTATTTTTTAATTTTAATTTTACTTTTGTTATGGCTTTAAGATTTTTGATTGGTCAATGTTTAGACTATTCAATAGCTAGACCATAGACATGAAAGGAAAGCCAAAAAGAAAAATGTTGTAATTAAATACATGCATGTCCCACACTTGTTAGTTGTGTTACCTACATTGTTTCACGCCTACCCCATTCATGTTCCATGGCTCAAATTGTTCCTACGTGGATAATATTTGTTGTTTGTGCTCCACTTTATCGTCTCGCTTTGACTCACATTATTGACTAAGTGTGATTTGCTCTTATATGGGACAAAAAAAATCAAGGGAAAAAATCCTATATGTACTAGGTTCAAAGCCCAACCACAATGCATGTATTTTTTAACACTAGGTTGCTCCCCTTTTTAGCGAATAATCATCGATTTTTGATCCCTTTCAATGGTTCATCTAAGTTATATTTTAACTTTCAGATGAATTATTTTAGACCACGACTCCATATGATTGCCTACATTGTTTAGTGAAAATTTTGTTTGATACACAAACATGGATTTTTACTGATTAAACCATCCATGTGTAAGGGGCAAAAAAGGTTCAAAGCCCAACATCAATGCTTTTTGTTTCAACACTCTATATCCCCCTTTTCAATTTTAAACTCAAGTAATTGTTGGAAAACAAACGATTTCTTATTTTCCTAATATAAGATATGACGTTGAAGCAACGTCTAGATCCAACATGCCTGAGATTCAAAACTTCTCAAATTATAGATAAATTTGAGGGTTATTTTGAGACATCATGATTGAAAGGTGACTTTGTCTATGGAGAGCTCACAAAAATACAAATATTTGTTGAATTCATAACACCATCAGGCTTCAGAAAGGGCATGTAGAGTACCAAGCGCCATACCTAACTGTAGACATTGTCACATGATAACTATATAGAATAGGACCTACCATACTCATCACTAATTTTCCTATTTATTTAATTTCCTATATTTTACTTAATTTTCTCAGTTGTACCATATTTTAACCCATTTACCCTTATTTAACCTTAATTTCCCCAAAACTTAATTATTTTTTAATTTTATCCTCAAATTCCCAAATTTTCACTACTTTTACTCTTATTTATTTCTATTGAATATTTTCTTTATTTTACACTAATTTAACTCTTATTTATCTTTAATTCCTCAATATTACTCTAACTTAGTCAACTCTATCATAATTTCCCTAATATTTCATTTTTGTACAGTAATATATCTCTAAATTTTCTAGTTTCCATGTATTTTTACTAATTTCCCAAAATTTATCTTACTTATCCTAATGTTACCCAATCCTCTAATTTAGCCCAAATTTCTCCAATATTTTTCTATTTTTACCAAAATTCTCTCTAATTTTACATAAATTTTACACATTTTTTGATACTTCCTCTAATTTCTCTCTAATGTTCCAAATTTCCCCATTTTTATTCCATTATTTTACTTAATTTTCCCTTTTTTTAACAAATGTTCCAAGGTACCTAATTTTACACCAATTTCTCTAATTGTGCCCTAATTTTTCTTTAATTTTCCCAATGTATCATGAATTTCTCTTATTTCCCTAAAATTTCACTAATTTTAACTCAATTTTATTCTAATTTTGTTAACTTCGCCCTAATTTCCCCAATTCTCACTATTTTTGCCATTATCTCCATGGGAAAATAACACGTGTGATAATAATAGTGTAGACACCAATTTTTGGTATCCCTTGTCCCTCACCCGTGTTCGCTCCCCTTCAACATCTTGCACATACATACCTCCCTTCCTATTTTAACTTTTTCCTAAATCCCATCTAATTGTCGTTTTCCCATCTTTATTTTATATTAATCACACTATTAATTCACCTTCCCTAGTATATCCCAAATCACACTTAATTAACTCTTAAACCCATCCACTGATCCTTTTATCCTCCCTAAGCATCCTTTTTACCATCCCTAAGTTCCCATCTACCCTCATTTAATGCATTCCTATCCCCCAACCACCTTTTATCCTCCCAAAACAAACCAAACCCGAATTAACCACTCGAAACCCTAATATCACCATTTTTAGGCCCTTTGCATCGAGCTGATCAAATCTCCATTTCCCAAATCTACAGTCTGCCACAGTCGTCGGCGACCCATGCGGGTTGTCATCAACCCTATAAATACACCCATACCCCTCCTTTATTGAGGATGTAATTTTGATATTTCGAGCTTTCTTGTGACTCTTGCTTCGTTTCTTACTATTCCTTGCAGCTACTGCTATCACCTTGGAGCACTTTGGATGTTTTGCATGCCACCCTTGAAGATCTTAGAAGATTAGAGCTTGTTTGGAGTCCCCATTTCCATCCCATCATCATTGTGCCTCACTCTTGCAGGTTTACCAGTCACCTTAGATCTTTGCCCTTGCATCAACCATTATCACTGTCTCTTCAGTTCATTTTTTCCATCCATTTTCCTCCACCAAACCCTAGATCCCTTCCCAGTCGTCATCGACCTGATCCACATCTTCCTCATTATATATCATCCAGCCTGCCAGCTATTTTTTTCCAACCCCACAGAATCTCAAATCTTCTAATTTTGTTGTCCTATACACTTATTGCTTTTCGGATCTTATCTTCATCATACCGAGTTAGCCGTCGACCCAACTTGCATCACCATCACTTAGCCTTTTCTTCAATCAGATCAACAATTTTCTTGCATCCTTTATATCCTAATCAGATCTAGACCCTCTGTAACATCCCAATGCCATATCAGTCTTCAGATCAGCTTCATATCACCCCTTCAGATCTACCAATCGTCGTCGACTCTGCCTAGTAGTCTTGGATCGCCCTCAACCCAGATCAGGTTTGGTTCAATTTTCATCATTTGCTATTATCAGATCTACATTTTATCTTATCTAGCACTTTTCACATTTTCTATTTCAGTTCAAGTTTTGTTGCATCTTATCATTTATCCATTATCATCTCATCTATCTTTTATCAAAGTGGGCTGACATCCATCCTAAGAATTTTTCAGTTCTTAGGACTGACATTGTCAGGCAACCCACCCTTCTATCTACTAGTCATTTTCTTGTTGAGTTCCTCTTTGTTGTGCAGGTAATTAAGCTCGTTGCGGAGGAGGACCTTTTACACATATATCCATCATCATCTTATCAATAGGTAGCTTTAAACCCTCTCATTATTAGAGTTGTGTATTTTCTTTGTTACCATTTCACTAATCTGAAACATGAGCAAGAAAATTCGATCAACATTCTGGCACGCCCGGTGGGACCACCCTTCTTTGGTGAGTTCTTTGATTATATTCATTCACATTTCCATTTCTCTATTTCTACTAACCTTGCAGGTGGGAGCTTCTCTTGCTTGTGTGCGGTGGTGGATTGCTTGCTTGGATCAACACCACATTTTCTTAAAAATAAAATAAAAAGGAGACTAGCGTTATCCAGGTATTCCTTATTTTTTCTTATTTTCTCCTTTTGCATCTCTCCTCTCCCTTCTTTGTCTACTTGATTTCATCAAATACAACACTTCGTTTTGGACTTAAAAAGAACCTCTTCATACTTGCTTGACAACGTAATCTAATTAGGAGGTCAATTCTTTGAATTCACTTCTTCCACACATCCAAAATGCACACATTAATTTACACATCTTAAACATATCTTTTTCCAGGTGGAACTATTGGGTTTTCATCACCCAATAGGAAAGCCACCACAATGTTCAAGCAGTGTAATAAAATTTTTGATTATCGGTATAAAGGCTAAGCACCCAAAAACCCTTATCGTTGTGGTGTGTGAAGTGAGGGGGTAGGCCCCAATACCAAGCCACGTATTGATAATCATCACCGATTTGAGCCTCACGTACCTTTGGGTATATCGAGGACGTCATCCAAAACAACTTGAAACCATCCTTAGTTTGACCATTTTCCTAGGTTCCCTTTGAGCCATTTCTTTTATTTTTCACATCTTCTAATAAACAAGATAATTAACACTTTGTTGCATGACTTGTTTGAAATATTAAAAATCAGTGTAGTTTCTTGTTTGTTGTTTCATGCTCGTTATCATCCGTTCTCAAGCGAAAAAATGGAACAAGCAACATCATCTAACAACATCCCAATTTCCAACATCGATTTTCAACAAACTTTAGCCCTTTCCATTATCTCTTCAACCCCCTTGGTTACTTCTTCTTCAATTACACAACCTATAGTTTCCATTGCTTCTCTCCATGAGTCTCAAGCTATCCAAACCAACCCCCGTATTGAGACTAACCCATTTATTTCCCTTCCTTATAGACCAACTACACCCCCATATGTTGCTTCCTTAGAGACCTTTGGCCCTCCCATTATCCCTCGCAGATGCTTGGAGTTCTAGGAACTCATGGATGCTAACCTTGTTGATCTTCACGACTACTTTCTTCGTAAATCCACCAACCTTCCCATCGATGGACCCCCTATTCAACAAATATATGCTCATCACTCTCACCCTGAATCCACTTAAGTCCTCACCTCTCAACTCATTGTGTTCTTCCCAAGAGCTATGAATGAGCTTGCCATGGCGCAAAGTGAACTTGGCTCCCATTAATCTTCCTCTACAATCCCTCAAACTCATCAATCCACTCAACTGGTGGTTCCTATTCCTCCCAATCTTCCTTGCATCAACACCACCCCACTTCTTCCATCCCCATCACTTCCTCATCCACTGTCGTCATAAGCGCCCCTACCCAAACTTTGTAAGAATCTCATTTACTTCTTCCATCACCTGAACAACATGATCAAACTTTGGTCCCTATCTCTACATCCCATGTCCACACAAATGTCATCACCTCGCAACCCCACCCTTCAGAGTCTACCGAAACTCACCAATCTCCACTCCGGAGTGTCTTTCACCACATATTCCCTAATCAATCTACCCAAACATCTCAACCACCCCATACTCCACATCCCCACATCATCCCATGCAAAATCAATCTAACATCCCCATCTTTCTCAACAACAAATACAATCTTATCAATATAACATCCCCATCTCTCAAAAATAACAAATGCAATCTTATCCATCTAATTACATCCCTATCTCCCAACCAACTAAATCACAACCCTTCAACAATCTTCCCCCTTATCAACCACCTCCACAAACACCTACTCATCCCCAATCATATCAATCCCATCTGCAACCTCACCCATCCACTTATTATACCCCACAACCTCATCCATCAATCTCCCATCCCCATACATCCAACATAATACTATTGTAGCTTATTACAACACATAATTGTCTGCAACCTTACAACTACTAAACACTGCAATGTTGTCCTAGGGGATTCAATCCTATTAGCCCTGCCTAGAATTATACATATATATATTCTTGTAGTGCTCCTTGTAACCACAACCTAGACCATGAATTCCCAATTTAGATCCGGTATTGAACTGAATGTTTTCTTGAGTATAATGATGTATTTATATAGATACACAATCAACTACTTATGCAAATTTTAATGAAGGATAAGGTCCAAAAGAAACATATCATCCGTGAACTAATGCAACCATAAGTTGTCCCAAGGAATATTAGTTAAGTCATTGTTGACTCTTGTTTGTAATCTCAAAGTTGTCCTCTGGATGATCTCGTCATTTGAGCCATTAGGAAACATAATTTAATTCTTGGTTGACTCTTGTTTATAATCTCAAAATTGTCCTCTAGATGATCATATCCTTTGAGCCACCGGGAAACCTCGTGCACTATTGCACAAGTAGTCACACAGACCCCATCTTCAAGAAATTCTTGCATGGTAGTCCAATCATTCGGTTTTGTAGTTGGATGTGTGGTATCAAGATAATGCTTCCCTTCTAATATGAGCTTTATGCATCACCACGCACATCGAAGGCTCATGAGTTCATTGTTATACTTCCAAACGTTTGTGCATTGTTTGGATTCCGTGTCAAGGCTTACAAGCTTTGTGCCACCCTTAAGTGTAGGCATAACGCATAGATACCACAATGCCTTTCAAACATCCTTCTACTTGCACAAGACCCACCTAGCCACAACATTATTAATTTTTCTCTATGCAATAGGATATAGACTTGCACCAAATTTTAAAGAGTTGTGGGATTAATAAAGTATTGTGGACATTTTTGAAGTCAATTGACAATGCCATACAAATATATACAAACACAAAAAATAATACACTTGTGATGCAATTTTCACAAAGCTACACAAACATTAGGTGCAATACAAATAAGTAAAAATTATGCACCATGACACATTGGAGACATACCTATATTATCATATTCTATCATAGTTTTTGTTGATGTGAGATTTGGGCATGAACCTGGATGCTCTTGTATACCTTGTATTGTTTAAAATGAGAAGAGACTAAGAGGGGGTGAATCACCTTAGCAAAAATTGATCATAAAACCAGTCCAAGAAACAAAAAAATCAACCAAACAAATTCTACAAAAGCAAGAAAAAAGTCACCGTTATACATATTTGTAAGGATCTAAAAAAATTGTAGTCATTGTATTACATATAGTCCCTATGTTGGTACAAAGTGTTGGACATTAGATGATCCTAAATAGAAACAAGATAATTGTACCAAACAGGACTCCAAGAATTCTATACTTGCCTTGGTTGGATGGAAAAGAGATGGAGGTAGATGACAATTTAGATGTAGACAATAAATATGATAGCACCATTACCAATGTAACAAGCTAGGAACAATAGGAGATGACCAAACACTTTCAAATCAAAATCAAAATCAAGAAAGAAAAGGTAACTACACATGTTGACTTGGTTCATACTCTAATTTGATTTTGGTTGAAGTTGTATGAAGGTTTGGCTCACAAACTTATAACCATTCATATCAATATCCAATCAGTTGGTTGAAGAAGGGTGTAGAGATTCAAGTGACCAAGAAATGTACGGTTAAGTTTGTTATTAATCCCCATTAAATCGATGAATTTGAAGTGGAGATGTGATTTCACTTAATGCATTTGATGTAGAGTTTCGAAGTCCTAACATGTATCTCAGGGATGATATCTTCATGAGCAGAGCCAACGAATACATGTGGATCAAGGACATGTTCAACTATAGTGTTAAGGAACAACAAAGAAAAACTAGGCTTGTCATAGAAAGTACTAACCAAGCAAACTGACTCATTCAGGAAAATAAGAAATTTTGTTTACATCTTTTTGAAGGAGAAGAAAGATGTCAAGCTAGGAATCTCAAAACATAAAGTTGCTAACAATGGGTTGAGAGATTTGGATGAGTTATTGTTGAATTTTTAGAAAGTGTTTCGAGCTTCAAAAAGGTGCTAACAATGGGTTGAGGGATTGGATGCATTATTGCAGAATTTTCAAAAGTTGTTTCAAACTTCAAAAAGCTTGCCATCAAGGAGCAAAGTAGAGTGTGAATTTCATTTGTTGTGTGAATCAATTCTACCATATTAGAATGTAAGGCTTATTTATAAGGATGTCATTAGTTATTTAACTAAAAGATGGTTATAACTAGTTGTAACTATATCAACCATTTTGTACTACTTCATTCATAATAGAATGATGGACACACTATCTCCATAATGTGCAATCTACCTTCTCTTTATTTCTTCATCATGCATGTCTTCTAACATCAGTATCAGAACGAGACGGAAGGAGGTTTTTGAGAAGAGGAAATATAAAGACTGCAAAATCGGGAGTTTTATATAGCCACAATTATATATTAATTCGAGGGACTGCAAAAATTCACGGAATATACTAGTTGACATTACAATCACAACAGTCAAGGTTTTTAGCAGCATTTTCAACTAATTTTCGTGGCATCTTGGTGCATTTCGTGGGCTTCTTGAAGTATGTTGAATATTTTGTGCTAAAGCATGAACTGTATAACCATGAAAGTACAATACTTTTGAGCACGAAATAACCACCAAAATAGATGCGAATACATTCATGAATTGCAAATAAAAACAGTTGTGGCTTGAAAAGAAATTGCGAGGGCTTAAAAAACTGAGGTCGAAGAGCAAGGAAAAATCAAGAGCACTATCATACAATTTATACAATCGTGAATAACAGTTGTAGTCATAAATTTACAGTCGTGATTTTCATGAGCAAGGACAAATCAAGAGCACAATTATACAATTTATACAGTCATAAATTTACAATCATGTTTTTCAGGAGAAAAATAGAGTTTCAAGTGAATACAAGCTAGGGAACGTTTTTAGTTTAGACAGTTCTATTCTTCAAATATCTAGGGAATGGAACTGTACACATCACAATTGCAACAAAGGACTGCCACTTTTTATTTACTCATTTCGGTAATACACAGTAGTATTTATTTTATTAAACGAAAATTCCCGTAGAAAAATATTTTGGTCTAAATTTTCAAACATGGAAAGTAAAAATACAAATACAACTTATGAATAAAAATTTGTGGGGCATAGTAAATGAGAAAGAGAAAGCACCCACCAAATGAAGAAGGTAGTGATAACAGTGACGAATATGTAATATAAAGATGTTGTAAACTTTGAAGACAAGATAGGATACAAGGTAGATGAAGCTCGATATGGATGACTACTCATATAGTTTGGGAGACTGGATCTTGGGAATTATACCCTCATGAGGGTCTTGACACAACTTGATGGAGCTTGTGGATAGCTCAATATGGATGGTTGTCCAATAATTTGAGAGATCTATGATTTGGGAGTTTGGTAGGTGGAATCTAAGAACTCAGGAATTCGGCTTGGGAGCTACACATTTACGAAGGTCATGAAACAACTTGATGGAGCCCTACCTAGTCAAAGTATTGTTTTCAGAGTGAAATCATGTGAAGATTACGTAGTTATGTTTGTTTCTAGCTTTGTTAAAACATTCGTTTTTGCTTTATGTAGGATAGCCTTAATAGGGGGTATTAGAATGTAAGGCTTATTTATAAGGATGTCATTAGTGATTTAACTAAGATATGGTTGTAACCGATTGTAACTATATCAATCGTTTTGTAACGACTTCATTCATAATATAATGACGGACACGCCACCTCCATAGTGTGCAATCTACCTTCTTTTTATTTGTTCCTTGTGCATGTTTTCCAACATACCAACCATTGTCTTCTATAGACAATCACTTTTGGAGAATAATGAAGTAAAGAAGCAACTCTGAATGTGGGTTACCCATTGTCGTGTTATAGGAGGATGGCTCTGGGAGACTATGCATAGATTATAGAGCATTAAATAAGATCACTTTTAAAAACAAGTATCCATTACCACATATTGATGTTCTAATGGGATTTTACTAAGTTGGATCTCAAGTCTAAGTACAATTATGTTCATACGAAGGAGGATAAATGGAAGACAAATCTTGAAAACAAAATAAGGTCTATATGAATGGTTGGTACTTCCTTTTGGTCAATGTAATGAATCTACTACATTTATGACCTTGATGAATAATATATTGAGGCCATTCATAGACATGTGTTATGATGATTTTTTTGGTTTTCAATGCTTACATGGGAGTGTTGAAGGAAAATCAATTTTCATGCAACATGAAAAAGTGTGATTTTGTATACAAAACAATCACTGGTCTGTTTTGGGAATGTGGTTGGAGGATAATTGAAATTTGATTCAGGCTATTACCGTTTGGCCCATACCCGAGAATGCTACGAAAACAAGGAGATTTATTGCAATAATTTAGTAAATGAGAATTCAGTCCATCATTATCCACAATAGCGATACCTTTACATGCAATTGCAACAATTGGTAAGATTTTTTACTACGGCAAGGAACATATTGGTGTTTTAGATTCTTGGAAATATTAAATTAATGATGCACATATGCTTGTTCTTCCTAATTTGCAGAGTAGTTACTTTACAAGTTGGAAAACCTACTCAACGAAGCACATTGCTCCAAAATTTTAGCACATTTTGGTGTTGGCAAAACCATGGCTCATTTGCAAAGGTACATATATTGGCCCAAAATGCAAGAACTACTCTTTAAATTCTTTTGAAGATGTACATGCCTCTACATTTACCTACTAGACCATTGAATAGAATCTCCATGAACTTAGTGGGAGGTTTGACCATGGTATGTGACTACTTGTATGTTTTTGTTGATAGATTTAGCAAGATACATGTTTTAATTCCATTTGAGAAAACAATTGAACAACACGAAGTAGTTGAGTTATTCTTTTCTAATGTTAACATACATTTATGTCTGCCTACGTCAATTATATCAAATACGGATTCAAGATTTATTAGGAAGTTTTAAACCACCTTATGGAGAAAGATGAAACACAACCTTCCATGCTCGAACAAATGCGAAAATTGAGGTTGTTAATTGAAGCATGATACAATTGATAAGATGTTATAACAAGAAGCATCTAAGGAAGTGAAATGAATATTTGGCATACAATCAACCTTCTTATAAGAGAAAATAGATTAGCAAAAGATGATCCCCATGGCTCCCCACAGCGGTATTTATCTTTTTTTCTATCACAACCCCCAAGTAAAGCACCCATATGGTTCGCCCCCTTTCTTTGGGTCTTATGTTTGCAATTTATCCCCAAAGAGGAGTTCACTCCACTTTAATTTTAATTTTTTATGATTTGCCAATTTTATTTCTTCATTGACTTTTACCGTTTTCCTCTTTAATCACTTTAAATGACATTATTATAAGTTGCTTTATAAAATAAGCATAAGAAATGACTTTAGCAACTTCAAATAAAATTCACCACCTTCTTCCCCTTTTTCACACCCCTTAAGCCACTGGGAAGAGAATTTGGCTAAGGGTCTTCGTAGGATTAATATCAAGAAGGGGACATTACAGTCGTCCCCTCCCAAAATTGTTTGTCCACAAGCAATTGTAGGTTGGGATGCTCCAAAAATGTTGCAACTTCCCAAGTGGCATCCTCCATTGGAAAATCCTTACAACAAACTAAATACTCTTTTATGCTCATGTTTCTCAATCTTCTCTCTTACATCAACGATAACTTTCAGAACCAAAATGAGTTTTCCTTCATCATCCTTGGGTGGGAAATCTGGAAAAGGAACTATATGTTGGCCAAGTGCTATTTTAAGGCATGAAACATGGAATACATTATGAATTTTGTTATGTTCCAATAGCTTGAGCTCATATGCTACCTCACCAACTCTTCTTAGCACTTTGTAGGGCCCATAAAAACAATATTTGAGTTTTTCCTTACCACTTTGCTTAATAGAAGTTTGCCTATAAGGTTGCAGCCTCAAAAAGACCATGTCATCCACCTCAAAACTCCTCTCTACATGATGTTAATCTGCATAGAGTTTTTGTTGATTTTGGGCATGTTGGAGGTTCTCTTTGCATATTTGTAACATTTCTTGACATTGATGTCCCAAATCTTCTGCCTTGGACACTCTACCATCAATTAGAATCACATTTATGAATGAAAAAGCATCATACCCATATAGAGTCTTGAAAGGAGTCATGTCAATAGACATCTGATGAGAAGCGTTGTAACAATACTCACACATATAAAACCATTTTTTCCATGAGAACTACTGCCCAAAAATGAAGCTTATCAAGTACCCTTCCACCCATTTATTAACTGATTTGGTTTTCCCATCTGTTTGTGGATGATAGCTAGTCCTTGGAGTCAACTCTGTACCTACCAATTTGATTTTTTTTTAATCAAAATTGACTCAAAAACTTGTTTCCCTATCACTCACAATATGCTTTCGTAGCCCATGCAATCTAAACACTTCTTTGAAAAAAAAACATCAGCCACCAATGGAGTGTCATACTTAGTTGGAAGTGACATGAAATGAGCAAATGTTGTGAGTCTATCAACCACTACAAACCCACAACTCTTACCTTAGACTAAGGGCAGCCTCGTGATGAAGTCCATTGATATGCTTTCCCATTTTTTATTGGGATTGGGTAGTGGTTGTAATAAACCAACTGGAAACACATGTTCTACCTTATTTCTTTGGCATGCAAGACACTCTTTAATATGTCGCAATACTTTATCTTTGAGGCCCTTCCAAAAATACATCTCTTGCTTGTTTATAGGTCTTCAAGAAGCCTTGGTGCCCCGCCAAAAGTGAATCATGGACAACCCTCAAAATGTTGTGTTTCGCCTTGGAATCTTGTACTAACAAGGCTCTATTCTTATAAACAATCAGCTCATCCACTACTTTGTATTTTTCAGCATTCAATGTACCTTCAATTATGGCGGTTGTGAACTCATTCTTGGCATATTCCGCTATGTTGTGAGCCTTCCATTCCGCTGCAATTTATGTTAGAGAACACAACATGGGCTTTCTAGACAAAGCATCAACAACTATGTTGTTTTCCCCTTTAACAAACTCAATGTCAAAATCATAGGCTTGGAGTTTACTTACCAATTTGTGTTGTCTATCATTCAAATATTTTTTCCCCAAAAAGTTCTCGAACTATTGTGATCAGATTTGACCAAAAATCTTTCACATACCAAATATTGTTTAAATTTAGTCAAGGCATGCATGATAGCCAACATTTCTTTGTCATAGATTGAAAACTTCCTTTCCGCTTCCTTAAGCTTTCTATTTTCAAAAGCAATAGAGTGTCCCCTTTGCATCAAAACAGCTCCTATTCCTTCTCCTGAAGCACCACACTCAAGTACAAAAGGAATAGAAAATTTTGGAACAACAAGTACAAGACATGTGATGGTTACCTTTTTCAAGTTGTCAAATGTAGTTTGGGTTGTTGCAGACCAACTAAAAGGTTTTTTCTTAGTTAAATCAGCCAAAGGGGTAGCAAGTTGGAAAAAACCTTTGAAAAATCTCATGTAGTAACTACATAATCCCCAAAATCCCCTCAAATGTGTCATAGTGGTGGGTGGAGGCCAATCCAAGATGGTTAGTATCTTTTGTTGATCCGCATGGACCCCTTTAGCATTAATAACATGCCCCAAATATAAAATTTTAGTCACACCAAATTCACACTTTGGTTCCTTGGCATAAAGTAATCGTTGTTCCAAAATTCCCAACACCATATCCAAGTATTGGAGATGCTCCTTCCATGTTTTGCTATAAACCAATATGTCATCAAAGAAGACGAGAACAAACTTCCTCAAATTTAATTAAACACATGATTCATAGAAGATTGAAATGTAGCTTGTGCATCAGTCAAACCAAAACGCATCACAAGAAACTCAAAATGCCCAAAATGACATCTAAAAGCAGTTTTGTAAACATCTTTTTCTCTTACCCAGATTTGATGGTACCCGAATCTCAAATCTATCTTGGAGAAATATGCAGCTCCATGTAATGCATCAATTAGTTCATCAATCATAGGTGTTGGGTACCTATTTATGATGGTCCTATTGTTCAATAAGCGTTAATCAATGCACATTCTCATAGTATCGTCCTTTTTTTTTACAAGAACCACCGAAGATGCAAAAGGACTAGAATGAGGCCTTATGTAACCCATATCCAAGAGCTCTTTGACCTCCTAAATTTCTTCTTTGTAGACTCTAGGATGACGGTATAGAGTAGTAATTACCTCCTTGGTACCTAGTTCCAACTCAATAGTGTGCTTAAACCCTCTATTTGGTGGTAACCCATACGGAAGACTGCCAAAAACCTTGGCATGTTTGTCACGGATGGCCTAAATATCTTTGTTATATTGATGTTGTTCCAAAATATGATCCGTAGAGATTACTGAACACTCAACTATCCAAGCAATCTGCCCTCAATGAAATATTATTTCCATCATTTTTGCAGTTACAGCCATGGGAGCTCCATTTGCCATACCATGCAAAAACTATCTCTTGGTCTACTGATTTTAACTTTAGCTCCATTGTTTGATAATTTTGTGTTAATTCTCTAAGAGAGTGCAACTATTGTACACCCAAAACCAAATCAATTTCTCCAATACCAACCACATAAAACTCATATATCACCTTATCCTTACCAAGACTGATTTTCAGTTGTGTTATCTTCTTGGTACAAGGGATTGTAGGGATTGTGAAGCCATCTGCTACCATGACATTGAAACCTTTGAAATCTTCTAATGGCAGCCCCAATTTTTTAATAAATTATGAGTTGCACCACTCTCTATCAAAACAATAACTCTCTTGCCTCTTAATTCTCCTCTTACATAGGAGTGGTACCTTGGAGCTCCGAATAGTGTAGCGAGAGTACTATCCAAGTGGTCAAATTCTTCTTTCTCTTGGTTTCCATCTTCATAGGGCTCTTCCTCTTTTTCTTCTACTTCTACTTCTTCCCCCTCATATGAAATTACCTCTATGTAGTGCACTTGTCCCTTACCCAAGCAACAATGGTCGGGAGTCCAGGGATCCTTGCATGAAAAACAAGATTTTTTCTTCTTAATTCATTCCTTGTATTATCAATTTCTTTGTTGTTCCTTAGAGGCTCCCTTTGTGGTGTCATACCCCACTGAAATGGCTTCCTTGTTTGGCTAATAGGGGTTGTTTTTGGCTGCCCTTGAAATGGGAGTCTAGGCTGCCCCAACGAAGTCCCTCTTGGCTTTCCAAAGAACAAATTTATACTCTTAACACATGAAGATTCCAAATTCAGCGATCTCTTGATGGCATCTTGAAGAGAAGGCTCAAAAGCCTTTACCAAGCCCCTAACAAGTTCGGTCAAGCCTTCTATGAATAAAACAACCAACCTTCTTTCACTCACATCTGGAACCGTGACTGCAAGTTTTTGAAAATCAGCAACATACTCATCTTCTGAAGTCTCTTGTTTGAGTTGTGCCAACTCTCTAAAATGCACTTCCGGATCCTTTCTATCAAACATTTCTATTAGCCTTTGACTGAACTCATCAAGAGTGGTAATAGAACCATGTCATTGTGTAATTATGTCATAATACCACAATTGATGAGCCGCACCCTGTAAATGCGAAGTAACAAATTTGAGGACCTCTTCTTCATACACGGGGTTTAATGACAAATAAGTGTCCAATTTTGTTACCCATAATGTCACTTATCAGTATCATCATATGTAGGAAGAGTAATTTTACCCAATCTATGTTGGATATCTCTTCTTGGCTCTTGATGACTCGCCTTAATTTTCTTTGGTCCTTCACTCCGCCTTACTTAGCAAAAATCTCTAAAATAAAGCAAATTTCTTGTGTTGTTGCTCGAATATGCATATTCTTCCCCATACAAATCCAATTCCTCAACAATTACAAGTGTTGGTGGTTGTTCTAACTCCACTTGTGGCTCTTCTCTTTGTAGGAAATTGAAACGGAAAAAATTTAGAGGGGGTCTTTCTTGAGACCCTCTCTCCATGATTGGCAGAAGAGCTTCCTTTACCATGATTACCTTGATTTCCTTGGGGGTTCGGTCTGGGAGTGCTTAGCTCATGTATAGATCAACTCAAATTAGCAATAGCTCCTACAAAGGATTCTCTTAGATCCCTCTAAGCTTACAACAAATGGTTTTGCAATTCTTTGTTACCTCTAGTGAACATTTCATTCAAATAGCTCATCTCATCTGTTGGTGGAAGTCTTTCTCTATCACCCACACCTTACTTTCTTGGAGTTCTTCTTGAGTAGTGATATATAAAACCCTCTTCACTTGTGTCCATGCAAAATTGATTGTCTCCTTCACAGGTCGGGATAATCATATAAATCGAAATTATATAAACTGAAAACTCCACAAAAATTGAATTATAAAATGATGTCAAACTGTCAATACAAACAATAATGAACATCAGACTGAAAATAGCTTTCATTGATGCAAATAATCACTTTCCAAGTTACCCACAAGGCCAAAAATGGCAATTTAGGGTCTAAGAACAACCTTTAAGTGACATTATTACAAGTTGTTTTATAAAATAAACATAAGAAATGACTTTAGCAACTTAAAATAAGAGTCACCACCTTCTTCCCCTTTTTCACACCCCTTAAGCCCCTGAGAAAAGAATTGGACGAAGGGTCTTCATAGGATTAATATGAAGAAGGGGACATTACAATTTTAAACCACCTTATGAAACAAGATGAAACACAACCTTCCATCCTCGAATAGATGGGAAAACCAAGGTTTTAAATTGAAGCATAATACAGCTGATAAGATGCTATAACAAGAAGCACCCAAGGAAGTGAAATGAATATTTGACATACAATCAACATTTTGATGATAGAGCAGTGCTTACACACACTGATAAGTCATATTTCAAAGCAAGTTTAGATTATTTGCCTACTGACCCAATTGATGTTGCATTGGTACAACAAAGAGAAGGGGATGCACTAGACTCTGGGGTTACAAGGGATGCAAAATTGATCGAGAGGATTAAACAAATCCATCTCAAAAGTGTGCATGAACAATTGGAGAATTCTGAAGCCAAGTTTCAGGCATGACCAACACTGTCAAGAACACACATTCAAGGTATCCCTGTACTTGAGCAAGAGTAGACTCCAAGGGCAAACTAGCAAGCTCAAACCTCTAAGATATGGACACAGTACCATCTTGGAGCAAATTGGAGAGAATGCTTTCAGGTTTGAACTATCTTCATTCATTAAGATGTATAAATCAGTCAATTATAAGAACTTGCATCTATACGAGCCATCTCTGTTGGATTAAGAAGAACTACTACTCTCTATTGAAGACTTCGGTTTGGATGCACAATAAGAGTCGCAAAAGATAACATTGCAGAAGAAAGTCAGAGACATAAGGGGACCAAAAGAGTCTTAACATAGCGAAATCAAGGGAAAGACGACAAGCAAAATGGAAGCTCACGAACGAAATGAGAGAACTCTTCCCACATCTCCTAAACCACTAAACATTTGTGGGACCAAAAACCTCCCAAGAAATGGAGCTATAATCCATGAAAATCCAAAACAAAGACAACTCCATTAAAACACCAAGATTTGATCAGAAACAAACCAGAAAATAGAGAACGTTTAACATAGTGGGAAAATTACCAAAAGCAACAGGTTGGTAGCTGCATTGGTAACTTCGTTTTTTGGCATGGCGGTTGCCCATGTGTCATGTTTATTTCACCCGTGCGCAATGAGAATAGAGTAACAGAAAAAAATGATGTCGCTTCTAATTCCATGACACTTGGGAGTCCTTCAGTGCACAAAAGGAAACTTCCAATGTTCTATTGATAAGAGGTATAAGCCCAATTTTACAGGAATGTTCAGAGTGTAAGAGGAAGATTAGAGAGTTCAGCTGGTTGTAACAGCATAACTAGTTTAGTGCAAAGAGTAGCTGAGTGAGTGTGACAAAAGGAAGATTATTGTCTATGCTTTATATGAGCTCTGTAATTGCTTTTAAGTTTTACCCAAAAGAAGATGGGAAAGTTTGAGCATTTGCCACTTCCAGCTACTATTCCCCGCATTAGAGTTTCCAAGTTAAAATTTATGTCAATCTTATGTGTGGTTGTTTTTTATGTGTTCATTTTTTTTAATACAACTGCAACATTGTTTCATTTCCAGCCACTAAAAATAACACTAACTCCAGCACTTTACACATTCTAATCCCTGTCAATTTGAAGTTAAATTCAAGTAGGACAGGACATACAATTTAAATTCCCAGCAAGCATAGTATCTTGAGAGATTATAGATCATCCTCCTACTTTTGTTTTCTTCCCTTCTGTGTCACTAATCTAAAATATTTTTTCATCACATAAGCAGAATGCAATGGTTGCATGTTCTTAATATTAAACAACGGCTGTTGCTACACCTAGAAGACAAATTCATTCATGTCTTTGTCAACAGTCTTCTTCCTCCTATAACAGTCTCTGTATCTCTACTACCACTCTCTAGTGCTCAACCTCATGTCCATTTTCCTTGTACATTTCGCAAATCAATGTACCTAAAATAAATCCAGGTAATAAGGTCATCAATAGGTTGACAAGTTACTTCCCTGCTAGATTCTCATCCATTTCCTATACAGTAAAGTGGTTGTCCTTCACTGCTTGTTGCACGTTTTCATTGATTGCAATCTGCCAGAGTGGCTGAAATCTTCAGTTAATTCATCTTCTCTTCATCAATTTGCTTTGTTTTAGTTCAAATTCTGAAACCATTAATAACTTCTCTATGTTTTTTTAACACTTTATTTTCACACTAAATTATGACCTCAAAGGGAGACAGGAATGTGGAATGACAATGAAATGCACATAGGTAATTAGAAAGATACACAACAATTATAAATGTAAAGCAATGGAAATTATTCATCATGCATACATACATGTTCCAATATACAAAGAATTAACACAATCATTTATGAGACACGGAAATATTGGAAATGGGAATGTTCTCAGCAGATTCATAAGCAATGTACAATATGTCCAATGATCACAGGCTTCGCAATTCCATGGATATAGCTTGACTTGTATGACGATAGGGCACCAGTAGTTGGAAACAACCAACATGATCAATCATCACTCAAAAATGCAAAAAGCACCTATGTAAATTACTTGAAGATGAAGATTTGATCATTCCTATGTTTCATTAATATCTTACTCACCACACGTCCACATCTAATTGACGAGTATAATAAATTGTCGAGCTGTCTATCTTCTAAGACCATATTCTTGTGAAGGTTGTTTACAAATGTGTGGAGGGACCACTGAAAATTTGGATCATAAAGTACAATAGGAACATTATACCCGTTGACCAGGTGTAGACTATGAAATGTTGTTGACGTGTGTCTCTTTAGTATTTGCATCATCCCTACAAACTGGGCTTGAGTTTTCCAAGTACGCTCGAGCCATATTTAGCATCAATTCAACTTCCTTTTTACACTGAAAATAATTAACTTGCATAAGGAAAAATGAAATTAAGATTTCTACTTAGAGAGGATACTAAAATACACAAATAACACACCTCATTGACTGCACCAGCCTTTATTTTAGACTGCATCACACACCATTTCTTGAAATGTGCACCTGCAAGGAATGTTGCCACCTTACTATTGGCTTTAAACGTATCTTCCAATAAAATCCAGGCTTACTAACAAATAAGAGAAATCCTGCACATTTAATTGGATAATACATACCAACAGCAATATCTATTTTACAAGACGAGTTAGATATTGTTTCTACCTTCCATCTAGCATGAACCTTCATGACAAAATCAGAATCAGTTACAAAACGAGACGCTAAAACCAGAATGATTTGTTCTCAAGCCGGGAAAGGAAAACAATAATTATGATATCAAAAAGAATAAAATAAAGCAGAGTTAAAACGGTGACATGTTATTTATAAGAAGTATGATTTACACCTCAAAGTATGAGCCAAAAGGAACATCATGTGCTTGTTGTACCGTCTCAAATACCTGAATAAGAAAGACAATCGTACAAGTATCAATCTAATGAAATACAACTAGTTTTTTAGTGGTTACCATTTACGAACAATCATAAAAGTAATTCATTCCATACCAAAATACTTTGATTAGCAGAAAAAGCTGCATGTTGCCACTCTGTCATTGCCGTGTCTGGAGGGCACATAGGATTGTTACATATTGACCTAAAGGATAATTCTCGAAGTAGGCCACTATACTGGTCAGCGGCATGCCATTGTTCCAACTGTCAAACAAAGAATATCAGTTGCAAAAATGGATTTGGGGATTATCTGTTGCCAAATAGCCAGCCTGTTTTGTCCAACATAAAAAACTACCTATTAATAAATATTACTCCAGCACTAACACATCAAACTGATGATCAATGCAAAATTGGCTAGCACTATTAAAATATTTTGTAAATATTACAAATGAGGCCAAACTTAACAGTGGATTATACCATTAAAAGAAAAAGAAAAACTGTTGCCTACATCTACTACCCGTAAGGTTGAGGGTCCAACTTTACATATATGCACCAGTCAATGGACTCAGTAGCAGTAGGCATGATAAATATGCCTTTTGGCCATCTCCTTCTCTACGATGATATCAATGGTCACATCCTATGTCACCACATTCGAATTCGTGGAAGATAAAATTCATAAAATATTCGTTACTAAAAAAACTTGAGATTAGATTCGACTAACAAAAATATACTTGTATTTTTAAAAAATAAAAAATATAAATATATAATAAAATGTAAAATATAAATATTATTTATAAAACGTAAATATAAAAAATAAAAGCTAAACTAAAAATTAATTATAAAAAGTTGATTACTTTGAATATACGGAGTTTGAAGGGTTCCCCTTCAAAAGTTCAAGAACTTTGAAGAATGATAAATAATGAGCATCCTATGATAGTTTGTATCCAGAAGACCAAAGGCTTCATTGATCTGATGACCATGCTAGCTGAAAACCTATGGCCCAGAGCTAAACACCTATCTATAAGCTCTCATGGAGCTTTGGGAGCTATGATCTCTTTTTGGGACCCAAGAATGATTACTCTCTTAGACTCGTGTGCGAGTAAGCGTGTATTATGCATGCATGCCTATTCTAAAATGAAAGACTAGGAGTTTTTAATTTTTAATGTTTATGCTCCTCTGGTTATGGAAGACGAAAGACAACAATGGCAGGCTATGACCTCTATTATCCAATCATTTCCTCATTTGCCTCTTATCTTGGGCAGGGATTTCAATACTATATTGAATATCCAAGAGAAATAGGCGGGTAATCCCCATATTGATGCTAGTTCGATTATCATGACTCAATTCATTCAGACTCATCAGTTGGTGGATGTGCCTCCTACTAATGGTATGATGACATGGTCTTATAGAAGGCAGGGTCAGGAGTGTATCTTGGAGAGATTGGATTGATTTATGATCTTAGAAGAATGGTGGGTTAGGGGTTGTGTTCCTAGGACAATGATTCTAAATAATAGTGGTTCAGAGCATTGGTCGGTATGCTTGGAAATTGGTAGAACTTTTCCATGCAAATCTCCTTTTAGATTTCAACTCATGTGGCTTCATCATAAAGATATTGCTAAATATGTGTAATGTCCCTTTTTTCCACTTAGAAGCTGATATTTGGTCTTCTTGCCATTCCTTCTCTGTGGCAAAGAAGAAAAGATGAAGGAGAAGAACATTGAGCTCCCGTGTGATATATTTTTACTGATATTTAATATTTTTCTTTAGTACTTTCTTTCTTATGTCAGGTCGGTTGGGTTTTAAAGAATAAATAGTAGCTAATGAAGAAAAAGAACCTCTTTAAGGGGTCAACCTTGCCTTTTTGCACTTTGGCACAAATTAAAGGATATAAAAGAGGAGTTAAGGCATCATTTTCACACGGGTCTTGGTGCATTTTATTATACTTGGGCAAAGAGAGCTAGTTGATCCTTGATCATCTACTTGAGGACAAAAACCCTCTTGTGAGGCCTCACTGAAGGACGAAAACCCTTCATCATCCTTTGGTATTGATGGAAGAATTGATTTGAAGATTTTTAGTGTAATTTCTAGTTGATATTGTAATTATTTTTGGTGGAGCGATCTACCTTGGGTAGGGTTTGGGAACATTGAAGAAGAATTTGACAAATCTGGTTTCACAATCTGATTTGTAATATTTTTAAAGGCTGGAATCTTAAGTTTGATGATTTTTGGGGTTTCTATGCCCTAGATATCTAATTTTTATTGTGGCTGCAATTTCCAGAATATATTTAATTTCCAGCAGTGTTCTTTGCTTTTCTTGGTCGATTTGGCTTGTAAAATTCTAAAAATCGTATATAAAATATTGGTGAATTAATTGGTGATGTTTCATGGTGATTTTGGTAATTTTTGGTGCAAGTAGAAGTCGCTGATTTTATATTTCAGTCTACTGCAATTTCATTTTCAGATCTACATTTTGAATATTTGATTACAACCCTCAAAAGGGACATTAGAGTGGTATCAAAGCACGGATCTTCAAAAGGCCTAGGGTATCAAGTTTGAAGAATTGATTGCACGGAAGGGTAAGATCTCTATTTTTTATGGCACTAACAAACTTTCAGTGAGATCATGGTTGTCAAAATTGGAGACATACTTGCAATCAAACCCTATGTGTGTGGAGGATGCCCTGGAATTCATCCCTTGTCATTTGGGAGGGATAGCAAGGGATTAGTGGTACTATGTGATAGAGACCCAAGGAGAAGATGTGGTTTGCTTCTTGGATGATTTTCAGTGAAACGATCATAGGAAGTTTCGATATGCAAGCTTTCAAGGATGAGCCCCAAGGTAATAGTTCATTGATATTTAATGATATTCCTTTGGTTTCTAATGATTGTATGGGGCAATGTGTTGAAGAAAATTCAGATTTGCATAAGGATAAAAAGGATGAGGTTGGGGACTCAAGCACAAGCCATGAGGATGGTACATGCATCTGTGTACAACTTATGGATGATTGCATGGCAAAGTTAGCTCCAATTGTTGAAGATAAGTGGCTTCAAGGGGGGCATAACATCAAAGGGATCAACACATTGGATAGTGTAACATGGACGGATAGCCCACATTTTGGTATGTACACTTCCGGATTATTGTTTCTATCTTTGCTTTTATTGGGACATGTCTTGAGAAATGATAAGAGGATACTAAAGGAAACGATAAGCTTGCAAGATCCTAATAGCATGCACATGAAGGAATGGGATCTAGGTGATCCTAAAGGAGAATTGGTGAAGAGCTTTCCCCCTCCCAAAGGCTATGGTATGTTTGAAAATATAATTAATTCCTTCTTTCATTTGATTCATATGTCAATTGTTATACATTTGCCTAGAAAGGAATTTTGGGATCATGATGATGAATGCATCAAAGACAACTCACCCAAATTGATAAGGGCAAGGAGAGAATTTCTCCATGAAGGTCCGAGGATCACAATAGATGGAATTGTTGGTCTGTACATAACAACTGGTAAAAGGAAGGTCATTTGAGAGAAATTTCAGCCCTATGAAAGCTCAAGGACATGGGAGTGTTGTCAAGCAAGTATCAAGCAAAGGAGGTAAAAGACTTTGGGTTCTTCTTGATATTCCTTTGTTTTTTGATGATGGCATGTGGACAATTACTAAAGAATCTTGGAGGCATAAGCAAAGTGATGGACATCATGAACAAAAAGGAAGAAAGGAGGACTATGTGCTCTTTCTTATATGGTTACAATGTTCTCATCCTCCACCATCTACGAGACCAATTTGTGTTGCAAAGGAGCCTCAAGAGTGACAACCGGAAAGCAAAAATTCATGGAGGTAAAGTATTTTTCAAATATTTCCTAAGTGCTAGTTCTAACTCAAAAATTCTGAGTTTAAGGAAGGTTAAGGGCAGCTCATTACTCAAAGGGGTTTCAAATTCACTGCTCCCCAACATGCCAAAACAATTCACATTTTTAGAAAGGTATGTTGACTGTATTTCATGGTTCTTTTCTATGTTCTTGTTGGGCATTTACTCTAATAATCAGCCTATGCCAAGAAGAAGGAAAATAGAAAGTAATGGGTGTAGCCAAAAATGCAAAGTATGTGTTGATTTCTATGTGAAGGCTGATTTGGGTGTGGTGCTTGGAGTTCAAGGGTGGCATTCGTTGGGAGAACACACTCTCAACTATCAAAGCATGAAGATAAGCCACATAGACAAAGGTAAGAAGGTCTCTATGCAAGGTATGCTTCCAGAAACACTTGAAATTTGTTATTTGGTGGAAGGTACCATTTCATGTGAGCCATATTTATGTCCTTTATCAAAAATTACAGTGGATTGGAAAGCATTAATTTCAGTTGAGTATGCAAAGCATAAGTTTGCTAGTGATGTCTTTGAAGGAGAAATGAGTTGATGAGAAGTACAAGGTGACAAGCAAGATGGGTAAGGTTTGTAACATAAGCATGGAGAACATTATTTTTAGATCTCCTTTCATCATATTTGCTGATTGGCACAAGGAAGCAGCCATAATGAAAGATAATTTTCAGATTTTCATAGCATTATGGGTCACCATTGAAACTCTTTCAGCTACGGTTCACTTCAATTGAGAGTGATATGCAGATTTTCAGGTACAGATTCATCAATTCGAGGAGGTTGGGATGCAACAGTTGATGGGTAGCTTGGAAATCCCGTTTGGGTGTTCCAAACACCCCACTTGAGGTAACCAAAAGATCTTCTATAGCAAGGTCACCTTTCCGGTTCATCAATTTTGAGACACTTGTTTGTTGCTTCCTCATTTGTGTGATTATTGTGGAAGAATGGAAAATAGTATGGTGTGCATTTCAGAGTATCATAGGACAACCCATTCGCATGATATATGAGTGCCTCACATGCATATTGTTTGGTTGCTTGGGGTCATGATTTGGGTTCCAAAAACCCACCCAATCATTGGAGAAGTTTGGGAAAATATTGCACTTTGCATTGAGGGAAGGAATAAGCATGTTCAGAGGAAGCCATTAGAGATGGTAATTTTCAGATTTTCAAAACTCTTCTAATCACCCTTGATGAATGTCCAGTTGTTGTCATTTCATTGGATGGTAGGATGCACATTTTCAGTCATGAGTTGGACGAATTGTGGGGATTATGGACAGTGGTAAGCATGCAGCCCTGAATACTTATTTATGGTATTCAAAGTATTTATTTTTGGGGTAAGGAAGGAATGCAAGAATGTTGTGTTAAGGTCTAACATGTTCGCTGATTTCAATCATGAGCTTGTTGATCTTCATTTTCCAGCCCATGTAAGACAATTTTTAGTATTCACAAATTTGGTTTTCCCTATGAGATTTCAGTTTGGTAGTTATGTTATGGCTATTGGGATGAGATTGCAAAAATCAGGTTTGGAACTACCATTTCCAGTCATGAACAGCATGTATGTATATTCATTTTTTGAGTGCATTCTCCCATGGCCTAATGAGGGAGAAAGATTTCAGTTGAATGAAGGGGAACCAAATCAGATCATGGTATGACATTTTCGGATTTGAACATTCCGATTTTCGAGTGGAACAATGTCATGACTTACAGCAGAGTTATGAGGAAACAGCTATTGAAATTAAGAGAAATCCTAGTGTGGTTGCGGATAGCTTTATCAAGGATGCCACTTCCTGCTTCATTAGAGGATGTGAAACGGGTCAAAATGAAAGATGAGCAAGAAAAAGTTGTTTGCAGGATGTAACGCAGTTTGCAATTGCTTGAGGACAAACAATTTTGGGAAGGGAGGACTGTAATGTCCTTTTTTCCACCTAAGAGCTGGATATTTGGTCTTCTTGCCATTCCTTCTCCTTGGCAAAGAAGCTAAAGATGAAAGAGAAGACCTTTGGGCTTCTGTGTGATAATATATTTTATCTAATATTTAATATATTTCTTTAGTGCTTCTCTTGCTTATGTTGATAGGTCGGCCTGGGTTTTTAATTAATAAAATGGAAGCTAATGAAGGAAAAGAACATCTTTAAGAGGTTGGCCTTTTCGTATTTGAACATTGGCGCACAAAAAATGAAGGATATAAAAGGGGAGTTAGAGACTTCATTTGCACACGGGTCTTGGTACATTTTATTATACTTGGGCAAAGAGAGCTTGTTGCTTCTTGGTCATCCACTTGAGGACGAAAACCCTCTTGTGAGGCCTCATTGAAGGACAAAAACCCTTCATGTGGCTTGGGTGAAAGACGAAAACCCTTCATCATCCTTTGGTATTGATGAGAAGAATTGATTTGAAGATCTTCATGTAATTTTCATCTGATTATTGTAATTATTTTGGGTGGAGCGGCCTACCTTGGGTAGGGTTTGGGAACATTGAAGAGGAATTTAATAAATTTGACATGTAATCTGATTTGCACTATTTTTAAAGGCTGGAATCTCAAGTTTGGTGATGTTATGGGGTTTCTATGCCCTAGATATCTAATTTTTATTGTGGCTGCAATTTCTAGAATATATTTAATTTCCAGCAGTGTGTTCTTTGCTTTTCTTAGTCGATTTGGCTTCTAAAATTCTAAAAATCATACATAAAATACTGGTGAATTAATTGCTGATGTTTCATGGTGATTTTGGTAATTTTCGGTGCAAGTAGAAGTCATTGATTTTATATTTCAGTCTGCTGCAATACCATTTTCAGATCTGCATTTAGAATATTTGATTAAAACCCTCAAAAGGGACATTACAATATGTCCAGCAATGGTGGTTGGAAGCAAAGCCCAAGCTTGGAACTCAAATGTTTATGTTTGTCAAGAGATCGTCATAATTAAAACTTGGAATTGGAATGAGTTTGGAGATATTAAGTAAAAAAAACAAAGATTCTTGATCAACTTCTTAGGAAATTTTAGTATTCACATAGTTTGATATTACCATATGGTAAAATAATACTTACGGTTATATTATATTGTTAGTCTAATATATTGCAAACTATATTTGTAATATATTATTGTTTGTATTACGCGTCAAACAACCCCCCCTGATTCTAGGAGAGAATCGTGGATTGTTGACCCCTATCTATAGGACTTAGTTTCTTATATATTTGTATGTGTGAATGTAAAAGACATCCTGAATGAATCAATAGAAGAATCAATATTTCTTTGTGTTAAATTTTTATGTAGAGCTCTTAGAATACCATCATTTGGTATCACTGCAATCTATGCCTCAGGCTTATTATGGAGAAATAGTTTGAGAAGAGGAAACACCATTTAGATTGTTGTCTCAAATCATGAGTTCAATTATTTTGATGAGAATGCTTATACAATATTTTTACTAGCATTATCAATATAATATTCGTTGTAGAACCCTGTTAGCTAACCCGTCTCATTGGATTTTCCTTGCTTCTGGGTCTTTGGCGTTATAGTACACGTTTGGTCGGGTCTTCATTCCCCCGCGGATGTTCTGCTCTGGCACCTTTTAACAACTGGTGAGGGACAAGTTTACAACTAAGCCAAAGTTTGTGTCAGATTAAAGATCTTGTTAAAAAATCTCCGCTCCTCAATATCCAACGCTCAATTCTTATTTTAATCTGATGGACTTAGCATGTTGTCAACGATGGTGATCAATTGAGTCATGTGTGAAGTATGCTGTTAAAAGGAATCCAACTATGCCTAGAATTCGTCTTCATCTCTTTTTATTATTTTATTGCAAAGCTTTGGGTAATATGATCTGGATCCAAATTTGCATTTGATCCTGTAGAAGTATATTATGAGAAAGAACTATTGTAGGAAATAGATGAGATTATTGAAATGTTTGCACCAGACATGGACTGGTCAGTAAGGATCATTATAGCCATGCAAAGAGTTGTTGGTCTCACTTTTTAAGGTGCTTCTTATTATGCATGCTTTCCAACAAGTATGAAGCAGCTTGTTGGACTTTTTGAGTGTTCAGCTATCCGATCGTCGATCCAGTATTGTAATGTCGCTTAACAAATACAAGAACATGATAATTATGTTTCCATCAACATCAATGTGTGCCTTCAATTATGGCAAACAGATATGTCTCTGTCAGAACTTAACATTGAACCCTCTTATTGCAAATATGGTCTCATTTCTAGCACAGTCTCCAACTGTTTCAAGTATCCGCCATTCAAGCTCGAGTGCAAATCTATCACAGCTAAATGGTAGACAATCACGCAACTGAATTTGGTAGTGTGCTTTTATTTATTTTTGCAATAGTTATTTTATAATTTCTTTAGGATTGCCTTTACGGAAATTTAGTGGTATGTTTGGTACGAAATATTTAATTGGATTAGAATATTAGTTTGTTTTAGATTAGGTTTTATAAGTGGTGTGATTTGTGTAAAGTTGAGTCGAGACATTTTGTGTTGTGTATATCAGTGTTGTGTCTATAATAAATAAGTGTTATTATGAAAAATAAGAGCGTCAAAGTTAAGTGTCATCTTGTAAAATTTAAATTGTTGTCGCCTTCTCTATTCTCTCATCTCAAATAGTGTGTTTAGGTCAATTTTTGGGTCATTCTAAAAACTGTAAAAAAAAAATTGCCTTACGGACGCATTTTCAGTGTTACCTGACGTCCGGCAAAATAAAGTGTTTCACATTGCGGGAGGGAAGAAAAAAATAAGCTCAATGTGGAAACAAATGTTCTTCATGTTCGCATTCCGCTAAGTTAGTAACACGTATACTGGAGGACAGAGGCATCGAAGGATGGAGGTCAATCAGCAACCTCTCGTCAGTCACCAACGACAAGGCCACACCAAGTTGTGGTGACAATGTGTTTGTGAGTTTGCTTTCAGTATTTGAGTTCCAGTTTCAATTATCTGCAGTATGATTTTAGAGTTCCTGTTGTGTGTTGAATAAGTGGAAAATTCACATTGAGGGGGAGAACATGGTCTCAATGTTCCGTTTCCTTTTCTTCATTTTTCATATTTGTATTCAGTGGGCAAAATTTTCCAAAATAATTCCCTGATGTAAAAATATAGTGGAAAAGATGAAAGCACAAGGAAAAGAAGCATCATGATATTTAGGTTGTTGGTTGTCCTGTAAAACCATTTGTATGTTTTGGGTTGTTAGTTGTCCTGTCAAACCATCCTTGCAGGCTGTGAAGCCAGGAAATGCCAAGGGGGGTCACATTTTAGGCTTGAAACGTGCACAAAATGCCATAGAAACGTGTCAGATGTCTCCGGAAATGTCTAGCACATTTCCGCCGCTTTTTCAATTTTTTAAGCATTATAACTTTTTTAAAAATAAAAAATAACTTCATTTAATGAACCTAAACCAACGTCTGGCACGTTTCCGCCACTTTCATTTTTTAAAGCATCATAACTTTTAAAAAAAATAAAAAATAACTTCATTTAATGAACCTGAACCTAATCTACCTACCTAGACTTGCTAAAGACTATTCCTCAAAGCTATATAATGACATCTTTGGTACATTCTAAATCACACTCTCATTTTGTCTCTTGCTAAATTTAATTTTCATTAAACTAACATTTAGCATTGTGAAGAGACAAAGAGACATCAAGAAGCAGCTTGAAGGAAGAGTTTAGGAGGTGTTGTTAAGAGCTAAGAGCATCAAGGAGGAATTTCAAAGCAGATTTGGGAGGGATAAACTTCAAGGATGAAAAACCAGGTAGTTTTCAAGTTTTTTTTTGCTAAAGAAAATGTTAATGTGATCAATGATCATGAATGATGTGTGCAAAGAAAATGTTAATGTGATCAATGATCACGAATGATGTGTTGCTAAGAGCTAAGAGCATCAAGGAGGAACTTCAAAGCAGATTTGGGAGGGATAAACTTCAAGGATGAAAAACCAGGTAGTTTTCAAGTTTTTTTTTGCTATAGAAAATGTTAATGTGATCGATGATCACGAATGATGTGTGCATAATGCACACATCATTCATGATCATTGATCCTGATATCAATATGTAGTTTTAATTTAGTAATTTTTAAACTCTGCTAAAAATAATGTAACATTTCCTTTGCATGTTTTTAAATAAAACGTATATGTTGTTATTTTTAAATTAAAAATATCATCCAAACTCTGTGTATGCTCTCACCTCGCACCTATACGATGAACTTGGTGATCAAAAGCAGAATAGCAAACGTAGGGTTTCATTTTTTTGCTATTTTTAGATTTTTTTTGTATTTTTTAAATTAAAAAAATCCAAACTCTGTGTGTACTCTCACCTTGCACCTATACAGTGAACTTGGTGATCAAAAGCAGAATAAGATGCATAAGGTTTAATAATTTAATTCTTTTTGCTATTTTTTAAAACTAAGTTTATTTCAGCTTTTTGTAATTAAAATTAAAAAATTCAAACTTTGTGTATGCTCTCACCTCGCACCTATACGGTGAACTTGTGCGATCAAAAGCATAATAGGATGCGTAGGGTTTAAAATTTTAATTCTTTTTGCTTTTTATAAAAGTTTATTTTGTTTTTTTTTAAATTAAAAAATCCGAACACTGTATATGCTCTCACCTCGAGCCTATACGGTGAACTTGGTGATCAAAAGCACAATAGGATATGTAGGGTCTAGTTTTATTTATTGTTATCTAAGTTTTTGTTTCTATTTTTCATTGTAGGTTTGATTTTTTGAGATATAAAAACATAAATGGCATCCAATTTAGCTTTAGTGGGGAGGGCATGGGGAAGCAAGCCAAAGTGGGGGTGTGGATCCCACATTAGATCTTAAAGCTCCTCTTTGGAGACATGTGCATAGTGGTGGAGTACCTTGCTGGCGGTGGCTCTCAAGTTTGGATATGCCATCATTGCAATATACAATTCAAATCCTCATATACCCAACTCAAAGTTCATTTAATGGGGCAAATACGGGAACAGGGATTCGAAAATGTTCCAAGGTTGAAAGGAAACATATTTTGGCATATATTAAAGAGCGAGAGGAGGCTGATTTGTAAGCTTCGAGAGCTAGATTTAAAACTCGTTCCTTTGCAAAATAGAAGTTCAGAAAAACTACTCACCCCATCAAACCATCATTTTATTCAACCTCCAACTTGACAACTCACATTAGATAAGATAAGATAAATATATTAATGTCCAACGAATGACCACAAAAGATAGATCAATGGGACTGCAGTCCAAAGAATAGCAATTTGCAAGCGGGGAAGACTCGAAAAAGTTCCCGAGAAAGAAGAAACAATAAGAGAAGCTCCAAGCAAAAACCCCAAAAAACAAAACCCTTCAAGTGGGGTCACCATATTGGAAACAAATGGGAGAAGGAAAGCAGATGAAGAGAATGGAGGGGACGGATAAAAGCCCTAGTCATGAGAATGGTGAGTCACATCCCTCCTAACATTCAAAGCGACAAGAAGTAGCTACTGATGGAATGGCTACTTTGCAGCCAATTAGGGATTCGATGGAAGCCCCCTCCCCCGTATCTATTATTTCTAATGGATAGAACAGATGCCCGAAATAGGCGAGTAGATCTACATTGCCCTCTGAGACGTGTATGCTACTGAGCCGGCTAGTGTTCTTAAGGGGGATCTGTGAGGTCTAGCCGGGAACGAACTCAATTTATTGCCCTGTAATAAGATCAGAGTGGCTATTGCCGTCAGTGGTCCCTCAAAACGTTGTCCAAGTCATCACCGGAAATGCTAAAGATTGTAAGCTATCTCGTGGAAATGACTCTCGTAGAGGTGGAGATATGAGACATATTTTGGATCCTAGAGCTGCAGTAGACTCCTTGGATATAGATGTTGCTAAGGCACCGCTGGCCAAATACCTGAAGAAGAGGAAATCTGATACCCCTCAAATGAGGCATTGAAATCGTCCCCTGATCTCATGGTAATGGGGCAGCCGAAGATGAAATGTTCCTCAATCTCAACCTCCTAGGAGGCTACAGAGCCTGCAAAGTCTTCCCTTGCTCAAGGATGTGATCCGTCTCATAACACAATCTGTGGGATCCCACCCGAAACTGACCCAGGGGTATGCTGAGGGCATGCATCCAATGGTGAAAGGTGTACTAGGGGCGGGTGATGGAGTCCGTCACCAATCATCAACAACATGCTCTAGATAAAAGGCCATTTAGGAACAATATGCCATGATTTTATAAAACCCAAATCAGATCTGAATAAAGTCACCTGTAAATATCCACTCTTATGGACCTAGCTAGCAAATACTTGGTCCAATAGAAGGCGACAGGGAGCATTCAGGGAATAATGCAAAGAAATATCAATAAAGACCAACTAAATCGAGACTGATTTTGAAGTTTCGGAGAACCAATGACCCATATCCTGAGCAATTACTGGCAAAGAGAAATATCAATTTTTAAGCTCCGAAAGACTGATTCTGCTCATCGGAGAAATACTGCAGACCTCCTGTCCGGTGGATGACAGGCCGAAATGTAAAGACAAGACAGAAGGATTGGCACCGAATTGCGGCTAAAATATTCAAATGAGGAACCATTTGAAACTCAGCATATGATTAAGCAGTGGTACATAGGAGAGTCTGACTCTCTTAGAACGCTTCCAATATAGCTAAAAGAGATCTGCCCCCAAACAACAGATCCTATTGAGAACATGGGTCCGATGAATGAGACCAAGAGACATCTTAGAGGAAATGTCTTGAAATGGTGGCAAAATTGACTCAAGAATGGCAAGAGACCCATAACCTTTGTTCACATTCGGCTGAAGGGCATGCCTCAGAAATCAGGTCCTGAAACTGGCTTCAAATAAGTACAATGTATTGGTGATTTCAACCTCGTGTCCCCTGAAAAAGAAATGGAGGTGAGAAGTCTTGCCCTTGAAGTCATGACCTTGGTCTTACCAAGATTGACAGTCCAAAGGCCGAAGATCACAAAATAGAGCAATGCGCAAGTTTCTCTGAAGCCCCTAGGCCAAGAGGCAAGTAATCCCAATATCGGCGAAGGAGAGAATAGAAATCAAAACATTGAAGAAGGCACCCATCCCCTTCCTGAATATGATCCTTGAAGCCAATTCATAATTCTCAATGTAGATACCGAAGAAGTAGGGGACAGGGGGTAATGTTTAACCCCAATGGTACTCCTGATAAGTCTTTTACATCCCATAGGGGAGATTTTGTCACGAAAGAGCCAAAGGCCCATTAGAGCAAGCATTTTAGAAAAGGGAAATTGCTGATGATTTTGGTTGCTTATGCGTTTATGCAATAATGCCCTTAATGTGTCGCGGTTCAATTGCCAACAAATTGTGAGAGGTATTAATGGCACCACGGGTATACAAAGCCCTAGTTATGAGAAGGTCTGAGATAGTACATTGTTGGAGAAAGAAGTGGCCCATGTACATACTTGTTTCAGTCATATCTCATGGAAGGATCTTAGGAGTATCTATCATTTCAGATGTTGATGGTAAGATGCCCGAATTTATAGTTTCTAATCAACATTGTTGCAGTGTTCTATAAATATCAATGTTCTTAAGGGTTTGATTGTTAAGTGAAAGATTTCAATTTATTGTTTTATTTTGATTGAGGCTATTGAGTCAGTGGGCCCTCAGAACATTATCCAAGTCATCACAGACAATGCCAAATTATTGTAGAGCAGCTTTAGGATGATTGTTGATTTTCTTAAGATATAATAATTTATTGGACACCTTTGGCAGTCACTCCTGTGAATTTAATGATGCAGAAGATTGACAAAATACCATGGATAGACAGAGTAAATGGGATTCAAATATTTGTCACAAATCATCATATGTCTCCCAGGCTATCTTTAGGAGGTTCTCAACATTGGAGTTGCTGAAGGTAAGGGAACAATTTACTAGTTTCTAATTTTTACTTTCTATGAAATATCAAATTATCAATTGAATTTCTTTTAAATTTATTTTTATATTTTATTAACTTGTTTTAATTTATTTTAATAGGTTGTTGAAACAAGATTTGCCTCTCACACGCTCGTCTTGAGACCACTTGTGAAGGTAAAACAGAGCTTTAAGGCTTATGGTGATTGATGATGTTTGGTCCGTGTGGAGGCAAAGCAAACATAAAAAGCCATCAAAATAAAATCATTGATACTTGATGATAATTGGTGGGCAAAGGTTGCATACTTGCTTAGTTTTACTGAGTCTATTTTATCTATGATTAGATATGCAAACACAGATAACGCTTGCATAGGGGAGATCTATGATGGCATTGACTCTATGTTTGAAAAAATTAGAGACATCATACAACAAAAAGAGTAGGATCCTGAAGAAAACTTCTACAATGAAGTTAAGAGCGTGATCATGAGAAGGTGGAATAAAATGACCACCCCATTGCATCTCCTTTCCTATGCCCTGAATCCCAAATATTATATCAGTGAAATACTTGGGCTACCTAATAGGCAAGCACCATATAATGACCAAGAAGTTGCAAGTGGAACTAAGGCAGCATTCTAAAGGCTTTTTCCTGATCTAGATGTAGCTAGTACAGTCTGCTATGAAATGGGCGGTCTTTGTCTCTTCATCTAATGGTAGCATGGGTGAAATAAACGCATTATGTTAACAAGTACAAATTGACCCAGTCATGTGGTGGTATGTACATGGCCATGATGCCAAGTACCTACGACCTGTTGCCATTAAAATCCTCTCACAGGTATAAAATATTAAAATCAAATCAAAAGTTTGTTTATTAATTAAAAATGTATGTTCTTACTTCTTAATAAATTAATATTATTACTAATTGAAAATTTCTAACTTCTTTTTTGTAACAGGTGGCTAGCAATTCTTCAACAGAGTGGAATTGGAGTACATATTCCTTCATCCACTCAGCCAAACGGAACAAGTTAGCATCCAAGAAGGCTGAGGATTTAGTGTATGTGCATTCCAATTTGCACATCCTATCACACAAGACGTGAAGCCTATATTAGAGGTCCCAACAAACTTTGGGAATATTGATCCTGAGACTAGCGACTTTGATGCTTCTGCTGCAACTCTTAGCCAACTTTCACTGCTTGGTATTGATGAAGAAGAATCGGGATCTTTTGCACAAGGGATGGAGAGTGGAGCTAGTGGGAGTGCAGCTGTCGGCACTAGTGGTGTTCATGGAGATGATTATGAGGAAAATCTAGATGATATATTCTAGAATCTAGATTATTATCATGTATATGTGAATCATTGAAATTGTAACCATGTTGAATGATGAACTCTTTAGAAGTTCAAAGTTCAATGGAATACAAAATATTTTGAGTGCTTTATCAATATCTCTTTAATGTGTGTGTCAAATTTCAATGAGTATATATATATGTATTTATATATGTACGTATTGTACGGACGTTTCCCGTAACGTTTCGTATCCAAGGTTTTTTTGAAAATTGTCGTTTCCTGCGTTTCGTACCCATACCTATTTTTGTTTCCGTTTCCAGTTTCCTAGCAGCATAGCTTTGCATGGCTATCGAACTTGGAAAACCACTTGTTGTAGGTTGTGGACCAAGTGTCTTGAGCCAAAACCATCTCTAGATCTCACATGAGCACACACTGGGAGCGCAATGTTGCAAACTGAAGTGTTGATTGTTTTTCTGGAAATGTTCAACTAAGGGGGGGAATAGCAAGAAGCCGCAAAGTAAGGAAAATTCAGTATTCACATGCTTTGATATTTGTATGGTAAATAATACTAACGGTTATGCAAACAAGATAGTCTAATATATTCAAACTATGATTTGTAACATATTGCAAGGATTAGTTTGTACATGGCCAAAAACAACCACCTGATTCTAGGAGAGAATCATGGATTATTGACCCCTATCTATAGGACTAGGTTTCCTAATATTTGAAATGTGAGATATGTAAAAGACATCCCGAATGGAATCAATAGAAGAATCAATATTTTTGAAAAATTTTTATGCAAAACTCTACAGAATTTGGAATTACCATCACAGCTTGGAAGATGTAAATGCATCAAGCCGTAATGTCCCCTTTTAAGGCAAGTTAGGAATTAGCATAAATCTGATCACACGCATTCTGAAAAATAATTAATATTCAAACCCCAACTGCTGCAATTTTCAAAAATTCATAACTTTGGCTAGAGAAGTCCAAATGAGCTGAAATTTTGGATCTTGGGCCACAAAAATATGAAGAATAATATTCTAAAATCAAGATTTCGCACAGCCAACACGAAACCCTAATTTTTCCCTAAAAAGTAGGTCGCCCAACACATTTAGGGCATCAAATCAACTCCAAAAATCCTATGAAATTGCTTTCTTTATTTCTCCTAATTTCTACAACCAAACCAATATTAATCTGAACCCATAAACTGCAAATCTGAAATGAATATTAATTTGATAACCAGAAGCTTGCAGACAACTAAAATCTTCTAAAATTCATAACTTGCCTTCAACACTCAAGTCTTTTCATGAAGTACAAATGCAAAATGAGCTAGAAATGAAGGGCTTTCCATGAACTATGAAACTGAATTTTCTGATCATAAAAACCCACTCAAAATTGCCCCCGAAATCTGCCTCAAAGTCGCTAGGGTTAGAAAAATGCATAATTAAATTAATTCTAGTTCATCCAACCCTTCCAAAACACTCAAACAAACATCCCCTTGATCTGAAATAATTAATTAGACGCACAACAAATCAGATCTAGCATTAACAACCTCAAAACATGATAGATCAAACCCCAAACCAAGTCGATTTGCCTCTAATAAATTGCAGCAGTAATAACAATCACAAAGCAACATCAAACCCTTCACAAAAATGCAGATTTACACTAAACAAACGCCATGCACCCAAGACCAAGTCGCAAAGGTAAGAAGAGCACTATCTTTGATAAACACAAATCAAGATTAGTAAAGACCAACTTTCAATGGAGTCTTGCAAGAGATCTTCAATGAAGACCCACTTGACAAGAGAGCAACAAGTAAAATTTGGGCATACATCCCTTCATACAGTCCCAAGTACTCCAAATTGCAAGTGAATTCATCAAATGATCAATTCAACATAAGTCACCAATGTAACCCCTCTTTTATAGATATAAGAGGTGCAATAACCAATGATCAATCATTTAATGTTTTCTTAAACTAATTTCCATCTACCATGTGCAATATAAAAATATTTAAGACTACTAACCATGTGCACTCTTATTATTTTAATTAAATAATAAAGATAACTAGTCTAGTGCACATTAACTAACTAAAGAGCCCTCAAGGGGTTACAAAATAGATAATAGACATCTTAGGACAAATATCGAGCTCAATCCTTCGAACCCATTGGGTTGAGTGCCTTCAAATTTCGATGTGGAAAATGTCCTGAGAAATCACAATTACATCTTCACCGACATTCAGAAAATATTCTTTGGACCTTTTCAAAAAAGAATTTCTCCTAAAATGTAAAATTACATCATGGGACTTATCTTGAGATCTGAAAATATGCTGGAATTTTTCAAAAATCCAGGATACATGACACACCTACTAAACTCCAGGTCTACTTGCATAAAATCATCATGACTTTATTCGACATAACATATTTGTTCAAAGGGCCCATAACCTTTCACAATACTTTGTTCAAAGGTGACCTCTTCTATATTCTCAAGGGATGCAATATGGTGGCTGCAACATGCATTTACATCATGCTAAGCACCTCTCAAGACCTATTAGGTTTGGATACACAACAAGTTCTGTCATCAATAACTAGGTAAACTCAGTACCACCTAATGAAGACTGACTCAACCATTACAAATAAAACATCCAAGGTATTTACCTTACAAAATGATCTCAAGGCAAAACTCTTAGGCCATATCCATTGACACTTCAATTTCGGGCCTTTTGGAATCAAAAAGGGGACCTTACTACAAGATGGTTGAGGAACTATCAAAACACCAAGAACCATGCTTAATGAGATAAATAAGAACTTTCATGGGCTCTTATTCTTAAAGACTGAAACATGTCCAGAAACCATGTATAGACATCGGGTATGGGTTTAACGACCCATAGATATCTCATTTGTAATGTCTTGGCCTATACAAAAATTGACCGAGGCTATAGCAAAAAGACTTCAAAAACACTGTTCTTCATAAGATGTACTTCTTCCTCTCATGGATTTGTTCAATACAGGCCATAGATATGATGAAATTGTGTTCAGCACATGCTCCAATTTTGCACTCTGTGGACAAACCAATCCATGTAATGTCCCTTCTAGATTACAAATATAGGAATAATACAAAATCTGATCACATGCAGCTGGAAAACTAAATTAATTTTCAAACCCTGAACTGCTGCAATTTTCAAAAATTCACAACTTTGGCTAGAAAAGTCCAAATGAGCTGAAATTTTGGATATTGGTCCACAAAAATATAACAAATAATAGTGCAAAAACCAGTTTTTAGCAGACAACATGAAACCCTAATTTTTCCCTAAAAAGTAGGTCGCCCAGCACATTTAGGGCACTAAATCTACTCCAAAAATTATGAAATCACCTTCTCCTTATTTTTACAACCAATCACATTCAATTTTAAATCTGACCCCAAAACTACAGATCTGAAATAAATACTAATTAATCGCTTAACAATGCTTGCAGGACAGCTGAAACTTGGAAAATTCATAACTTGCATTTCAATACTTAGAGTCTTTTCCATGAAATAAATGCAAACTAGATTTAGAAATTTAAGAGCTTTCCACTGATATTAAAATCTGAATTTTTAGAGCATTAAAATCCTCCAAAACAAGCCCCATTGAAAGCTGACAGTTTCAAGTCGCTAGGGTTGGAGCACGTGTACGGTAAAAATGTAAATAATTTCCAGCTCTTATCCTAGCCTTCAAATACATACCCAAAAATTAACACTCAGAGATTTGCAAGCCTAGCTCAAAGATTACAAATTAGCTTGTTCACCCCAGATTGCAACATCCAAAAGATGCTCAATTCAAGGCCAGTTTTGAATAACACCAACAATAAGTTGATCTAGATCTCAGCACCATAAAGTCGTTGTGCAATATCTAATAACATGCAGTAAAGCACCCTGAATAAAAGGTGTCAATACCTCTAGACAATTCGCACAAAGCTTGAAAACTATAAGTATTTTTCATGCACAAACACTGAAACACAATGAATAATGGCAACTAAAATTCTTGAATGTCTTCAACAAAGATCCAATGGCTTCCAAATGAGGAGAGAGCATCAATGCAAGAAACTAGGGCATACATCCCAATACTCCAAGCATGGAGTGAAATCAAATGATCAACCAACATAACCCTCTAAGGAAATGCAACCTCCCTTTTATAGAACTAAGGGGTGCAATATCCAATAAAGACCGACCTTTCTCTTTTGGAGGGAAAACATAAACTCTCAATTAAAATATTTAATACAAAGACTATGTGCATTTTATTTATTTTTTAATTAAATAAATAAAAGTAACTAACATATGTGCACATTAAACTAACTAGAAAGAGACTGCCACTTGTAGCGCTAGGCATGCCAAGGGGTTACAATGCAAATGAAAAATAAATATTAATAATGTCCCGAAAAAACAGACATGGTACAATCCGGCAATGTTTATTAGACTGGATTTATCCAAAGCCTATAATAGTCAAGATTGGGGTTTCCTTTGCAGAGTTCTGGCTCAATTTAGTTTTTCTATGGAATGCATTCAATGCTGGAAGGCATGTGATCAGATTTTTTGTTTCTTTTGTTGTTCATGGTGAGCTTCCATGGCATAGCAAGACTAAAACTTGCAAAACGATTGTCTGCAAGCCATAAAACATCATAACTCGCAAAAAATTGCAAAACGGATTAAATCGCAGGAAAACTTGCCAGAAAAGGGAAAAAAAACTCGCCGAGTTTTGGGGAATACTTGCCGAGTTAACTCGGCGAGTACATCGCAAAAAACTCGTGAGTTCATGGGTAAAACTCGCCCAATACGGTTTTCACACACAAAAAACCGTTTTTTTTACACGGTTTTGGCTCTTTAAAAAGCCCTCTACTCCCTCATTGTCACTCACACAACCATTTGAGCTTGCATTGCTTGTGTTGAGTGGATTTTGGAGCGAATTCGAGGAGAGAATTTGGAGATTTGCATTTGGAGGTAGGTTTTTTTTTTTTTAATTCTTTGAAGTTTTTCTCAAATTTTGTGTATATTATTTAGGTTTTATAGATTCATATTGTGATTCTAAATACATGTAATGTAAAATCGAATGCTTGTAATTTTTTTATACTCATTTGCAGCCAGAGGTATGTAATTTTTTTTTTAACGCAAATTCATTGTAAATTAGTTAAATTTTATGTATGTGTATTGTAATTGATTCGTTGTGTAATTCTAAATACATGTAATGTAAAATCGAATGCTTGTAATTTTTTTATACTCATTTGCAGCCAGAGGTATGTATATATATTTTTTTAACGCAAATTCATTGTAAATTAGTTAAATTTTATGTATGTGTATTGTAATCGATTCGTTGTGTAATTCTAAATACATGTAATGTAAAATTGAATGCTTGTAATGTATTTTTTTTATTTACGCAAATTTGTTATTCAGGCACGTTTTGTTTTTAAAATTAAATTAAGTTTACGTTTTCTAATTTTTTAAATGTGCATTGTGTTGCAGATTAGAGCTTAACAATGGCATCAGGCTCGGCATCAGGTTCGGCATCTGAATCACTAGCAGGGACCGTTCCTCCGAATGCCCGTTCTATAGCATGGAAGTATGTTGTACGTGGAGCTAGTGAGGGCGAAATTTTTTGCAATTTCTGTAACAAGAAAATGAATGGAGGCATCAATCGTTTGAAATATCACCTTTCAAGTATTGTTTGCCGAGATGTTACGGTTTGCCCCAACGTGTCGGAAGAGGCAATGCGAGAGATTAAAGCAAAGCTGGCAGAGTTAGAGGAGAAGAAACTAGAGAAGGCAAGGCTAAAGGCAGCCATAGCACAAGCTATTAGACCTGGGGCTGCAATGGAAGAGAATTTAGACGATGATGCGGCAACAATTGTGGGCTCTACTCGTGGTCCACGCATACGAAGAGGAAGAGCCAGAAGAGGCACATCTTCATCGAGTTCAAGCAAAGGCATGTCGAGTTTTTTTGTGGCAAGGAACACACCTGGAGCACAACCTTCATTGGAAGGTATAGCTTGGAACAAAGATATGCACGAGGAAGTGGATAAAGCTTGTGCAAATTTTTGGTACTACAACAACCTGCCGTTCAATGTGGCAAAGAGCCCATACTGGGAGTACTTGGTGACAGCGTTGACAGTTGTAGGGAAAGGGTACAAGGCACCCTCTCCAAAAGATTTGAGTGGGAAATTACTTGAGGGTGCAATTGCAGATGCCACTACCATGCTAGAAGAGCACAAGAAACAATGGAAAAAATTCGGATGCACCATTCTTTCAGATGGGTGGACGGATGGAAGGAACCGCACCCTTGTTAATTTTTTAGCAGCTTCAAACGGTGAGATGGTGTTTTTAAAGTCTATTGATGCCTCTAACATAATAAAAAATGCAAAGAATTTGAGTGTTATGTTAGAGACAGTTGTATTAGAGGTTGGTGTACAGAATGTTGTGCAAGTTGTCACAGACAATGCAACAGCATATGTGGCGGTTGGGAGACTACTGCAGGAGAGACATCCATCACTCTTTTGGACTCCTTGTGCAGCTCATTGCATTGACCTTCTTTTGGAGGACATAGGCAAAATTGATTGGGTGAGGCCGGTTGTAGAAGATGCAAGATCTATAACGAAGTACATATACAATCACCCTTGGGTTCTGAGCTTGATGAGAGAACACACAAAGGGGAAAGAACTTGTTCGAGCCGGTGTCACAAGGTTTGCAACTAACTTCTTGACGTTGCAAAGTATTTCTAGTTTGTTGACACCTTTGAAACAAATGTTTGTGAGTCAAACATGGCTAGACTCACAATATTCAAAGAAAGCTGACGGAGAGAGGGTTGCAAAGATAGTTTTTTATGATATCTTTGCAAAGAGAGCTATAGAGATCATCAAGGTAATTTCAAACTTCGATTTATATTTCATTCCTTTATTTTAATTTGTTAAATTATAAATATATTGTTCTACTTTTCACTTTTTTATTTCATTTCTAATATATTGTAAATTGTAAGTTTGCAATCTTACATTTTAATTTGTGTGTAGGTGTCAGAGCCGTTGGTGAGAGTTTTGCATTTGGTTGATGGGGAGCAAAACCCCATGGGGTTTATATATGAGGCCATGGATAGGGCCAAAGAGTCTATCCAAAACTATTACAGGGGGGATATCGTCAGATATGGTCCCTTTTGGGAGATTATTGATCGGAGGTGGAACAATCAACTCCACCAACCTATTCATGCAGCGGGGGTACTACCTCAACCCCAAGTATTTCTACTCTCGACAGCTTCACAGATGTGAACGGAGAGGTTATGGAGGGCCTTTCAACATGTATTGAGAGGATGATACCGGATGTTGAGACGAGGGACCTCGTCATTTTAGAGCTGCAGAGTTACAAACATGCTAGGGGGGAGACTCTTTTCTTCGGTGCTAGTTATTCGAGGGAGAACCACACAGTCACCAGGTAATAAAAATTAGAATGTTTACCAAGTTACTTATTAGTTACATATTTGATTTTATTAATTAATTATAAATTTTTGATTATCTTGTTTGTAGGTTCTTGGTGGGAGGATTGGGGAGGGAATACCCCAAATCTTCAAAAGTTAGCCCTCAGAATTCTATCTCAACCTTGTAGTGCTTCTGGATGTGAACGCAACTGGAGTTTGTTTGAGGCCATTCACATGAAGAAGCGCAACAAGTTGACTCAAAAAAGGCTCAACGACTTGGTTTTTGTGCAATACAATCTCCGGCTTCACACAAAAAAAGTTGAGGCCACATCAGAGGAGCTCATTGATTTGGATGAGATAGATCCATACAGTGAGTGGACTGGGCAAGAAGAGGAAAACCCTGCATTCACAGTGGACGAGATTGCTTTCTTTTGAGAGGGAGGCTATGGAGGGAGAAGCACTAGCAGGACTCCGAGGAGATATTGGACTGGATGACATCTTTGGAGGTGATCTCCAACATGCAGCAGAGGAGCCACCAGCACCACCATCTAGTAACTATGATCGAGCCAGATTCGCAGCCTTCTAGGAGGAGCGTGGAGACGCAGCCGAGTGTGGGGACTAGTAGAGGCACTAGACCCTCTCCCCAATTTTTCTCTAGATTGGGGAAGAGGAAAATGTAATTTATTGTATATTGTAACTTGCATAGATATGAAATTTATGATGATATTTTTCAATGTCAATCATCATAAATTCATATTACTTATCAGCCGGTTGTCATATTCGCATGATGATGCGATTTTGTATTGTATTTGTATTCAAATCTAATAGAAAACACTTCTCCAACATTTTATGGGCTCATTTGATACATTTTGTAGCTACGTGTTGCTTAAAATTTATGTTTTTTAAAGAAATTTGAGTATTTTTTAAGTTGCCGAGTATTCTCCGAGTATTCACCGAATATTGCCGAGTTTTTGCCGAGTTTTTTTTTTGGGTCTGCGGAGTATTTGGATTTCGGCGAGTATTCCTACTATGGTTGTAACTATGCATAAATGCACCTGTCAGAAAGCCCTTCAACGGTAGTCGCACTTGAATCCTGAGATGGAATTCATACAAAAAGTTTGTTATTTAACATTATTTTCATCACTGATTATCAGCATGATTATCTACTTTTAAGTCGCCGACAAGCTTTCCTATAGGATATAAATGATTATATTTCAACTGCACTAAAGGTAGTCACTTAATGGGTATATCTTGCCTCCAATTTACGGTTGTGCTTAACTAATATGCATTGGATCTTCTAATGGTCACTTAAATGGAATAATTTACAAATCAAGGAAAGTCCACCTTGAGTACCAGATCTTCCCTGCTAGCCACTTGGTGAGCACTACCTATAGAATCAAGGATTAACTACTATCATATTCTTCTTTCACTGTTGTAGAGGCAACATATGTCATTTCCAAATGTTGTGGAACATCTGCAGATTTCGAGGGGAGATGTGTTCTATCCTTTACAATATTCATGAATCTACGACAACTGAGGTATTGGCTCAGTCTGGTTAAGCAGTCAAGTTTGAATTGCAAACATTCCACAAAATGGACTAACAGATGTCTATCTTGCAGGTGTTGCGGTGACTTTTGATTGTTGTTCGATGTCCTTCAAGCGATGCCGACAAAAGATCGCTGGTTAAACATTATCCTTTGCAACTACCTTGAAAACAAGTGCTTTAAAATTTCATTGCATTGTAGTTCCTAGGTGAGCGGGCATTCAAGACTGAGATTTTAATAATGGTCATTTAGTTAAACTGTGTTAAAGTCAGATATTGCCAGCCAGATGTAGACAATCATTGGTTGACCCTCTTCTAGATTTTCCCGCTAAGCAGAGGTAAAGCCTTAGCTGCAAACACTATATTTTCAGATTGCTTGTTTATCGTAGTGATGAATCATAAGAAATCAGCGAACTGTCTACTTCCTTCACAAGTAAACTACATCAAATAACCCAAATGCTTCAAATAAACTTGCCAAAATTAGATTCGATCATCCCTTATTCATCCAAAAGAGTTCAAAAACACCTTGATTCATATTAGAAACACAAGAGGAAATTCATTAAATGCCCAGCCTTCTGGATAGTTAACAAGCAACAAGCAAATTCTTTGTGCACTGACTGTCTTGGGTCTAAGAAACCTCCAAAAATGATGTCATCTTGGTAGTAGCATGCTTCGGCCTGTATGAAAATTATGATAAAGCAATTGTCATGTAGCATGGATAATAGCATGTGTAGAATTGCACCACCCTATGGTAAACCGTCTATCCACCAGGTAGATCGGCACTAGAAAGAAGAATTGTAGCAAGAAAAGATAGATATTCAGCTTAAATGTCCTTAGGCTCAATTTCAATCTTCACAAAAGCCAAGTGAATGGTTGATTAGGTCCTCATCAGTGACAGAAGTCACCTATTTACGAAACTTTTCGTCCTCAAGAGGATTGCCTCAGAACAAGGTCGCCCAAAATACAATGAGCATCGACAAGAAGCCCAGGTAAGATAAAAGCACTAAAAGTCTAGAAACTTCAATTGATGTGCTTAATAGGATCGGTTGGGGGGCTATCCCTCCATTGAGCAACACCCCCAATAGTATGCACCCAACACTCAAGGACCGACCCTTTTGGAGATGTTCTTTTATGCACTAAGCTTCCATTAATTCATATGAAATCTAGCCAAATGTCTATAGAAGACAATGTACCAAAGGAAACCAAGGTCGCCTACACCTATAAGCCTAATAAAAACGCTATCAAATGTGGAGGCAATGTTCCCTCCAACTAGCCTTTACTTACTTTGCCACGGAGAAGGAGAAATGGCAAGTCATCCGAGACCTGACAGATAATGAACGGCTCCAACATCGTGGAAAAAGTGCCGACATTAGTATCCCTTCACCGAGGAGAGCATTTGTGGGTCAATTAAGAGTTTGTCTAATATTCAGCCATCTGGGAAGGGTTCAAACCTCGCTCCGATATCCCTGAGGGCCTCCTGACACATAGATTTGCGGGTCAACAACTATGATCCATAGTATCTGGAAAATGAAGGAACATTTTAAGCTCACGAATATCACATTTTACTGTAATAGAATAATCCCTTGGAATTTCATAGTAAACAGGACAGGCTGGAAGGTTAATGTTTTCGAATTTGACAAACCTTCTGGATCTTGATGCCAAGCTGTTGCTGAAGCCATCCTTACCTCCAGAGCGTTGTCATTCTTAGAATTGTGATCCATGCTAGTCTAAAACACCATGAAGTCAATGTGAGCCACTGAAATTACTGATCCAGAGAGATCCTCTTGTAAGATACTTGTTATAACCTCCTCAGGAATATTGTACATGGGTCAATAATAACCCCATCACTATTCCATTTGGAAGACATGTATTACATTGCATACCGGGATTTGACACTTGTCTTACGGATGCAAAGACCCTAGTCTAGCTCCTGTCACTAATGTGTAGCTGATACCTTGAATGAACAACTCTGCACAACCATCAACTCTAAATCTATTTCTGCACAGCTATGCAGTCCTTGTTAGCTTCGGTACAGATCGTGTACTAGCATCCATGAAGACATAGCTGAAGGCTTCTGCTACTTCCATCCTTTGCTCGACAAGCTACTCAAAAAGGCGTGAAACGTAGGCTTACCAGCAGCCGAGATCCTCATTATGATATGAGCCTGCAATAGCTGCCAAGTGAATCCGCAGTAGGCAAAGACTTACTGCAACATGTCATTTGCTATCATCTTTGAAGCGCATTTTTCATAAACATGGTGCAATGTCCAACACTTTGAAGACCCTTAACACTATGATCTCCAATCGAAAAGGGCATTTAGTCCCCACCTCCTTTGCAAGGGGAATAATAGTATGTAAATAGATCTTTGCACCTGATAATACGCCTGAGTAATGAGTGATTTGATCATTTCACTCAATAAAGCCCAATATTGAGTCCAATTTAATATTTATGGACAACCCAAATTTCATGTAAATTCCATACAAAACTGCGTAAATTCTAACAAGTGAATCGGAAGGGACATCTAGGAAAGCAATGTCCTGATTCTGGTGGCGGACAAGAACTGTGCTTTCTTAGAATATTAAAATCACCCTTTTAAGTTTCTACAGGGGATGCCCTATTCTTCTATTAACCCGAACTGTTGTATTTAATGCATATCCCTCTCCTAGGGATTTCAAAGTTTGTGTCCTTATAGAATAGAGTGCTTAATCTCTTGTTAGCACAATTATGCATGATGATATTTATTTGATCTCCAATGCTTGTCACTGGGATCCATGCCAACATTAAAGTGGAGTTCCGAAGTCTTCAAACAATGTGCGGAAGTTACGTAAGCATTTGGTTTGATCAATACAAGGTTCACTGTCAGCTTGTTATCTTCAAAGCTGATTACCAGTGGTTTGACGCATTTAAGAATGGATTAAATAGCTATATTGGTTTGTGAAGGGGAAACGTATACTAAATTTGCTGCTGCAATACATATTCATGCATCGCTGTAATGGCATACTGGTATTGGGGTTATAGATCTGAACATATTTTGAAGTTATGAAGAGCTAGATCTGAAAGTTCACTGTGTCTACACAGCTCAACTTGAGATTAAGGGTTGATTGTTTAATTCGTTTGATTGGAAGAGGTTTTATCACTGGATGGATCAGCTTAACTAAAAATTGTTCCCTAACCCTAGCCATATGAGTAAGCTTATTTAGATTTTAGACCCAATTTGAGCTGGGGATTTCCCTGGGATAAGCAATCCAAGTTTGTCAGCCGAAATTTTACAAACAAGATTGGACCAAGATAGTCATTAGAGTCTACTAGTTGCTTCTTAGCTTCACAATTAATGAAGAGATCATGCACTAAAACTATAAGCATCTGCTCAGGAGTTATGAATAGTTGATGCTATTTGAAGCTTTCTGGTTTTAGACACAAGCATTATTTCAATCTAGTTTTCCAGGTCAGATTACTATTGGTAATCTTGACTAATGTAGACCCTTTTAGAAGGATTAAGTCAATTAGCATTATGTCTTTTGGAGGAGATTTGGTGTTCTAAAAGTTTTAACTCTGACCTCAATCTTTGCTATTGTAAATTAGGTCTATTTTCGGGTCCAATTGGCCTTATGTGGCATACACAATATACAATAATTTGCATTCTCAGTTCCTCATTATTTTTATGACCAGTTTCCTTTCATATCAAGGGTATCGAAGACTTCCCTAGAGCCTGAAATGCATATGAATCGTTTTGAAGAAGCTTTGCAGCATGTTTTATGTTTGGAAAGTTAATCACCATTGCCATGACATAGTGATCAGATATGTCAACCATTCCTAACTGTATTTACGAATGAGATATTTTGATACAATGGTTTGTTGTGGTAGTTGCTCACAAGTCCTTTCACTTAGGTATAGGAACTACCCTCTTTTGTACATCGATTAGAAGCACGGAAACCTTAAATGTGGCTCACAAATGTATGAATGAAACCCTTCATGAATAGAGATTGAGGAGACATCTATGAGAAGGATTGCAAATTTTTAATTTCACAGTCATTTTTTCATGGAGCTCTTAACTAAATCGACTAGGGTTTGAAGCAGTGACAAGTTTCATGTTCTTTCTAGCTTGAATCACTAATTTTGGACCTGACCAAAACCATGAATCACTGCAGTTTCATATATTATAAGGCCTAATCTATATGTTAGGGCAATTTGCAAAGGCATGGACGCCCAAGTTCTACAGATTTTCGTATGGCGTCCTTAAACATGTGTGTGTGTGTGTGTGTGTGTGTGTGTGTGTGACGGGTGTGTGCTGCTGTTCTTAATCTAATTTCTGTAGAAACCAAAAATTCCACCTGATTCTGATTAACGACATCTTCCCTTTTGTAGCAGGAGTTTTTGTAGTCACAATTTTGGGCAGGCAAATGCAATTCGATGATTGCAATGCCTTCAAAGAGAATACATACTTAAAAGTCAAAGTTACAAAGGCTGGATTCATTAATATTCGATTCTATGGAAACCAAGTGATGCACAATCTTTTCCAGTATCAAATTTATGAGATGATTACAAGAAATCCACTAGCAATGCAATCATAATACCTTAAATCTGTATTTTTATTGCTCAGAACCTGCGATATTTGGTAAAGTGAGAAATCATTCAAGAGTCTGTTGACAAAATTGCATTGTTGTACAGGGGTACTCATCCATGCAGCAAATGACCAAAAACATAATAAGATTACGTCAAATTCATTTTTTCATCTCCAGATCATTATAGAAATCTATAATCGCAACTTGAGTGTAAAAAACCTAGATTCACTGATACGTCCACCTTTCGTACTATCAACCAAAACTGTAATCTTGACTAATGAAAGGCTCTGAATTGGTCTCTAGAAGTGTCATGTACCCAGCAACATCACCTCTGGTACGTTCTAGGTACAGAAAACCGTACCATGATATTGTCAGTACCCTAAGGCTGTGCTGGTATTGCACTACAACTGTACAGACATGGTCTTCATTCCTGTGATTTAGTCGCCAAATGGAAACCCTGAGGGCTGTTGACTGGACATCTGCTCAAAGCCTTGGATCAATTCGACTTGCGGGATTCCCAAATAATTGCCAATTTCTCTTCCAAGGCTAAAGCAGAATGAAAAGGACTTATGACTGCACTTAATATTTGGGGGCTATTCTTGAATTTCCTCATTGTGGGTCCTATGGCAAATCATTAAATTTGAAATAATTCCCACTTCCCTAATTTTAATCGTCAAAGACCCTTAGCCCATTTTGTCTTCCCGATAGCTAAGGAATATACTCATCAAGAATGGAGACCTAAGTTCTGATAATTTATGATAAAGCGACCCCTAGAAAACTAAAATCACTATAAAAAGCACTTATAATAAAATATTATAAACTTAAAATAAAAATAGAAAAGGTAAAGTTGCTTTATATTTTATTTTCCCTAGAGGAGAAATTCGACCCATGTAGAGATGGGATAAAGCAAGAGAAAATATTAAATGAAAGCAAGGGAAACTATTAAATAAAGTGGAAAACATTAAATGAGGTAAGTGAGCTGATTGGTTGTTGGAGGTGGGCATTTGGCCCATATTCTCTATATAAGCAAATCGACTTGCTTAAGGAAGAGATCACTTGTTTATTCTCTCATTCCACATTTGTATGTTGAGCATTTTAGCTTGCATCTTCAATCTTCTAAGGATGAAAACCCTTAGAGATTTACTCTAGAGAAGGACAAAAACCCTTCCCCTAGTTTGTGAGGATTCTCCACCTTGGGGTTTCCATTGTGCATAAAGAGTTAGCTGATTTTCCAGTGGTTTTCCAATTGTATTGAAGGCTGCAATTGCAGATCTACACAAGGGTTTGGAAGGAAAAGTATTGTTGTTAAGTCTTCCCTTCATTTCCAACCATTTATATATGAAGCGACTTGCCTAAGGAGCTGGTTGTGGGGTTTCAGAGCTGTTTAGGATCAGATTTTGATCGCTGCCCATATTCCTGATTTTTGTAAATCAGATCTGCTATTTTTCAAAAAAATTGGTGTTGAAGAAGTGTTATTTTCAACTGCGTCTAAGGGCAGTGTCTGCATATTTATATAAAATTATTTCAGCTTGTTTTGAAGTCCAACTCTGGTAATTTCTTCATGATTTCACCTTTACAAATATCGCTAATTTTTTTCCCTTAAAGATTTAGTGGTTTTGCCTTTCATTTTGTGGGTTTTCATCTCCTGTGCAAGTCGCCATGCATAGTATAAAATTTAAATCTGCATTATAATATTTTATAAATTACTTGGAAATTGTTCTTTGGATTGGGGATTTTTCCTAAAATCCATTTGGGGGTCAAAAGGTGTCCATTTGGGGACATTACATAATCTGCTCAACTAAGTTACAAGAAAAAAGATCTCTGTGTGTGTATGGATACATGGCCTAAGGATCCCCCTTGGCCAGTTGAGGGTATGTTGTCACCAATTACAAGTTTACATAAATCGCCATATTTGGTAGGGAGATAGGATTTGTCACCTTACCTTTCTCTAGGGTGAGAAGAGGAGCATTTTATTTTTAGTTGACCTGCCTCTATGGGATTTGAAAAAATATCACTATTTGTATAGAGACTTAGGCAGGTCCCTTTTTTACTATTTTCTATGTTATGCACATGAGAGGTGTTTGGTCCTTTTATTTCGAGCGGTATCTTTAAGGCAACGTGTTTTTCAAGCGACTCCTAGGACTATTAGATTAATAACTTTGTTCTTTCAGACGATTTTTGTTATTGAAGGTGTCGAGTTTTTGTTGACAGCATCAGTCATTAGCGCAAATGCTTACAGATCCGTGAGAGATCATCCACCTTTAGGAAGCAGTATTTTCAGACACTAATTTCTTCATAAAAAATTCAGGGCTATGAGACTGATTACTTCCTTAATGTTTAAGTAATCAATATCAATGAGTTAACTGGCGCACATAAACTAATGTGTCCTCTCTAAAATTTGAAGTTATAATATTTTTGTTGAACTGAAGAATACCAAGTGTTTATTGTAGATTTAGTTCGAATTAGAGTAAGAGTATATTCAGCGTCCTTGTCTTGATTCTTAAATATCTCATAGTTTGTCTGCTTCCATGATATTAAACATTCAAACTATAAACGATATTGATTAGAGAGAAATTTCGAGGAATGGTTTGTTAGTAAAACCAGCTATAGACCTTTTCCCATATTTTTTGTTCTCTTGTCATACATGCTAAACAAGATTAGTGTTGGGCACTTCATTAGCCTAGTTGATTAAAATTTTAACAGGAATAATCCCTTGCGTATCCTTGTTTGAATGAGATTAGCTTGGGGTTAGAATTTTATTTTTAGTGCTAGCCTAGAATGCGGCAAGGACTTTGGCCCTGTGTTTGTACCTGGATATTGGTGTGGTGGGTTATAAGCATTTCATAACAAACTGTAAAATCGTCCCTTTTCCGTGATCTTGACTGAATGACGTTGGCCTTGGTAATTGAAATGCGATGAGTCATTTCTGCTAATTCAGCTTGAAGGAGTTAGGCCTGCCTTATTTCTTCTTTCACCTTTGTTCAGTATCTATATCTCCAATAATCATTTATGAAGTTTATGAATCCTAATATCACATACAACCCGTTGTTTTAGTCGAGCCTAACGTAGAAGCGGTCAATTCATTAACGAATAATCACCCATATTTACAACAACTAGAGAGGAATTGAGAGGAAATCCACATAATCATTGTTTGAGTTTTGGTGAGGATAATATCAAATAAACTTGTTTGTTTGGTTGAATCCAATAGAAGCGGTCAAATTCATTCGCAATAATGCACCCGATAGGATTTAGCAACTGAGTACAGAGGATTGAGAGGCACGAAGATCAATTCAAGATGAGGACTTGAAGGACACTTGCTCAAATGACTTAAGTCCCAGTCAAGGAGAAAAGTGAACGTGAGAGTATTTCTCATGAAACAAAGCTTGACTTGGCAAGTAGTGGCTTGCACTTGCAAGGACTCTTTAAAGAAAAATTTGAGGATGGTGGTTAGTAACAACCAGCATAGACCTTTTCCCATATTTTTTCTCTGGTTCATACATGCTACAAATTAGTGTTGGGCACTTCCTTAGCATAGTATAACTTTTTTTTTAACAGGATAACCCTTGCGATCCTTTGTTTGAATGAGATTAGCTTGGGTTAGAATTTTATTTTTAGTGCTAGCTAGAATGCGGCAAGACCTTTGGCCCTGTTTTTACCATGTGTATTGGGTGGTTGGGTTATAAGCATTTCATAAAAACTGTAACTCTCCTTTTCCTGTGATCTTGACTGAATGACGTTGGCCTTGTGAATTGAATGGATGAGTCATTTCTGCAATTCAGCCTTGAAGGGTTAGGCTGCTTATTTCTTCTTTCACACTTTTTCAGTATCCTATATCTCCAATAATCATTTTATAAGTTTTATGAATCCTAATATCAACATAAACCCGTTTGTTTAGTCGAGCAACGTAGAAGCGGTCAACTTCATTACGAATAATTCACCCAATAGGTTTCACAACCAACTAGAGAGGAATTGAGAGGAAAATTCCAATAATCATTTTTTGAGTTTTGTGAGGTGAATATCAACATAAACTTGTTTGTTTGGTTGAACAAAGTAGAAGCGCGGTCAAATTCATTACGAATAATGCACCCGATAGGTTTAGCAACTGAGTACAGAGGAATTGAGAGGCCAAGAAGATCAATTCAAATGAGGACCTTGAAGGACACTTGCTCAATGACTTTAAAGTCCCGAGTCCAAGGAGAAAGTACCGTGAGAGTATTTCTCATGAAACAACAGCTTGACTTGGCAAGTAGGGCTTGCACTTGCAAGGACTCTTTGAAAGAAAAAAAAAAATCCTTGGAGGGGTTTCGAACTCCAAAGACCTAAATCCCATTGGGACCCCAATGGTGTTTGATTCAGGTGAGGAGATAGTCCTCCGAAGGGATGCACAACCAACACAATAAGTGGTAAGACAGCTATTTTCATACCATCAAACTGGCTCAACAGAAACAACATAAAAAAAGAATCAAATTGAGAAAGAATTATCGACTTGTTATCTCGTCATATACTTTTGAACTTCCACACTCACTTGGGTGTGTAATGTCCCTTTTTGGGGATCTTCCTGAAATAGCCCAAGGCTGAGCACGAAGGACTGAAATCAGATTTAGGGCAGGTTGAAGATGACTGACAATGACTGTGAAAGCCCTCAAGAGCTGTCAACAATTTTCCTCCTAGGGTAGCGACCCCTTAGGGAGATTCAAGCACACTTTTCTATGCATGAAATTCACTCAAACCCTTGGAAAATATGCTCAGAAATTATAAGGATACCAGCAATCATTAGACACAAGAAAACTAATTTTTGGAGGCTCACAAGTGCTAATTTGAATTTACCATGAAACCCTTCCACTGCAGCAATTAAATAATAATTCCAAAATTGAAATAACACTTATATGCACCCAAATAATCGATAAAATAATAGATTTCACCTTTAGAAATTAAGGAGAATCCGACCATGTAATTAGATCACACAAAGGCTAGCAATATCCTCCAAAACACTCTCCCAAGCAAGTCGCCTAGGGAAGAATTCAATTATATGCAGCAAGAGAGACATTACACAAAAGATAGTGTGGGGTTTCGTCCACACAAAATTCTCCTCAAGGGATTTCGTCCTTGAGAGAGCCCTAATCAAGGATTTTCGTCCTTGAGAGAAATAAAGAGACGCTTTACAAGCAAACCACTCCAACCCAAATTATCAAATCCAACATGATCCCTCAAAGTCCTAAGCGATCTCCTTTTATAGATGATAAGGGGTGCTAACATTCAAAAAGAAGGGTCCGGCCTCAATTTGGAGGGAAAAGAAAAGTATAATACTCTAATTTGTATTTGGAGCCTACATCCTCAAATACTTTATTTTCTAATTAATTGAATTCACTATTGGAGTGTTAGGCTTCCCAATAGCAATACATGGCGAAAATAAAAGCAACTGCTAAAATAACATTAAAATATCATCAATGTTTTCCCCTTGCTTCCTTCCTCAGACCCACAAGGAGAAGAATGGGTTAAGGTCTTCAACAAAAATTAGCCTCCAAAAAGGGACATGACAGGGTGCCATTCCCACTACCTTCTGCAAAAAAAGATGCAACTAGTTAAATGAGGGTCATACTTATAGGGCTTAAACCACTGCAAGGGCGGTAACGATTCTGAATTTAATGTGAGCGTGTTTTTCGGCACTGGCAGTATGTAAAGGAATAAGGCATGAAAAGCCAAAAGAAGATCCGACAAGCCAAAAACCCTAATAAAGCAAGTTTCTCAAGTTTCTGACTGCAATATATTTTCCACCCGTGATGATTTTTCTTTAACAAATGGATGTTCATGTAGATATCATGAGGTTAGATGGATGACGCATGCTAAGGAACATGGCGATCTCTAAGCAAGAGTGAAGCCTGACTTATATAGAAGTATGATACCAATTGTTGTAATGGTGTTGATTATGGAGAAGATCAATCAAAACAGTATGACCCTAACCAATTTTGTAGTAGAAATGATTCTAGGCAGACCAATCAAAATAGTGCAATTGTGATATCTATGTTCTTGATCTGTTAGGAATCTTGATACAAGGTTTTTTTGTTACAATACTCGGATTTTTACATAAAACAAATTTTATTTGTTTTTTTGTGTGCACATGAGATTGAAGTTGAATATTCATTCTCATCTTTTCTCTCATGTCTTTTCAGTGGAATGAAGATTGTGAAGAGATCTTCTCTTCGAATTCCACAGCTTTCCTTCCTTTGTTGAGATAATTGTATAAGTATGGGCAATGGTCTATGGACAACCAACACAAGCTTTGTAATCCTTCTTTGTTGAGATAAATAAAATCGTTCCATCCCGAATAGTACTTGGGGAGACCTCTATTTTGAACATGATCTCAAAGTAATTACTCACAGTTCTTGATGGCTGGATTTTTTTGTTTGCCCTTGAAGAGCTTCCTTCACCATTCGGATGTTGCAGTACGGTTCAGTTGTGCCATAATATTAGCCAATCTCTCTTACCCTTCGGCAAATCTCGCACCATCAAAAATTATGTCCGCCATTTTATCTTCTCCTTCTAAATCACAAACTTATAAAATCAAATGCTCTGCGACCACTGTAATGTCCCTTTTGGGCTCAAATCTAAAAGATACGAAATTTGTAGAAGACCCCGTGATAGTAAACTGAAATAAATTTTCAAACCCTAACATCAGCTGATTTTTATTAATTTATGGAAGCTCACATACACAAAACAAATGGAAATAAACATAGAAACCCTTCAAAATATTTTATTCATGAGCTGGAACAATTATATGACGAGCCCACCGAAAAAAAAAATTTGTATTTTTGGACCAGCTGGAATAAATAAATGACAACAAGTACACTTCACAAATATGGCTGGATATGATGATTCGAAATCCCAAATACAAGTCCTGAAAGTGCAATCAGCCTCTAAATATATGAGGAACCCAATTACCGATAGAAAGTGAGTTGTCATGCCCTAGAAGCCAACAAATTTTACCCCAAGAGGGGTCGCCACCCTAGGAAAGGGTTTGAAAACTCCTAAAAATGCCATAGCACCCCTTCATTACAAAAACCCTCGTTGAAATCAATGAATCAATTTTTTGAAGCCCAATGGAAACCCCTGAATGGACAATCCTCAAGGATTTAAGGGTTTTTCGTCTTTCAATTAGGCAACAAGCAGGGTTGTTGTCCTCACTTGCAGCCCCACAAGAGGGTTTCCATCCCCAAGTGGCAGCCCAAAAACCTCATGAAAATTATGATAAGGAATAGATGGTCCTCATTCAAGCCAAGCAACCTCCTTTTATACACAAATGATAGCACAAACCTCGAGAACAATCCCGAAAAGGGGTCACCCCCACTCAAAGAATTAATTGATTCAATTATTGTCTTTTCCCTTCAATTTCTTTCTTCACCTTGGGTCGACCAATTTGACATTTAAAATAAATTAATGTTTTAAAACTTTTCTCCTTTTTATGTTTTCACTTTTTTTCCATAAAGTCCCTTCTTTTTCATCCCTTTAGCCGACATATAATAAGGAATAGGTTAAATACTTTAAGTATTTGAAAATACCTTTTATTTTAATGATATTATTAAGTTGCTCAAGATTTGGAAATGACCGGCCCAACTTAAGACACTACTAAAGATTTTATTTTAGAAAAGGGGCATTACAATGAGGCAAACCAGTCAAGGTTAGGTTCTTAGGGAGCACCACATAGTCTGTAAACACTCCATGAGAGAGTTGTAAGCTCATAGTGAGTAGCTACTTGTACATGTCACAAAGACTTTTGAAATAAATAAGAAATTTGCAACTTATTGTGCAGTCCGTTGTGTAGCTTTGTAGCAGGGGAGTCCCCCTGCACCATAATGGTAAGAAGTTATTTTTGGACTCATTAATAAAATACTTGAAAAACTTGTTTTTTGGTTTGTATTCATACAAGTGAAACTCAAATTAAGTAACACCTAAGGAGCACCTTGAAAATTATGTTGTGGTTTCATTTGTTGAGAGAAACAAGCAGGTAACTAGCTCCACTTGTATGAGCAAGTAAAGGAAACATTTTGCTCATCAAGAGCGAGTATGGACTATTACATCAGAAGGTTGTATCACTTCAAGTTATTTTCATATTTTCATGTTGATATGGAAGCTTTGTAGGTCCTTGCCACTTCTTGTAGCATGCATAAGAGCATCACAATGATTGCAATATGAATTTAATTTAATTTAGATATTAACATCCACAAAAGGCCAAGAATGGCCTATGGGACAGAAAAGGAAGTACAAGAACCAATACATAAAGGAAGTGGCAAAAGCATCTCCAAAAAAAAACAACAAATCAACTACCAGAAGGTCTACGTTGCCAGGATATGGATACGAGTATCCGTTTGGATACGGATAAGATACGCAGATACATCAATTTTAAAAAACCCTCGGATACGATACGTCTTGGATACGTCCGTACATATATATATAAAATATATATATATATATATATATATATATATATATATATATATGTACATCTACTCATTTTACTCATTTTTTAGTCCATAAAAAACTGAAATAGTAATACAAAACTTGAATCAATGTTCAAAACATTCAATATACTTAAGACTTTGCATTTTTATTGATCATGTGGCTGCCATACATATGATATACGAATATCATGTTAACATGAATACAAACAAAACTTGAAATTTGAAAAATATACTAGTAACTAGATCCATGTTCAAATTTTCAAAACATACAACATACTTAAGATTTTACATTTCATTATTCATGTGGCTGCCATACATATGATATAGGAATACAAACAAATCTAGAATACTGGATACGCCCCTGATACAAACAAATCTAGGAAGTCAAACATTAAAAAAAAATGAAATAGAACTAAAAAAAAATGTATTTAACACTGGATACGCCCTTGATACGTACGGGGTACATCTGGGTACGTGACGGATACGTACAGGTGTATCCGTCGCGTACCTTGGCGTACCCCGTACGTATTAGGGGTGTATCCAGGGAGTATCTGTATCGGATACGTATCCAGCAGGATTCGGGGGGGGTTTCAAGTATCCGTGCAACGTAGCAGAAGGTTGAAAAACTGGAAACCAATAGAATGTACATTGTCTAACAGATCTGGACCAACTAGTTTGCATATGAAATCTCTTAAGATTCCTGAAATCAGTTATTTGGAAGTAAGAACTGATATGCCTATAATTATTTGTATTTGAGGACTTCAATTTGAGTGTTCTTTGTGGAGAGTTGAAGTGTCTCATGGATAAACAAAGCTAAACATTTATAGTCTTCATATCGAATGAAGCTCCTTAAAGATCCATTGGAATCTCTTGAAAAGACAATGGTATCTTCCACGAATTTCATAGTAGATGGGACACTTGAATATAAAATGCTCTTCACTTTCAAGCTCTAGAAAATACAACTAACATATACGCTCATGTTGTGGAAGGCTATGATCAGATTCCATCTGAAGCGGGTGAGAGCAAATGTGAAACTGAGCTAAAGGGATCCTCATGCATGAAGGCAACGACTTCTTCATGTATTCACGAATTTTGTTTCAATCTTCATAGAAGCAGGAATAAAATTGAAAATAGTGAAGAAGTTTTGGTTTCAAAGGCTCTTTTGGAGCAAACCACGTAACATTCAAATAAGACTAGGTGAGTTCTTCTTGTATACCCCTGTTAACCTCATGTTTAGTGAGTTGAGGAGCATTAATAGAAAACCCAAGAGGAGGAAGTCTTTCTATATCAATATTCAGCTTCTGAAGGAGAGTCATAACTCTTGCATACCAACAAGATTTGTATCCTTTTTTGACAAGTTGCATAGAAGATTGGAGTGCCAAATATGGATATCTATTCTGAGCCAAAAAAAGAATCTACCATGCATCGAAGCCTATGCAACATAGTGATAACATTGAAAATCAAAGTGATAAAGAGTGGACATACCCCAAACTCTGCAAGAATAATTGAGTGAGGAACCGTTCTTTTGGCTCGAATATTCTTCGATAACATGGAAATGAAAACTCTTTCCATACGGTTGAAATCATTTTGTCTCAAATATGGACCCCAAACATCACATCCATATAATAGTGTTGGTGTAACCAATGTATGAAAAAGTCAAATCTTTGTCTGAATATCTTGAAATTGGAGCTGAAAACTTTGTCTTTCCAAGGTTGTCAATGGTTGCATACCCTTTGCTCAGTCTTGCTTCTATTGCCGGAACAAAGCTAAAAGGTGGTCCAGAGAAAACCACACCCAAGTAGGTGTGAGAGTACACCACCTCAACATGTTTTCCTTTGTACATCAAATTCATTGTAGATGCTACTTTCTTGGTTGTATTAAATGCCATGATTTTTGTCTTTGCAAGATTTACTTCAAGGCCTTTCTTATCACAAAAATTGCTCAATGCATCAAGCTGATTTTGAAGTCTTGTAATTGAGTGTGAAAGCAAAATAATGTCATTTACAAACAATAAAATAGCAATGTAGATCCCAAAGAGGCTACAACCATTCATGTTACCTGAGGCTATAGAGATAAGATCGTCTAATTCATCAATATAGAGCCCAAAAGGTGTAGGCAAGTTTGGACAACCTTGTTTCACACCTATGGAACTATGGATGTTATTAGTAATGCCCATTTTGGTATGAATATGCCCAAAACCTTTCTCATACAAAGTCATGACAAGAGAAATTACCATGGCAGGAAGACCCAACTCTTTAAGCCTCTAGATCAAAAGATGCCATCTACAAACAATAAAATAGAAATGTAGATCCCAAAGAGGCTACAACCATTCATGTTACCCGAGGCTGTGGAAATAAGATCCTCTAATTCATCAATATAGAGCCCAAAAGTTGTAGACGAGAGTGGACAACCTTGTTTCACACCTATGGTACTATGGATGTTATTAGTAGTGCCCATTTTGGTATGAATATGCCCAAAACTTTTCTCATACAAAGTCATGACAAGAGAAATTACCATGGCAGGAAGACCCAACTCTTTAAGCCTCTGGATCAAAAGATGCCTTGGTACTATATCAAATGCCTTTCGAAAGTCTACAAAATAACAATATACCTTCTGCTTATTAGCCTTTTCTTCCTCTATAATGCCAACCAGAGTGAAAATGTGATCATTTGTTCAGTGATTCCTTCTAAATCCTGCTTCACCTTTTGCTCTAATCTGTTTTTTCTCTGCCCATTGTGAGATATAATCATCAAGCATTGTAGAAAAAAGCTTAGCCAAAGTATGCCCAATCATGATGGTACAATAGTTCTCAAGTTTAAGAGAATCTCCAAATTTGAAGATGGGGTGTATAATATGTGATGTCCAAGTGGGGGGAAGACCATGAGGAACAATAAAATTAAAAAGATTTGAGATATGGACAGCAAGAACAACTGGGCTGTGATGGAAGAATTCAGCTTTTAAATTTTCCACATCTTGGGCTTTATTGGACTTGATTTTATAGATGGCTTTAAGGACCATCTTGTCGGTGAAGAAATGACAGTTAGGTGGTCTAGGATTCAAATGGATGGGGGGCTGATTGGGAGCATCATAGAGAGAGGTAGCAAATGTAGACCATGTATGCATGCCTATGTAAAATGATGATTGTGGTCCACATAGTAGATGTAGCAAGAATGCAGCACGCATTTTTGATTGTTGCATGCACATGACACGTGGTTTAAGCAGGTTGTCCAAAACTGAATTTCACATGACAGCAGTTCCATTAAGCACATTGAGGAGAATCTACAAGCATGCTCATGAGTCCAAGAGTTTATTCAATGGTGGAACAAAAGTTCCATGACATTTGGTTATTAATAGGAAGATGGGAAGAGCCCTCATGGAGTAGCACACCACAATGAAGGTGCTAAATAAGGGAGTGTATAGTTTATCATACTCATCACCTTCATTTAAGGCATTCGCATGTGCTGTTAATGCAAAGCTTGAGCTAGATGACACAACATAAGGACTGCTATGAAGCTAGGTTTATGATTTCAGATATTCACAAAATCATCAGCCAACACCACCATTAACAACTCCATGAATTAAGCTAAGTTACCAAAGAGTGCAAAAACAAGCCAAGACAGCAGAGAGTGCAAATCTAGATTACCTGCTCGTGTAAGATTCAAGTTCAGATTTGAAGAACCAGATTCGCCGGTACAGCAAAAAATAATAAAAACAATTTTAAAATATAAGAATTCTAGCCTAATAAATAGGAAATTAGTGGCACTAACCATATAATATACGTTTATAAATTAAAATAACCAAAAAATACTAACTGAATGCCGAATGTTAAATTTTATTTTCTATATATACATTACTATGTATTAACTACATATTGATATAAGTAAATTACATGAAATACTAACAAATTAAATACTAACTACATATTAAACATTAAGTACATAATATTTCATATTAACCAAACGTTAATGTAACGTCCCCTTTTCCACGCTAGTCACTATGAAGGCCTTGGGCCCATTCCACCTTCCATGGGCTTCAAGGAAGGAAAGCAAGGGAGGTGAACATTGACATAATTGTAAGTGATTGTATTTTCCTTATTTATTTGATTACTAATTATGGCTTGAAGTGATTCGATTAGGTGATAGGTGAATGACAAAGCAAAAAGGAACTTCTTTCTTCTCCTTCATTAACGTCGGTCTTCTTGAGAGCCACAATGGAGATAAAGAATACTCTTTCCCTCTTTATGAGGTCGGTCTTCTTAAGTGAAAACTAAAAAGTATACTTTCCCTTCATTAAGAGATCGGCCATGACAATCGGTCTTCTACTTCATCCTTGGGACCAAAGAGGGGTACTTAAGGAGGTTCGAATGGAGGAGGATCATATCATTATTATTCATCATTTGACATTTACTTGGATTTGAAGCTAGTGTACTTCTTTTCTTCCCATTGAAGGTCGAAACCTTTTCCTTGGTTACCTATTGAGGATGAAAACTTTCAATAGGATCACACTTGGGAGACGAAAACCCTCTTGTGTGCATTAGTGGCTTCATTCAAGAGTCACAAGTGGACTTCATTGGCAGATTTTTGGAATAGCAAGGTGTTTATCGGTGCATAGGGAATTTCTACTCCAGCTAGGGCACTTTCAAGGGTGTTGGCACCCATCCTCCACTTGATCTACATATTTGGGAAGTTCGGGATAACTTTTGGAAGGGTTTCCGTGGTTGGCAAATTATTATTTCACTTTTATTTGATAGTTGGTCTCTCCGAGATCATTTTGAGCATTTGTTTGTGTTGAAACTCCTAGTATTGATGGAGTTATGAATTTTCGAAGTTTCAGTTGTGTTTGCACTTGAATTAAATTTATTAAATATATATTTGCTCCATATTTCATCTTGCTAGACTTATGAAGTCTTGGGGATATTTCTATATTGATTTTCAGTCTATATTGCATGAAAATATTGTCTTGAAAAGCCCATACAGTTCGCTGCCCTAGGAAATAGAAAATCAAGTTCATCGCTAGATGATGATATTGTTGGTTACCAAATGAATTCTTTTGTTGTCATAAATATTCAGATTTCTCTTTGTTGCTAATGGCATTTTCAGTTTGTTCCTCTAAAAGGTTAAAGTGATTGACCGGCGGCTGCAATAAAAAATCAGAAGTTATCATTTGGGTTTGACTCAAAACCCTTATTTTCAGTTTCAGCCCTAGAAAGGAGCATTACAGTGGTATCAGAGCTTTGATCCTCTCAACCTTGAGGGTTTCATTCAGGAATAGCTAAATGGCGAACATACATTTTGATAATGTTAGGGTTGAGAGGTTTGCCCTAGGGCAAGAGAGATTGGCGAATAGAATGACACAGTTGATCCATGCCATGCAAAGCCACATTGGAGAAGGAAAGTCTTTGGGAATTTATAGTGTGAGGCAGCCCTTGGGGTCAAGTTTTGGACCTGCTACTATACCATTTCAGCCTACCTTCCTCCTCAGGGAAAAAGCCATTCCAGAGATTGAGACGCGACATTCGGTGGACCACAACATTGCTACCATCTATGAGGACTGCAGGGCTCTTCTGGATGAGATTCGTGGTGCCATGTCACTTGCCAAGTTCATAGGTTGAAAGAAAGTAGAAGGGGGATTGGACTAAGGTCTTAACACCAAACTTTACCCGAAGAAAATTGGAGACATGTTCCAGCCCTAGAGGGAAAGAATCCCTCCATTATGATAAAGGAAGAAGAAGACTCGAAGTTGTTGGGCATTGGGAAGGAGCAGCCCATGGAAACCCTTGAAGCTTGTATCACTTTTTCCAAGGACGAGCCATTAACTGATTTTCAGAACAGCAGTATGAAGGGCCAAGGGTTTAATAAAATATTGAAGCACAAGCCTAGGGAAGAGAATGAAATCATGAAGCACAAGATGGAAGGTAAAAATCCTTAGATATTTAATGATGGTTCATTGATTTCTAATAATGGCATGTTGCAGAAAAATGGAGAAGAAAAATCAAATTTTCATGAATTACATGAGGATGACATTATGGAAGGGTATGGCCATGAAGGAAGGGCACTTCCGGTTCTTCATGATTACTTTCAATTCACTGGAATTTCTCAAATAGCAGTCAATGATGGGCAGATTGAGGGAGGTCATAACCTTGAAGAGTAATCTGAGGATGTTCCAAACAAGTACCGACAAAATAAGGGTGAGCACCTTATTGGTAGCCCAAGGTATGATAGAAGTGATCACAATTTGTCTCCTCCTATGTCGTTGCCATACTTGTGTCATCATGGGCAGCTTGCGTACAAGAATGGTCATATGTCATGTTTGATGCCTCATACTACAATTGGTTATAATGTGAAGAACTCGTTGAGTAACGCACGACACATTGATCTTTTTGTGCAAGTTCAAGATTATGTGAACATAAAAGTTTGGGTTCCGGTTGATTCTTCGAGTTATAAGAAAAAGGAGGTCCGCGTTGAATCAATATTGTTACTCCATGCCTATGGCTAGAAAGAAATTTTATGAAGGATCATTTTGAATTTGTTATGTATCCTAACAAATTTGTGAAGGGTTTACTCCTAAAGTGTTCCAAGAAACCAAGTTCTACACTCCAAGGCAAGGTTATCAAGATAATTAGAGCTGCCGCAGCAAGAAGCTTGGTATGGGAAAATTGTAAGATGTTCTTTCTGAATTCATATTTTGGATGGATAGTACTCTCCTTGGACAGTTGTAGGTTGACATTTATGATGAAATGGAATTTAATATGATGTTTGAAAGCGATCTCAAGTATTGCAGTTGTTGCACCCTTCCTATGTCACTAATATCCAAGATTTTTGAGTTGGAAATGCTATGCTACAGCTGTGAATGGTTATTCTTCCCACATTTGTGTATGAAGTTGTGCATATCTTCCATGGACACCAAGAGATGGGCAGGTTTGGAGACATTCTTTCCACTTAATATGATGTCTAAGAGGGTTCACTCATTGAGATTGAGCAAAGCCAACATCCCAACATCTTTGGTGTTTCTTGGGAAGAAATCTAGAGTTGTACATGGCTATTACATCTACTCATCCACACTGCTATGGTCTAATCCAAACCAAGTTGTGAAGAAAATTCAGTGGGGCAGCTTGGAGGCGACAATTGGAATTCCAAATCGGCAAGGTAACAACCATCCAAAGGACGTGAGCATATGTATTATTATATATTGTTTACATCTTATGTTGGAACTCAAGGATAAAAGGAAGAAGGTGATACTTCAAGGTAGAATGGATTGAGTTCCAAGAATGGCTACCACGAAGAAGGAAGAGGCATATTTTAAAAGCACTCAAGGCATAAAGACAAGAAAGGGTCTACTCTTAGGTAAGGTACTTCATGGCGATAATTTTTGGTTAGTTCCAAGCATGCACGGTATTACTTCCTTGTGGGGGACACTTGAAGAATTATGTGAAAATTGGAGCTTTCTTCTTAAAAGCCATCTTCTACATAAGTTGGGGTACATGTGCGATGTAAGAATCTTGAATTAAGGACCAATGAATCTGCTATTTCCCATTATAGACCTGTTGTTCTCAAACTATCAGAACTTATAAGACAACTTTCAATTTCTACACTACTCATAGAATTGTATGTTCCAGTAAGATTTCAATTTGCTAGTTGTTATATCAATGTCATATGGCTGAGCATGCAAAATTCAAAGTTAAGACTGCCATTAGCAGTCATGGACAGCAGTAAGCATGCACCTTTAGGAAGGGTTTCATCATTGGATCGGGATGATGTGGGAAGAAGGATACAACTAGAAGAAACAAATAAATCAGACCTGATAGCCTTGATTTGAATGAGATCCCAAGTATTTTATGGTTTTTATAACTTATTTCCAACCCATCCACAATCTGATTTGCATCTTGTAATCAGAGGGATAGCTGGTCAAGTTAATTATTCATCCATTTATTGCTTTATGATGGAAACTACAACAATTTGGAGAGATTTTGATACAGATGAATACACCAAGGAAAGAGAAGTCACTGTTGCTTTTGAAGTGGAAGATAAAGAAGACTTCAATCAAGAGAGGGGCAATAGAGGTATGAGTTTATTTGGATTAAAGCTCCTTCCTTTAATAGGCACGGGATCCAGATTATGGGAGCACTATAGCATGTTTCTCCACCTTGATATGATGATACTCGGGCATATGAGTTTGCATTTGCTCAAGGGCAAGCAAATTTGGTAAGGGACGACTATAATGTCCCATTTTCCACACTAGTCACTATGAAGGCCTCGGGCCCATTTCACCTTTTGTGGGCTTCAAGGAAGGAAAACAAGGGAGATGAACATTGCCATAATTGTAAACGAATGTATTTTCCTTATTTATTTGATTACTAATTATGGCTTGGAGTGATTCGATTAGGTGATAGGTGAATGACAAAGCAAAAAGGAACTTCTATCTTCTCCTTCATTGAGGTTGGTCTTCTTGAGAGCTACAATAGAGATAAAGAAATACTCTTTCCCTTTTATGAGGTGGATCTTCTTAAGTGAAGATTAAAAGTGCACTTCCCCCTTCATTAAGAGGTCGGTCATGAAGATTGGTCTTCTAATTCATCCTTGGCGCCAAAGAAGGGTGCTTAAGGAGTTTTGACTGGAGAGGAGGGGGATCATTATCATTCATCATTTTGACATTTACTTGGATTTGGAGGTAGTGTTGCTTCTCTTCTTGCCATTGAAGGGTGAAACCCCTTCCTTGGTTACCTATTGAGGACGAGAACCTTCAATAGGATCACACTTGGAGGATAGAAACACTCTCGTGTGCATTGGTGGCTTCATTCGGGAGTCACAAGTGGACTTCATTGGCAGATTTCTAGAACACCAAGGTGTTTATCCGTGCATAGGGAACTTCTACTCTAGCTAGGGCACTTTCAAGGGTGTTGGCACCCTTCCTCCACTTGATCTACCCATTTGGGAAGTTTCAAGATCACTTTTGGAGGGGTTTCCGTTGTTGGAAAATTGTGATTTCACTTTTATTTGATAGCTGGTCTCCAAGATCATTTTGAGCATTTGTTTGTGTTGAAACTCCAAGTATTGATGGAGTTATGAATTTTCGAAGTTTCAGCTGTGTTTGCACTTGAATTAAAATTTAAAATATATATTTGCTCCAGATTTCATCTTGCTGGACTTTTGAAGTGTTAGGGATATTTCTATATTGATTTTCAGTCTATATTGCATGAGAATATTGTCTTCAAAAGCCCATACAGTTCGCTGCCCTAGGAAATAGAAAATCAAGCTCATCACTAGGGCTAAGTGGTGATATGGTTGGCTGCCATATGAATTCCTTTGTTGTCATAAATATTCAAAATTCTCTTTGTTACTAACGGCATTTTCATTTTGTTCCTCTAAGGTTAAAGTGATTGACTGGTGGCTGCAATAAAAATCAGAAGTTGTCATTTGGGTTTGAGCCAAAACCCTTATTTTTCAGTTTCAGAGCTAGAAAGGGACATTACAATCTAAATACTAATTTAGAACATTAAATGAACTGTAAACACTAATGTACTAACTGATATTTCAAGTTGTAAAACTAAAAAAAAAAATTAAAAAAGAAATAAATTTCATAACCTAAAATCTAAAGTTTTAAACTATCGGAATAACATACCTAAAGCTCAACTGTGTTGCTACAACAAACAATGTTGCTTCCACGAACTAATTGACCACATCACTGCTGCAATAGGCAAGCAGGCTGCAAAATGTATCATGCCCCTTCCATTGCAAATGTCTTTCATGCCTTCTAGGAACCTTTTAGTTACAACTTACAACAACCCACGACTATTTAGAACCTCTTATAGCCCCAAGATTATTTGCAAGAAACTCACATCAAAGTGCTAACAGCTAGTGCCATGTTTTTTCGAGTCATTAAGGAATTCTTTGAGGCTCTTTCTCTCTTCTTTTTGATGGATCTTTTTTAAGCAGCTTACTCTTTTTTGAAAGTTAAAACAACGTTTTAGACCTCAGTTTTCTACACATTTCCGTAGACAAACATGATTTCAAGCTGCATTTTGAGAACTCTAATCCATTTGTGGTTCATTCTGCCTTTCTTCAGCAATACATTAGAATTATGCCCTTATATTGCTAGGCTTCACCTGACCCTCAACAATAGGATTATAACCATCAATATTCTTAAGTGAAAAGGATCCTTGGCAAAGTTACCATGAAAGGATACAAACTCCAAGAGATAATCAAATTACAGAACTCCATTAGTACTAATTATTGGAAGCTGTAATTCCATTTGAGAATGGAATAAGGTAAACTCGCTATCACTTCATTCATAGATCCTTTTGGACCAAAGACCCTTTTGTTAACCATGCCTTGTGATCCGAATTTTTATCAAATTGATAAAATTATAGATCCATGTTGATCAATTTTAGTTTCACCAAACCAATGTAAACATAGAAGCTTAAGTCAATGCTCTTAACTTTAGATAGCCAATCCTGGTAGCAACTTCAAGTACAGGTACCCTCCTTAGAATCGGTATAGCAATTTCAGACCAGGAATTCTGGATTGAATATCACTGTTGACAAATACTGGCAAATAAAGTTTTGGCCAAAAACTCTAGCTAGCGTAAGATTCAAAATTAACCCTTTATCTCCATGAGTAAATTTATCAAGTTTAAATAATTTTCCAATATATTGAAGAACAAGGTAGTCATTCAGAATTCAATGTCAATTGTCATGATCATGAAAGCCAAACATCATTGTGAAACAAAATTCAGTGAAGTGCGGTATTGTATTTCCTGACATCCACAAAAACAAAGGCAAACCATATCACTCAAATGTTCACTTAAATCATCTAGAGTTGTCAAGGAGAAGGTAAATTTTCAAACGCCACTCAAAATGAAGTTGTTATGCATGCAACTCTACATGTCATCTTTCCCGGGACATTAATCTAAATTCACAATAGATAGAAATGCATCCAATCCCCATGAAAAGGATGATTCATTGATTTGTGCCATGAATTAAAAATTAAAATCCATCGTTTAGTGCATTTGTCAAAAATACAGTTCAATTAAAAAGGGGACCTTTACTATTTATCAGGACTTTCATCATCTAGATGATTATAAGGAAACTAGATGTGAAATGCCAGGCAAGTCGCATTTTTTAAAAAGGGTTTATTCATCCTATGACACATTTATTAGCATAATTTGACATGGGTCAACTTTCTTTTAAAAGGCATCATTTAATGCATTTAATTTTCCCATGCATTTAATACTGATTTATGGCATTTAATTTTGTTTTGAGTGTGACTTTCCAGGTAAATCAATATAACAATTAAGAACCTCTTCCTAGCAAGATGGCACCAATTGGAACAATCAAATTGTCCTTCCCCATGGATAATGCAGCATGGAAGATCTATAAAAGTGCAGATGAAACACTCCTTTTTGCAAGTACCCAAAATTATCTGCCTAACTTAGAAGCATGTTTGAAGAGAGATGCTTTACAAGGATAGGAATGATTTCAAATAAACAATAGGAAATCAAGTGTTCCTCAACACCACATTGTGAAGTGTAAGGGTGAGGTTGACCAGCTTCATTGTAAAATAAAGTTAAATGCATTTTAAGGCAAAACATGTTTGCTCAATAAGCCAATGAAGTCAAAACATTATTGAGTGAGTTTGAGAGCTATACTGTCTTTGGATTTTTTTCACCACATAGTTATGGGGATGAGAATGCCAATTTTTCAAGAAAATAGTTGACGGGTGGTTAGATATGGTAAAAACATATACATGGAATTTTACATATATTTGAATATATATGTAGATTTTAGAAGAAAACAATATCACACAACTTAATATGAATTGTTTTAAAGCTAAAGATATTAGATTGACAAAAGACAAAAATCATTATATTGCAGGATGTTCCCTTTTTGAAATTAAAGCAAAATGAAGACCCTTGCCCTATTTTACTGTTTCCCACAGGAATGGGATGAAGAAAAGGGGAACATGGTAAGATTAAAACAAAGTAAGTCCAAAAAGTAACTTTATGTCGTGCACTTAGAGTGTTTTAATTTTAAAATAAGAGGGATTAGATTTCTAATTTAAGTGGGCCAAAACAGGAAGCGACTACAAAAGAAGATGTTGGAGGGGTTCATTTGAGTGGACATCTATCATCTATTTATCATCTTGATTTTATAAATTTGAGCACTGCCAATGCTTCTATCTTTCAGCAATTGATTTCATTAAAACCCTCTTAGCATTCATCACTTGAGGGAAAACCCTCAATATTTTCTTTGTGGCTTCACTCAGGGGTCACATTTGAGCAATACTTTAGATAGATTTTACAACTACGACAAGGATTTGTTAAGCAGAGAATTCAGATTCCAGCAGTTTAGGGCATTAACAGCGGATTTGGTTGGTTTCAATTTGCAACATCTCCTTTTGGTCTCCGCTTGTCATTGGAGTGTTTTTTTTGAGAAAATTGTTGTATCTTATGCGGGTATTTTTCTTGTTTTATGACCTGTCAAAATAAATTCAGACTTCTGAAAAATTATTTTTGTATATCTACCTGATACCAAGAGGATTAATCTAGATATTTAGGCCCTGCGAGTATTTTTGAAAATTGGTGACTAGAAATTAGGGATAAATAAAGAAAAATTACAGATTGTTGTAAATTCGAAAATAGACCTTATCGATGTTGGTGAAATCCTTTTTCTCTTTGCACGAATTCGTTTTCACTAATGTCACAAGGCATTTACCTCAATCCGTGTTGGGTATTAAACGTCTCATTATTGAGGGCATGTAAACGATGGGTAAAACTCAGGAGTGGTTCGCAAGTTCGGGGTTCACACAGGTACGTCCAGGTATTCCGTTTCTTGTGGCAAAATTTGTTGCCCAGTACTCCAACATTTCGAATTCCGTGCCCATTTGTGCTCATTTCCAACAGTTTAGTGGAAATTGTGCCCTAGAAGGTTTATGTTGTAGTAAATACTTAAACTAGCAGTAATAGTCAAAAGGGTAAAAATGTAATATTAAATATTACGACTAATAAATCAAACAATAGTTATATGAATTATTAATCATTAATACCAAGTTTCTTCTTGGTTTTACAAGATCACAATGCTTACAAACTGGAAAATGAGAGTATATTAAGAACTAGGATACATGTATAATATATATTAACAATGTAGCTTATTTAATTTGTATGTTTTAGTGAAATTTAATAACTAGTAAAAGTAGCGCAAAGTTGCCAATTAATGGAGATTTTTTTGCCAGCATTCCTGATTTATAGCTACAAATGTCTTGGCATCTGCCCCCCACATGACAATTCACGATTTCAATGATCATTTATGCTTGACCTTTCATATTACAATAGGGAACATAGAAAGTGAGTCTTTCTCTCTATAATCCTTCCTTTGCAAGTAAATAAAAAAATACCAGCCATATAATATCAGAAATACTCAATTACATATCCAACTATGCAAGTCACGCTTTGAAAGATAATGGCCATATCAGTTCTAGATACACTACACTATCAATATTCACATTCATTGCTCAAAAATCTCAGATTTAAAATTATCCTAATATCTTCTTGGAGCGATTGTTAACCACCATAAGAGTGGTGGTCCATAACAAAGGATGTCTTTGTTGTCCAGGGCCCAATGTCGCTAATCCATCTGCCACTTTGATTCTGTTGCCATGGAATATGTTTGAATTGAATTTGTGTAAAGCATTGCTGCAACTTGTTACTTGTTCAACTTCCTTTCCTAATCCGCCAACAAACAGAGTGCCAATACATTGTTAGATTGAGAAAGTATATTTCATAATTCTGGAATCAGAATGCACCTTGATCTTTTGCCATTTTGTTTTAACAGCTTCTTGCATCCCTCTTTGATGCTCTGATTTTAGCCAAGTTATTTGTAGAAAGTTGTAATGTCCCCATTTTTGAAGACCCTTAGCCTATACATTTCCCCGTGGGCTTTGGGATGTTGCAAGGGGAACATTATTAAATATTAAATATTATTGCCTGGAGAGTGATTTTTTATCATTTGCATTATGGAGCAATAATTATTTAATTATGAAGATTATTTAATTTAATTCCCAAAATATAAAAATTAAAAACGTGGAATTAATTAAATAAATATTTAGGTGGCTTTTAATTGATAATCACCCTTTGAAAAGGGGACGCCACACCTAGGGAAAACAAAGTTGCTTTTATTTAATAATTTCCCTCTCCTAGGGATTTCGAATTTTGTGCCTCCTTGTCTATAAAAGGAGATTTTGGGATCATTGTGAGGTTATGCTGTTGATTGATCATTTGATTTCACTCCATGCTTGGAGTATTGGGATGTATGCCCTAGTTCTTGCATTGTGCTCTCTCATTGTAAGCTTCATTTGGATCCATTGTTGAAGATATTGAAGACTCTCTTGTTCTATTTATAGTGTTCTATTGTGTTGAAGTATCCTTTTATGCATGATTCATACTTGCTAACATTGGCGACTTGTTTAGATGTGTGGCATATTTTTTGAGAAGGATATTGTGTTATGATTAATGGTGATTATTGATTGTTTTATGATCTGATATTAATGTTGCAATTATTCCAGCGACAGCAACTTGCAAGGGTGGTCATTTTGGCATTTTTGGGTATCCATTGAAGTAGTTTAAAAATTTGATATGCAATAGTGTTTTGTGGCTCCATCCAAGAGTTTGATTTTGGAAGGGTTTCATCAGTGCGTTTATGAGCTGCTGATTATTGCTGGTTTTATGTTAATTATGGGCAACTAAATTTGACATCTTTTTAGCCATAGCGACTGGTTTTAAGGGTTTGAACAAGCATATTTTGAAGTTATGTATGCTAGATCTATTTGTTGCTTGTGTCTAATCAATTATTTCAGATCAAGTGTGGGCAGCTATGTTTAAGGTATGTTTTTGAAGAGTTCTATAGAGCTGGAAATAATTTACATGTAATTTATCCCTAACCCCTAGCGGCTGGGTTTCAGCATTTTTGGGGGCTAGATTTGGAGTGGGTTACAGTGGCTTCAAAATTTCAGATTTGTTAGCTCTTTGGAAAGCTCTTTATTTATAGAACAATCTGCAATTTATTTCATGCAAGAATACTCCAAGTATTGAGTGAGATATCAATTTTAGAAGATTTCGGTTGTTTGTATGGGTGTATTTTGGTTGTTATATAACTGCTAATATTTATTTCAGATCTGCATTATTTGGGGGTTAGTTTAATAGTGGATTTGATTGTAGAAATCAGGAGAAGATAAGGAGAAAGATGATTTTATAATTTTTGGGGTTAATTGGATGCCCTAAATGTGCTGGGCGACCTAATTTTTAGAGCAAAAATTAAGGTTTCATGTTGGCTATGCAAAAACTAGGTTTTGGGATATTGTTCTTCATATTTTTGTGGCCCAAAATCCAAAGTTTGATAGATTTTTTCTTGGAAGGTTAGGCGAGAATATAATTTTGGAAAATTGCAGCAGTTGGGATTTGAATATTAATTATTTCTCAGCTGTTAAAAATCTTATTTGACTGTGTTTAAATTCCAATTGTTTTCTTCCAATCTATCCCACCACCTTGGCTAGTTCCAACCTCATTTGGGTTCGAAATAGCTGGCATTCAGATATTTTAGGTTGAAGCAAAAGGGTTTTTCCATTTTTTGCTTAATCTTGACAAGTACTTCATTTTCTAAATTGTCCTAGAAGGGGACATTACACAATTTTGCCCATTTCAAACAAAAAAGAAGAGTCTTAGCATTTGGAGATTCTTCAGTCCATCAAAGGACACCCCAATAAAATCATATCTGTAAGAAGCATAAGACTAATTCAAACACAAAATTAGGGTGACAATCTGAGAGTTCTAGTTAGTTGTTGAATTCAAGATAGTTCTGAATGAACTCCAAAAGTCTGAGAAATCTATGTTTTTTCAAATTCCTAAATGTTTGGGGATTCTTCAATCCATCAAAGGATACCCCCAATAAAATCACATATGTAAAAGGCATAAGCGCAATTGAAACAAATGAATATGAGGGTGAGAATTGGAGATTTCTAGTTTGTTGCCGAATTCAAGATATAGTTCCAAAGGGACTCCAAAAGTCTGTTTATGAGTAACTGAGGTATAGAGATGACTACAATGGTCGGGAGCAGCAGTAAAGCATGTTGAATAAGTAATTCAAAAGAAGGAAATCTATAGAGCATTGTTGAGGTGTTAGCAAAAGCTTCAGTGCATTTTAAGGCTCAAATTGAGCAGCTAGAATGTAAAAACTTGCAAAATGATAGTGTAGGTGAGGAAGCAATGTTTCTATCATAGTTGCAAAAATCACCAAGTACTAGGCGAGTGCTTGAGTACTCACAAAAAAAAAATACAAAACGAGTACTTTCAGAATATACTCGCCACAAGTGTGTGACGAGTTTTGGGACAGTACTCACCGCAAGTACTTAGCAAGTTAGTGCACATAACTCCCAAAAGACTGAAAAAACATCTAAATGCAGAAAATTCAGGGGTTTTACGCTACAAAAATGGGGTTTCGCTTCCTTTTAATCCTATACGCCATCACATTTTCACCAAACAACATTCGAGCATCCTTTAAGAAAATTGTAGGAGGTTCATAGAAAATTTGAGGAATTTCAAATTCCCAAGTTAATTCTTCATTTTTTTGGTTTTTACTAAGCATGTCGATTCTTTCTAAAACGATAGTATTAGGTTTCAAAACATGATTTACAATTTTAAATGCATTTTGTTCAATTCCCGTATTTTTACTCTAGTTTTCATAATTTATGAATGAAATTAATGGATTTTTTCCTATACACAGGGTTTATGACAGACATCTTACGGTTTGGATTTTTTTTAATGTTTTATTGGTATTTTAAGATGTTGCAGGGTTAACCATTAACATTAAATGGCATCCAGCTCTGCATCACGCTCAAGAAGTGGAAGCCATCGCCCTAAAGGTCATCCCCTGAAAGCAATCCCCGCTTGGAAGTATGTCGTATATGGACCGACTACAAGGTGTGTGGTTTGCACCCTTTGCTCGAAGAAGATTGCATGAGGCATCAATCGCTTCAAGTACCATATCGCATGCATTCTCGTTGCGACATCACGTCGTGTCCCAATGTCATGGAAGTGGCAAAACGAGTCAGTATTGGTATTGTGGGATGAAAAGAAACTCGAGATGGCAACGGTACAAGCAGCCATAGCAAAAGCGATTAATCACGCCTTAGGAGCAGAAATAAAGGTAGATATAGCATCTTAGATTGTGGCCGCTAATCATGGTCCACACATACGAAACACATCCACCTCATCCAGTTCGGGGAGAAATCTAGTCATGGGGATTTTTTATACCTAGAATCACACCTAGAGCACAACCTTCACTCTAATGTATAGGGTGGAACAAAGAAGTGCACAAGGAAACAAATACAGTGTGTAGAAATTTCAGTAATACAACAATCTTCCCTTTAACATGGTGACAAGCTTGTATTAGGAGTATTTGGTGACGTCATTGATAGCTGTAGGGAAAAGGTAAAAGGTGCCCTTTCCAAAAGACTTAAGTGGGAGGTTGTCCCAAAATGTTGTTGCAAATACAAAATTAATCCTGGAAGAACAAAGAAGCAGTGGTGGAAGTTTGGACGCAGCAATTTTTCAGTTGGGAGGACGGATGAAAGGAATTGCACCCTCATCAAATTTTTAGTGGCTTTAAATGGTGATATAAATGTTTAGAAGTCTGTTGATGCCACTGACACAGTAAAGAATGTAGAAAAATTGAGCTTCATGATAGAGGAGGTTGTCTTAGGGGTGGGCATCAAGAATGACAATACAACAACATATATGGTAGCTAGGAGACTACTCTAAGACAGGAATCCATCACTCTTTTGGACCCTTTGTGAGGTTCATTGCCTTGACCTTCTTTTGGAGGACAAAGGCAAAATTGGTCGAGTAAGGCCGGTTGTAGACGATTACAACGATATCACAAAATACATTTATAATCACCCTTGGGTTCTCAGCTTGATGAGAGATCACACCAAAGGGAAAGAGCTTGTGCAAGCGAGTGTCGCAAGGTTTGCAACTAACTTCCTAATGTTGCAAAGTATTCATAGTTTGTTGACACCGTTGAAGCATATGTTTGTGAGTTAAGCATGGCTAAACTTAACATATTCAAATAAAGTTAATGGACAGAGGACTGCGAAGATAGTTTTTGATGATGCCTTTACAAAGAGAGTTGCAAGAGATCATCAAGATAACTTCAAACTTCAATTTAGTTTTCAAGTCGATTCCCTTATTTTAATTTTTTTTAGATTTAAAATGTATTGCTAATTAATTTAATTGTAAGTTTGTAATTTTAAGTTGTTTGTAGGTTTTAGATCCTTCAGTGATTGTTTTGCACTTGGTGGATGGGAAGCAAATCCCACACGTGGTGGGATGTGGAGCAAAAATCAATAGGATACATTTATGAAGCCATGGATAGGACCAAAAAGGATATCCAAAACTATTATGGGGTGTATAGAGATATTTGGTCCCATTTGAGAGTTAATTGATCGGAGGTGGAAAAATCAACTCCACCAACTCATTCATGCAACGGGTTTCTACTTCAACCCATTTTTTTCTTCTCTAATGGCTTCACATATGTTAATAGGGAGGTTCTAGAGGGCCTCTTTACATGCATCGAGAGGATGACATATAAGGTTGAGGTGAGGGGCCTCATTATTTTAGAGTTGCAGAATTACAAGTAAACTAGGGGAGGCTCTTTTCTTCACCACTAGCTATTCGAAGGAGACCCACCCAAACCCCAGGTGACAAAATTGGAGTTTTTTACTTATTTTTTATAAGTTAAAAAAATTTACAATTATTAATTACTACAAAGTTTTTAATATCTTGTTTATAAGTTCTTGATGAGAAGATCGGAATGGAAATACCCCTAATCCTCAAAAGCTAACCGTCCGAGTTTGTTTGAGGAAATTCATGAGAAGAAGCGCAATAAGTTCATTCAATGATGCCTCAATGACCTAGTTTTGTGCAATACCATCTTTCCACTTTGCACAAGAAAGGTGGAAAACACATCATAGGAGCCTATTGATTTGGATGAGATTGATGCCTACAGTGACTGAACTATGCACAAGAAGAGGAGATCCCCATGTTCACAAAGGATGAGATCGTTGACTTTCAAGAGCGACGTTATGGAGGGTGTAGACATGGCGGAAAGCAAGAGAGATTGGATTAGATGCATCATTATAGATGATGCCAAACATAAGGCAAAGGAGTCACAATTGTCTAGACTTGAGGTGAAGCCGCAGCCATAGCCTTCTAGGAGGAGCGAAGAGTTGCAGTTGAGTGTGAGGAATACAATTATAATTTCTAGAACGGGGAAGAGGAAATCGTAAATTATTGTGATTTGTAACTTGCATGGATATGCAATTCATGATGATGATTCTCAATGAAAATCATCATAAACTCATGAGTTATCCATTGGTGGTTGTATTTGCATGTTGATGCGATTTTGTACTATATTTGTATCTCGTAGAAAACACTTCCCCAACGTTTTACAGATTCATTTGATACATTTTGTAACTGTATTTTGTATAAATTTATGTTTTTTAAGAAATTTAAATATTTTTTTGTTGTGAGTATTTTCTAAGATGAAAAAAAAATTGGTTTGACAAGTATTTTCCAAGTACAAGTATGCGAAATATGGTTTCTATATTAAAGAGTTTTCCCATATTGGGTAATTCCTTGTGTTATTTATCGTTCTGTGTTTTTGCAGTCATTTGCTTGCTTCCATTTTATGCAACTACTTCATTGGTTCAAACACTTAAGAAAGTATAAAGAATGGCATGTGCAGCTGATTATTAACCTAGTACATGTTCATAACAGCAAATAGAACTTGAATTCAATCTCACATGAGAATCAGCATTTTCTTTGTTGCACTACTGATCTTCTCGAATAAATAGGTCACATGTTGGTAGTAGCATAGAAGCGGTATGAAATCTGATATATAGACAATGTAGGCATGTATTTGGGAACAACAAAAGAAAAACTAAGTTCATGTTGGTGAATTGTGCAATGGGATATCCAGCCCGATTATGGATCATTCTAGTTAGGGTAAAAATTGGCATTACAACATACATGAGCTAATAAATTATAATAATATAGAGCATATTCACAAAGCATAATTAAGTATGAAAATCCCACATTACTAACATGCATATGTGAGTCATTTGTCTAAGTTCATCACATGGACCATCATTTGATGTTCTCTATCCACTTGTCTTTATAATCAAACTTACGCCAAATAGACAATAATGATTGAAAAGAGGGGGAAAAAATATTGTATAATATACCTTCTTTTCAGCTTCTTCCATTGCCTTGAAATTTTTCACTGCCCTTTGCAGAACCCCTTTGAGCATTATTTCGATTCCAAAAGGACGCAAACTTGTATTTAGCCCTTCCTGATGCAGAAAGAAAAGAAAAATTCCATACACTCATCAAATCACATTAAGAAAAACATGAAAAATTTATGTAGCATTCCATTCTTTTTTCTTTAATAGATGTTGAGAAATCTTACACATTTTTTATAACTATCTAGCAATCATCAGTTCCATATTACTAAAAGAATCCACATATCCATATAAACATGTTTAGTACATCCAAATGATGAACATGAATTACACCAGATAAACAATTAGCCACAATTGTTCGCAGAATCAAACATCCAAACTATTGACATCATATGCATCCAAATTGGCGGAAATAATAAAATCAATATGGACAGATAATCACCCTTTTTCTAAAGTACCACCAAGTTAAACTAATCCTTTGTATGCAGCATTTAAACTCTTGTTTCCTCCCAATGTCAAACTAAAGAAAAAATGGAAAAACTAGTAAGATCATATACAATAAAAATAGCTTACTATTATCATAGATTAGTTAACATCTTAGAGTACATATTTCCCACAAAAAACATATATAAAGGATAGAGATATTTCAAATGCAAGAGTATATTGCAGATACAAGGGAAATATATTGCATATACGTTTGATCACCTAAAACTCCTACCCTCTATAACATTGCGACAAAGCTCCCATGCATGGTCTTCTTCCCCAAACATTATAGGTCAAATCCTGCAAAACATGAAGTAACTTATCAAACTGAGGGACAAACCCTAATCAAAACCAGCTTCCGATTGTTAGTGCTTTTATTTCTAGCTTAGCAATGTTATAGCTAGGGCCCATCTTGTCCTATTTTTGGTATTTTACATAAATTTTACATTCTTTAATAAATTTAATTGTCCTTAACTGACGTGGATTGATTTCTTATGAACCATCAATATTACTTGTCTTGTATGTCAATTTAGTTGTTATTATAATCAATTATATGCAAAAATGAGCTTAAGCTTAATATAAGATTGCACAACGTCCATAAACATTGTGTATCAAAGCAATATATAAATTAAAATGATTTTAAAATTTATATTTAATATTATAAAAGTCCGGGCACTGAAAATATGATACCATTGTCAAATTTTCTTTGGTAATGTCCATAGGTATAGCTATGTACTAGTTACTAATAATAATCTATTTTGAGATTTAGATATCCCATGCGCTCTCCTAATATATCATAATTCAATCATTAATCCCATATATTACTTTTTGGTAATCTTAAAAACATTATTATAATTCTTTCGTCTTTCTTGCATTGCTCTCTCATCCAAATAATAGTCAAATTTGTATAGAACAAATCATAACAATTATTTTTCTTGACCACATGGGACGTCATAATTAACAATGGCTTCACTTGCTAAACGAAAAATTGTGACAAATAAACATCCCATGCCAATTCATTTTGGATGATGCAAAAACTCCATGAAACTACATGCTTTTCATGAATGTATCTTGTGGCATAATAATTTGTTCTCTCAAAACTAAATAAAAGAACCTCACAAATCCATAGTCAAGTAACGAGTTTCTACAATATAGGTGTATTAATATAGCAAAATAAATTCTAAACAAGGCGTCAAAATCAAATGAATCTTACTCGCCCATAAAGCATTATGCAGCTAAATATCCTGCTTGTCATAAATGATTTCTTTAATTCAATAGCCCCCTTGGCCCTACAATTGCCTCTTTATGTAACCCATGGCAAAATTCTCTCCATCCAATATCCTCAAAATATTCACTGCCATATATGTATGGGACAACTTCCTGAGCATCCCTCAAAAAAATATTCATATTCCATCAAATGATCCTAGAATTTGATTTGCTCCATTTAGTGAAGAAAACATTAATTTTAAATCTATCATTTGTGGAGAAAGGGATGTAGAGATATGAAATTGGTGGCAAATCTCGTCATAGTTAGTAGAACAAGCTCCCTTGCCATCCACAAATTTCATCATCAAATTGAGGGCCTTTCTATGCTTATGATAAACCCCAAGCAAGGTCCCGCATATTAAGGGCGAACCTAAGACATTTCTAGGTCATACCCAAGCTAACCTCGATGTATATCTGGATCAAAAGCAATGTTAGGGATGCTTCTTTGCTCCATTTTCATATTAATAGGAAAATCATAAGAGAAAGTCAATCGAAAGACCCTACTTTGGGCTATGGAAAATTGAATACAGATGGAGCTTCCAGAGGAAATCCAGGAAGAGCTATCATGGGAGGCATTCGTAGAAAACAAGGAAGGTGATGTGCAGTTTCTTTTTGCAAAGAATCTGAGTATTACTACCACTAATCATGTAGAGGTGAAAGCAGTTTATAAAGGCATGCAAGAGGCTTTAAAAATTGGGTGGCAGAAAATTCAAATTGAATCAAACTCTAAAATCGTTATGAAGTTGTTGTCTGATGTCTGAAAATAGTGTTGGTTCTTCTCCCCATTGGCAAATTGCTAAAGAGGTTTGGAAGATAAAAACATAGCAAGAGAAATTTCAAGAAGTTGAGTTCAATCGCATTCCTCGTGAAAGGAATAAAGTTGCAGATGGCTTGGCAAACTAGGCCCTAGATAATAGGAACCTTCTTTGCTATGGCTTGCCTCCTACATGGTTGGTCCAACAAGCTCCAAGAGGACATCAAATATATTCTTAATCTTGATTCTTTGTGATGATTATATCTTCGGCTTTACTTTTCTATAATGCTCAAGCTTGGACTAATAGATTTCAGGCTTAGCACAACCAAATATCTATTTTTTGATTTCCATATTATATTAAGTTTGTTGGTTATATATATTATTATATATATATATATTAGATTTTTGAATAGGTAAAAAAAAATCTTAGAGACTTTTTTTATTTTGAAAAACTTCATATATTAACAACAATATTTACAACAAAGGGTTGTACAAAGAATGAGTTGTATAGCATTACATGCAATGAAAATCCCAATGTATTCATTAAAGCAACAAGGACAGCAATAGAGGAAAAATAATCTCTAGGATCAAATTGTTTAGCTTCCTTGATCAAGATATATCCTTTAGCAAGCAATTGCATTCTAACTTCACTTCTCTGGGTGTCACGGAAATCAGCCAAATTACGTACCACATTCCTCGAGATATGATTGCATCTAAGTTTCCACATAATGAATAAAGCATAAATGCATACACAATTCCAAATACTCCTAAAAAGAACATGTATAAAAGTATCGGTGTCACCCAACAAAACTGCCCACCAATGAAAAGCTGCTTGAAAAATAGTTGATAGACTAGAATGCAGAAACTTCCAACAGGATCTAGCAAAAAGACAGTCCCACAAAAGGAGTTTGACTGTTTCCAAGTTTAGAGCAATGAAGCCATACACCATCAGTTACAACTACCCTTGGACAAACAAGCCTTTGTAGGCAGCCCTTGATATATCACAAGCCAAGTAAAGACTCGAAGTTTATAGGAGACCCCTAACTGTCCACAAACTATGGAGCTGACAAACCTACAACTGCATTAAAAACTAGAAAAAACATTAATTTAGTTTATTTTGTTTATAATTTTAATCATTTACTGTATAGATGTACCCAAACCGTATTGTACCAGTAGTCCAACAAAACAAAAAAACATCATACCCAAACCCTTCTATGTTACTTGGACAAATGGTCACCAACCTGGGTCAAAGAAAACAAACTGGTTTATATTGTAGTGCACTTTGGCCTTAGTAATTCTTATAGAGCCATAGTACAAGGATGGTCATCCAGAAAATGGGATCAACTTCCACCTGATGAAGAAGAAACAACACTTGGAGGATAGGGTAGTTAACCAAACAGCCTCAATGATGAGCCCAATGCTTGAGAGTGATGAGTATCTTGAGAGTATCAATTTAGAGAACTTGGAGATGGACGACATAGTCAATGCAAGAATTGATTATCATCAGTTATGAGTCTTTTTGTTTATTTTTATGATGATTATGCATAAAACATGGATATAAGTAAACCTAGAAAAGTGTGTTCTTTGTACATGTACTTGTAACTATGCCTATATCCTAGCAACATTGCTCAAAATCATTATTTTTAAGAAACTGCTTCCAAGAATTTGTCACTATGAATCACAAGTAATTCTGAAGTCAAAGCTAGGAACCATTGTATTACTATTATTTTTCTACTTCAGAAAGACCATCGTCATTTTGGATCATACTATTAGTATTCTATCAATGATCCCAAAATTTAATTACATCTCCTTGCGACAACATTGTACATGTCCTTTCCCATCTCCTTGAGGATATCATTTATTAGAAAAATTAATTGTCAATTATGTGTCTTTTTATCTATTTTTAAGATGATTATGTATAAAGCATGCATACTAGGGAACCAAGAAAATTGTGTTCCTTGTACATGTACCCATAATTGTACCAATATCCTCGTAACTTAGCTCAAAGTCATTATTTTTAAGATAATGCTTCCACGTAGATTATATAGCATGAATCAAAAGTAATTCCAAGTGAAAGCTAGCTATAGTTGTTCTATCACTATTATTGTTCTACTTCACAAGACCCATTCTCATTTTAGATGGCACTACTCCTATAGACACCCCATAGTCCCTACACATAAATGTAAATCACAAATTATTTTGAATAGATTGGATATAGTTAGTGTTGGCACATATTGAAACTTATGTCGTCTTCTATGCTTTGGTAATTTAACAAATGTAATCATATGATGAAAAGATGTTATTTAAACTCTTGCATTTAGTTGGCAATTATGGGGGATGTTGTGTGGATTGTTGTTGTAACCACCTCCCCTTAGCCTTAAACCCTCTTTCCCCACCATCCTTGCCTGCATGCGTTATTTGGCCATTGATATAGGGTGCATCAATCTCTTATTACCTAAGATCCTATGATGAGAGATAATGATCAGCCATGTACAAATCATTACAGAAATATTGATACGAATGCATTTCCTTAATTTCAACTCGTGTATGTATAGCTATATGTATCTATGCATAGATACATGTTTGTGTGATTGGAATGTGAATGGTTTAAATAGTCTCTGTTGTTGACTGCAAGTTTCATAACTTGTTAGCATCCCCATCATGATGATCAAACGCCCCTCAAGCATAAAGTACTAGCTTAAACAATACATATCTCAATCTTGATGTGGCTATTATGCCTCTTCGAAGACCTAATATGCATCAGGTTATGACCCTCAAGCATTGGGTACTAGCTTAAATAATACATATCTCCATCTTGATGTGACTATTATGCCTCTTCTAAGACCTAATATGCATCTAACTTTTAAATACATGTCTAGACTTCTAATGTTGTAATGTCCCCCTTGAAGGACAAGATAGGAATTAGCATAAATCCGATCACACATGCTAAAAAATAATTAATATTCAAACCCCCTGCTGCAATCTTCTCAACAATTCATAACGATTAGCTAGATTATAAGTAAAAAGACGGATTTCAGGGCACAACCAACACGAAAGCCTAATTTTCCCTAAAAAAAGTTTCTCAGCACATTTAGGCGCATCAAATCGTGGACTCTAGAAGACATTATAAATTCTAGGTCTCCTTATTTCGGCGTAATTTTACAATCAAATCCTACTGATTAAGACTGACCCCCAAACAGTAGATCTGAATTAGAATCCTAGGTTTAAGAGTAATGACAGTATGCAGATATCTGAAATCTTCACAATTGATAACTTGCCAATATTGGCGGATATTTTCCAAGAGTTGATAATAAAATGCAGAAAACCGTTGACAAAAAATATGCTACTCTTTCCTACGTCTAAATACTCTGAGACACCAAAGATAACTAAAACCCCTTACAAACAAATATAAAGTCTAAAACCCAGTCGCTAAGGTTAGGGATACTTATTTTTTGGAAGACACCGTTCCAGTTGACAAAAACCACTTCCCAATACTCTTAGTATGAACCTGAAATGAGATGAAATGAAATGAAATGAAAGATTTTAATGACGTCCACGTGACTGAAGAGTGGAAGGGACCTAAGTAGGGCTGAAACATTGGGGGCTGAAACCAAAGTTCTTTTCCAAATCCTCTCGCCCTGTGCAATCTTGATTCACTATGGCTCCTAGTAACCCTTTGCTTCCTCAAAACAAACTCGTCCAAGTATAAGCTCCACTAAACCCTATAAATCATTTTCGTACCTGGAAGCGGATGTCATCATATGCTGAGCATTGCATGACATGAAGTGCCATTATGAGTTCAACAACCCCTGTACTGACAGAAGAACAACAATGACACCTATTCCCAGGGGACATAACTTTGGGAAAGTCTCCAACTGCTCGTTTCACAGCCAAGATGATGTGACCCGGTGATCAATGTAGTCAGCTAGTAGAAATCATGCTAGACCTTAACTTTGGTATAAAGGCTCTAAAGGGAAAAGCTTTGTTATCATGGGCCCAAGTGAAGTTGAAAGACTTGGGAGTATATGTGCACTTTCTTACGACCTGAAGGTGTTATAACTGTCCAGATGATGATAGTAAGAGGGTCAGTAAGAGGATAGTAAGGTATTGCTATTAGGATGCACTCCTAAGGCACAGTGGATGCACACAACAACTCTCTCCATCCATTTGGTGAACTGCTTCATCCAACATTCTGCGTTCTCGATATGCCCCCTATAAGCCACATGCTTTGGAGACTAATGCGATGAATGCCCCAATGAAAATTTCCACTTTTTTCACAATAGCTGTAAGCCGAGTGACATGCCGAAGCTTCCATTGGAAAAAGAACATGCTGGCAGCCAGTAAAATCAAAATGAAATGACCGTAATGATAACCTTAAGAATACAAAGTCAACAAAATGAATTATACTTGGATCTTTCTGTTGAAGTGAACCTATGTCTCCACCTCTTGTCTCGGATGTGGAGGGTGAAAATTCGCTAAGGCACCCTAGACGATCACACCCATGAAAAGAGCCAAGGATGAACAATGCGAGCGTCCACAAGTGAGTTTTCAATAAGTATTGCAGTCCCAAAAATCATGGCTTTCCTACATCTATTTAGGAGCGAGTACTGAGGACATTTCTGGAAAGTCCTATGGTAGATAATATGTGCTCAAAAAAGTGCTAGTTCCCAGCTCAATTAATGTAACCGAGTGAGAAGGCATAAAAAATAATACACAGGTAGGATATAAAATGTAATATCCCCCCTTTGGGATATTACAAATTATTAATTGGCCTCCCTTACAAGAGAAGCAAACTTAGTAATAGAAACCCTTTCTAGAGAAAACTTCACGACTAACCCAATGTCGATCTTCACTTGCAACCCAGATAGGGTTGGAGTGAGCCAAGGTAAGGATTCAAATGGGCTATCTAGCTGGAATTTACACTCCTTTAACCAATCAAACATTGCAAAAGTTGATATTAAATAAATTAAAACTGCATGAAAATGATTGCAGCTTTCACCACATATTCTGCCAACTGAACACCCCACAATCTTTATCCGATATTGAATGTAAATAACTTGCAGAAGAATGATAAAATGTATAGCACCTAAAGAAACTGGGAAACAGATCTTAGCCTTGCTTGATCACCGAATGTCCCTACCAAAACAGCCCCCAACATCAGCCTTCCAAGTCACTAGGGTTTGCTCTGAAATGCTATAAATTAATTTCGGCTCATTACAACCCTTCCACAACACGGCAAACAATCAACCCTTGCATCTGAAATAATTGATTAGACACAACAGCAAATAGATCTAGCATAAACAACCTCAAAACATGATAGATCAAACCCCCAAACAAGTCGATTTGCCTCTAATAAATTGCAGCAATAATAACAGTCATAAAGCACCACAAACCCTTCACAAAAATGCAGATTTATTCTCCCAACTAAGCACGCCAATACCCAAGACCAAGTCGCCAATGCAAGAATGAATATATCATGCATAAACACTTTCAACACAAGAGAGCTCAATGGAGAGAACAATGGAGTCTCCAATATTCTTCAATAATAGATCCAAATGAGAGAGAGCACAATGCAAGAACTAGGGCAAACATCCCAATACTCCAAGCATGGAGTGAAATCAAATGATCAATCAACATAACCCTCTAAGGAAATGTGACTCTCCCTTTTATAGAACTAAGGGGTGCAATATCCAATTAAGACCGACCTTTTCCCTTTTGGAAGGCAAACATAAGCTAAAAGTATTTTTATTATCCCTAAGTGTGTCGTCCCCTTTTTTTAAGGGTATTTTGATAATAAAAAGCCACCTAATATTATTTAATTAATTCCCTTTTTTATTTTGCATATTGGGAATTAAATTCAATAATTAATTACATCAATTTCTCCATAATTATTCTTTTGTGAGGCAATACTCCAACATGATGGAAAAACCACTCAGCATCCATAATTAAATAATTAAATAAATATTGTTTTATAATGTCAAATGATTAAAATCACTCTCCAGGCAATATTATTTAATTACTTTAACATAATTTTCCCCTTGCAACATCCCAAAGCCCACGGGGAAAGATAGGCTAAGGGTCTTCAAAACATCGGGACATTACAAGTGCTCAACATGTCATTGTGTCATGTCCCTTTTTTGGAGACTAGCGGAATTGAAGACCTTAACCCATTCTTCCTCCCCATGGATTTAAGGAAGGGGGAAGACTTGGATAACATTTTCTAAGTAGATATTTTCATTATTATCATGTATTCCTATAGAGAAAGCCAAGCGCTCCAATAGAAGAACTTATTTAGTTAGAAAATAAAGTATTTTGAGCATGTAGCCTCCGAATACAAATTAAAGAATTAAAAAGTACTTTTTAAATTGGGGGCGTCCATCATTTGAAATGTAGCACCACTCATTGTTATAAAAGGAAGTTGCTTGACCATTTGAGGAATATGTGTGAATTCTATTATTTCGGAAAGATTGCTTGTGAAGCATCTCTCTCCCTCTCCTAAGGACGAAAACCCTTTAGAGAGCCTTGTGTGAGGACGAAAACCTTCACCAAAACCAAGGAAGACTTACAACACGGGAGTCTCCACCCCCATTGAGGGAATCTTTTTTGGCTGGTGTAATCTTCATTTCCAGCCCTACGCGAATCACCCTAAGGAGCGTCTTTAGGTCAAATATTGAAGTTATTGCTTTGTTTTATGTTATTGAAGCAAATTTGGCTCCGTTCAAAGTGGAGCGACCCATTTGTGGAGTGATTTGGTACATTATTTGGCTGTTCTAAATTGGGTGACCAACATTGAATGGCATTTTGAGGTATTCAATGGTCTTTTATGTGGTTGGATTACATCATCTAATTGCACATAAATTATAAGGGTGAAATCTGGTTTTACATTGAAATTAGGAGGGTTTCGACATGCATAATCATATCTGAAAATATTTATTTATTTCTGTAGCAACTAGGGTTTGAAGGAAATTCATTCCAGCATCTCTATGTTTCCAAAAATCATGATTCCTTCACCAATTGATTGATGAGCTCAAATAATAATCTCTGAATATATTTGGAGTGATCACGCATGGTATCTAGGGCATTTTCAAGAAAGGTGGGTTGCTTGTAGGGCAGATCTGGCATGTTTCGGTGGATGTTTGGGCAAGCTAATTTGATATTTGCATTTTTCAAATTTTTAAAACCCCAAGATCCCAAGTTTCGTGAAATTTGGGGCCTTCCTAGGCAAACTTATATATTTTTGAAGTGATACATAAATTCTGCAGATAGAGGGTTTATAGAAAATTCATATCTTCATTTCTAAGGCACTAAAAATCAGTTTTCCTTCATATCTTGATTGTTGGTAATTAATCAGAATTTTTGAGCTTGATTGGGTGTATTGTCAGCAAGTATTTGGAATACAAAGGTGAGTGAGAGCTCCCAAAACAGGTTGCTGCCCTAGGAAGGGGAAAATTGCAGGTTCCAGTGTGCAGTTTCAGTCTTTTTCAGCCCTTTGAAATCTGATTGCAGCCATCGGAAAATTGATTTCAGTCATCTCACTTTTAGCCCTAGCTATTTCCAAAAGCCCCCCAAAAAGAGACATAACACAATGTTGCTCTTCTGACCTAATGATGAGTGAAAGAAAAACAAAAATCAAATGCAAGCAAAATGTGAAAAACAAATATTTCGAATTTAGCTATTTCTAGACTGCACTAATAGCACATTAAGAATTTCTACACTGTGAGCTATATATTTACCATCTGGACTTGCTAATGGAGGAACTCCATATCCCCCAGAACCAACTCGAAGAATTATTGTAATTGAAGGGTTGATGAGCGCATGTTGACTTCTCTTAATCTGCATAGAATCAAGTTACCAGGGGAAACAGAAAGCTCAGTTAGCTTTACTGTGCACCAACAAATATAAATACACATAATATGTTAAAAATAATAAATGAATCCAAAACAAAAACCATTAAAAGCAATTAATATGAACCATCCGTAACCTCTTCATTATCTTCAAATGGTAAAACGACCTTGATTTATGACACCCAAATGAAAGAACAGTATAAGAATATTATAGTTATTCTAAAATTAATCATCAATGGCATTCTTGAATCAACTATTCTGAAACAAGTATTAAATCATATCAAGTATAATTTTCAATTAATGAAGAAAATGTCTACAACATATCAAAGAAAGCCCATGATTAACATTCTGTTCATAAACCGTATCACACAAGATCCCTTCATGGGATAATGGTATGTGTCTCATAAAAACAATGGTTAATCATAAAGAAATGATATGAGGGACTCTACCATCTCATCTTTGAGAAAGATAAATACAAGCAAAGTAAATGGGAAATCCATTCCCTCAACTCTGCCATTAGAAGACATTAGCCCATCTTGAGTTTGTCAAATGGATGATTTTCAACTCATCCCACCCCCTCAAAACTTCAAATCCATTGTTTCAAAGGATAGACCGCAGATCTACAGAGAACTGAAAAATTTTGTGCAAAATCATGCAAAGAGAACTATCGTTTAAACCCGCATTCCTTCAAAAAAACGAGAATGGGCACCTCCCAACGTATCCTTGTCCATGGATGAAATAGAACAATGGATATGGCTAATGAAAGAAAGAGTACTGATATACCAATTTATAGGTACTTTCCTAGGTCTGATAAAAAATTGAGATTATGGGTACAAGACAAGGTGGACCATGGGGTCTCAAGAAGGTAGGGCTTCTCATGAAAAATTAGCCCCCAGCCCTCCATCCATTTGGGACCTTCCTACCACTGTTCCGTAGTGACAGTGGCAAGAATCCTCCGTCAGGAAAATAGAACCTGCACTAGGAAAATATATAGCTTCGACGTTTGAGTTCACTAGAAATCCCAGGGTCTTGAACTGTGCTCTGATCTGCATGAGTTTGGAGTTTGAAAATCCCCCCAACCTACCCCACCCCAGCGCCCCGCAGACTGTCTCATATTCGATATGAGAAAAATAGAATTGCAACAACCCATTTGACTGAAGGAAAGAATCTGTTCAGATGCCACATCTGTCATAAAAACAGTCATTTGTTCAGGGTATGCCCCAGATACAAAACTTTGGAGCTTGGCACTGACAACCAACATGAAACAACGGCACATCAAGTACAACAAGCCTCCACATTGCATGTAGACGTGCATAAAGACACCTTGAACTAAGTAGTGGATGAGAACAAATTTCAAAAGGCCCAAAGAAGAAAACTAAAAGGCAAGAAGATTATCGCTAAACCAACGCAGATTTATTCAATCATCCATCGCTGCCCTGGCAGACCAAGAAGTGGAAGAGATCAATGACAACTATAGCGCTCAAGATAGCAGCCCCTCTAAAGGAAAAGTCTCCATAAACTGACCAATAATCAACCCATAAAAAACCCGGGAGGTTGTAGTGTAATGGAAAATGAAGAAACCTAGGGTAGCACATGCAGTAGCATGCCCAAGGATTGGGCCCCCATTTGTGTCCCAGATGACCATGGGCACCTCAATCAATTAAAAAGAAAAACAGTCAACCCATCAAAAGTGGCAAGTATCTGAAACCTATAAAATCTGCAGCAAAAGAAGATGCTAAAATACCCAATACCAAAAGAAAAAAGGTCTTCAATCAAGAGACGGGTTTACAGATCTTATTCACATTGGCAAGCATCTGAAACCTATAAAATCTGCAGCAAGAGAAGAATTGAAGTTGCTTTCAACTCTAACAAGTTAATAATAACATATTATCAGGCCATCCCTTTTGAAATTATTATATAATTTTCAATAACATTTAGAATCCTGACATGAGTATGACACTTCACCATACATTGAATGAAAAACTACATATGAGCTCAATCCAGTAGGACATCAATTTTATCAATGTAGCCAATTTAAGAAATTTCCTATTCACTATGATTTAAAGAGTGGATGCGTTCATATTCACTCAAAATCAGAATATGAAAGAATAGGAAGATGCATTGTGATTAACCAAAGCATATAAGTGTTTGCCAATACTACAAAAATTTCCTATTCAACTAAAAAACTTTTCCTGGACCAGTTTGGTTGGATCGCATAGCATGTATTAGCATGGTTGTTGATTTTTTCCGTTTCATAATGATGAGAAATGGATCACCTACAAGTGTACGACATCATCAGTAACTGTTGCAATCAGCTTCAAACTATAAAATGGGACAGTGAACTAGAAGTGTAGCATACAAGTCTGTTGAACTATAAATTTTTCTGCATGCCAACAGTCGAACAGGCTATGTATGTCCTAAACTAGTCTGTGGGTTGCAGTATTTGACCGTGGGATCATGCCAGTCATCAAAATGAAGACTTCGGAGGGTTCAAACCCGTGATGCAAATTCAGTAATCCTCAGACGTAACTGAGACGCAGAATTTGAAGGGAGAAGACGTTCCCAACATTAATTGATATTCTCAACTAATTTTTTTTTGAGAGTTGTTTTTTTTTTCATTCACGTTGCAAGCATTAAGTAGGATAACAGAAAAGGTTTCTTTGCAAAGAAAAAGTGCAGAGTTTCCAAGCACCATGAGAGAGCAATATCCTTGCGGACACATTTTAGATGTTATTTTTGTAAATGAAATCAATCATAGCCCTCTCTTGTGGTGGATTTTTAATTCCTCTAGAGGTTGTCTCTATGTAAAACATTGTAGATGCTTTAAGTTCTATTGCTGCACAAGTATTGATCAATTGAGCCACTTTTTAATATATTTTCAGTTTGCACATATTTCAATTTAGGTAACTTATACCATTTAAATAAGCTTGTAGATGGGTAAAAAGCCAGTTTTCTGAATTCATTTAAGTTAAATATTGAACGATTATAGATCAAATTTAGTATCACGGCGAAACAAATTGGTTTAACAGATTGCATGCCCTTTACCCTTACAAGGGATATAATATGGGAAAGGAACACTAGAGGACCTTTTGAAATTGATATCGGAAAAGGACGTAGGTAGCTCAAGTAACAGCCATGGAATCATATGAGGAAGATGCACCATGAGACACGGTTTGCAAAAGTTGGAAGCTACAGTTACTAACATAGCTCAAAAACAAGTGGCTCTTTTCATTTGCATGGACACGATTGGTGGCAGCTCCTATTGGGAAAATTCAATACGCCATTCGAACAACAAGACCAGCAAGAGAGGTTGGAAGAAAATGAGGAAGAAAGAGAATCCGAAAGGTCCTAAAAAGGAACAAGGTGGAGAAGGGAACTCTAAAGATGAAGCTCCACAACCACCCTTAAATGGTGGAGGCAAAAGTGAAGAATTGGCCCCATAGGAGAGCAGTTGTGGTATAGCAAAATGACAGAATATGCACAAGCCAACTAGAAAGAAATATACACAAAGAAATAGAACACAACACTTGGCACTAATATTAAAGTTTCATAAAAAGAATGCACAACAATATCACCAAGGAGAAACATACTAAGAACTCTTGAACTATCCTCAAATACATCAATACAAAGACAACTAGTGTTGACCAAAAGGCATATAGGTTGACAATCGCCACAATCATCTGATGGACTAGACTAAACTAATTGAAAGAAACACTAAGTGTGTTTGGAGCTCTGTTTTAAAACTCGCGATTAATCGAGAATCGCGATTAATCAGGCAAGCAAAACGATAAAACTTTCTAAAAATCGTGATTCGTGTTTGCCCGATAAAACTGGCGACTTTTGGCGATTAAAATCATGCAAAATCATGGAAAATCGCAGCTTAAATCATGGAAAATCGCTGACGAAATTGTGGGTTAGGTTTTAATGCGAAAAAAGACCAAATCGATTCATTTTTTCTCTTGTTTTCTCCTGCTCGACGCGTTTTTGCTCCAGCGACTCGTATTTCCTCCATTCGCGAGCATTTGACGTGATTTCGTGGGCATTCAACCTGGAATCGTGGCATTTGACGTGATTGCGTGGGCATTCTAGGTGGTTTCGAGTTCTATTCAAGGTGGTTTCGAGTGTATTTGAAGGTGGTTTCGAGTCTTTCAAGCCCTATTTTCCAAGCTCGTGGCCCTAGCAGGTAAACCGTAATACCACAGTTACACAGTATTTTTTTTTCCTTTTTTTTAATACGTATTACATAATACAGTATATACTATAAGCTATAAATTTTATAACTATACAGTTTAATAATTATATAATATATTACATAACTATATTTATAAGTTTAATAATTAATTATTATATTACATAATAGTAATACAATACGTATAGTTATACAGTTATCTATAGCTTTACAATATGAATAAAATATTTAATATATTACAGTCTTGTATATATTTAATATATTTAATATTAATTAGTTAATTACTTTTGTATATATTTAATATGTTACAGTATATATTTAATACTTAATTGTTATAGTCTGTTACTATATAGTTATACAATATACTATATAGTGTATAGCGTATAAAGTTATACATTTATATAAAATAACAGTTATACATGAGCATAAAATAACATATAAATTTATACATTTAACAATGATATATAAGTTTATAACAGTAACAGTAACATAATTCGTGACAGTAATAGTAATATATCCATTGTTAACAGTGAACACAATGATATTTTTTATACAATTTATAATAGTAATAAATTTATAAATTATACATTTATTATAATAGTATACAATCAGTTTATAGTGTACATTATTATAAATGTATAGTTAATTGTTACAGTATACACTAGAAATTTATAATAGTATATTGTATAACAATTTTAAAAATATTATCTATTAAGTTATCAATATAATATAGTAGACTGTATAAAAATTGAGAATCATACGTTTTCTATATAGCTTTGTTGTAATTTTTTCTTCATGCAATAGTCATATTATTCTTAATTTCGTCATACAATTTTATTTCTCTACGGCTTGTAAATCTAAGACAATTTTTATTTTTGTTTTATAGAATGGCATCGACATCCGGTTTAGTAAGCCTAACTTAGAAGACCCCTCTTGGAAGCATTGTGAACGAGCAGAAGACAATTGTGTTGCGTGCAATTATTGTGGAATGAAGATGAGTGGAGGTGTTTATCGTCTTAAGTTCCACATTGCATGGATACCAAGGAATGAAGTGGTATTGTTCAATTAAGCACCGCCTGAGGCTCAAAGAGAGTTGTTAGCTTTCCTTGCAGCTTATGTAGAGAAAAAACATGAAAAGATGAGGAAAACTGATGCACTTGCAGCCCTAGCAAATAGGAAGGCAGCGAGGGAAGATATTGACATTGGGGCATCTTCTATTGCCCCAACTCCACGAGGTCAAACATTGGGACAAGGCTCATCCACTAATAGTAGTTCAACGATGTTTTTTGTTCCTCAAAGTAGTCCTAGTTCACAACCTTTACTTGAAGGTACCGCTTGGAATAAAGAAATGCACAATGAAGCAAGAATAGTTGCAACAAAATTTTGGTACTACAACAACATTCCTTTCAATGTGGCAAAAAGTCCATATTGGGAGAATTTGGTCACTGCATTGACTATTGTCAAGAAGGTGTTCAAGGCTCCTACTCCCCATGATTTGAGTGGCCCATTGTTGGAGGATTCCGTCACACATACCAAAACTCTTGTAGAAGAGCACAACAAGGTATGGCAAAAAAATGATGCACCATTTTGTCTGATGGGTGGACAGATGAGAAAAACCGCACATTGATTAACTTCCGAGTGGCATCAAGTGTACAGTTGGTTTTCTTGAAATCAATTGATGCCTCCCACCAAGTGAAAACTACAAGCACTTTGCGTGATAGGTTAGATGAGGTGGTGAAGGAGGTGGGCGTGGAGAATGTCGTCTAAGTTGTGACAGACAATGTGGTGGCATATGTAGCAATAGGGAGACTTCTTGAGGAGAGGTACCCTACACTTTTTTGGACCCCTTGTGTAGCCCATTCCTTGAATCTCTTATAGGAGGAGATAGGAAAACTCTCATGGGTGAAAAATGCGGTTGAAGACGCAAGAAATATTACAAAGTTCATCTACAATCACACTTGGGTGCTAAACTTGATGAGAGAGCACACCAATGGAAAGGAGATTGTGCGATCAGGGGTCACACGATTTGCCACAAACTTTATTACATTGTAGAGTATTGCAACCTTATTAACATCCCTTAAGCAAATGTTTGTGAGCACGCGATGGTTGGAGTCTCCCTATGCTAGGAAGACCGAAGGGGAAAGGGTCATGAAGACCGTTTTTGATGATATGTTTGCAAAGCAAATGGAAAAAATCATAAAGGTAACCTAAACTTGAATATTTGTTTGTTATATAATTTTTTATTAATTTTGATTTTAAATTTATATGTTATTTTGTTTTAGGTGTCAACGCCTTTGGTTCGAGTTCTACGGATGGTGGATGGGGAGAAAAACCCAATGGCTTGTTTGTATGACGCTATGGATGTGGCAAAGGAGGCCATAGCTAAATATTATGGGCACAATCAACAAAAATATGAACCCATTTGGCGCATAATTGATCGGAGATGGAACAAGACACTATATCGACATATACATGCACCGGCGTACTACCTAAACCAAAAAAAATTCTATTCCCTATCATTTAAGGCTGATGAGGAGGTTATGGATGGCCTTAATACATGCATAGAGAGGATGGTATCTGACAAAGATATTAGAGATGCAATTGTTCACGAGCTGCAGATTTACAAGATTGCAGAGGGGAGGCTCTTTTCTTCGGCTCTATGTGTGAAAAGAAGAAACACTTCTCAGCCAGGTAAAAACAAATTGAGTCATTTGTATTTAGTCTCGTTACACATAGAACTAGATACTAGAAGTCTAAAATTCTTTTATTTATTCAAGCCTAGTTAACTTACAAAATTATAAATGTTTTATTTGCAAATTTGTGGTGGGAAGGTTATGGTGCAAAAACATCAAATCTTCAAAAGCTAGCCATCTGCATTTTGTGTCAGCCATGCAGTGTTTCTGGATGCAAATGTAATTGGAGCATGTTCGAAGTTGCTCACACAGAAGCGCAACATGTTGACGACACAATGCCTCAATGACCTTGTCTTCGTGCGATACAATCTTTGTCTTTGTGTGAGACAAGTGGAGGGGGCATTGAGTTATGATGCAATTGATTTGGCTGGCATTGAGTTATGATGCAATTGATTTGGCTGGCATTGATCCATATGATGACTGGATTGCTGATGATGTGGAGCCTATGTTGGTGATGATAGTAGCTTTGGAGAGGGAGGCTAAAGAAGCAATACCATCAGGGACATTAGAAGTTCGTGATGATCCAAATGATATGTTTGTAGATGAAAATGTTGGTGTTGCAGAGGAGGAATATTTACCTCCCACTTCCACGAGGCAACCGCAAGTGCAACAGACTTATTTTAGGCATGCTTGATGAAATGGAATATTATTGATATCTGAAAGTGATACTTCAAAAGTAACATGTGACATGACTCTATGAGTATTTTTGTTTGCAAACTTTGTACTCTTTTTTGGTCAAAACTTAATCGAAAATATGTATATGGGCCTCTGGCATTCTATAGAGTCACTTCTCGCATCATTTAACCATGTTTTTACATTTAATTTAAGTTTATTTTATGAATTTAAATGTTTTTAAAAGTAGCGATAAAATTGTCGATAAATTGTCGATTCCCGATTTCCAAGTCAAAATTTGGCCTGCCTATAACGATTTTTTGAACTATGATCTCTCCAAGCCAAGTCGACTTGCTTTTATAGGAAAATTTGGCTTAGTAGCCACCCACAAGCACCAACCACCTAGTTTTACCCGCATTTAATTCTTTTTTGGCCTTGTTACATCCGGATGTGGGTCGCATTTTTCCCCTAGGGGAAATAAAAATATAAAGCGACTTCTTTCCCTTTTTTTTCTAATTTCACTTTATCTTTTCTTTTCTCTTCACTTTTATTTTTAATAAGTCATTAATAAATTAATATAAGTGCTTTTTATAAAGTTCTTTTTTATGCACTTTATAATAATTTATTAAGACTATAGTTCCCCTTTTATCACCCCTTAGCCTTTGGGAAACAAAAACGGGCTAAGTGCATTTGACTGTTTATTTTAAGAAGTGGGACATTTCAGTCCTCCCTTCCCCAATTGCTTGCCCTCAAGCAATTCCAAACTCGTTTGCCCAAATTCCATGTGCAAGAGAGAGAACATGATATAGTGCTCGTAAAGTCTAGATTCAATGCCGGTCACCTAATGAAGCATTTGGGAGAATATGCCAACCTTACTTGCTTCCATCAAGTCAATGAAAGTATGAGTGTAATCAGGAATGATTAGCTGACATGGTGGCTCAGTTAGTCCACACCATGCAGAACACAAATATCCAAAGAGCTCACAATGGTGAAGGGAGTTCTTCAGGTGTGAACAATAATCATCCCACTCAAACAACAACCATTAGCTCTATTGCCAGGTTCTTCCTACCTAGTTTCCTCTGTAGGGAAGAAGCAATTGCAGAGGTGGAAACTCAACCCTTCGTAGCTGAAGATATTGCAGCTAGTTATGAAGAAAGTAGGGTCCTTCCAAGAGAAATAAGGAAAGCTATATCTCTCACTAATTTCATGAATTTGAAGAAAAACATACGTGTGCCAAGAGATGAAACAAGGCCACAAACAAATAAGAGAAACCTCCAACAGGCTTTAGGGAAATTGACACTTCTTACCTTTGATGGATCCAATAAGTGTACAACTTGCTCTTGGATATAGAAGTTGGACACTTTCCTATCACTCAAACCAATGATGGAAGATGAAGCCATCAAATTTTTCATCCTTCATCTTAAAGGCATAGCACACGAGTGGTGGTACGATAGGCTAATCACACAAGGACACAATCACATCCACTCATATGGTGATTTTAGTACCAGGTTAATTGAGAGATTTGATAGAATTGATCTGAAAATTCATTTTCAGGAATTAGCTCAACTTAAACAACTAAATTCAATAGATGATTATGTGGTTGAATTTTAGAAATTATCCGTCATGGTACCAGATGTGACAAAAAGGAGGCTTGTCATATTGTTTATTGAGGGTTTAGCTGAACCACTTAAAGGATTAGTAAAAGCTTTCAGGCGTACTTCTCTTCAAGAAGCCATTAAAAAGTATTTGGATCTGGAAACATTAGTCCCAAAAGGGAATTTTCTAGTTTTTTCCCTTAGGACAGCAAAAGGAAGCAACTGTTGGGCAGCCAAAATTAGTACCTAATGAACAACAAAAGATATCAGTTGTAGAGCAGCAAAGAACACCTCCAAATGGGAAGCAGAGAAAGCCATTTCAGCAAGCAAGTAATTCACAAAAGGAGTTGTCCTTGGGTTTTAGAAGGGATATCGAGACCCGAAATGAGCTTAGAATGAAGAAACTTTGTTTTATTTGAAAGGATCCATGGGAGCCGGGTCATAGATGTTTTGAACGAGGTCATGTACACTACATAGAGGTGATATCAGATGATGATATAGAAGCACATGAACTTTAACCAGAAAATTAAAAAAAGGAGGTAGCTCAGGAGGCACCCTGGCCACTTTTATTTTTGGGAGCACTTTTTGCTTCACTTTCAGGTACACCACAATATCATCCTTTCACACTTCGTGGAGTGTTGCATGGGCACAAGATCACAATGTTGATTGACAGTGGGGCAACTGACAATTTCATAGAGTAGGGATTAGTGGCCATAAGAGGATTGAAACAGAAAACTTTGATGGGTTCAATGTTATGGTAGTCAATGGCTTTACTATTCCTTGCACCAGGGGAATTGCACAGTTAGAGGTGACACTTGGTAGTCATAAGGTGCATGATGATTTCTATGTGGTGGGCATAAAACAACCTGTGATGGTCTTAGGTGTGTAGTGGTTACATTCCCTTGGGGAATTCACATAGAATTACCGAACTATGGAGCTGAAATTCCAATCAGAGGGGAAGGAGGTAGTCCTTCGGGGTATTGCTAATGGAGCCCCTACAGTGTCATAGAAAACAAAATGGAGAGTGTTGTGTTTGGTATTACTCTCACTAGATCACAACTAATTCGTGATTTAGCTATCATGGGTTCACTCATGGAGGTTGTTCGGGAAGCATCATTGGATACATGACTTCCATTTCATCATTATATCAAAGTAGCACAGGAGAAGCTAACTACCTCACATGGAGGACTAGAAGAGGACGAAAAGCTGGTTTGGGATCCTGGTCTTTGCATTGCTTGATAGCAAACAATTCTAGGAAGGGTGGACTGTAATGTCCCCTTTCTCGAATTAAGTAAATCGGAGGACCCGAAGCTTATTTTTACTCCCCGTAGGCTAATGGGGTGATTAAAAAGGGAAATAATATAATAATAATTCATTAAGTTGTCCAAAGAGGTATTTTAATTTATAACTTGGAAAAAAGACAGTGTATTATTATTAAAAGTGGCCAAAAAGAAAACATTATTTACATGGACTAATGTAATTAATAATTACGAGGATAGAAAAAGGTGAATAATTAATTAAGTAATTTTAATTATTTTTAGGGTTTTGGATGAAAAAAAGTTTATTAAAAGAACTGATTGGAAAAATTGAATCGTTCAATCATTCAAACAATTTCACAAATGCATGTTTTGCAAGTTTGGGGTAGCAACCTCCATTTTTAACATAGAGGATGAAAAACCTCATGTCCCAGGGCTTGGGGACGAAAACCCTCAGCACCCATTTGGCAATTCCATCTAGGGATTACATCAGACCTTTGAGATTCAGAGGAAATCCATTACACAAGTACAAACAAGCTGATTTATGGTTGTGTACAGGGCTGCAATAGTTCCAAAAATTAATAAAATATTCTCCAAAAGTGACATTTTATCTCGATGTCACTATTCACGACGTCGCTATTCATGGTTGTACCTATAATTATAGTTTGTTGTACCATCTGCAATACACTTCTAACCTTGGCATCATTCTTTCAGAGAAAATTCTGCTGACATCATACTCAGAGGGATTTATTGTTGTTGTCAGAGGTCCACCATACCTTCTAGCAGGGTACCGTACTTCCAGAATTCCTCTTTCAGCTATGGTTTCAAATAAAATTCAGTTTTCACGCTTTCTATGCAATTTTAGATTAGGGTTTGATGTAATAAATTCATATTCAACATATTTGAATAAATATTGCATTTGGGTATTTCAATGATTTATTATTATTTAGGGTTTATATCAATATTGATACTTTGAAAAATTACAAAAAAAATTGGAATATTGAAAATCTTTATAATAGGGATATTACATATTTATCATTTTTAATATATGTAGATTGAATGGGAACTCAATGATGTCTAGAATCCTCTAATTAGAAATTCCACAATACTTGACAGAACAATCTCTCTTTGTACCCTTTTGTTTTGCATTTTAGACACCGAATTTCTTCTTCCCCTATTTGCACTTATAAATTTTCTTAATTCAACAATTTTATAATCTCCTCTAATTTGAACTCATTTCCATCTGTAATGTCCCCTTTTTCAAATTAGGTCCAAAAGAAGACTTCTTGCAATTTTTCTTCCCGTGGCCAAGAAGAATTTGAGCAAGGGAAGTATGTGGGTTTCATTTACATTTTTTGTCATTTCTATTAATGCTTCTTTTTGTATTTTCCCTCTTAAGGACATGTTAGTTGGGCTGGAAAGCTCATAAAGACAAATTAAAAATAGAAGCATGCACTTAAAAGTGGTTGGTCATGGGGGAAAAGTCACCCTTATGACTCTTGGCGCCAAAAAGGGAGGATATAAAGGTGGATCGAATGGCCTAAGGAAGGCATGCATGTTTATTTCAAAAATTGATATCTTGGGTTTTTACACGGTGTGCCCTACTCTCCATTGAAGATGAAAACCTTTGGTGTGACTCTACTTTGAGGATGAAAACCTCATTGGATCCTATTGGGGACGAAAACACTCAATAGTCACAACACTTGGGGAAGAAAACCCTCATTTGTTGCATTGGTGACTTCATGCAGGAGTTACATGTGGACTTAATTAGCAGATTTCATAACAGTGAGGTATTCATCCATGCGTAGGGCACTTCTACATCAACTATGGCATTTTCTAGGGTGTTGGCACCCTTCCTTGGAGCAACCCACCTAGGAAGTTCGAGATCAGTTTTGAGGGGGATTACATAGTTGGAAAATTTTCATTTCCCTTTCATTGGATAGCTGGTCTCTTGAAAATCATTTTGAGCACTGGTTTGTGTTGAAACTCCAAGTATTGATGGAGTTATGAATTTTCAAAGTTTCAATTGTCTTTGCACTTGAATTAAATTTATAAAATATATCCATGTTGCCAGGAAACGGAAACGGAAACAGGTAGGAAACGCGGAAACAACAATTTTCATAAAACCTTGGATACGAAACGTTACGGGAAACGTCCGTACAATACACACACACACACACACACACACACACACACACACACACACACACACATATATATATATATATGCATAATACTCATTTTATAATTGTAGACCATAAGAGATAATTGATAAAGCACTCAAAATATTTTGTATTCATTGAAATTTGAATTTCTAAAGAGTCATCATTCAACATGGTTACAATTTCAATGATTCACATATACAATGCTAAATGTTAGTTTAGTGAAAATTGAATTTAGCAAGAGAAAAATGAGAGTATGATTTAGAATGGACCCAAGATGTCATTATATAGCTTTTAGGAATATATATATATATATATATATATATATATATATATATATATATATATATATATATGCATAGTACTCATTTTATAATTGTAGACCAAAAGAGATAATTGATAAAGCACTCAAAATATTTTGGGTTCATTGAAATTTGAATTTCTAAAGAGTCATCATTCAACATGGTTACAATTTCAATGATTCACATATACAATGCTAAATGTTAGTTTAGTGAAAATTGAATTTAGCAATAGAAAAACGAGAGTCTGATTTAGAATGGACCCAAGATGTCATTATATAGCTTTTAGGAAGTGTCTTTAGCAAGTCTAGGTAGATGGATTAGGTTTAGGTTCATTAAATGAAGTTAATTTATTTTATTTTATGATGCTTAAAAATTCGAAAAAGTGGTGGAAACGTTTCGGTGGCATTTTCCCCCACGTTTCACATTTCGGAAACATTTTTGGGCCGAAACGTGCTCCCCTAGCCGTTTCCTAGCTTCAATGAAATATATATTTGCTCCAGATTTCATCTTGCTGGACTTATGAAGTGTTTGGGATAGTTTTATATTGATTTTCAGTATATTTTTATATTGATTTTCAGTCTATATGGCATGAGAATATTGTCTTGAAAAGCTTATAACAGTTCGCTGCCCTAGGAAATAGAAAATCAGGTTCATCGCTAGGGCTAAGTGGTGATATTGTTGGCTGCAATATGAATTCCTTTACTGTTATAAAAATTCAGATTTCTCTTTGTTTCTAATGCCATTTTCAGTTTGTTCATCTAAGGTTAAACTGATAGACCGGTGGCTGCAATAAAAATCACAAGTTGTCATTTGGGTTTGAGCCAAAACCCTTATTTTCAGTTTCATCCCTTTAAAGAGACATTACAAAGGAGGTGTTTCCTCGTCTTCTTAGTCACTAAGATTTGTGGGACAAAAATCCTTTCATTGGGGAGGTTCAATTCAGAATGAATCCCACTACGGGTATATGACATCATCAAGATCAATCCCACTCAATTTTGAGCCATAAACTGGAAGTTGGAACTATAGCAAAAACAGTTTTTGGAACAATAAATATCTTCACGAACCAACAGTGTAAATATCCGAGGATCTCCTAAAATCCAAGGAGCAGTGTGCAAAGACATTCATGGTATAAAACATAAGACGCAAAACAAGGTCAAAGGGTCAACAGGAAGTGGAAACGTGAGAGTATTCAAAAGTAACTGAAATGCCTCACCCTTTCCCTTTCTTTCCCCTCTCCAAAGTGTTGGACATGACAATTTTTAAGCACTTGGACAAACGTAATTAGAGAATGAGGTGCAGATCATGCTTTAGGAGAGACTTCCAAGTTGTTGACCAAATTTTAATACTTTAAGCTATTATCGAAGAGCCTTGTCAATGATCTTCCAAAGATTTTTATTTTTTGCCACGTTTTTGAATAGGCTTAAGAAATTGTCTGACTCAGTTCCAGCACACCTACTTAGCCAAACAATTTTTTGATATAGCATTAAAGAAATCCCTCATTACCATCACCACCTGCTTTTACATAGATGAGCTTGAATACTTTCTTCGGCAGCATACTCATATTGATTATAGATGTATATATTACATCAAATTCTTCTTGCTATAAGTAAGATGCTTTTTGTTGAAGATGATATTGTCCTCTCTCTCTCTCTCTCTCTCTCTCTCTCTCTCTCTTGGTGGCTTCTGAAGTTTGTTTGATGCCCTTGCTCGCTTTTGCAAGCTTCATCACCTTGTTGTAAACTTTAAGAAAATTGTGCCCGTGGTCTTCAACACCGCTAGGGATTTTTCTTTCCAAGTTTCAGTTTTTCCACAAAGGCAGTTGCATGGAGATCACAACATACACTTAGGGCTGCAGTTCACTGGATTGACATTTAGTTTGAAGCTCGACTCTTAGTCACGTCTATGCAAGGATATGCCTCAATTTCTGCCCTATAATGCCAAATATTTAAATCTTTTACACGCATCTTGTATATACCTTATAATGTGCCTCTTCAACACAAGTATTAGATCCACAATATTTTAGGGATCAAAGATTTGGGGGGATAGTTTGGGATCTATTAACTAGGCTCGTATCAAGATGGTTGCATTTTCACTTTGAATCATATGGCTAGGATTTACCCATTGTGGATTCACCCCCCTAGTTATGTTCACATTGCTTAGTTAGCAGCAGGATCGTTTTTTTTTTTTTTTAAATGCCTAGAAAATTCTGAAAGTAAAGGCAACCCAGTGTAGCTCTCTTGAAATTGTCACTGGGAAAGCAAGGCATGCTTGATCTAGCCATCTAAAGATAATGGACTGCCCCAAAAGTACTACACTACATTCCAATAACGAAGCCCTAATTGTGTGAGGTGCAGCGTAGGATCTAAATATGTGTAAAAAATGCAGTGCAGATTACCAAGCATGAATAACATGTCGTATATATAATGCCCAATAATACTGCTGTCTACGACAAAACATCATTCAGTTTTAATTTCTTGTATTGTACGATTGTTAATGAAAATTAACCAGGGAAAAATTTAATATAATTTGTAAAAATTACTGTGATTGCTTGTACTTCAACTATTCTGAAAATGACAAGATTTCACCATAAGGCTCACACATTATATACCATATTCAAAATTAATATTGTAACATGTAAAGGAAAAACCCAATAGTCTGTTTAGTGAAGAGCATCTTCCTGACCTTCATCTGCTTGGAAAAGACATTTGAATGAAAGCAAATGTGCCATGCAGAAACATATAAACGCCCATGATATAAGAAAGACCTTTCCAATGCACATGAGTAGCTGTTTTCAGCAACCTGCACAAGTGAGTAAATGTTCAGCAATTTTGGATTCTAGACCATTTGTTCTTTTAACTAGTCACTGAACTTAGGGAAAAAGAAAGAATAACTTTTGCACCCCTGGTTATGCATAAATTGCACTAATAGTCACAAGTAAACATAGGGTACAGGTGCAGAGGAGGGGGGGGAACGTCATTCTGAAATAAGGTATGAGAGTATATGAATAAAGGGACAGCTATGTTACACTCAAGTATGGGACAGCTATGTTGCCAAGAGATGTGACTACAAGCTCAGGGACAGGATCCCCATCTCTGAAACCAAGTTTCCTTGTGATTATTATTTCTATTATTTTAGTCCTAAGTAGATTGAATGTTGTAACATGAATTTCTGCGGATGTAATGATGATATCTCAAACACATATCAGAAACAAGTACTAACAGACCATTTACACTTGCCTCATCTGGTGGTAAATCAAAAATTGTTTGAAGAGGCCCAGGTTTTTGGTGGACTACTGTGGGCTCTGGTTTATCCAGTGACATTCTTCGTCGTGCAACAGTTCCAACAAAAACCCATTCAGACTCCTGCAAGAAACATCCACAGACCCTAAAAAATCGGATAATACAAATAGCAAAAATTTGGGATAAGTGGGACTGTTTCCAAAATTTCAGAATAATAGTCATCATGGTAGGTAATCTAGTTTTCTTTTTTCTTTTTTCTTTTCCTTTTTTCCATTTTTTATGAAATAGACTTCACCATTGTTATCTTTGAGAGCTTGTTATTTTTTTTCCAATTTTTGTCGCCTTCCAATTAATTCCCATTCAAACATTTTGGGAGCATTGCTGAATAATAGCCAACGATTTTGGTGGCATTGAGCACAGCACATCAGAAACTGTATACTAAAGGTTTTGCTAGATAACAACAATTTAAGTTCCAGGACATGTAAATTCAAAGTCTAGGATTATATAGCAGATTTTTCTAGACATACTATGAAACTAGGCATAATGTCAGAAATAAAACAACTGCCTCGAACACTTCTCATGTTGACAAAGAAAAGAAGGCATGCTGTGAAGTGTCAAATCTTTACTTTGTTGAAGGTTTCAACAACCATGCTAAACTTACACATCTTTCTATGCTTTGATTGCTAATGTCGGACCATTCTAATTGATAAAACCAGCTAAACTACAGAATCTTCAATTCATTGTGTATGAACAAGAACATCTTAAGTCCTTTCAAGAAAATACATACAAGGTAGACTAGTACCATGAAGCATGCTGTGAAGTGTCAAATCCTTATTTTGTTTAAATTTACAACAACCCTTCTAAACATAGTCTTTCTATACTTTGATTCCTTATGTCAGACCATTCTAATTGATAAGACCAACTAAACTACAGAATTGAAGTCTTTCAAGAAAATACATACAATAGAAGGTAGACTAGTACCACCAAGATCTATTCTAATTCAATGAGAAAAAAAATTAAATACAACTTTCAATGATAGTAGTAAGTTATTACCCAGAAGAACTAACTGCGAACTGCTTAGTACCTGTTTGCACGCAAACCTGATAAATAAATGGAAGAAAGAATTCATCAATATAGGATAGATATAAAATTATAAGGACATGCAACATAAATTAAAACACAGAATTGAATTAACCATAGCTAAAGAACAAGCCCTTCAAAGTTTACCTGTCCAAAAGAACTACCAGAAGAACAAACCCTTAATAATTTACCTGTCCAGAAGAACTATCTAGTGTGTGCCAAATAGCTTCTGTTTGGCCCTCCTCTTTTATTGGAAGTGTTACTGATCCAAGCACCGTACTTTTCCCAACAATATCCCAATCATAGATTGTTAGATTAACCTAAAAGAAGAAGCAAAAAGGTTACAATATATTATATGAAATTTATATGGGTTGAGGGGACTGTGAGTGATGATAATTAAAACTCAATTTTGATGGTAACATCAATCATTCGTTATCCCCAACATTGGAGTTATTTAACAAATAGAAATGTTACTTTGAAACAATGTAACAGGACCAACATACTCTTTTGATTCTCCCATTAAATTCATTATCAAAATCTTACAAAACAAACAAGAATCGCGAAGTAAGGTGTTGCTCTTACAAATATTAGAATCAACTTAAATATTCAAAAGCTTAAAAATACATGTCCTGCAGGCATAAATTGCCTTGCATGAGAAGTTGTTCATAGCATCCCTAGTTTCTTATGAAAGTCTGGGTATTGTATGTTTTTAGAAAAAGATAATGAAATGTGCATTGAAATGCACCTACATTATACCATCACCTAAGGTTAACACATTCATCCAGTTCCCAATCATGCCCTTTAGATATCAAAAATCAAAGGAGAGTACCAAAAGCATGTCAACCAAAAACAAATAGATGATGTAAAGGATAGGTCTTGCCCGCATTGTAGGCTACCTCCAAATGCAAACACTTGAAGTATAAATTCTAATACCGTCAAGGAATAGATAGAAGACCACAACAGTGTCAGTTAAAAATTAAAAAGCTTGGAAAAATAACATATAAAGCAGAAATAAAGCAGAAAGGTCATAAGCCAATGATAGCAACCAAAATGGTGAAGACGGACTCAACTGAAGGCCATAACATCTGGACTTTGACATAGCAATCAAATGCCTAAATCATTGACAACATGTCTTACACAAAAAACTAAAAATCGCTGAGAATATCTTAGAATGATTAACCAATCCAAAATCTGGAGTCTCCTAGGGCAGCGAACTACCTGTGAGATTCGAGTCCACTTTTCACTAAGCAAATCAATGTAGAACGCCACAAAATAATTTATCTAGCCACAACAATATTTATACATCACAAATACATCCAAAGATTGAAGAAATATCTGATTAGTACAACTGGAATTAAATATTTATAACAGCAGCAGTCCAGCCAAACTGAGGGTGTAATGTCCCCAAGTGGACATTTTTGACCCAAGTTGGATTTTAGGCAAATCCAAATCCTAAAGCAATATAATAAATTACTTATGAAATCAAACATTGTTGTAAATGACTCAAACAATCTGTGTAAGCTCAATAAAATTTCTTGAATACAAATTCCTCTCAAACCCTTGGGGTTTTCGTCCACAAGAGGAAAAATACTAAGGGTTTTTGTCCTTAGAATTTTTCATGCGAAATCTACAAGCTTAAGACACAAGTAAGAAATTATCAAATAGCATAGAATATCTCTCAAGCAAGTCTACTTCTCCTTTTAAGGAAAGAAGAGACCCAAAGTGACCTTCCTTACAACCAATCAACTTCTTTCACTCAATTTCTCTTCTCTAGGCCTAGTTGCATTTTTCTAGAGGGAACACCCGTGACTCATGAGCTTTTTACATTTTATTCTATTTTTTTTTAATCCCCCTTGGGCAAGTGGCACTTTTCCTTTAGAAAATTATTACTTACTAAGTGTTTTATCATTTATTTACTTTTTCTATACTTTATTTTATTATTAAGTTTATTAAATTTTTATAAGTGCTATTTATAATGTTTATTTTACTTTTTAGCACTTTATAATAAAATTATATAACTTAAGTCACCCTTATGTTTTTCCTTTGGCCGTCAGGTAAACAAAAAAGGCCAAAGGTCTTCGATTGGGAAGGGAATATTACAGTCCTCCCTTTCCAAAATTGCTTGCTCTCAAAGCAATTCCAAATTTGTTTTGTCCAAGTGCCATGCACAAAAGACAAAACATGTTGAAGTGATCTACAAGCCTGGCACATGTACCTGTCAAGTGGGCTAAAACTTGCCACCATATATCAGCCACAAAATGCTCATATATATAGACTATGAACAATGGTTCAGCAAACTCCATAATGTAAATTTTTTTCCTGCATCTCATGAGGAAAATAAATAGGCAGCAATAAATAAGACACATTAGTATCCTTTTTATACCTTGGAATATCACCAGCATCCTCGCCAATCTTGGTCTTCCCAAATGTCTTGACTTTGCTGCCCCCAAAATCTGAGTATTCGTGTCTACAATGGGCTGAAATTCTTCATAAATCAGTTGCTGCGATAAATGAGATGGCATACTTTCTTCCACACCATCTTTAATCCGTGCAATCAGCCCTCCTTGGAAAGGTATTTCCATGCTCCCCGGCTGCCCTCTCTTTAGGAATGCCATTCCTCATACCTTGTTGCCCACTAAGCGAAGAAATCTTTTCTTTGAACACTTGTAGGTGTTGTCTTGCTTGAGCGGCTATAAACCTAGCAGCTCTACCTCTGCTAATTCCATTCCTCACACCTTTTAAGAGTTTCCATTACATCATCCTTGCTTGCATATATAAATTTATTTTCATGTTTATTTTTAATTTCTCTAGCAAGCAAAGTTTCACTAACACTAATGGGAATCATACCTTTCTCTCTAGGCCATTCATCTTCTTCTTCCCTTGGCTGCAGATTTGATTTGTTCTCCTTCGTGCATATAGACTCCATGGTTTCTTCATGCACATCAAATCTCTCTAGAAATTTTTGTGAGAAACCTGCAAGTGAATCAACCGATTCAACCTCTTGGGTCTTCAACAATTGATGCCACCATCTGTGTGATTCTACAGCCATGTACATAGAGATGAGTTCAAGAGCATCCTCTTGACACAAGGGATTACCACACAAGAAGGTTTTAAATTCCTGTAACCAACACCTAGTAAAGATCTCTTCCGTCCCATCAAAGAAAGGAACTTCATACCATTTCATCCTTCTTTTCAACTGCATTCAAATCTGATTTTCTCTCCTCTCACACACTGGAAGAATCATCGCTCTGATACCATTGTAATGTCCCGAAGTGGAAATTTTTAACCCAAGTTCGATCTTAGGCAAATCCAAATCCCAGAAGCAATATAATAAATTACTTATCAAATCAAACACTAATGTAAATGACTCAAACAATCTGTGTAAGCTCACAAGAATTTCCTAAATAGAAATTTCTCTCAAAACTCTTGGGGTTTTCGTCCACAAGAGGGAAAATACTAAGGGTTTTTGTCCTTAGAATTTTTCATGCAAAAGCTACAAGCTTAAGACACAAATCAAAAATTATCAAATAGCATAGAATATCTCTCAAACAAGTCTACTTCTCCTTTTAAGGAAAGAAGAGACCCAAAATAACCTTTTTCTCCTCCAATCAGCATTCATGATTCTCCCTATGCATTCATTTAATATTTACCCATATTAAATGTTTTTCCCAACAGCATTTCCCTACTAGTGCAAGTCGCATTTCTCTAGGGAGAATACATAAATTAAGTATATTTTTATCCTTCCAATAGTTTCCAATACCTGACACCAGACAACAGCACATCACCAATTTCTTTTCAGCTGACCTTGGGCGACAGTCGTGAGGGTTGGTGTCGAGGCCGTTCCCTCCACCTTCCTCTCATCCCTTGTGCTCTCTTTTTCTTCTTCTTCTTCTTCTTTTGTTGTTTTCGGAGACCCTCTTGGGTTTTCCCTGTTGTTTCTGCTTTGCTTGGTATTGTACAGTCCCATTGACCTATCTTTGTGGTCATTCGTTGGACATTTAATATAATTATCTTATCTTATCTTATCTTCCTAAGCTTCATTACTCCTCTTTGGCCCAAGTTGCCATTATCCTATCTAGGAAGAATAAAATATCATAAATCCCTTTACAATGATATTTGTCTCTTAAGGCAAATTGCATTTACCATAGGGATTATAATTTATTTTTATTAAGCCAAATAAATTAATATAAGTGCTTTAATTATTTTATTTTATTTTTTACAGCACTTTATAATAATTTATTGTGACTTAAGCCACCCTTCTATTTTTCCTTTGGCCGTCAGGTAGACAAAATAGACCAAAGGTCTTCGATTGGGAAGAGGATATTACAGTCCTCCCTTCCCAAAATTGCTTGCCCTCAAGCAATTCCGAATTTGTTTTGTCCAAATGCTATGCACAATAGACAAAACATGTTGAAGTGATCCGCAAGCCTAACACATGTTTCTGTCAAGCGAACCAAAACTTGCCCCCATATATCATCCACAAAATGCTCATATACATATATTTGGAGCAATGGTTCAACAAACTCCAAAATGAAGACTTCATCTTCTACCACATAATGCATCCCATGATGAAAATAAATCGGAATAGGCAGTAATAAAGAAGACACATTATTATGCTCTTCATACCTTTCAATGCCATCAATGTCCCCCATGTGCTCAAGATAGACATATGTTGAGCTGGCCCCAATATTGTTGCCTAAGTTCCTATTGAAAGTATCTGAAATTTGATCAACAAGTTACTGGTTTGGAAATTACATCAGGTTGCAATTTTACACAAGTGTCCATGTGAAGCTCCTCCTCATGTGCCAGCTACTCCATAGATTCTTCTTTAGTGGGTGTAGACTTTATTGCATAAATTTGCCCTCATCATTTTCCTTGAACTCTTGTATGTGTTGTCTTGCTTGAGTCAGCTATCAACCTAGTAGCTCTAGCTCTGTTATTCCAATTTGGAATTGCCTGACAACAAGCAATTTTGGGAAGGGAGGACTTTCCATTATCATCCTTCCTTGCAATGCGACAAACAAGTTTGGCTTATTTTGTCAACCTGACAGCCAAAGGAATAATTTCTCTAACAGTTGACTTAAGTTTCTATTAATGCAATTATTTTGTTCAAAATTAGAAATACATACCCTTATAAAAGCACATGTAATAGAATTAATAAACTTAACATTACAAATGAGTTCCTAGAAAAGTGCATAAAAGGCATTGGCACTATGATTGACCTCGTATTGGGCTTAAGCTACCAATCTTCATCATGGGCCAATAGATCTGGAGTAATGAAGCATATTATAGGATGAAACCCCTACTCAAAGATATGATACTTCCTCCAACTAGAGAAATGCAACTTGCATCTAGGAGGGCACCTGTTATTGGGAAAAGTCCTCTAATCACTGTTCTCACCATGTTAAATTATTGTCCCTAGGTCTGATTTGATTCATGAATGTCTGAGTGGAGCTGACTCAAATAAAGGTTATTTTGGATCTCTTCTATCCTGTTTAAGGATCAGTCGACTTGAGGTGAAGACATTTCTATTCATAAAACCCATCTTTGAGATCTTTCTAAATTGTGTTTCTAGCCATCGAGCTTTAACCAACACAGGCTAGAGGGCAACAACAGCTCTAGTATTTACTTCTAGAGGACAATATCCCTAATGGGATACCAGCTTAGGAGGAATTGCTACACAAGATTTTCCATAGAGCTTGCAAAGATTTCTACTATTTCCAGCAGTGTTGAAGAATAAAATTACTGCATTTCTACAGTTCTTTGTATCAGCTGGAGCGGCCCATAAAACGGATAGTTTGCAATGTAGTTGATGTCATTCCAGGTCTGAAATTTATTGTTGCTCATAGTGCATGAAATTTGAGGGAAGCTTGCAACAATAATATTAAACACTATGAAAACATTTTTGGAATATTATATTGCTGCCAGAAATGCATTACATAATGCCCTAGGTGGTTAGGGAAACTTCAGAGGCTCGTAACTCTCCAAATATTGTGAGTAGAAATTAAGGGTCTTTGGTAATATTATTCATTCATATTTTTGTGGCCCAAGATCCAAGAATTTCAATTTATCTAGACTTCATATCTAGCATAAGGGCCGACTGGAGGAATTATTACAGAGATTAAAATGCTGCTAGACAAAGTTTTTGAATAATTTATTGCAGCCTTGAGTACAACTAGAAAACCCTCCATTTTTATACAGGGTGTGGGCTTTGGATCTAATTAACGGTACCAGATTTGAGAAAAACCCTAGATTTAAAGGATGTAGGTCGTCACTCTTAGAAAGTGGGTCGTAAAATGTTAACCCTAGGTCGCACTTCTCATTATAAATTCATATCCACACCCAGCCTAAATGGCCACCATGATTTTCTAATCAGTGAGATTGCCTCTGGCTGTGGGATCTTCCCCAAATTCCCCCATTGACCCTCGAGATATGTTCCTCTGGGGACATTACAGTCGGTATCAGAGTCGTGTCTCCTGCCACAGGCCCTATAAGCGAAATCCAGAAATGCATGATACTAGAGGTAAGAATCTATTCACTACCGAAGAATGGACCCTACTAGCTTATCTTTGATGGGTCTCTCGCCACCGAAGCTAGGGTCTGCTCGATTGTGGATTCGACTCCACAAGTTGAAAGATGCGTGATTATGTAATCCAGTGTGTCACGATGAAGCCCTCATGCTCATCTCTAGATACATGTATGGAATAACACAAAAATGGTGGCCTTTTCTATCCTGAAGACCCAAGGGGATGCATCCTTATATATTTTACCTTGAGGAAAACAAGCCCCATAATTTCTAGAGCATGATTTCATGTCCAGGTTGGACAAGGCCAAATAAAATCATGGAGTAATTACCGAAGTTACTTTTCTACACTTTTTGATTCACTCTATCCAAAATGTGTACCTTCCACACAAAATTAGATCAGCTAAAACCACATGGCCCCTATCCCATTATCATCTCAGCATCCATAGCCCTTAGGTCTGACCGAAACTTTGCTTGTTAGCGAAACTATGACCCGTATAAGAAAAGAAATTTGGTGCAGATGCAAGGGGACATTAGAGGAGGTCCAATTCTAAAATATCATGTTTCAGAAACTGTGGGGTATGGCATATTTTAGCTAGACTTTCTAAATTGATAGCCGTTCAAGCGATGATTCAACTACCTACATGAGTTCAAGGAACAGATGTGAGCTAAATGAAGCATTGCAAGTCTACTTACCCACAAAATCAAGACTCTATGGAGCAAGTTCTACACATGAGGAGGATCCTTGTTCAACATGGCTACAATTTTAGTGGAAATGCAGGCTGTTGCAATTTCCAAACCAGCGACTTTTGATAAGCTTTCAGATACTCATTCAACGGAAGACTTAATGTGTAACAATGTTGGGGGCAGCTTAACATATGTCTATCTTGAGCACATGGGGGAAATTGATTGCATTGAAAAGTATGAAGAGCATAATACTGTGTCTTATTTATTGCTCCCCATTCCAATTTATTTTCATCATGGGATGCATGATATGGTAGAAGATGAAATCTTAAAATTGGAGTTTGTTCAACCATTGCTCCAAATATATGTATATGAGCATTTTGTAGATGATCTATGGGTGCAAGTTTTAGCTCACTTGACAGGAACATGTGTCATACTTGCGGATCACTTCAGCATGTTTTGTCTATTGTGCATGGCATTTGGACAAAACAAATTTGGAATTGCTTGAGGGCAAGGCAATTTTGGGAAGGAGAGGACTGTAATATCCCCTTCCTAATCGAAGACCTTTGGCCTATTTATTTGTCTATCTAACGGCCAAAGGAAAAATATAAGGGTGACTTACGTCACAATAAATTATTATAAAAGTGATATAAAAAAATAAAATAAAATTATTAAAAGTCACTTATATTAATTTATTTGGCTTAATAAAAATAAATTATAATCCCTATGGTAAATACGATTTGCCTTAAGACGCAAATAACATTGTAAAGAGATTTATTATATTTTATTCTTCTTCGATGGAATAATGGCGACTTGGGATATCAAAGAGGAGTAATGAAGCTTAGGAAGTGATAAAAATATACTTAATTAATGTATTCTCCCTAGAGAAATGCGACTTACACTAGGAGGGAAATGTTGTTTGGGAAAAGCATTTAATATGGCAAAATATTAAATGAATGCATAGGGAGAATCATGAATGTTGAATAGAGGAGAAAAAGGCTATTTTGAGTCTTTTCTTCATTTTTAAGGAGAAGTCGACTTGAGGGGAAGACATTCTATTCTATGATCATCTTTTATTTTCTAAATTGTATTTCAAGCCTTCGAGCTTTTGCCAAAATATCTAAGGACAAAAACCCTTAGTATTTTCTTCTAGAGGACGAAAACCCCTCTTAGAGCTTAGGAGGAATTTCTACACAAGATTTTCCATAGAGCTTGCAAAGATTTCTACTATTTCCAACAGTGTTAAAGAATAAAATTGCAACAGTTGTATGTTCTTTGTACCAGCTGGAGCGGCCCATCTTTTGGATGGTTTACAGTGTAGTTGAAACATTCCAGATCTGAAATTTATTGTTGCTTATTGTACAAAATTTTGGGAATCGAAATAAATTAATTCATAATTTTTGGAGCTGATTTGATGTCTAAATGTGTTGGGTGACCTACTTTTTAGAGAAAAATTAGGGTTTCGAGTTTGTTTTGCAGAAACTAATTTTGGAATATTATTCTTCATATTTTTGTGGCCCAAGATCCAAATTTTCATTTCATTTGGACTTCTCTAGCAAAAGATATGAATTTTTGAAGTTATGTTGTATGACAGGGTTTATAAATAATTTATTGCAGTCTTGCTTACATCAGAAATAGACATTTTTATACATATTTGGGCTTTATAATTTAGTTGTACCAGATTTGAGTGCAAAGATTTAAATATAAGGGTGATTTGTGTGCGTTTTCCACTTAACACCTATAGTTTGATCAAAACACTATTATTCCTAATATTGCACTAACTATTCTCCTTCTTGCAAATTGACAACATACCGTCAATTAGACCTATTTAACTCCCCTCTTACGACACTCTTTTGGTCGTATTCCTTTTGTAAACCAATTAAGCAAAGGTATTATAGTCTTTTATTGGCTAACCCATCTTCTCATTCCCTTCTAGACTACTTCTACTAGAACTTTTTAGACTATCAATCCATTTCATTGGATTGATTAGACCTCTCAAAACTCTCTTAAAACCTCTAATTCTTCTCTAAGCATGATTAACTAGTCTAACCTAGTTTAACTAATCCTAATCATGATTAACCTCTTCTAAACCTAGTCAAATCTTACTCTGACTCCCTAATCAACTTTTTGGCTTATCCTTTAGTCCCACATGCACCAAAATTCCCCCACTTTCCCAAATGGAAAATTATAAATAGCCCACTACCCCCCTCTCATTTCTAAGAACTCTCTTTCTTCCTAACATAAACTATAGCATTTTGCTTAGAGTTTAGAGTTATTTCATTTCTTTCATTGAGTTATTGATTTGTCATTGTATCCACATACCAAGCATTGAATAAATGGGAAGAACCATTGGGCATTGAAGCCATTAATGGTGAGCTCTCATTCTCATAATCACAAACCGATTGCTTAGAATCCTTACTAGGTTCACTTTATTTAAAGCTTTCAAGAGTAGAGGATTACTAAATATGCTAGATTTGTTTGTTTCTTTCAACATTAATGTATGCAAAAGTGATAAATCCTTGTTTATCTCTTATCTGATGGTCCACTAACTAGTTTGTTAAAAGCCTTTGGGGTTTCTTTAGAGATTTTTACCCCATGTCCATAGCTTTCACAATTTTTCATTGAACACATTTGGCAAGCCCGGTGAGACACTTAGTCCATCCTCCATTAATGGGGTCATTTTGAAGCTTTTATTTCAGTTTCTAACTTTTTACATGTTTTTGTAGGTGTTAAATATTTTGCCTTGAGCTTTTTAGCTAGGTTTTATGTAGTTAACCCTCATTTTCATGCTTCTTTGTTAAGTTTATGCTAGGAACTGCATTTAATGGCTAATTTCTAACCTGTTGACACTTTTAAAATTTCATTTTCCATATTTTTGGTGGTTTTTCAAGCAAGGGCGCACACACCTTGTTGTCAGCGCAGGCGCCTTCAAACTGTCATTTTTAGCAAAGGTGCGCAGGCACCCAAAACCACGCACAGGTACCGAAAGCAGGCGTACACGCCCAAACCATGGCGCATACGCCCTTCTGCCATCACGGACACCCTGTAACCTATTATTTTTACTAGGGGCGCAGGCACCCAAACCCACGCGCAAGTGCACTATGTACTCTCGGCCCTCTCTCAAAAAATTTTACCAGGCTGCGCACATGCCCAAACCGTGGTGCATATGCCCTTTTGCTGGCGCAGGTACTCCTCTTACCAGTGCACACGCACTATCATAGTTTTTACCATTTTTCGCTTCCCTAGCGCAGGCACCTATTCCTCTGGTGCAGGCGCTTACCCTAGCGCAGGCATCTCTCGGGTAGCGCAGGCACCTTGCAGGCCCGCTAGGTTTACACAGAGGAGTGCAGGCACCCCAAACCGACATGCACACGCCCAAAACGGCGCACATACACCTTGAAAGGGGCCACAGGTGTCTCTGTTTGATCCGGATTCGTTCACACAATTTTAGTGCTCCTAGTTTTGGTCTTATCTTTTGACCCCTTGACTCGTTTTTGGAGTTTGAATAGGTGTCGAAAAGAGAACGAAGCGAACTTTGCGAGCGAAATTCAAAAGTAATATACCTTTGGTATTATTACTTTTATCATCAAACTCCCAAAGTGCCCCAGAGACCTCCAAAAATGCAAAATACTAAAAACCATTGAAAAACTGCTAAAAATCGATTTCTGGAATTTCCTAATTTTTCTTGGTTTTCTAAACTTGTTTGCAGGTTCTAACAAATGATTGCAAGTTTATTTTTGGTTTTATTTGACTAAAATAGTTTAAGTGTTTCATTTTCTTAGTTAAAAGGGGATTTTCGAAGTGTGTATGCTCTTCCCTCAGCACCTTCTAGGTGATCTTGGGAATCAAAAACACTTCTAAAAACACCTTGTCACTTTGAAAACACTTACTTTACGATTAAATAATTGGATTAATCTTTCCAGGTTGGCGGAAAACGAACTCTATCTTTTGAAGTATATTTTCACAAAGGCTTATTTTAGTAGGGTTTTCACATTGTGTATGCTCTTCTTTCGCGCCTTCTTGGTGATCTTAGGAATCAAAAACAACATGCGAACTCTCTTATTTGATGGAAAATTACTAACTCTTGCATTGCACGCTTGTCAAAGAAAGGAGTAGACAAACAAAAACTTCTAATACATGTGTTCCTAACGGTGTGCTTGTCAAAGAAAGGAGAACATAAACCCCTTTGGCATAACGCCTTAAGACAAAACAAAATCCACCGCTTCTAATACACTTGACTGTTTTCATAGAGTCAAGTTGTCGCGACCCCAGTGAGAAACGCGTGGTGTGCTACTTACTCCCAAATCCAACGCATTGGGAAAATCGAGCTCTTAAGCTTGTGACACCAAGATAGGGAAGCCATTCTGTCTTGGAGCCCAAAAACACACCATTTCACTTCACACTGTATTCATCAGGTTTCGGTTTCATTCTCGCCTTCGGACGAGGCGAAACTATCCCAAGTGGCACTTAGTTTATTTTCCGCTCAACTGCCCATTTGGATTGAGAAGGAAGAACATAACCCCTTTGGCATAACTGGGTTGTTAAACCTTAAGTACATTTTCGTACAAGTCCTTTGAATGGGGGTGGTTCCAGGAACCCTAAAGTAATCCACCTTGATAAAAAATCCCTGCGGTTAGTAACCTCTTGCTATACTGTACCTTGTTTCATGAAATCTAAGGAAGCGCTCCACTTACCCACTTGACTAGATTTTCAGAAAACAGCTTTCATCGACATTCGAACTAGTTTTAGTATACCTCGTCGAGAGATTGCGTCAAGTACCACTTTAATATTTATGCCTTAGAATTCTAACGTGACCTATGTATTGATACGATATTGTCACTAGCCGCTTTGGACCCTTCACTGGAATCATAGTTAGGGTATAAGCTTGGCAGAACGACAATTTGAGTGATCATTGCATTTGAGTGTTCATATGAGTGTTCTTTGAATCATAAAAATGACTGCATAGCGTTACTTCTAGAACACACTACGTATTTCAACATCACATCGAGCGACTTATATAAACATACACACTAGATTTCACGCAAACTTCAACGACATTAGAAAAAACCTAGTATCACTTTGACTAGTGATGCCTAGAATCGCGAAGGATGGCTTCCAAACCAAATAAGCGCGACTTAGGAGAAAACCCTTTGAGGTCTTCCCATTTAGCGGCAACAACTTAGCACCTCTATTTTCACAAGTCAAGGACACAGAGCCATTGATTGATCATAGCGGAGAGGAGTCTGATTCTTCTACAGAACAACACCCAATTAGACCTAGGTCACTTTGACGAGCTTCTTTATTACAACAGAGATCAAGTACTCGCAAGAGTCTTGGAACTAGGGGCTAAGCTTCCGCAAGAACGGGAAGTAGAAACCAAGGTCATTAATCATAAAACAGAAGAACGAAGGATCCCTCTTAGACATGGATAACCCCTTTAACATGGGTGTACGCTTCTACTTTTGGTCAACATCATACACCGCTGAAGGAGACCCATCCAAGCCACTTGGTGATCCACGACGACCTTATTACAAAGCTTCACGTAAAGTGAAGATTGAGGGAAAAGCCTCACCGCATCCCAAGTTCGATGAGGAAGAGGATCCTTTAATTGAAGAAGAGATCCTTCAAAAATAGATCCTGAAACTAAGCCAAAAATTAGCAAACTTAGGCTCTTCAAGTAGGAACGTAGAGAAAGACAAACACAAAACGAAATCTAGTGAGTTCCACTTCGATCCGTATAATGACGCGACCTTTAGAGTGGCTAAGGCACAAAGACAAATGTCGCCTACCAAAGAACAAATCATTGAACGGGAATTACAATCAATGAAAGACACGCTTACTACACTACAAGAGGGAAACATAGGACCATAGTAGGAAATATTTATATGAAGAACTATGCCCTTACCCCTTCGATAAGGACATGTTGCGGCAACCCTTCCCAAAGCATTTTACCGTTCCTAAATTCGATAAATATAAAAGCAAAAGTGATCCTTGTGATCACATCAAAGACTTTTATATGGCAGCTGGCTTGCCAAGAGGTCGCATACAACGATAACTTCTTAATATGACTCTTCCCTCGCAACCTAGGGGCACTGGGATTGGAATGGTTCTATGGCATACCCAAGGGCTCCATTACATAGTAGCCCGCATTAGTAGAAAAAATTGTACGGCATTATTCCGACAACATGGAAAATGATATCACAATGAACGACTTCTGCAATGCAAAGTAGAAGCCAAACGAAACCTTTGCAAGCTTTTTACAACGATGGCGACGGTTGGCAAGTTGTTTCCCTTGTGCCTTACCAAAAAAGCAACCGGTAAGCATCTTTGTGCCTAACATGAACCTAGAAATAGCCTTCCATTTGCAAATGCACTGCGGCTCTAACTTCGAAGAAATCATAGAGAAGGGCAGTCAAATTGAAAAGGCCCTCATCGCAAAGGGAACACTTAAACCGGTTGTCAAAAACAAACATGAAGCAAATTCCTCAGATAAACCGAAGTTCTTCAACAAGAACAAACATGTCATTGGAGATGGCATTACGGACTCCAAGAGAGTCCAAGCCGTGCAAACTGGTATGCTTTTAAAGCTCTCACAAGGACCTCATCCCAAGGCACCCACCAAACGTGAGTTCACGCCATTAACAAAATCCCTATTTGCCATACTAAAACAGTTAGATAACGTAAACATGGTGGGAGTACCAAACCGCGACAATACCATACCCAAAAAATGCTTCAAGACCCATTTGGTTCAAAGAGCATGAGTACTGTGACTTCCACCATGTTAAAGGGCACAAGACAGATAGGTGCTTGAGACTACGCCATTACATACAAAACCTCATTGAGGAGGGAAAAAATCGCCGTAGATTCTCCCCCTGACTCAGGACCAGGTCCAAATGAGAAAATGGGTATCTTTAAAGAGCCCTTTCCCAATCATGCAGATAAAAAGAAAAGGAAGCCAGATCACAGACAAACTTCCAATGACTATTAGGACTGCCGCTTATATTTATCCCCACTAATGATAGTCCCTTCGATTCTCTCATGAACAGGTCAATAATATCAGGATCTTAGAAAAGAGTTGTGCAGTAGGGACGAGACGTGCTCGTTTAATCATACCAAAACCTCTACCTATCCCTCAGAAGGTCAGTACAATTTGATAGACCAACTAGAGAAAACACCTGCTAGGATATCAATTTTAGGTCTCCTCAAAATCTCTACTGCCCATAAAAACAAACTTTATAAAACACTGCAAAGTTCGGGAGTCTCAACCAATGTAGATCTCGCGCATCTCCAAGCCATGATTGCGGACCTTGACTCTAACGATCATATCACTTTTGATCGCACTACAATCCCACATAACGATCCAGAACACAACTTACCCTTATATCTAGAAGTAGTTGTTACCCGTCGCAAGATCAAGAGAGTACTTGTGGACAGTGCATCCGGTCTAAACATTTGTACTTTGAAGCTGGTTAAGCAACTAGGCCACTCAGAAATGGATCTAGGTGCCAAAACTATTACAATCACGGTCTATGATAATGAGGAGCGAGAGTCAACAGGCACTATAGTGATTCCAATGTAAGTAGGGCCGACTTGTCATGACCACAACGTTCCATGTCCTTGACTTAGATCTACCATACAACATGCTCTTAGGACACATGTGGATATATGCCATGCAAGCCATTCCTTCAACTTTCCATCAGTGTATCAAGATGTGCCATAAGGGACAGATAAGCGCCATTCAAGGTGATCCAGAACCATTTACACATTGCAGAGCCTTACACAGTTTTTCTCGTGCAGCTTATGAATGCCCTTCTGCGGGACATTGTTGTTCCTTTGCAAACAGAGGCTATCAAGGAGCATGTGGATCCAAATTCACTCACCCCTTGTAATCAAGAATTTCCTTTGTTGGTCAAACCTTTCACCTCATGGTAGGCAACGTCGGCAAAATATGGCCCAGGTGAGTTGTTCACTCTTGAACAAGCTTTATTAATATCAGATTTATCAGTGTCGCCCAGGACACGTGGAAAAACCCTGTTTTCAGTTCAAAAGCACTCGGGATCAATGCCCTAAACCATTAGAGAAGTTCATTCCTAATGGTTTCTTATCCGAGGAAAAAGATGTTAGAAAATTCTACCAACAGACTACCTAAAGGTATCATGGCTTCATGCCATCAGGCCCCGCTATATGTCAAAGGCCACCGTATGATGTACGTCATGGGTTACAATGGGTTTGGATGTGTAATTAATGTGCAAGGGCAATTCGAACCCGTTCCTATCCCTCGCTTCAAATCAAACAAGCATGGTCTTAGAATAAGACTACTTGACAATCCACCCTTTGAGATTGATGCCACCTCTTCCGAATGCGAAGACGACTCATCTCATTCCGATAGCGACGCGGATTCCCAATGTAGCCTCTACGAGGATCTTGCCTCCACTAACTTATTCCCTGATTCAGCTGTCCTTACCTTATCCGGATCCAATCCTCAAACCAATTGCCAAGTAACCCTTGTATATCCCGAACTTGTAGATTGGGATCAACAATTTCACGTGCCAATCGATTTCTTTGAGAACGAAAAGGCATTTGCAGAATTCATGGGTCTTAGGGATTCTGTTCCGGCTGGGGATCATAAGAAAGGCTTTGCAATTCAACTAGACACAAGTGCATACTTTGGAGAAGAAGCAAAGATGTCTGGAAGCTTGAAATAAGAAGGTCGCAAACAAGAGTAGGATTACTTCAGAGAAATCTTATGCAAGGAATAAACGCAAGTCTCATAACGACAAACTTTTTGAAGCACTTGCAGACCAACGAAGAACCTATGGAAAAAATGGTCTATTCGTTCAAGGATGATGACGAGCTACCTAAGGAGGTTGAGCTTACTCTCCCCCCTGTTCCCTACGGCAAATGGAAGATACCTCTAAGATGCTTGCGGATGAAACCATCAGTGTTAAACATTGGCTCAGAAGAGCAATCTAGAATGATAAAGTTAGAAGCTTCACTCTTAGGTCAAGAACATAAGGTTTTTGTGGAGCTATTACAAGAATATGCAGATATATTTGCATGATCATATGCAGATATATTTGCATGATCATATGCCGATATGCCTAGTTTGGACCTAGACTTGGTCGTGCACAACCTCGTTGTGTACCCAGACGCCAAACCCATCAAGCAGAAGGTTTAGAAAGATGCACCCTAAAATTGCACTCCTTGTCAAAGAAGAACTTGAAAAGTTATTAGCTGTTGATTTTATTAAACCCATTGACTATTCCGATTGGATATCTAACATAGTCCCTGTTCAGAAGAAACCTGTTGGCATAAGGATCTACACCGACTTCCGCGAAATCAATAAGGCATGTCCCAAAGATGACTTCCCTTTGCCTAATATTGACATGATCGTTGATTCCACCGTCGGTTATAAAATGTTGTCTTTAATGGATGGTTTTTCAGGTTATAACCAAATCAGGATTGCGGAGGAGGATCAGCATAAGACAGCTTTCGACACCCCTCGGGGAACATTTTGTTACAAGGTTATGCCTTTCGGACTGAAGAATGTCGAGGCCACCTATCAACGTGCAATGATAGTCATCTTCCATGACATGATGAATGACATCATGGAGGATTACGTTGATGATATCTTGGCAAAAATCAAAAAGCAAAGGAGAGCACCCTGGTGTCCCCAGATTTCATCCTGAAATTTGATACTACCCTATCCGAAAACATTTCATACTTTTAAAATAATGGTTCGTTTTGTGTTTTTATTGCCAGAAAGTTCTTGTATTGTGTCAAGATATTCCCAAGGAGCCATATTATGCATTTTCGCCAAATACCCAGATGCCTAAAATTGTTATATTCTGTTGTCGAGATTTGCCTACAGGGAATTTGTATTTAATTATTATGAGGCCCCCGTTCGAGGCAATTTGCGCTCCGGGTTAACTCTGTTGTGATCGTACATATCATTATTCCAGTATACCAGTAGGGTTTTAACCAGGAATGAATCATGGGCTTTATTTGTAACTTCTGGCAACGTTTTGTGTTTTTGTGTTTTTCCCGTTTCGTTTTCTGTGAAATTTCTCTGGATCAATTCCTTTGCCAGTTTGGTCTGATTCTTGGCCTGGAGTATTTCGAGATCACATACGCATGTTGTACCAGAAGGAATTCGCCATCGGAGGTCTGGTTCTCTGGGAAAAGACGAAGTCGTGCACCAAAAAGCCTCTTCTGGGCTGGCCGCATTTTTTGGAAAAAGAGGGTTTGAAGTGGATCATGGGATTCTTGGAAGCAGGTAGGCAGGTGGGAATTTTATACTTGCCTAGCAGGGTACTTTTTCCCATGGGAGCAACGCCACTTAAGTCACGATGGGAAAATTAGAGGCAGCAAGCAAGCGGGAATTTTTTACCCTGCCTTGCAGGATAAAAATTCTCATTGTGGAATAAAAGAAAAAAATCACTTAAGAGAATCATGAGATTTTATTGCCTACCTTGCAAGGTAAATAATCCCATTATGAAAGTCAAACGACTTCAGTGAATCATGGGATTTTCAGGGCTGCCTTGCAGGGTAAATAATCCAATTGACATCTGACTTTTAAAAATAGAAATTATTTATTCCAAAAAGTGCGACCCACCTTGGGTGAATAATAAATGCATTAAATAAATATTTGTTAATATTTATTCACCCAATTTTGGCGCCCAAGCTTGTGGAAAAGTCAACAGAGGTAAATGGACAAAAGGAGGTTGAAAATAGGTTGTTCTAAAATTAAATAAATAATATTTATTTAATGTAGCCCCTTCATGTCAAAAAGTGCACCCCTTTTGGGAGAAATAATATTTTTTTAAGTATTAAATGATTAAATTAATTCCTATTTTCAGTGGCTAAGGTCAAACCATACTGTGAGGCTTGAGTTTAGTGGAAGCAGAAGTTTAAAATTAAATAAATTTGATTTATTTAATGCCAGCCATAAGCATGCACAAAATCGGCGCCCCATTTGAAGAGTAAAGCTTATTAATTAATCAATTAATTGTCAAGAATAGGAAAGGCATTAATTAATTATAGAATCATGAGGATTATATAAGCAGGGGCTGCCAATAAGGATGAATTAATTAATTCACAAGCAGAGAAGTGCAGCCTAGAGGAAAAGTGCGCCCCATTTGAAGAGGATTTTTGCTCAAAAGAAGGTGAAATTAATGCTAAAAGCTTTTAGAATTGGGGGCACAGGTTGAAGGAGGTTGATTTGTGTCTGGATAATTGTTCGCAATAAGTGATACAGGTGCTCAGGTGAAGTTGGTAAAATTCATGCTCGCTTTGCATGCAAATAAAACATCAAAATTTGGGGGCAACAGGGTTGAATTATGCAGATTTTTATGATTAAAATATATTGTTCATGTTCCGGTTGCCATCTTTGTCTGAATTAATTGCAGGGATTCATTACAGGTGCTTTACAAAAGAAAAGGAGCTTAAATCAACGTCCAATACATTGAATATATCCTCTGAATCTAAAGAATTATCTAAATCTGCACTAGTTTTGAAGAATTCTGGCCGAGTAAGAATAAAAAGAATTGTTCAAAACAGAGATAGACACAGCCATGGCGAAGAGGGATAAAAAAGAAAGCACAACGAAGTCATGCATCACTTCCAAATTTGCAGACATAGCTGACAGATCTAGGTCCGGAACCTCTTTCCGAATTAATTGATAGATCTAGAGCAGGGAAGACTTCCCTCATGCGTTGCAATTAAAAGCAGTGGAATTATTCAAGCTGCAGCGTTTTCCCTACACAGCCCAGTTGCCAAAGTTTGTTATGGACTTCGCTAGGTCTTACCATCCATCATCCAGATCAGTGCGAGATGCTACAGGGAAAACAATAATTCGGTTGGACACACAGTTCGTCAATTATTGTTTGAAGATTCTGGCACGAAAGATGGTGACTTCTATCAACATACAGGATGCCGGCAACAAGTGGGGAGAAGGATAGATTTTAGTGCGTGAACATAATGAACAGCAGATACATGAAGAAGCCCAAATCTCCTTCTAAGTTCCCAAGAACTCTTCCACAATCCAATCTGGTACAAGAGGTAGATAATATTGCCAAATTGTTATGCAGGATAAATGGCGAAGCGAACACTCACACTCTCTGTACATGGATGTATGCTTTCATCAGGACCATTGAAATCAACAAGGTTGGTTCAATAATCAATTGGTCAGAAATTATTAGCGACAACATTGGTGAGCAACTCCGGAACATGAAACATACTTTCAACTTCAAAATGACTTCTTATTTGGTATACACAGCAGCTTCACAAGGCATCTTCTCCAAGCTGGATAGATGTGGCATTCTTTCTAAGGACCCCCATTTTCGAGTTCTACCCAGAGCTTACTGTACCTGCATGCATGAAAGATTTCAAAGTGGTCAACGATGGATTCTTCTACGAATTCATTTGCAAGCTAGACAGGGACCTAAAGGCCAACAGGGTGAGTAAGGAAGCGTGGAAAGTTGTATCCAGAATTGGCAGTCTATTCATTCAGTTTGCAGATTTCACATACCTCAGGGTTACTGGCTTTTCTGGAGAACCGGTTAAGCTGCCCAGATATCCGAATGATAGATTGATCACCATGGAGCTAAGCAGACAACTTGTGGAGATACACGACCTTCAGTCGAAACGGCACAAGTCTACAGGCTTCTTCCCAATCTCTGTGGGTCATTATAGCTGCCAAAGCATTCATAAAGCCCGAGGATTGGAAGCGGAAATGTTATCTAAGTACGAGCAAGAGTTCTTCCCAGCACGACTGAACTTCGATCCATTTGGAGTAGCCAAGAAGACGATCTCCCAGGAGTACGCACATGTGCCTTCGTTAGAGGATTTCTGAATGAAGTGCAAAAGTGAGAACGAGGTTAGAAAGAAGGATTTCACCAGGCTATCAGCACGACAAGTGTTTGACTTTGGACTAGCACGGATACCTGCGGATCTTAAAGTTGATGGGAATGTGTTACTTGAGTCTTACCATCAAATGGGAGGAGATAGAGCCGTACTTCAGGAGAACGTAGGGGGCTGCAATACGATTGAAGAAAGGTCTGCCGCCATTCTGGTGAATACTTCAAACTGGTTGCTGACGAAGGGTACTGCCTCAATGAAGCATTGATGAATCAAGTCACGGGCAACTTCGACGCAGGGGATTCCCTCAAGAGGAAGCACAGAGGAGAAAGCAACAAAAGGCCCGAGAAGATAAAAGTGCACAGAAGGTCTACTTCAAAGGAGAAGATCACTTCCATGGCCATGACATTAGTTCCGGCTTCTCCAACATCCAGTACTTCACCGATTGTTGCACCTCAGCAGGACACTTCCATGCCTCCACTGAATCCGGCAACATTCATCTTCTCTCCTCAGCCACTTCATTCAGCATCTGTTCCAGAAAAGAAGTTGAAGTTGCAGATGGCAGAGTTCGAAAGAGCTTTGTCCTTGGATGATTCAAAAGATGGCAGCCATAACACTGTAGCAGTTTCTAATGGAGAGGAAACAAAACGGGAGATAGTAGTACACTCAGCAACTTCTCATTCTTCGAGAAGTAATTTCTCAAAATGGTTGAGTTCGCAGTTGGTTCCAGAAGCTAGAGTGGAAATGAACTTGGAGGAACACGACTTGCAACTACTCCAGAGTCTAGGCGGAAAAGACAGAAAACCTAAAGTTGCTAAGGTAACTTCAAGGTTGATTATCGAGGAGTTGGGTTAGAAGTTTGTTGAGATGTCAGTTCTGGCAGAAGGTAAGAACGAGGATGAGCTCACAGCAGAAGACATAACAGTAACCAGAGTACCTATTGGTCAAGTCACCACAGAAGGATTGAAGCAGGATACACAGACATTGATAGATGCTCTATTCCTTAGGCTTGACAGGGAAAAGGCGGAGAAATTTGAACTTCAGAAGTAGGTATATCAGTTGTGCGAGATCATTGCCAAGGTTGTTAAATCTTCCACTCAACCCATTTCAGCTCAAGAGCAGGTGAGTGATCATCTGATCTAGGAGATTGAAGATGCAAGCAATCAGGTGAAAGCTATCGACGAATGGAAGAATCTGATTATTCGTCAAGCTTCTGTACAACTCGGAGAGGTGTCAGCCCGCCTAAAGGTTATGATGCAGCAGATCAGCTAAAGCAATTGGTGAAGAGCATAGTAGATATGAATATAGTTGTTGAGAGTAACCTGAGTACTTTGGCCAAAATCAATAAGCTGTCGGGAGAAGTGTTGGTTGCGGAACAGATTGTACCGGACGGATCAGTTGAGAAGGGAAAGCAGCTGGAGTTTGTAGTATCTTTCCGTTTAGAGATCTACAGAATTCTGCTGAAGAGGATGCAGGCACTTGAGAGTAAGACATCGTCTTTACCAGACAGTATCATTGCTTTCACTGAGGACGAAGCGGTCAGAAATGTTACTTCATACTTACGGATCATTCCTAGCAAAGTGCCTAATTCCCTGGAAGGATCTCTTCTAATGGTACAAGGCAAAATTGATGGAGCTACTAAGCCTTTCACGATGAATTCCATTAGCAGATTGGTGGCATTACAGTTGGATATTTCGAGGTTCGGGCCGAATTTGGAGGATGTGGAAGCATGTATCGAGGTGTTCAACGAAGGATTGCTGCAGTTTAGGACAGAAAAGGAAGTTGTGGCTAAAACAGATGGGAAGATGCAGAATTACATGTTCGACAAGTATATTCAGTATCAAAACAAAAAGAAGATATAAATGTTACAGCTGGCTTGACTTCTTCTTCTTTTCTTTCTTCTATTTTCCACGATCCCGGATGAAATTGTAAAACTTTAAAGTTATTGGTTTTGAAACCATTACTTTAAGTTATGTGGAACAATTCTATTAGTTAAGTAATAGATGTGTCACTTAAGGAGAAGTTAGTGGAGGATGATTGTCAAATGTCATCTTTACTTCTTGTTTATGTTTCAGTTCAGTTGAGTTTCTCATTTGTACTTTCCCTTCTACATTCTATAAGTAGAAGAAGAACCTCCGAGTTAGTGATCAAAATTTGTAAGCAGCATTCTTGTGTTCCAGACTTTGTGCTGAAACCCTTGAGAGCCACTTGAAGCAAAGGGATATACAGGAGCAGATTTCCGGAGAACTTTGTGTCACGGTGTATTTTGTTTATAGCTTTCTATCTTAGATCTTTGAATAAACTTTGTGTTATTTTAGATCTAGATCTAAAGCTAACTTTGCTTATAATTATGTGTTGATATCTATTAGTTTCTTCTATGTGCATGCAATCAACTCTGTTATCTATTGATTGGGATGCACATCTTCCCCATTTCTTCCCTGTGTTTTCTAATTCCCTTCTTTAAATATTTCCATTCTTAAACAGTTGCTTACTTGCTGCAGAACTGTACAGCTATGGTTCATGAGCTGAACAGTTAAAATAAAACCCCATATAGATACTAGCATATTTTAATTGACAAATCTGACATGGGAGCCTCACCAATAAATGTGGGAGATTTATCTCATGACTGCCTAGGTTTGATGCTATGCAAAAATCTAGCCAACACACCCTGAAGAGTTGCGACATATTTTCTAACATCTCCGGGATTACAACGTACGCTTGAACCCCAAGAAGTGTCTTTGGTGTTTTATCAGGAAAACTCCTAGGTTTCATTGTTTTACAAAGAGGGATAGAGATAGATCCTGCCAAGGTTATAGCTATCACAGAAATGCCTCCACCTACAACTCTCAAACAACTAAGAAGTTTACAAGGGAAAATTCAGGCAATCCGCCATTTTATTTCACAGCTTGCGGATAAGTGCCACCCATTTACACATCTCCTCAAGAAGGATGTTGCATTCAACTGGGGACCAGATTGTCAAAAGGCATTTGCATTACTTAAACAATACCTTGTCAACCCACCTATACTCATACCGCCTACCCCAGGCGAACCTCTCCTCTTGTACATCTCTGCTACCCAATTTGTTATTGGTGCACTGCTTGCCCAATATGATCTAGACCATAGAGAAAGGGCAATTTTATTACCTTAGTCGCACCTCTGATTGCCTATGAGTTGAATTACCCACAAATTGAAAAGGCCTGCTTAGCAGTTGTCTTCACCTTTCAAAAATTTTGCCATTATCTCCTTAACAACAAAACCAAGCTAATATCCAAAGTTGACCCTCTCAAGTACCTTTTATCCAAACCCGCCCTTACAAGACGAATGGCTAATTGGATCATTCTCCTAAGCGAATTTGATATTGAGTTTGTAAATCAGAAATCCTTGAAAGGACAGGTATTGGCAGATTAGTTGGCAGAAGCTCCTCTACCAGGAATGGAACCTTTGTGTCTAGGCCTGCCAGATACATCCATGATGTATGTTGAAGAGTCCGTAAAATGGCAAGTCCATTTTGATGGATCATTCACCTTCCACAAATTGGGTCAGGGGGTAGTGCTCATCACTCCCATAGGTGAGGTTATTCCAAGAGCATTCCGTTTGGGATTCCCTTGCACTAATAACATTGCAGAGTATGAGGCACTCATTGCTGGCCTCAAGTTGGCTATCACTTGGAATATCAAACAGCTACGAGTCATTGGAGACTCCCAACTCATTATTAAGCAAGTTAATGATGAGTATAAGGTTAAAGATGAGAAACTTGTTCCATACAAGAAATTGGTTGAAACCTTGGAGTAATTTACACAGATTGTCTTTGAGCAAAAACCGAGATCACACAATAGATCAACAGATGTTATGGCTACAATTGGATCTCTCTTACGCATTCCACCTCAGGAGAGAAAAATGCCATTCTTTATAGAGCATTTACAAATACCCGCATACAACATGCCGGAATCTTGTTTGGCATGTGAGATTGTTGGTCCATCCTCCCCTTGGTATGAACCTATATTTAGATACCTACAAGATGGCACATTTCCCCTGGACATTGCCCATTCTAAGAAGAAAGCCCTTATCCGCCGTATAGCCCGTTATACCCTCCTAGGAGGCACCCTTTATCGTTGTGGTTACGACGGGAATCTGCTGCGCTGTTTGGATGTTACTGACTCGGTCCATGCTATTAAGGAAGTACACGGTGGTATTTGTGGAGCGCATACTAGTGGTATGGTTTTGGCTAAGAAGCTCTTAAGGGGAGGTTATTATTGGCCCACCATGGAAGTGGACTGTTGTAATTCTGTCAAGAAATGTGAGTTATGCCAAAAGTATGGAAACTTGATATATGCACCAGCACAAGCTTTGCAACCTATCACAACACCTTGGCCATTTTCTAAATGGGGCCTGGATCTCATAGGGAAGCTCCATCCTTCTTCTTCAGATGGCCACACCCACATTATCACTGCCACCGAGTATTTTACTAAATGGGTAGAGGTTGTGCCTCTTACTTACATCACTGGTGCACAAATTTCCAACTTCATCATGAATCATCTCATCTTTCGTTATGGTATCCTTCCGCCATTGTCACTGATAATGGTAAATCCTTCAAGAATAAAACGGTTAAGACATTGTGTCAACGCTTCCATATTCAACTCAAGTGGTCTACCTCCTATTACCCCCAAGGTAATGGACAAGCCGAAGCTACCAATAAAACCCTTGTACGAATCATGGAGAAAATGGTAAGTAAGACTGGCCGTAATTGGCACTTACAGATACATCCCGCCCTCTGGGCCTATCGAACCTCCATCCGCACTCCTACTGTGTGACCCCATATTCCCTAGTTTATGACACTGAAGCCATCATACCCTTGGAAGTGGAGCTTCCCTCCCTAAATATCTCTTCGGGATTATCTTGATAAGGACGAAGACTATAGAGTAGCTTGGCTAACAGAGCTAGAGTTGTTGGATGAAAAGCGTATAAGAGCGCTTAATCACCTCAAGGTTTACCAAAACAGAGTATCAAGAGGATATAACAAATGGATCATTCATCGTGAATTTGATGTAGGTGATCTAGTGCTGAAAGAAAACTCAAAAGAGCACCGTCAAAGATAGAGAAAAGAAAGGTAAGTTTGAGGCCAACAGGCTAGGACCTTATGTGGTGGTTGCTAAATATGGGTCAGGAGCTTATAAACTAGCATATTGAGATGGTGAAGAACTTCCGGAACCTATGAACACCATGCATCTCAAGCGGTTCTATGCTTAAGTATGGCATGAATATCAGAAAAGAACTAAAAAGTAGAAAAACAAAGAAAACACAAGCAAAACATGAAAAATTGAGAAAACAGTAAAGAAAAAACAGGTCGTCCACATGTGAAAACCATGCAATTGTGGTGCAGTGGGCTAGGTCTTTGGGTGAAAACCAGTTTTCAGCACTCAAGGAGGATTCGCCGGTCACAAGTTACTCTTGCATCAGGATGAGTAACCCTCACCGCTTTCTAGAAATAACTTCCTTTGCTAGGTCTAGGAACCCTACCGAATCCATCTTCGTCGAGCCGTGATCTAGCTTATTTACTCTTATATCTACATGAAGGATGTGCCTTTGTATATTCCCATCTAACATTGGGGGCACCTTCACATTCCACTTTCTCGTACATATGCACGTGGCATTCTTCCCTTTGTATATTCCCACATCACGCTAGGGGCATCCACGCTTCTTTGTCCTTGTACATTGCGTTCAGAACATGACCTTAGAAAATACAAAAACATTCAGAAAAAGATACACAAAAATCTAAACATTCAGAAAATCCCCCCTTAGAACGAAGCTACACCAACTTCATAACATTGTCTTAGGGAAACCTCGAAAACAATGTGAACAGTAGCCTTGAAAACTTATCTTTCAAGATAACCTAAAAACATTAGAAAATATATCAATGTTGTCCTGCAAAAAAACAAGGTAATGATTAAATTGCTTTTAGTTGTCAGTTTGTATAGTTTTGGTTGTATATTTGTTTAGTTTTGTTAGCTTTTTCTTGTGTGTTTGTTTACTGCACATTTGTTGTTATCACATCTACCATCTATCATTCATCACATATAACATCATCTGATACATCATATATACAAAGAATGCTAAGTTTTACATCATGCATGTGTATACTAAGCTAATCATCACATATCGTATCATCAATGGGGGCAAGAGGGGTTGCGCATGATCACAAATCTATCCCCCCACACCAATATCATCTAGTATCATCCCAAGTGCTAGTATCTACCAAAATATCTCACGTACAAAACGTATGATATCATCTCAATCACCCTGGGGCATTTTTATATATTTCCAGGTGCTTCTTGTCTTCTATTTTTATCTAGCGCCATGATTATTTTTAAATAATTTTTGTTGGCCCATTTGTCTTCTCACCGGGGCATTTTATTGCCACCCAACGCCCGTTCTCTTTGCCTTGGGGAATTTTCGCATGCTTTTAGGTGACCTTCCATTTCCTAAATTCCTCTGACCGATCAAAAATTTAAAAATTATAAAATCATCCTAAAAACCCAAAAACATCGTAAAAACTTTGAAAATGGACTAAAATTGGTAATCAACTCATTTACAGCTGAAATTTGTGTCTCTCACATGGCACTCATCTCGTATCTTGCTGACATTTTCACATGTTTTGAAACAATGACTCGCGGATCACCCAACTCTACAATCATTTACAAAAGCTACGTTGCTTACTTCGTCTGTACTCTGGGGCACTATCAGTTGCCTGGTACTATTTTCGTCATGCACATTGTTTTTCCATTGGACCCAAGTGTCCTCCATCATTTCCCTTGCATATAAAAATTGCTTGGGGCATCATTTTAAAGCCCTTGTCGTTTATCAAAACATTTGGGACTACATCTCGATAACAAATTATTTGTGCAACTATCTTGAACGTTGTTGGTTTGAGTGTGTGTGATTGTACTTATTTCCCTGTTAGATGAGTTTGTTTACTTCTCGTATTGCATTGCATGTTTGTATGTTGCATGGAGTTGTTGTTTTAGCAAGGGACGATTGTTTGTATCTTGGATTTTCATGTCATTTTACGCTTTCTTCGTATGCTTACATTTTAATAAGGACCGATGATGAGGATGCTAAGCAAAATGATGATTAAAAATTGTTTACACTGGTTTGTGGATAGCTCAATATCCCTTTTTCTTGTTGTTCTCTAATCTTCTCTTCACACTTTTCTTTCTTTTGTTCTCTTTTCGATCGTCGATCGAGTTCTTCCATCACCCCATCGACACTCGAGGGGGCATCCCTTTAGCTAACTAATTTTCTTCTACCCCTTCAAAAAAATTCATTTTCTTATGTTTGTCTACTTTCTTTGAAGTGACGTAGCTTACGTCACCCCAAAGAGGGGAAAATGTAGACACCTGTAGTTTGATCAAAGCACTATTATTCCTAATATTGCACTAACTATTCTCCTTCTTGCAAATTGATGACATACCGTCAGTTAGACCTATCTAACTCCCCTCTTACGACACTCTTTTGGTTGTATTCCTCTTGTAAATCAATTAAGCATAGCTAATATAATCCTTTATTGACTAAACCATCTTCTCATTCCCTTCTAGACTACTTCTACTAGCTTTCTAGACTATCAATCCATTTCATTGGATTGATTAGACCTCTCAAAACTCTCTCAAAACCCTAATTCCTCTCTAAACATGATTAACTAGCCTAACCTAGTTTAACTAGTCCTAACCATGATTAACCTCTTCTAAACCTAGTCAAATCTTACTTTGACTCCCTAATCAACTTTTTGGCTTATCCTTTAGTCCCACATGCACCAAAATTCCCCCACTTTCCCAAATGGAAAACTATAAATAGCCCACTACCCCCTCTCATTTCTAAGAACTCTCCTTCTTCCTAACATAAACTATAGCATTTTTCTTAGGGTTTAGAGTTATTTCATTTCTTTCATTGAGCTATTGCTTTGCCATTGCACCACACACCAAGCATTGAGTAAATGGGAAGAACCATTGGCCTTGAAGCCATTAATGGTGAGCTCCCATTCTCATAATCACAAACTGATTGCTTAGAATCTTACCTAGTTCATTTTTAAAGCTTTCAAGAGTAGAGGATTACTAAATATGTTAGATTTGCTTGTTTCTTTCAAGTATTAATGTATGCAAAGTGATGAATCCTTGTTTATCTCTTATCTGATGGTCCACTGACTAGTTTGTTAAGAGCCTTTGGGGTTTCTTTAGAGATTCTTACCCCATGTCCATGGCTTTTACAACTTTTCATTGAACACACCTTGAGTGAAGGGTTCAAAGCTAATATGCCTTTCTCGGAGTATTGCAGGATGAAGATTGGTAGCCGGCCCAAGTGGGATCACTACCCTCATGTTCCCGAGCTACAGAGGCGATCGGAGCATATTTCAATTCCACACTTTGACAGATCGGAGAAGTGTACCACGCAATCATGGATTTAGAAGTTAAAAACTTTCTTTGACTTGAATCCCATGCACGAAGAGGATGCAATCAAATTTGCAATCCTACATCTGGAGGGAGATGCACATGATTGGTGGCATCATGGCCTTGTCACACAGGGACACACGCATATTACCACTTATGCGGATTTTGCAGAGAGACTGGTGGGTAGGTTTGATAGGCAGGATCCCGACAGATTCTTCAGAGAGTTGACTCATTTGAGACAAACAAGATCCTTGGATGGGTACATTACAGATTTTAAGCAGTTGTAAGTGATGGTTACTGATGTTTCTGAGGGGAGGTTGACTTCACTTTTTATAGCATGGCTGACAGATTCACGAGCAGGGTTTGTGAAGGCATTTGAGCCTTCTTCACTACACGATGCCATCAGGAGAGCCCGAGATTTGGAGTTGGCCACTCCGAAGCCGAGGTTTCCACCTCGAGTTCAACAGAGAGCAACCCCCATCTAGACCTGATGGTTTCCAACTTAAGGGGCCACCACAAAGACAGGAGGCGACTAGAAAGCCATTTATTTCATGAGAGCTTAGGAATGAGCTGAGGCGAAAGAAACTTTGTTTCGATTGCCATTCACCGTGGGCCCTAGGACATAATTGCACAGGAAAGGGCAAGGCCTAATTCATTGAGGTCTTTGAGGAGAGGAGAGAGAGAGAGAGAGTGATGGAGATGAGCAGCTAGAGACCCAGGAGATGGATGACGGAGATGAAGATGCTTTGGATGGTACTGATGAGTAGGTGGAGGGGGTTTTCCCTCAGGAGACTAGTCACTTTGTCTAGTACCCCAAGGTACAAGGCATTCAGAGTTAGGGGAGTTATGCAGGGGCAGCGTGTTATGGTACTTATTGATAGTGGGGCTACCCACAACTTTATTGATGCATCCTTGGTTGAGAGAAACGGCCTACAGACAGAGGACTTTGAGGGCTTCAACGTTGTTATAGCCAATGGTGAGTCTATGAGATGCACCCGTAAAGTTCCACAGTTGAGCATCACCATGGGGAACTACACCACTACTGATGACTTCTATATTGTCGGCATTGGAGAGACCAACGTAGTGTTGGGAGTTCAATGGTTTCACTCCCTTGGCAAATTTCATACTAACGTTCAGACGATGGAGCTGAAATTCAAGTCTGAGGGCAGGAATGTGACCTTGGGGGGTCTATCTACAGGAGCACCCAGGGTAGTCACAGCTAAGAGGATGGAGAGGATCTTTCGGCACGATGAGGTCGATTGGGTCGTTCTTTGCTTGGTTTCGACCAAGAATACAAGGAGTGACCGTCCAGAGTATCATGTGGATGTCCAAGGCCTATTGGACAAACATAGTGCAGTTTTTAGGACATACCTCTAGGTGTACCACCAGATAGAGGGTTTGAGCACGTGATTGAGCTTGGGGGCAGCAAGTCAGTGGTTACTACTCCTTACCGTCATCCCAAACGGTTTGAAGATGAGATTGCGAGGACTATACATGAGCTTCTGGACATGGGGCATATTAGACCTAGTTCTAGTCCTTTTGCTTCTTCAATGGTATTGGTGAAGAAGGATGGAACCATGCGAATGTGCGTAGATTATCGTGCATTGAATAAGAAGACAATCAAAACTAAGAATCTTGTGCCACGCATTGATGAACTACTAGATGAGCTACGTGAAGCAGTCTATTTTTCCAAAAAAGACTTACAATCTGGATATCACCAAATCAATGTCAGAGAGAAGGATGTGCATAAGACAGCTTTCAGCTGCCACTATGGCCACTTTCAATTTTTGGTGATGCCATTCGGGTTGTGTAATGCACCGGCCACAATTCAGTCCTGCATGAACCACGTGTTCAACCGCCATTTGCAGAAGTTTGTATTGGTCTTCTTTGATGACATTTTGGTCTACAGTAGGACGTGGGAGGATCACATTCAACATCTTGATGAGGTGTTGGGAATTTTGGAAGCTAATTCGCTTTATGCGAAAGCTTCTAAGTGCGAGTTTGGTATGACAAAGCTGCTATATTTGGGCTATGTGATTGGAGGAGGCGGAGTCAAGGTGGATAGGGAGAAGATTCAGGCGATTTTGGATTGGCCACCACCTAGGACTTTGACACACTTGAGAGGATTCTTGCAACTATGCACATATTATAGGAGGTTTGTGAAGATCTCCTCTCGCTTGATTGCACCCTTGAAAGACTTGACCAAGAAGGGGGCTTTTGCTTAGTCAAATTCAGCACAACAGGTTTTTGATCACCTTAAGGGGGTGATGAGTTCTTGTCCAGTTCTTACATTGCCAGATTTCACTCGGCTATTTGTACTCGAGTGCATCAGGAGTGGAGGTTGGAGCAGTACTCATGCAAGATAGGCATCTCATTGCCTATGAGAGTCGGAAATTGAGTCCAGTAGAGAGAGGATTCTCAATTTACGACAAGGAGATGTTCGTCATTATGCATGCATTGGTCAAATTCAGACAGTATTTAGTGGGCAGCAAATTTGTGGTTCATACAGATCACAACAGCTTGAGGTTCTTTTTGGAGCAAAAGGATCTCAATGACCACCAACAGAGATGGGTAAATAAGATATAGGCTTTTGATTTCGACATAGAATACATGAAAGGTAAGAATAATGTGGTGGCTGATGCACTATCTAGGAGACCTTGCTTTGATTCTATGATTTGCTTTATGTCAGAGATTTCAGTTGATTGGAAGGCTCATATACTTGTTGAATACTCCAAAAATCAGTTTGCATGTGAGATTATGGATGGCATTATTCAAGATGATCGATACAGAGTTGTAGACGACCTCATCTACCACAAGGATAGAATTTTCCTTGTACCAGAGTCCAAAATGAAGGAGAAGATCCTTTTAGCAGTACATAATACACCCTTGGCTGGACATCCAGGATATTTTAAGACAGACAGGTACATCAGAGAGAGATTCACATGGAAGGGGTTAAAGGACGGTGTCCTTAACCATGTCAGGGAGTGTTTGGTTTGTCAACAAACCAAGGCAGCACACTCTTTCTCAGCATGACTTCTACAACCTCTGCCTATTCCAGAACAGAAGTGGGAGAGTATATCCATGGATTTTATCACAGGTCTTCCCTCAGTGTATGGGCACGATTGCATGTGTGGTGGTTGATCGGTTGACTAAATATGCCCATTTTCTTTCTATGCCTTCCGGGCATAAGGCAACACAGGTGGCTCAGACTTTCTTCACAGGTATTTTTAGGCATCATGGGTTGCCTAAAAGTATTGTCAGTGATAGGGATAAGATTTTCATGAGTACATTCTGGCAGGAGATCTTCAGGCTTGCAGGTACGGAGCTAACACCTAGTACCAGCTATCATCCACAGACTAATGGGCAGACTGAGATAGTGAACAAGTGGATAGAGGGCTACTTGCGTAGCTATGTTGCAAGACATCAGCATGCATGGGTCAAATGGCTACATATGGGTGAATATTGTTACAATACCACCTACCAGATGAGTATTGGTATGACTCCTTTTCGAGCATTATATGGTTATGAGGCATCCTCATTTGTAGACCTAGTATTATCAGATAGCCGAGCTCCCAAAGCTCGTGATTAGGTACAGGAGAACCAGGACATTCTAAAGGTTGTCAAGGAGAACATACAAAAAGCACAGAATCAGAAGAAGGTATATACAGACAGGGACAGAGTTGAGACATCATTCGAGGTTAGAGATTTGGTCTTCTTACGGTTGCAGCCATACAGACAATCCTCACTCAAGAAGAGCGGTACAGAGAAGCTAAAACCGCAATTCTATGAGTCATACAGGATAGTGCGCAGAGTTGGGGCAGTAGCATATGAGTTGGAGCTTCCAGAGCACAGTAAGATTCATAGTCTTCCATGTTTCGTGCCTTAAAAGGGCACTTGGACAACATATTGCGCCTTCCACAGATTTACCACCATTGGATGACGAGGGGAAGCTGGTCTTAGAACTAGAATCTATTATTGAGGTAAGACAAAGGAAGCTTCGAAACAAGGTAATCACAGAATATCTAGAGCAGTGGAAAGACTTACCACTAGAGGATGCCACTCGGGAGGGAGAGCATCTTTTACACCATTAAAGCATGCCCCTTTCCTACCTCCACGGTCTAGCAACTGGTTTTCCGTCTTAGCCTTGGTCATACCCAAAAGGCTAGCGGCGTAGATGGTTGTTGGGTATGGTTTTCACCTACATTTCACTTATATGTTATGTTTTGGCGTTATGCATGTACTTTATGATGACTTAAGTGAAAAAGGTGGGGTGATGTTCTATTTCTTCGTTGGGGTCACTTAAGTGGACCTTTTTTTGGCCTAGGAGGAATAAAGTCACTTTAAGTGACGATTAAAACATGACATATCTCCAAGGGGGGTCGAATTAGGGTTTTATGGGCACTTTTATGATGGAAAAAGTTATAAAAGGTGGTGTTTGGGGAGGAAAAAGGCTCTAGGATCATTTTGCCATCTTATGTTGGAGCTTTCAGCTTGCTTTGCTTGCTTGTGGAGGTGAAATTCCGCAGGAACCCTAGCTTCGGTTGTGAAAGATCTACCCCTAGCTAGTAGAGCACTCTTTGGTGGTGAAAGATCTAGCCCTAGTTTGCTATTGTGGAGTTTATTCAAATCGGGTTGTCAAATTCAGAGTTTCAGAGGCTTGTTGATACAATTTAAAGTCCAGAAAGAGAAGACAGCCATATTCAGTAAGAGAGATCATCTATTTTATCAGTGGAAACTTCTTGTTATTGCATGTCATTGCATGTTGTTGCATGTTAGTTTAATTGCAATAAAAGTGAAGATATTGGTTATTTTCTGATTTTATACCTTGCTGCCATAACTGTACTTTGTTGTCATATTTTTCTATATACTGCTATCATAAAAATCATATTGTTATTTGTGAAAATTTGTTTGGAAATCTTTAATATAAAATAAATCTGGAAAAGGGATTTTTCATCGTCCTCCTTGGATGCCACACAAGAGAATTTTCGTCCTCAAGTGGAATGGTATTGAACAACTAGCCCAACAAACCGCATGTAAATGTGAATGCGCCAAAATATGCTCTCCAAATGAGCCCCTAAGACTCCTTTTATATCTCTTTCTTGGCACCTTAAGGCCAATTAGATAATGGCCGACCTTTTAAAACTTCACTTTATGTTTTAATTTGCCTTTATAACTCCTCCAACCCATCCAAACTGCCTTATAAAGGAAAACACAAAGAAAATTTTAAAATTAATAAAAGAAAGCTAAAACGAAGTTTGATTACTTCCCTTGTTCACTTATTCTCCTTCGCCACGAGAAGAGAATGGTGAGAAGTCTCCATTTGACATTAATATGAAAAGGGGACATTACATGTTACTTGGTAATTATGAATTGGTTGGCAGTAATGAGTCGGTTGGTAGTTATGAGTTAGTTGGAAGTTACAATTAGTGGACTATTAGGAAGTACCTAATGTAGGAAGGAAACTTCACATGAACACTAACCCTCCTGAAAATGTTGGTAGTATAGGAGCACATCATATAGCAATAGGAAGAGAGCTCATTGCAAAGATTACACTAAACACAAACAATATTATATTTATCTCAGATGATCATGCCACAACGATCTTTTAAATACACATAAGACTATATATATACAATCTACATGTACATAAATAAGAGTTCAAGAGTAACAGGTGCAACAGCCTGGGTCCAAAACTGTTGGATCCAATTGTGTACGCATATATTAATTGAACCCCTCCTACTCCTAACACAATTCATAACATAACACTATTTATCATCTATTCATGAAAGCCATTATTTATAATAGATGTTTACAGTTGACGGGTCAAAAACTAGTTTATGAACAATATAAATGTGATGCAGACTTGAACACTGATTTCTAAATCTTGCCCATCTTCTTTATCTGTATTCTCTTCTCTTCTATTTTATCTTTCCTTTAGGAATAAATATCATTCTTGAATTCTGTAAGGAAATTTACACATAAGATATTCCTTCTTATATTTAAAATGTACCCATGATTGCCATATTTATAAATAACATTGTCGTAATTAAGTCCATGATGATATCATCATGAGTTTCGAAAGGTCCTTGTTCCTAATCATGCAGGATTCGTCATGGGAGTCATCAGAGTGGATCAAGAGCTCACACCTTAAGGCCTTCAAAACGAACTAACAAGAAAATTCAGAAAGAAAGAAATTATAATAATGTCCACAAGTAATCAAAGCCAGTTAATGGGACTCGAAAGTAAATTCAGAAACAACAGGAAAGTATGGGGGCAAAAAGAACCCCAGGTTCGGAAAAGTAGCCGAATATTAAATAATAAAAAACGGGAAGAGCATCTACCATCACATCAGAGTGAGAAGAATCAAAGAGCAAAGCCATTTGGGAAGGTGGACACCGACTTTCAAAGTGCTATAGAAAATATTCTGAAATTCCTAAAGTCTTGGGTTTTATTTTCATCAAGTGTAAAGTTTTAATTAAAAAGGCGGACATGATCAAAACCATAGGGCTCAGGGCCCAAAAAAATAAAGCTGCAGTACATTATGCTAATAACATCAATCTAGCAAAGGCAAGAACATGATTGCTCTTATTATTCTTAGGTGTATGATTGAAGGCATCAGAAGAGACATATCAAAGCATGTGGCACAAAATACTTTTGCAAGATTGCATTGCTGTTTACAAGTAGAGACTTGGAGGAAAAGGGAGAGGACACTTATTTCGCAGAGCAACTGTGCATTGAATAATACTCAGAAGGTTTAACATGCTGCATGTAGACCCACCTCAACTCCTATTAATATTGATTTGAAAGGAATAACAACCGATCTTTGAATTGAGAGTAGCTTGTTTGCAGTGTATAAATTAGTAAGCTACACAGTCTTATCCAAAAAGAAAAATTAAAACAATCAATTTAAAGAAGTAAATACTGAGCTATATAGACAAGTTCACAGTCTTATTTATCTAACTACTACTGCACTTGATATTTCTAAGGTTGCTAGTGTGGTTAGTTTATAGCTTGTCCTGCATAGTCCATATTGAAAGGCTGCTAAAACAATCCTGAGGCGTGTGAAAGATAATTTGCATTATAGATCAAACTAGAAATTTATGGACTTTTACATTTTCAAATTTGGATGTCAACAATGATGACAACAAAAGTCTACTATGGGCTATATTATCAACTTGGGAGCTATGTTTTCAACTTGGGGTCTGACACTCTATCCCAGGGAAGTAAAATGCAGGCTATAAATGCATTATCATCTACAAAACATGAAGCAGCATCCACTTAAGTTTGTAAAAAAATTGCGTCAGAGTAGTAGGCTTACAACAAGCGTAACCTACTTTAACCCTTGATGATGATCAAAACTTTCACTTGACTTGCTAAAAAATTCTATGCTAGAGCTAGGCACATCGAGGTGAGCAATCATCTCATCGCGAAAAAATCATCAAAGTGAAGTCCAAATTATGCATTCTAACACCAATGATAATTTGGCAGATCTGTTACCAAATCATCAAGTACAGAAAAGAATGAAATATTTAAAAACGTGTTAGGAGTTAGAGTAATCAAAATAATAGTTAAATATAATGGTTATTTTGCACTGGTATTATTTTGCTCTCACGTCAGCCAACAATGTCAATAGCTATGTCTACTACTAAATCAACAAGCCATGTCACCGTTGTGTGTATCATCACATTCAAAAGCCAAGTCAATAACCACAGACTACCATAGTAAAGTGCAATTGTCATCAGTGCTGAGTCAACAAGAGGTTTCTAGCAGATTCTAGATAGGATAGCCATCTGGATGATTATTTTGCAGGAAGTTAAGAAAAGCAGTTACTAGAAATTTTCATATTGTATTTCCACCAGCATCATCCTACTACATATAAAGATGAATGTGTTTGTCCCTACCGAAACCTGTTGTATTGCATCCAGTTAAAGAGTGAGATCCTCTTCTTGTTTAAGTGCTAATGTGTTTCTTTATTATATATACATTCAACAATAAAACACGGGATGCAATGCAATTAACATGTACAGAAGCTAAAAATAAAAGCAACAACCTAAGTCTGTCAAGCAAGTGGGATCAAAGATCTTAGCTTGCAACAAGCAGAGCCTACTTCACTCAATTAGGATGACAAAAACTTCTATTTTCCTTACTAAAAAACATAATTTTCATGCTAGTACTAGGCATATAAAGGTGAATGACCATCCCATTGAGGAAAAAATTGAAGAGCAACTTGTGTATGCTAATACCAATGACCAAGTGGTAGATTTAGTAACCAAACAACTTAGTACAGAGAAGAATGAAATATTCAAAGATGTGCTAGGAATTACGGGCAGCAAAATAATAATTCAGGGAGGACATTAATGTCTAATCATTATTTTGCACTTCTCTTTGCATGCATATATGCCCCATATATGCCCCATTTTTTCCCCATCTTGGTCAGTTTGGAGATGTGGAGGAAACATCCCCCTCCCATCCCCTTTGACAAACCAAATAAGGGGCTGTCCCCTGACTATCAAATATCTTGCCATCCCTGCGACATTAGAACATCCCTCAACCATTCCAGCGACATTCAAAGGTCTCGGGACATCAACATACAAAATAAAAACACATTTGAAAAAAGACATTTAAAATTACAAAAATTATTAACCTAAACCTCATTGTTTTTGAGTTCATTGTTTCATTTGGAACTTCATAAGTTCATACTTGTAAGTTGTAGACTAGTTGAAGTGATGAAAGTTGAACTGCTGATGATGGCTTGTCATTATAAGTTCAGCCAATCAGTAATTTGTAATCAATTTTTAAGCATTACCGACTAATGAGTAATGTGACAATATCACTCAATGTTGGCTAATGGATGTATCATATGAATTAATATTATTTCAGATTCTTTCAATTTGTTTAGAATGTCATTTTATGTTATTTAATTTCCTAATACATTTTTTAATGTGTTTTTAATAGCCGTCCTGCAGTTGTCCTGAAAACCTGGGAATGTTTTTGTCATTCCCAAAACACAAATCCCCCATGCTGAAAACTTATGTAACATTGGTAATAACCATGTCTACCTCTACATCTAATCTATCTGTCATCAGTTTAGGTTAAGTCAATGTTTTTATTTTTGTTTTCCCATAAACACCATTTCTAGGAAGGACTCAAGTTCTGAAGAACCCGGAACATTTCCAAAGAGAACCAAACCGGGGATCAGTAGCAGAGCAGCACCAGTTTGGGTATGGGAGCGGGGCCGGCGGAGTGGAGGGGGGTGAATACTGAAGAATACAGTAACATTAAGCAAGACATTTTGGATTGTGTTCACCTCCATCCTCAAAGTTGCATGATTGTGAAAGGCAATTTTGCAGCCACTCCTACAACTTTTGCATGAATTCTAAATCCTCTGGTTCAGTAATATATATGATCAATGCAAGCACATTGAAGAAAATATGGTCTAGGCAGGATTAGTGATAGCCTCCTTCATTGAAAGGCCTGCAAATATCAACAGCTTGTGTAACTGTCTAATATGGTTTCATAGCTGGTTGTGAATGGTCTGGAGTCATAAGAAAGCCAAGAGTCACCTGACAGGTTGAAGAAAAAGAGTAGTTAGTTGTCCACAGGATTACATTTATTACCTTTTGGCAAAAGCCAATGCAGAGGACGTTGTAAGGAAAACATAGTCTGATGTGGTTGCCAATGTAGGTATCATAGTTAGGTATAACAACTATTGGCAGTTGCTAACCTTAGTAGGAGACAGTGAAGTCATCCCAATTTTAAGGTTATCTCTCAAACCAAATGGATACTTTCAATAGGAATTCATATAACAAGTTTGTGTAACAAGACATGCGCCTCATATATTTGTTAACAACTTAGAATCAAAGAAATCGCAAGGTTACTCATTTTTTTAAGATAATAGAATGGACGTACATTGACTTCAACCATACCTTTAGACGTTAAAAAACATTTGATACAAGTAATATATATTATCACACATGATGCTATTACAGATGAAAAAAGAAATAACAATATATTGTTACTAGAACAAGATATAAGACATAAATCCTGGTCGTTAGTGTGTAAAATAAACATCCATTTTACATGGCAAATAATACATTACATAGAGTCGTAATTCTAAAATTTAAAATTGTTAGAGAGAAAATCAGCTCAAATTCATTCTGCCCAGGTAGGATACCTTGAGCTAGGGACCATGGCACTGCTCACAAACAATTGACAACTATTTTTAGTAGGACAAACGCCACTACACACTTGATTTCACCTTGTGTTTCTTTTTAGATAAGCTTCCTGTGCTTTTGCTTCTACTTCCTACTCGATTCAATTTACATAATATTATTGAATTATTCGAAATAAAAAATTCTTGAAACGAAACCTATGTAGATATCATAAGAATTCAATCTTGTAAAATGAAATAAACCAGATAATTTCGTTGTAGATATGAATAAGTGTTATCCCAATGATATGGACCAAGCATCATTTATTGTCCACTCCTATCGATCAATCCTATATTTTCACCCATAGCAAAAGTTGAATTTGATACTCACGGGACAAGTCGAAAGCAGTCCCTTTCACAACCGATGCAGAATAAAGCATAAACCCTGCACAACTTACGCGCTTTCATGTGGGTGTCAGAAAAAACCGAGTGTATAAAGGAGGTTAAATGGCTTCAATGAACGATAATTGATGATGCATGGTGAAGAGCTATTACAAAGTTAAATAGACATCATGAAGGATAGTTAGAAGAGCTCTAATCTTTACAAGTGATGTCGTATCTAGCATAAATTCCAAAAGAATTATCGCTAAAACTGGCGGCCGTTGCATTCCACGATGATGGAAAATGTTCCTGATATTGAAAGCGCGTGCAGCTGCGGGGCAATCCAGAGGAGTTATTCAATAGCACGTTACACCATGTCAAGTGCATGGTCTACAGAAGTCTGCAAAAAATGTTTTCCTATAATTTCCTGTGATTTCACAGCTGAGCAGTGGAGGGGTTTGTCTGGTTTCTAAAAATCTCACCGAAAGCAAGGTCTGACTCTGTTTAGAGCGTGTGAAATAGCAGGAAATAATGTTTCGTCCTACCGCAGATGATTTTGAGCAAGAAGACAATATTTCGCTATGCATACTGCCTGCTCGCAAAAGTGAAAATGGCCTTCACCTACATATGTTAATGGCGGGCCTCTTGTATAATGGGAAACATATGATTAACTTTATACTGTTCAATTATTAATAAATTGTTGCTAGTGAGGAGTGGTTGAGTCATATTGTCAATAATATATATATAATAAACACTGAAAGGCTTTACAAATGAAATGCATACATACATACATACATTAATAATATAGGTAACCTTGTGAATTCCATTTTTATTTTATCTCAGTCCTGTCATAATATCATTACATAATGAGAGACTCCTACTATTTATGAATATTAAGTTACCTTTGTGTTAATAAAATTCCATCACTGTCAAAACAATATATTAGACATCAGAATATCTTAATAACATATTTATTGCATATAAATGTTTGAAACATAGTATCAACATTAGACTTACATACTACCAGCTAAGATTATTAGTGCAAGATGGTAGCTTTATAGGAGGACAATTTTAGACTGATCCTGTTGCACTACTATTTAATTCTATTTCTGTTTTCTCACTCTGAATATTCCTATATTCAATTGTAATTTTTTATTGTCAACTGAAGGTACATGCAAGGATTATTATTACGTTCTCAATTTATAGCATGGGTTCAAAGTGGACAGTAGCTTTATTATTTGTTCATAGTGAGATATAAGCCTCCCACATTGGAAATTTTTCTTCTAAGAATACTGTATTGGAGTGAGGTGGAGCATAACTTGTGCAATGGGGAAGACAAGAGACTATTAGCTATCACACCATTTCCCACTTCGTATAAAAGACATTCCTAATGATGGTGAATGTAAGAGAGTTGGTATTACCATTATTTTTTGCATGGAATTATGAACTATCATTGCAACCTTATGAAAATGATTAGGAGTTCCATAAGATATAATATCATATACATATATAGATTATGAAATACGATGTCTTGTAATTCCAAAAGATTTTTTAAATATTTGAATTGTAGCATTTTCTACTTGGAATAAACTATCATTGGATTATGAAAAGGATTTTGAGTTCCAAAAGATGCTATATATATATATATATATAGAAAAGCTGGTAGTTTCATACTTTGATTTGTTTACGAGATGGAGGCAGCCATAGAGATATGACTTGTTAAAGGTATTGTTTCTTGATGGACTCTAAAGTAGATTGCCAGATAAGATATCTGGCAAGAGCCACCCCCACTATGTAGTGAATAATGACTCAAGATTTGAAAGAGAAGACAAGCAATCACATATGTGCTAAACTATGGGACATTAGTATATCAGAAAAACATTATCATACTAATTGAGATGAGTTATACAGATTTACAGGAGGTATCTTTGGTGCATCAATTTTAGACAGAAAATTACATGCTCCTAGACTTAGTTCAAAAGTTGTGAGTTGTAAATATTGTCACATCTTCAATATATATTGTTGTCACATGTTAGCAATATTCATTCAATTTTAGAACTAAATCAGTAGCAGTTTGGTGAACCACTGTTATGCATAAATGGAAAGAGACCGAATCTAAAAGTTGTTGAAAATTACTTTATACCTGAGTCAGAAGCTAGTTGAAAGAAGTGGTATACGCCAGCAGATGATGGTATGTTATCTAAAAATAAAACAGGAATATTTCAATAAGGACTATAAAATAATTAATCTTTAAGGTAAAGACTGTATATTCAAATAATATTCAACCATACGATGTAAAGGACTATGAAGATGATAGTTGTAGCTTCAATTGACAGAAGCCTGTAAGTTTTGTTAGGAGTCAGGAACAATTGTATTCCAATCTAGGACCCATTCAAATAATGACATGTCAATGTATAGGAAATTCCCCTAACATGCCATTGTCAGAAGCTCACTGAAAAACATATTAGTGACCAAGATGAGAATCGAACTGAATTTACTTTAGACCACAACTTATCCGATTTATTAGACTAACATGGACTAGAGTCACTATAGTATGGTATTTTCACATCAATAACAATTCTCCATTGTGAACCAATCTAGATAGTCTCATCAACACTGAGATGATGTCTTCATTTGAGCTGTGAAGATTCTCAAGGACAGGATAGACAGATTATGATATTAAAAGCAAGTCTGCATGTTTTTGAAATGTTCATGAAGAAACCATTGTAATAAGACATACCACTAGAGCTAGTCAGATCTCTTTTTTAAATAGGTCAAGCAAAGACTAGATTTGACATGCCACACTGAAGTCAGTATGTAGTTAGATGAAAAATGTGATTTACAATAGATGAACATATTTTTACAAGAATTCAACTATCATGTTTTATGCCTGATGCCAAGCAACTTTATGAATCAAGTTTGAAGATCGTGGTTTAACCCATGGAACCTGATGTTGTGCCAAGCAATAATATTTGACTCCACCATCTCCCCTACAGTCTTCTTTTAAGAAAACCGATTGTTAAATCAATAAGTTTACCCTTGACTATAGTTAGAGCTGTTACAAGCATCTCAAACGAGAAATAGGGAATCTGGTAACATGGCAACCCGTAAATTAGATAGGTAGCTATACGACCTGATGTCAGGAGTTATGCAGAATGGGGGAAATATGAGCAGACTATATAACTCTCATTATAAGACTATGTACGCACTTAATTATAATATGGTAAAAGAAATATTATCTGTCTTCCAGTTTTATATACTTTAAATTCTAGGGTAAGGGTGAGTGTTTGAACAGTTTTAGATGAACTCATAAAGGTGACAAGAACATAGAACAATAAAACTCTTTTGAAATTGGATTGCTGTGTAACACATAAATGTTTTGCATCAATTTTTATCAATTGATGAGAACGCGAAATTTTGTTACCCCATCTAATTAGTGTATTCTATTAGAAGGTTGTCATCTTAGTCTCCAAGCAAACTTTTCCGACTCCTGACATTTTATATTCATTTCAACAATTTCTAGGGGAAGATTTCATCACGGCAGAAATGTCTTGACTATAGCATCTAGAGATTACACTAGTCTCTCTCTAGAGCATGACGTTGTGCATACCCAATGATGACGAGGAATGTCCTCCACGGTAAGGGACATATTCTTTAGGTGGCACAACCAGTTTGAAGAGAGAAGGTGTATGCCATGCCATTTTAGGATCGTTATTTAAACATTGTAGAGCAGAGTAATTTATTAAATCCTGTGGGTTGTACATGTCATTAAGTGTCGATAATTTTAACTATCAAGATAGTCTATAAGTACACATTCTAAGCACATTGTCTCTGAATTTTTAGGAGGAACCTACTAGATAATGCATTATTCAAGGGTTCAATATATTGATAAATTCTTAGTTCATTAAAGGTAATATCCGACATTCATTAATGTTTGAACACTCATTGTTCAAGAGGGACCAGACATTATACACTACATATTGCTAGAGTTTCCTAAAAGGCCCTCGAAGTGAGGAGAATACAGATGTACTAGTTTTATGTTTATGATATTATACACCAATGACACATAAGATATGAAGTCATACTCATCAATTTTGACACAAGGACTTGATTTAAATGATCAATTTTATAGAAACTATATTTTATTAACATCTAGACATGCACAAGCATCTTTTGAATGTAAATGATGATGTCACCTGAAATACATAATGCTTGAAGGAAGAAAGTTCTATTTAATTTTAGACTATGAAAGCTAAAATGAGAGAAATTTGAGGTACTATATACTTAGCATTTTCTTATCCTATCAGTGAGTCTGGACTAGATAGTGTGACCTGAAAATATGATTAGCACTTAGAATGTCGCAACGAACCACAAAAAAATGCAACAAAGGTGGAATTTGTGGCACTTGGAGAGGGAAAACAACACCATTCTTGGACGCCCATTCACGGCACTATTTCTAGGTGCCGGGGTATTGTAGTCCCGTATCTCAGATGCCCATTTGCGTTAATATCTCTCTTATTGGTTGTACATTCCTCCTTTCGACAATTCAGAAACTCCCTAGTTCTATCTAGACCAATTCTACTGGCTTCGTACGCAATCTATCAGTCACAAGTAGTTATCCAAACCCCTCCCAACTCTCAATGAGTCTCTAATCATTTGATAATCAAGTTTAACTAGCCTAAACCCTAGTTAACTAGCTTAAACCATAGTTAACTAGCCTAAACCAATCTTAACTAAGCCTAAAGCATGTTTATCCCAATCTAATCCTAAAGTACTTTTTGAGACTTTTGTCCCACATGCACCCAAATTCCAAATTCTTCCAAACCAATAACTATAAATACAAGGTTAACCCTACCCATTCAAAACACGCAACTTTATATAAGCTAAAGCCAAGAACAAGCATAAGAAAGCTTAGGAGCTCATTTCCATTAGCCAAGCTAAAAAGGCATTTGATCTTAGGTCATCCACCATTAAAATAGCTTCATATTTCACTCATGTTAGGTTAGTAATGGAATAGCTAAACTTGGCCGTGTAGCCATTTAGTGAGATTCATTCACCTTCATGGAGTAAACAACAAAACTGATTGCTTAAGTCTTTAGTAGGCATATGTTGTTAAGCTTTCAAGAATAGAGGTTAATGATATTTGCTAGATTTCTTGTTTAATTCAAGTTTACATGCATGCAAATAGGATTCCTTGCTCATTTCTTATCATATGGTCCATTGAGGGACTTGCACAAAGCTTTGGGGTCTTGCCCCATATCCATAGCTCTTTGCAAAAAAATTCATTGAACACAATTACCACACCAGTATCACTTTCACCTCAAAGTGGAACATTCACTCGGGAAAGGGTTGTTACAAACTAGCCAATTGGAGAGTTTTTCAAGCAATTGCCGTCAACTTCTTTCAGGTATTTTGTTTTTATTTATTTCTTTTGTGTTTTGGTTTTGGTCTTTCTTCATGTTCCATCTGGCAAATCCCCATAGCCTTTTCTTTCTTCCTGTCGGATCTGTTCCCTGGCCAAGGGTTTTGAAAGAATCATCCAGTGTTTTTAATTGCAAATCAATTTGTCTACCATAACTTGTTTTTGAAGGTAACCAAATCAACCAATAGGAAAGCTCAAGATTTTTGCCTTGTCTGAGGTTTAACCCAAGTTAAAAGATCAAGCAAATCGTGGATCTGGAAAAAAATTTCTTCTTTTTGCAGAGCAACCATGGCCAAGGAAGAAAACGCAGCATTTTGGAACATCATTAAAGGGGCAACGTCACTCAGTCGTTCTTTCAAAGCATCCACGCAATTCTTCTAAGGTAAATCGTGGTTTTTCAGAAGTCTTGTCTTCCTTTGCAAAAGCAGCCATCCTTGATGCAAATCCACGCTATCTTTTGGAAGGAAAGAACATTTAAGTGAAATCCTGAATTTCTATTAGCTTGTCTTATTTCAAAAAGTATCCACTTCATCCCAAAATCCACGCAATTTCAAAAGAAGGAAATCACTTAAGTGTTGTCGTGAATATTCATGGTCTAGGCGTCTAATTTCAACGCAACTTTTAGAAGAGAGAAATCACTTAAGGAAATCGTAGATTTTAAAGTCTTTGTCTTCTAATTTGCAAAGTTGCCTTTCCACTTGAAAATCCACACAGGTCTTTAAAAGCTCACTTAAGTGAAATCATGAATTTCCTTAGTCTTGTCTTCTAATTTTGCAAAGTTGCCTTTCCGCTTGAAAATCCACACAGGTCTTTAAAAGCTCACTTAAGTGAAATCCTGAATTTTCATAGTCTTTTCTTCTAATTTGCAAAGCTGCCTTTCCACTTGAAAATTCACACAGGTCTTTAAAGCTCACTTAAGTGAAATCGTGAATTTTCAGAGTCTTGTCTTCCTTTTGTAAAGAATCCTCATTCCTCAACATTCATGAAGCTTTATGGAATCAACGCAACCTTTGTAAAGAAAAGCGAAGCCAAATCAAGGAATTGCGTAGATATTTAGGCTATTGTCTTCTAAATTGAGAGTAAACTTCCCTTCTAAAATTCACCCCATCCACTCATCCTAGCATTCATGCAAATTTGGAAGAAGGAAAGCATTTAAAGTTGTGTGGATTCCGAGCAGCTTGTCTTCTAAATTCAACGCAGCTATTTCCCTCTCCAAGCATGCATACATCCTTACATCCCCTCTAAGAGCCCAAATGCAGCCCGTGTAAATGCATGCAATCTCCCAGTTGAGCCTACTTCTCTTTGCTTGCACCCAAAGTAATTCCCAGAATTCAAGGCTGCCCATATGCATAAATAAAAGGGTGATGAGTTGAATATTTGTCTGAATTGTTTACACGGACATTTCACTTGTGCACATACTTGAGAAGAACTACAAAAGCTTCAAAGACAAGAGGTGAAGACATGACAGAGGCAACATCCGCAAACAAATCACAGTCAATTGCTCAGGGGGAAATAGATGGAATCATTACTCCTCTCACAAGTAATCCAATTGAGAAGTTGATAAAAATCTACAGTGATACCAAAAATCTCAAACCCAGTTTGATGAGAGTCAAAGGAAAGGAGTCAACCACATATGGGAGAAAGAGCTTCTCAAATTCAAGACAGAGATATCATTCATGAGGTGGAAGTACAATACATGTTAGATCAACATACAGAGTATGGAAGAAGAACAAGATTGAGAGTGTTGCAGCTGGAACAACTTTTCTCTCTCCTCTTTCTTCTTCTTTCTCTTATTTTCTCTGACAAAGTAATTGAATAATCAATTAAATTGTAAAACTAAAGTAATTGGTTAAAAGCCATTACTTCAAGTGGTTTGAAAAGGTCCTTTAATTAAGAATAGGTGGCAGACATGCAAGACATTGATTTAGTCAGTCTTTTCTTCTTCTTTCTCTTATTTTCTCTGACAAAGTAATTGAATAATCAATTAAATTGTAAAACTAAAGTAATTGGTTAAAAGCCATTACTTCAAGTGGTTTGAAAAGGTCCTTTAATTAAGAATAGGTGGCAGACATGCAAGACATTGATTTAGTCAGTCTTTTGTTGTAAATCATGCATGTCATGAATAAAGGAATTCTAGGAAAAAGATTGCCAATTGTTTCGTTTTCATAGCTTCCACATGCGAGAATTCATTAAGAATTTCATATTTGTATTTGCCCTCTATGCACTATAAATAGAGGAAAAGCCTACGGGCTAAAGGATCGCAACTTGTTTATCAGAACTTGTTTAGCAAAGGCTTTTGTAACTGAAGCATTCTTGAGTTCTCAGACTTTGTGCTGGAACCCTTGATGTGATTTCTGTGAAAGTTGGGAATTGAATAAAAGGTGATTTTCTAGAGAACTTTGTGTCTACAGTGCTTTGCTGAGTACTTCTATTCAAAGGTTTAAATAAACTTTGTGTTATCTTAGATCGAGGTTAGAAGTTATTTCTTTCCCTCTTTGTTGAATGTTGTGATTTATTTGTTTATTTAATTTGTGTGGATGAGACCAACTCTGATAACTATTAGTTAAGTCAGCACATGTTCCTTTCTTCTTTCCTTCTATTTTTCTCCCTTCTGCAAATATTCCCATCCCAGCTGCTTACTTGCTGCCAAATTACCTAATTGCGGTTCACAAGCTGAGGAAATTAAAGTAAAACCCTTGAAAGTAGTTATTAGGATTCACCCCTACAAAATAGATAAACATCTTACACAGGAGATTCACCGTTAAATGAAGGAGATTTATCTCATGACTGCCTGGGTTTTATGCTATGCATAAAATCTAGCCAAAATTTTTTGAGGAGTCCACTGGGGAATGACAAATTTAGCAGACCAGAGATTTTCTTGTCAATTCCCATCTATATTAAAACCTCAACCTGGTAGAAGACCCATTCACCCCATCTAGCAAGGCTCAAGGAAGGACTGATCATTTTTATAGATTGCAGGAGCAATTTAATTTCAATCATCCTCCTCAAACGACGACGTGCACATCCAGCCTTTCACCAGCTAGAAGAGAACAGACTCCTCCTGATCATTTCCAGCATAATCCGGCAACTGGAATTATTCACCGGGTCTACTCTCGAAGAAGGCGTGCTCCTTTCATCATGCAAAATCAATAGCATCAACTTGCCCCTGCAACACTTGTTCCATGGGGTGCATCTTTTGGACCTCTAAACCTAACTCCTATGCATGAGTTACCTAAAGGGACGAGAAAGAATTTTCCAAAATTCTTTGGAGACAGCAAGCAGAATCCGGATGACCACTTGGCTGCATTCTTTATATCCTGTGGAGTACTCGCAGTCGAATATGAAGACGTATCTGTCGGACTCTGCATGACTTAGCTGGAGAATGGTTCTACCGGTTAGCTCCTGGTATCATAACCAACGGGCTACTATGCACGATGCATTCCTGAAAAGATTCAAGCTAAATGAAGATTCCAGTACCTTGATGACTCAACTGACTCAGCTGAAGAAGAAGCCACGAGAGCCCATGCGGGATTTTATTGCAAAATTCCAAAGAATCCTTTTCGGCTTCGACTTATACTTCTTTGAATGACAAGAATCAAAAAGTATTCTTCATCAATGCATTACTTCCTGAAGTAGGTTATCAATTGCGAAGAGCACGTCCTACTGACTTGTTAGTAGCTCAAAACATGGCGGTTGAAATTGAAGATGACCTTATCATGGTTGAAAAAATAAAGAGCGGTACTTCTAAAGCCGAAAGTTCATCCTCTTCTTCTGCTACTACTTCTGATTTATCGTTGCAGAAGTTAGCAGATGATATGTTGCAAATGAAGAAACAGATGGCTCAAGGTAACAACACTACCCTTGCTCGGAATTTCAACAACAACCGAAACCGCATTGCTGGTCCTCAAAGATTAACAATTGAAATTGCTCCCAAAAACAACGTGGAGATGAACGAAGAAGATCAGGAAGTTGTTACTGATCAGCTTGAGAATGATGCTTTTGTAAATTCTACTAGCGACTCCAATATTGGTTACCTAGACTACGAATTTGAACATGACTATGAGGAACTTCTTGAAGACGATCATGGTCATACTTGTGCAGTATTTACAAGATCACAAACTCGCCAAGCTGAGGCATTGGTTGATGAACAAAGAAAGGATTCCAGATCTAATGTCACTATTCTCATAAGGGGCAGCCCTTTACCTTCTTCCTTAGCTCCCAGAGATAAGTATGTGAGTTCTTCATCTTGACCACAAAAGGCATCTCAAGTATCTGAAACTAACGCATCTATAACTTCTTTTGACATTATTGATCATTCCAAGAAAACTAGAATTCAAATGTCAGAGGCTAAATACTTCAGAGCTTTTCCTGAACAGCTAAATAGGCTAGTCAAATACGTGCAATCCCCAAGACCATCTAATGCATCAAAGGCCTTTTGCCTAAACCCAAAGATACTCCTTCCCAAAACAATGTTGCAGTTGTTAACCACCCATTATCTTCTGAAAAAATATAACTTTTTTTATGTCTCCTTATTGCTTAGTGGTTTCAGGTTAAGCAACTGCATTTTAGATTCAGGTGCTTCTGACAATTTCATGTCAGCTAAAGTTGCAGATGTTCTTGGGCTTACCTTGACAAAGACCATAGGAAGGTGCTACTCCATGGAAAGACAAGTTCCTTTAGTTGGACAGATCAAAGATGCACAAGTTGTTTTGGCAGTTCCCTGACAAAAGATTGAAAATGACAATCTTAGTTGTAGATATTCCTATCTCCTACGGGATGTTGTTGAGCAAAAAATTCTGCAAAGAACTGGGACGAGAGGTAAAGATGGATTGGTCCTGTGCTCATATTCCTATCAAAGCAATAAATCAAAAGTTGGAGCCAAAAAAAAGTCCAAGTACACGGTTACGAGGATCCTAGATCTCAGATTCTTTTTTAGGAATCTGACCACGGTGTTTATTCCTTGGAAATTGGTAAAGACGTTCTAGAACTAGAATTCCAACCAAAGCCAGAACTAGAAGAAGCTAAAAAAGTTTGGACTCTGGAGTTTAACGGCAGTTATTGCTCTTTTCGATCAGGAGTCGGCGTTCTATTAATATCTCCAGATGATGACATATTCTCATACTCCTACAAGTTGATGTTTGAGAACACCAACAATACGGCGGAGTATGAAGCATTGCTGCTAGGAATGGAGCAACCTAGAAAGAAAGGAGTAAAACTCCTCAAAGCCCAAGGAGATGTTGAACTTATAGTAAAGCAAGTTCGAGGGCAATATCAAGTCAAAAGAGATAAGCTGAGGCATTATAGAGATAGAGTGCTTTCTGCCACACTCAATTTTGCAGCCTTCTCTCGACTTCATTCCAACAAATCAGAATTCCGAGGGAGACTCTTTGGCAGTCACAGCTGCACTATTAAATCCGGATAGACCACCGTCCATATTCACACAAGGAAACTATAAGGTGGAAATGGTTTACCAGCCCAAGGTCCCTTATAATGTTGAATAGTGGTAGATTTTCAATGACGACAAAAAAATATCTACATTTCTAGAACAAGACAACTAATAGTGGAGACATGTGCCACACTTGAATGGTTAACTTCTAGATAGTGATATGTTCCTAATCAAAGTGGTGCAGTGTAAGAGTAGTGAGGGCATTCCCACTACACTTGCTAGATGAGTTGATGGGTTCCCGTTTATGCATTGGTTGATGTGTTCTCCCAAAGATTGGTTGATGTGTTCCCATCCATCAAAGTTGGTTTCAAACTGTGATTTGTTTTAGTTGTCTTGATGAGTGTTTCCTTAACCAATGTTCGTACTAAGGGGGGGAATGTTGGAAATATTCTACATAATTAGTACTACATAGGAATATTGTTAGGAGTCCTGTTAATAGTTAGAATATTAGTTGAGTGTGAGTGAGCGTGTATGTGAGTTGTAATAACTCGTACACTAGAATATGGATAGAGTGAGACTTTTCAGAATGTAAGCTCGAGGGATAACTAAAATCTCCTATATTGTAGGAGCAAACATATTGTATAAATAATCCTTCACAAAAGGAATAATACGATTGAGTTCTTATTTTCAATATGACTTATCAGAGGATCATTTTCAAAATTTCCCTAAACATCCTTAAATGGTGTCAGTGTAGAAGATCATCTCGAGAGCTTTCCAACGACTATGAGGACGCGGCAAACGGACATCGGGAGCTCTAGATATGTTCTGTCAAAGTTCAATCAGCAGGAAAGTCAACTCTGGTCAACTAGTCAACATTGGACCAATCGCACTACGACACGTGGCAAAAAGGCGTTGGCGAAATTGGAGGGGTTTTAACCACTGGTCGTCGACAATCATGGAATGGAATGGCACATCGGAACAAGAGGCTCAACTTTTATTACGAAGGGGAGCCCGGCCGCCATGTGGACTATGGTATTATCGCCGACGTGGTGCCTATCAGGTGATGACAAGTGGACTACATGATGACTGAGTTAATTATTTTCTATACCCCATGGTATGGGTCGAATTTATATTTACTTGGTAAGTCCACGACATACCAATTTCCTATGCCACGCATATGCATATGTCAACCGGTATATTAATGTTCATACATTAGTATTAAACCGCCAAAACCAATGCTTAAGATATGACCACGTAGTGGTAAGCGGTGGAAGTGTCCACGTGGAAGGGAGGTGATGAAGCGGTTGTTGGGGGCTTAAAGCCATGCGTGGTATTATCCACGTGAAGAATGGAGGGGATAAGGGTTATTAAACCTTACCCAAATAAAAATGCCACCAAATGTGGGATATTACACCCACTTCAATATGCAAACCGCCCCACTTCACCTTTAGCCGCTAACATGGGGATGGTAATCCCATTTCATATGCAAATGCGCCAAATTGGGATTGTTTATCCCATTAACAATGCAATCCGCCAAAAATGGAGATAAGCCTATCCCATCAACTATGCTACGGGCTATGATATTTTTAGCCTTAGGATAAATGGTAATTGCATTTTTTAAGGGCCCTAAAATTGTATAAATAGGGAACCCATTCTATTGTATGGGACACACATTAGTCCGAGAAGCTTATTATTTTTTAAGCTTATCTGTGAGATGTGTCAACAAATATTGTTTATTGGCCTATTATTTTAGGCAATAGTAGTCGAAATATTTGTGATTGGGAGTAAATTATAAACTACCCAATAGGCCCATTGAGCCACACCAATTACTTGCAAATCTTGGATTGTCGACCGGAGTGCTAGCGTCGCATTGATAGCGTCGAGAAGGCCGATCGAAGCCGAACAAGATTGTGCATCAGGAAGGTGAAGAACAATTCGACTGATCATCGAAAGTTTTCGAAGAATTGGTGTACTAATAGGAAATTAAAATTCCATTAGGTTTTCTTGTGAAAGTACTATTATAACTTACAAGTTTTGACTAGTGGAACGGTTCGACCACGAACCCGAAGACGTAGGCAATTGCCGAACTCCATAATCAATCTTTGTGTAGTTGTCTTTAATGTCTTGCATTTATTTTAAATTTGATTACTTAAAAGGAGCAAATTGTTAGCAAATAATTTAAGCCTATAAGGGTCCAACATCAGGTACTAATAACTTGATTATTTTCGGATCAATGACCCAAATCGAAAACATCATAGTCGGCTTTCCTTCATTAATGCTCCACTCGGTTGACACACCCCAGGAAGTATATGACACCAAAGACTTCTACACAGGTTGATATGTAACTCACATCTCCTAGACAAAGCAAATCAAATATTAAGTGGTACCATCTTTTCTAAGCACAAGAATTTTAATTCTCAACCTTTATGGCCATTCACAAACTATGCAAACCAGATGGGAAGTGTTTCCTCCATTCTAATCACGAAAATCTTCATCCTCCACCTGTTGAACATTGTAGGCATATGTCCCATACTCTATTATCTCGCATTTAATAGAAGTTGAAATGTTCTATAAATATTCCGCATTTGAATGTGTTTTGGTTTGCTCTTGTAATAGTTTTCCATTGCATGTTTTATAACCCTCACAAGGTAGGTACCCACACTTCCATCTCGGGCCCCGTTTTGCACATCACCATCACAATTCCAGCTTGGGTTAGAATGCCCCTTCTTCTAAGCAAATACTAGCAAGAACAAATTCTAGCAAAAATTGGATCCGCCATTGAAGATCCAATTGATGTTGCATACTTCATTACGAATCTGGGAGTCATAAACTATGCAAGGATCTTTGTTAATCTGGATCTAGATACACCTCTTCAAGGTGACCTATATCTAGATCTAATAAGTTTTTGTAATGTCCCTAATGGGACTATTTTTGCCCCCAGTTGGATTTTAGGCAAATCCCAACTAAAAATTGCATATTATAGAATTTATGATAAAATATATATTGCAGATCTGAATTTTACTAAGGAAAATGCGACTAGGGTAGGAGATGAAACTCATGAAAATCATAAGCTAAATCATGATATTTCCACTCCAAACTGATCCATCACATTTATAAAGCCAAAGCATGAAGAAAACTCTAGATTTGAGACACCAAAAGAGGCTGAAATAATTTATTAAAGTTATGCAGAACTTACCTTCAGACAAAGCTGAAAAAATGATAATTTGGAGTCAAAATTCCCTCCGCAAAAGCTGATTCAGATCTCTAAAAATATGCAATGAGAACAGCGATCAAATATGGATTTTTATCAGCTCCAAACACATGCAAATCAGTCACTAGATAAGTCGTACCACCATGAAAAAGGCTGAAAAATAAAGGAAGAACACAGCTCAAAACTTTCTCTTCCAACCCTCATGAAAATCTACAAAATTACAGCCTTCACACTGCTGGAAAATGATAGAAAACACAGCTAACTCCTTGATTCCCAATGGAAACCCCTATATGGAGAATCCTCTCAACTAGTAGAAGGGTTTTCGTCCTTCAACTAGGGCTCTTAGAGGGTTTTCGTCATCTAGAGTGAATCTCTAAGGGCTTTTGTCCTTAGAAGATTGAAGATGCAAGCTAAAATGCTCCACATACAAATCTGAAATTGATAAACAAGTGATGCCTCTCCAAGCAAGTCGACTTGCTTAAATAGAAGAATTGAGCCTAATGGCCATTTCCAACAACCAATCAGCTCACTTGCCTCATTTAATGTTTTCCACTTACTTTATTTAATATTTTCCCTTGCTTTCATTTAATATTGTCTCTTGCTTTATCCCATCTCTACATGGGTCGAATTTCTCCTCTAGGGAAAATAAAACATAAAGTAACTTTTTCTTTTCTATTTTTATTTTATTATTAAGTTCATAATATTTTATTATAAGTGCTTTATAATATTTTATATGCACTTTAAAATAAATTAGTATAACTTAAGTTTCCCTTTTTTGTTTATTCCTTACCCGTCTGGAAGACAAAATAGGCTAAGGGTCTTTGACTTGGAAGGGGATATTACAATCCTCCCTTCCCAAAATTGTTTGCCCTCAAACAATTATAGCTCACCAGTTCAAATGCAAAGTGTACCAGACAGAGTATGCTAAAGTGATCCAAAATCCTTACACTTGTACCTGTCAAATGAGATAATTTTTGCCACCATATATCCCTCGCAAGATGATCATAAGTACAATGTTGCATCAATTGTTTCACAAACTCAAGGTGGCATATTTCATCCTCTAATTCAACATTTTTCAGAGGAAAGCAAATCTGAATATGCATCAATAGATATGACCATAATTCACTTATTCCATACCTTTCAATGTCATCATGATCTACAATAGGCTGAATTTCTTCATTATTCAATTGCTGCAATGACATGCTTCTCTATTCACCATTATCATCCTGTGCAATCAGCCCTACTTGGAACAATCCTTGCATGCTCTTGACTGCCACAACTTGAGGAGTATCATTCTGCATACCATGCAAAACAACTTCTTCTAGATCAACATTCTTTTCTTCTTCTTCTATCATCTTTAGATCAGCATTATCTCCATCATCTAAAATTACCTCATTTGAAGTTGGATTTTCAAATGAGTTCTTTTGTAATTCAGATACCAGCATCTTCATCATGCAATAATCTGGAAATGGCATATCTCTGAAACACTTACTCAAAGATTGGTATTTCCTCCAGCAAGAATCCTCATCAATCACCTCTATTGGTGTAATGTCCCCAATAGACATTTTGACTCAAGTTGGATTTTAGGCAATCCCCAATCCTCATACCACAACTTATAACACAGATTAAATTTACTTTTACAAATCTGAATTTATAAAAGAAATTGCAACTAGGGTAGGATTAAATACCACCACAAATCAGCCCCTAAATCTATATCATTCCACTCAAATCTGGTACCACTAATTTATAACGCCCAAATATGTATAAAAATGCAGACTTCTGATGTAAACAAGGCTGCAATAAATTATTTAAAAACTTTGTCCGCAACATAACTTCAAAAATTCATATCTTTTGCTAGAGAAGTCCAAATCAGCTGAAACTTTGGATCTTGGGCCACAAAAACATGAAGAATAATATTTCAAAATTAATTTTCGCACAGCAAACATGAAACCCTAATTTTTCCCTAAAAATTAGTTCTCGCATCAAATCAGCTCCAAAAATTAATAAAACAAACTATTTTGATTCCCAACATTCACCTCAAGATATAGCAATACAAATTAGAGTTTTAAGTACCTCCAAAGCACCCAAATCTACAAGAAAGTGGGTCGCTCAAGCTGGAATTAACAAGAAGCAACTGCTGCAATTTTACCCTTCAATTCCTTAATAAAAATTTGTACTATAACAACTGGAAATACTAAAAATACCCTTGCAGGCAGAATAGAATTTCCTGTGTGGAAATCCCTCACATTCTCTAAGAGGGTTTTCATCCTCTAAAGGAAATATACTAAGGATTTTCGTCCTTAGAATATATTTGGTGAAAGCTTCAAGCTTCAACACAATTCAGAAAATATCAAGTGAATATGGAGTGCCCCTCAAACAAGTCTACTTCTTCTTTTAAAGGAAGAAGAGACCCAAAGCAACCTCCAAAATATCCAATCAGGTTTAATGATTCTTTCGATGCATTTTCCACCCTACATTTCTCCCTAGAAAATACAAATTAAATTAGTGTTTTTCTTTTTATGCACTTTTATAAGTTCTATTTTAAAGTTAAGTTTATTAATTTATTATGTGTTTTTATAATGTTGTATTTTAATTTTGCACAATATAATAAAACTTAAGTCACCCTTATATTTTTCCTTTCGCCGTCGGGTTGACAAAATAGGCCAAAGGTCTTCAATTGGGAAGGAGATATTACAATTGGTTGCCCTTTATCACTGTTCTCACCTTTTTCTTTATTCTCCCCAACTTTGCTTTGATTCAAATTCTGCAGTGAGTTGGTTCAAATAAAGGTTAGTGGTTTCCTGTTGTTTCACCATGTTGATGAACATTTTCTTCATAAAACCCACATTGAGATCTTTCCCATCTGCCATATTCTAACCTTCTTTTCATTACCCAACAAGTTGGAGGAAAGCCGGCTATGATACCACTGTAATGTCCCCAATGGGACTATTTTTGCCCCTAGTTGGATTTTAGGCGAATCCCAACTAAAAATTGCATATTATAGAATTTATGATAAAATATATATTGCAAATCTGAATTTTACTAAGGAAAATGTGACTAGGGTAGGAGATGAAACTCATGAAAAATAGAAACTAAATCATAATATTTCCACTCCAAACTGATCCATGAAATTTATAAAGCCAAAGCATGAAGAAAACTCAAGATTTGAGACACCAAAAGAGGTCGAAATAATTTATAAAAATTAGGTAGAGCTTGCCTTCAGACAAAGCTGGAAAAATGATAATTTGGAGTCAAAATTCACTCCAAAAAAAATGATTCATATCTCTAAAAATCTGCAATGAGATAAGATAAGATAAGATAAGATAAGATAATAATATTAATGTCCAACAAATGACCACAAAAGTAGGTCAATGGGACTGTACAGTACAATGCCAAGGGAGCCAGCAGGAAGACCAGAAAGGGTCCCCCAAACAATAAGAAAGGAGAGAGAAGATAAAAGAAAAAAGAATGAGAAGAAAGGGCTGCAACAGAAACAAGAGTGCGGAAGGGCAGAGCTGAAGAAAAGCCCCGACTCCGAGGCTGTCACCTAGTAGTCGAGGCCGGGTGGAAGTAGCCAGCGATATGCCTATGTCTTGTAGTTGAACCCATGAAGAGTCTGGAATGTCGGTGTATAGGAGAAGGATGGGTCAGACGAGTCCTCTGTACTCTCCTAGTTGATCATGGTGCATGTGGGGATGGCATTAACCGAGTGTGAACATGAAAGCCCCTAGACTGGGAACAAGCATCCCGAGTCCTAACAGATCTGGTCTGAGAGTCCATACTGATGTCGAGGTGCCTCTTGGTGCCCCTCTCGGGTGAGAGCTCCGTAAAGAAAGATGTGATCTGTCAAGTAGCAACCTGCCTGGGAGGGGGCTAAAGGGACTCATTCTGAAGTCTGAGAGCCTCCTGCAGATAAAGGGCAAGACACCGTTGATCACGATACCTAAAGAATGCTACAAAATATGGATGCTCTCGAAAAAGGCAACGGAATCTCCCTCTGATCTCATAGTAGATCGGGCACTTGAAAATGTAGTGTTCCTCCGTCTCGACCTCCTGGAGAAAACAAAGCTGGCAAATCCTTTCCTAGCGGTCCAGTCAGTGGTCCTCAACCCGAAGTTTATGAGAACCCACTCTGAACTGGCCAAGGGGTATGTGGAGTGCTTGCAACCAGTGTTGGGATATATACGTGGGCCGACTAATAAGTCCATCATTGACCTCACGGGAAATGTGCAGCATAGACGGCCATCTTGGGGCGTAGCCCCCCCGGAGGCTTGATCCAAGTGTGCTGGATGAACTGCATGTAGATGTCGTCTCTAATAATTCTATGTGCAGATCCTGTTTACTTGGTAGGAGATGGGCAAGAGCATCCATGGAATATCTATATGGCGGGAGGCGGTACAACTGAATCCCGAACGAACCAAGAAGATGAGAGACTTCGGCATACCAGCAGGGAGAGCGGCCATTGTGGTCAGAAAGAGCAATAGCTTCAGAGGAACGGTGGGCAAGGTAGAGATACCTATCCCTGCCTGTGGAGGAAGCTGAAAGTCCCCGAATGCGATGCAAAAGCGAAACAAGGCTAAAGATAGTCTCTAATCTAAAGGGACGAGCCCTGAACTTAGCCAGGAGGCTATTGTGTGGAACTATCTCTTTGCACTTGATGATGCATTTGAGCATGAGAATCTGGACATGCTCAACAGTGGCTCAATCAGAGTCAAGTAGGGATGGCCCCCAAACTTCAAATCCATAGAGAACTGTGGGTCTCACAAGAGAATCCGAGAGAGACATCTTCGACAATGTCTTAGAAGTGATGGCGGAAACTTTGTCTCTCCAACATTGCCAAAGAACCATACCCGTTGTTGACACGGGGCTGAAGGGCAGGACGAAGACTGAAGCGGGGCCTGGTGAATAAAACTCCCAAGTGTAGGAACTGGTGATTTCAATCTCTTCCCCTCTATAGAAGAAGTAGAAGTCCGAAGTCTTCAGCTCATTGAAGATCGTGACCTTGGTTTTACCAAGGTTAAGTGTCAACTGTCTATGGTTACAAAAGAGGGCTAAGGCGTCGAGCTATGTTTGGAGTCCCTCCACGGAAGAGGCAAGGACAACATCATCCGCGAAAAGGAGAATGTAGATCAGCACCTGGTGTGTAATGTCCCCTGTTCCGGGACATTAATTAAATAAAATATTGAAGACCTTTAATCCACTTTTCCCATGGATTAAAGGATAAAAATTGGGAAAATGTCATAACTCCTTTATTTTACAATTAAATATTAATTCTCCTCTTATATTTTTATTTTAAATAATAAAAAAGGGAAATTAATGTTCTATTTGGAGTTTGACTTTTCAGGAAAGAAGACTATTTTTAAAAGTGACTCTCTTACATGAGGATTTGCGCCAAAAATATGAGGGAAACTTGGAGGTTTTAAAAGTGAAGATATAAAAGAAGATGAGGGCTACCTCTTGAAGACATGTTGTTGATTATATTCATTTTATCTTCATGCTTGAAGAGGGATGTATGCCCATGAGTTCTCATAACAAAGGTGTTTGAACAACACCACCATATTTTGAAGAGTGAAGCCTTCTTATGTTATTGTTGAGTGTATTTGTGCATGATAAATCCTCATTAAGCTTGTCAACTTGATCTAGAGGTTGGCGTATTTATTTAAGGGACAAATTTGCATGTGTCTTGCTTATTTTAGAGTGGATCTTTTAAGGGTTTGAGCTCTTTTTCTACTGTTGTGTTTTTCCTAGCTATGGCGACTTGTATTGGAGATTATTTTGACATGTTTTGATGGTAAATGAGCTAGATCTGAACGTAATGTCCCTCTTTCTCGGATAATTTTATCGAAGACCTTTGGTCCATTTTGTCTACCCGACGGCCAAAGGGCAAGCTCAAGGGTGACTTAAGTTTTATTAATTTTATTATATTGTGCTAAAATTAAAATAAAACATTACTAAAGCACATATAATAAATTAATAAACTTAATATTAAAACAGACTTAGGAAAGTGCAAATAAATAAAATAATAAAAAGCACTTAAAGTACTTCCTAAGGGAAAAATGCGACTAGCTCTAGAATAAAAAAAGAAAAAGAAAATACATCTAACTTGCCTAGGGAAATGCGACTTGGCTTTTTGGGGCCTTTTTTCTCTTTAAAAGAGAAAGTTAACTTGCCTAGGGATCATTCCAAACTATTTTGATATTTTCTTTTCGGCATTGGAGCTCAAAGCTTTTGCAAAAAAATCCAAGGATGAAAACCCTTTGGATTTCCCATCTTGTGGACGAAAACCCCAAGAGAAGTGAGAGGAATTTCTACTCAGGAGATTCCATTGTTATTCACAAGTTTTTATTATTCCAATACTGTTTGTAGAAGAAATAAATTTGCAGCAGTGGATTGCCAGATTGTATAGTATTGGGCGACCCACTTTTTGGGTATTGCACGCTATTTCTGAGGTACTTCCACTCTCATTTGTATTGCCATATGTCCAGTTGCTAATATCAGGCAAATCGATTGGGCTTTAATTAATTCTGGAAGGGTTTTGGTATTGTTTTCTATTACATACATTTGGCAGATTTATGTATGCTTTTCCAGCCATTATTTGTTGTTAAAAATTCAGTATTTTATTCTTTTGTGACTGGTATAACTTGAGATCAATTTATGAGAAGAAAGCATTGAAGTTTGTAGAGTTTTTATTATAAATCCAGTCGCTTTTTATAAGGGATGAATTTTGATCTATTTCACAGTCCTTTGGCCTCTTAAAAATATGGTTCCTTTCTTATTTTGGCTGCTAAAAAATATTGTGGTCGGTTTAGAGAAGGTTCAGATCTTGTTGGGTGTTTGTAGCATGAATTTTCCCATTCAAACCTTAGTCGCCATTCCAAGGAAAAATTCAGATTCAGATTCAGGGGTAAGGATATTTCACTAAAATCTAGTTTGTGTTAGCATTGATTTCAGAGCAAGGGGAGTTGATTTGGTGTGTTTGGAAGCTAGCAAAAGAGCTAGAATAATTTAATCTCTTTTTCCTTAACCCTAGCGACTAGATCTGGAAATTCTAGGCCTATTTTGGAAGGGTTTTCATGCTCGAAAAAATCTGATTGTTAGTACATCAAAAGGTCTAAAAAACTAGTTTATAATGCACTTTGTTTCATTTGAAAAGATAGAGTATTGATGAAGTTATGAATTTTCGAAGTTTCAGCTGTCTCCAAGCTATTTTGATTTAATATTTGCTGCCATAAAAATCAGAACTAGAAAAGATTTGGATTCCAATTGATTCTCCCATCTCGCCCATCACCTTGGCTACTTCCAACCCCATTTTGGGTTGTAATTAGCTAACACTGGTTTATTTGAGGTTGAATCAAAAAAATCTAATCCTTCTTGGTTTGATTTGTGTTAAAGTTGTTGCAAATTTCCATTTTTCCAAAAAGGGGGACATCACATGGTGAAGAAGGCAACCATCCCCCTCCTGAATATGATCCTTGAGAAATTCCTCCAATTCGTCAATGTAAAAACCAAACAAAGTAGGCGAGAGGGGGCAGCCCTGTTTAACCCCAATGGTGCTCCTAATAAAATCCGAGAAACCGACAACAGTGTGAAGGTGGCCCAAAACCTCCTCGTACAGACGCATAATGGCGGCAAGAAGGGTTTTGGAAATATCGATGTCTCTAAGCCTACGGAAAAGAGCTTCGCATGGCACCAAGTCAAAGGCTTTCTGAAAATCCATAAAACAGCAGAAAACCTTGGAGGAGCGGTGATGAGCCTCCTCAATAATGGTACGAAGGGTGATGAGAACAGCGACCAAATCTAGATTTTTAGCAGCTCGAAACACATGCAAATCAGCCATTAGGCAAGTCACACCACCATGAAAAAGGTTGAAAATAAAGGAAGAACACATCTCCAAACTCTCTTCCAACCCTCATGAAAATATGCAAAACTACAATCTTCACACAACTAGAAAACGATAGAAAACACAGCTAACTCCTTGATTCCCAATGGAAACCCCTATATGGAGAATCCTCTCAACTAGTAGAAGGGTTTTCGTCCTTCAACTAGAGCTCTTAAAGGGTTTTCATTCTCTAGAGTGAATCTCTAAGGGTTTTCGTCCTTAGAAGATTGAAGATGCAAGCTAAAATGCTTCACATACAAATCTGAATTTAGAAGATAAACAAGTGATGCCCCTCCAAGCAAGTCAACTTGCTTAAATAGAAGAATTGGGCCTAATGGCCACCTCCAACAACCAATTAGCTCACTTGCCTCATTTAATGTTTTCCACTTACTTTATTTAATATTTTCCCTTTGCTTTCATTTAATATTGTCTCTTGCTTTATCCCATCTCTACATGGGTTGAATTTCTCCTCTAGAGAAAATAAAACATAAAGTAATTTTTCCTTTTCTGTTTTTTATTTTATTATTAAGTTCATAATATTTTATTGTAAGTGTTTTATAATATTTTCTTTTATTTTATTTGAACTTTATAATAAAATATTATAACTTAAATTTCCCTTTTTGTTTATTCCTTAGCCGTCGGGAAGACAAAATGGGCTAAGGGTCTTTGACTGGGAAGGGGATATTACAATGTTGGAGGGGAACAGCCCATCGCTTATGAAAATATCCCCTTTGGGTGTAGAATCAATCACGAGCTTGGTCATCTTGCCAAGGCATGCCCCACACTGTCAAATCATGAGCTCTTGACAGATCATGCTCCAGATCTGCAAACACATGCACCAAAGAAGGAGATTACAACCCAGCTAAACTACACAACAGCAGCACAAAACTCAAAGAAATTAGTAAATCAGAAGATCAAAAATATTAAGGGTACTTTCAAAAAGCATATGTGAGAAAACGGAAGGAATCCCCTAAGGAACCAGATCAGCTTCTCCAACTGAACCCTTGCGTTGCATTAGCTGAGCTAAAAACGGATGAGATGGAATATATACAGTGCACCCCAGAATCCACAAATGCTACCTTCCAGCAGCCTTCAAATCAAGAGTCTTCACATAAAGGTAAATCCCAACTCCCAAACGCCTTTATATCAAAAGCTAGTTCTTAAAAATAAGAAAAGCCTGTGCATGGACATTTCTAACATGGATCCAGTTCCAACAAATCTAAACATAAGGTAATACAAGAAAAATGTTACCCTGCAGAAAAACAGAGCAATTGGATGATACAATAGAAGCAGAGGGAAACACACAACAAATGGATTCAGAAGATATGATCAATCCACAAGGAAACCTCACCCAAACAACAGCTACGGCTCGTGAGGAGAGCAAACCTAACACAACAGAAGTGATTTAATACAGATCCTCTCTTGAGACATCAAGAGGTTTAGGTTTCCTGAACAAAAGCCGATATCTTCATACCAAGGAGTAAACAGAGAAAATAGACATGGTGTTGTTACCGTAAACCATGAGAGGTGTCTCACACTAGAAAATTAACTATACTAGGCTATGGGTAAGCAAAAGAAACTGTCACTAGTAAACACTTCCCAAACTCTCATCCATTGGGATCCCACAAGGTATGTCCTATCAATTTCTTAAATGGGATTGCATACAAGTGTGTACATGTGAATTTCAATCGAAACCATCATCAATGTCTACATCCCCCCTTGTGGGAATCACAGAATAGATCTTTTAAAATAGCTCAAAGACTAGATCACAACCTACAAGCCATCTAACCTAATCCTAATGCGGGACTTTAAGACATTCAACTTCCTAAGGAAAAAGGGTGGGTCAGGCTTTAATCTCAGAACAGCAGAAGCCCGCCTTGATCTAGAAAATGATGCCCGCATAGTTGATTTGGAATATGCTAAAGAAATCTTCCCCAAATGTGTTGTTTCTCAAACATACTGTCTTTGTTTTAATAAAATGTCTCTCGCCTCCCCTCTCCACCCAAAACCCCACTCTAAAGTATCCTCCATCTCTGATCTAAATGATTCCTGCACTGTGGGCTCATCTTCTAATGTTCCTATTCCTAGTTATTGTTTATTGATTAGATTTAGATTCTATCAATTCTAATCAAGTAATCATTTTTCTCTATGGTTTAACTTCCTTAGGTTTGAAATTTGATTCATAATATAGGATCCTAGTTTGAAATTTGCTTATTCTATTAAATTTCATTTCATAGTAAATTTCCTTTACAGCTCAAACTTTGAATTCTGTTTATCTTAAATTTCATTTAGAGTTCAGAAAAAGTTGCCCTCCCACCAAAAACCTGAAGCCATGACTAGAAAAACAACACAACAAAAGGAAGCAATGGATAAGACGCCTCAAGAAGGTAAAGGTATTCCAGCCAAAAATGATTAGCTAGAAATAAATGTGGAAGGAGGAACAAACACAAACAAAAATTAGGACAACTTTGACAACTTATGTCAGCAAGAGTGTGCCAATCTTCACAAGTGTGAAAAAGGTTAAAACAATGAGTAAATTTAACAACTACCCAAATTGCCATATTTGGAAACACAATCCTAGGAGAGATGTTGGGTCTCCAGAGCGATGTGTCAGGCATCAAAGTAGAGATTTTGGGCATGAAGGGCTACATGTCAAGCATCCAAGGTCATCTACACTCAAGCGGCCAACAGTTGCAGTTCAAGGTTGCCCCCTTGAAGTGGCTTGACTATCATATTCTAACATTTTCGCATTTCAGCTATCACCATTCCGGATTTGTTCTGATATTATTCTTTTGCTTTCTTTCATTGTCTGGACTCTGAAAAGCTATCGTTGTTTTATTGGATATCTCATAATTCACTTATAAAGTACAAAAATATTCTTACAATACATGACATGGTGCAGTCGATGACAAATCCAAACATCAAGAGTATATCAAATCTAAATTTGTAGTTTTTAGAATTTACTCTCGGAGAAGGATATGGGCTGCAAAGAAGGTGGAAGAAAGATATAATAGGAGAGCCAATATTCAAGAAAGGCTCCATACAATAAATGCATCAAAGAGAGGTGAAAAATGAGTTGCATCAAGAACAGAAGAGCTTGCAAAACGCTCATATCAACCCACACAACAGACGTTTGGCCAATCAAGAACCCTTCCCTAAAAACTGCTTTTGTAACAACAAACACTGACGGACGACTACAAATAATTGATGGCCATGAACAAAAATAACCAAAAACAAACAATGTTGGGACTAGCAGCAGAACAAATTGAATTCACCGCGACAAGAACAACTTATCAATAAATGAAATGATTATTCCTGTTCCATGATACATAAAAACAATGAATGCAACACTCTTCATATATGACTTCTATAAATTTCACCATACAAAAGCAAAACAGTGGCCGACACAGACAGAGAGTTGATAGCATCCATCTCAAGTACCAACACTCAAGTGCAGGCCTAAAATATTGAACAGGATGAGGAGTAAAAGACTTTTCTACCTTAAGATTAGGACAAAAGACATTATCATGCATACCATCATTAATAATTGCAGTCCATGAGCAGATATTTCACCTATTTTTCAAATTACGTAGCCCACAATCGCAGACCCCAAAATTATATAACTTTCCTCCTTGTCGCACACTAGTGGGACCATTCACCCCACAGTATTGCAGCCACATCAATAATGTTTGCACTTAAGTACTTAGATTGAGGAAAGGTTGCATACACAGAAGTTCTGGAAAGAGTGCACCTAAGTTGCAATGGGCCTTACCTTGTTGAGACTACATTCTTTCACAGTTGTTTTCTCTACTTTAGCGCATCTGCTTTTGAACCATTAGTATTGCATCCAAAAAAAGAATATGCAACCAGAAATAGTGTTGGAAATATCCTAGTATATGTTAGTACTTTACATAGAATATTATTTATGTGTGAACGGATGGGTTGTACAAGTTGTAAACAACTCATCCACAGATAAGGTTAAGTAGAGGTTTTGTAAGGATTTGAGGTAAGGCAAAACTCCATTCTAGGAGATCATTAGCATATATGTACCCTCTCTCTCTCTATTGAATAATTAACTAAGCTTTATTGTGAGTTAATCTGTATCAAACACTTCATTTGGTATCAAAGCAATAATCGTTTTGTACTTGTGATGGAGAAATGGGAAGATAAGGGGCAGCCTTGTGGTACTTTTTGCCCCTGAGAATGAGTCTTATTAGTTTGTAATCATTGTTAACATAGATTAAGGTTCTTTCTCTTGAAGATCAGGGTAATTTTGAAGCGTTTGAGGTATTCTTAATTTTTTCTCACTCCGTTGATATATCTGTGCATCCATTCTATGCTTTTGAACTTTGACAGCATTTGTTTCACTTTGTATCTCTGCCCGCATTGATCTGACGCCACCGTTATTCACTGGCATTTCATGCACTGCATCCCATACACATTTGATTGTCTTACCTTGGCATGCTGCAGATCAGTGATGGTTCCGTGCTCATTTGTTCTATCCTAGTCAACCCAAGCCTATAATATAGTCAGCTGTCACTCCGCATATATCTGACAACTTTTGGGTGCCTTGCTACCTCTGCTGCTCAACAATCGCGTGCCTTCCGTGCAAATTCAGACTGCCAGTTCAATTCAAACTTCTGATTAATTTGCATCAGTGGAGATTATGTTATAGTGCAGGTGTGTGAAGACTATCCTTGTGTGCATCTACTATACATTTGCGTATGAATCCTGACTGAAAATTCATGAATGCTTGACTATTGACGTCTACACTGTCAAATAATCCATCACTCTTGTCACGTGAATATCTGCAGTCTATTCAATCTATAAATGCCACTATCCAATCAAACAGAGCATACATCATTCAAAACCCAATGTTCAACGAGTCATGCGCAGATATATTCAATATGTTATTAAGTTAGTATAGCTATTTTGTATTATAAAAAATGAGGTTTGATTTATTTTATTAGATGATCTTATCATTTGTTTAAGGTGAGAACATAAATATAGGGTGGTTTATAATGTTTAATGACTCATTATTATAGAGGTTCTTCTTGGTTGTGTCTGTATACACCATATTTTTGACGCTTGCTAACTTTTTTTGTGTGTAGGGGCTGATGATGCATTCTCCTCTTGAGCGGGTGCCATAAAGGGGCCTGCCGGAATTGGGGTGTGGTCAAGCTTGGTCACGTGGGCTAGACCACAACATTTGAGGGATGTCGCTATTAGTCTTAGTCACCCTATGCATGCCTCATTTCTTCCCTTTGTTCACACATTGCACTCATTATGTCTACTTGTCCCATTATATCCACTTGCTTCCCCTTGTTGCACATTAATATCCTTGCTTTCAGTCACTCTGGACCTTCGTCACGCATTCCCATTTATTCGCTGGCCTCCATTGCTCATGTTTTCATCCTTTCACCTTAGGGTTTTCTCAAAGGCTGATGCTATCGCCCATGGACGATGGCGTCTATTTTGGTTTTGCCATAACCGAAGTCGTCGCCCATCGGTGATGGCATTGGGTATATAATCCCCTTCATTTTCTTCGTAGTACAACCACAACATCCCTTTTGTTATCACTTGCTTACATACCATTTGCGCATAATTACTGTTACTCACACTATTTCGCACTTGTTAGCTAGCTTTGGAGCCATGGAGCTTGCCTCTTTTGCAATTGGACCATCATAGTGAGTTAGGACTGAAGATCTTCTTATTGAGCTTTCCCCTTCTCCACCCATAGCAATTCTCTCTCGGTGTTGTTGTCTTTGGGAAGTATCATGCATCAGCGGTCATACACACGCTACAGGTAAGTAATTATAACTCTCTTTAGTCTCTTATTTTGTACGTATGCACATGCTTATTGTTGTTGTTGGTCATTCATTGCTATAGATTAGGGTAGATGTAGGTTTTCTCTAATCTATTGCATTGTCTTATTGTTATTACACCCCTTGATTGTATCCACCCCCTTGGTTACCTCTCTTCTATTTCAGAATCCTAGTAGCATACATATCTTTATCTTAGTTGTAGACCTTGTAAACCTACAACTATCCTAGGGTTAGGACTATTACCCTCTAGATTCATGACATTAGCACTCCTCGAGCACCTTTATATCTACAAGGTGTGGCAAGTCTTAGATTGTGTAATATCCCTTTTTCCCACTTGAGGATCAGAATTTGGACTTCTTGCCATTCCTTCTCCATGGCAAAGAAGTAGAGGAGTTGGAAAAGGAAATTGAGCTCCCTTTTACATTTGTTTTTCTAATTTTAATGTTTTCTTTTTAGTGTAATTTCCCTCTTGAAGCAGGTCGGTTGGGCTTAAGGCATTTGAAGAGGCTTAATAAAAGAAATATAACATCTCCTATGGGTCGGCCATGTCTTTCCTAGCCTTGGCGCCAAAGGAGGGGTATAAAAGTGAAGTGAAGACCTCATTTTGCAAGGAGCTAGATTGACGCATTTTCTATATTTGGACTTGTAAGCTTGTTGCTCCATGTTCTTCCACTCTTGAGGACGAAAACCCTCTTGTGTGGCATCTCCTAGAAGGACGAAAACCCTTCTAGTGGTTTATTGGAGGACGAAAAAACCCTCCTAACATTGCATGAGCTTGAAGGAAATTGCAGATTTGAGGAGAATCATCCATATTCAGATTTTTATTTGCATTGAGAGGCCTCTCCTAGGTGGAGCGACCTACCTTGGTGTAGGGTTTGATGCCCTGGAGGGCACAAAGTTGATATTTCATTTCATAATCTGATTTTCCATATATTTATAAAGCCGGAATCTACTTTCTTGTGAATTTTGGGGGTTTCTAAACCCTATTTCATAATTATTTTGGAGCTGCACTTCTGCTGGTTATTAATTAATTTCCAGCTGTGTGTTGGCTCATGAATTTTCATTGATTGATTAATTCATTGGAATATTGGATCTAAAAGGTACATATATAAATTGTGGATGCATTGCTAGTTGATATTTTGAGTGTTTTCCGTATTTTACATACTTTGTTTATACTGCTGTTGGAGAAATCTGATTGCTGGTTTTAATTTCAGTCTGCTGGTTACAAAAATCAGATTGGTTGCTTTAGGGTTTGAGCTAATTTCCTTGGTTGTGGTTTCATCCCTTGAAAGGGATATTACAGTGGTATCAGAGCTCGGATCTTCAAAGGTGGAGGGTTTCAACTTGAGGAATAAACAAGGGTTTCTTTTACTACCAAAGAAGAAGAAAGGCAAACCGGCCAGGGAAGAAGAAATATGGCTGATCAAGACTCTCAAGAAGCCAAAGTTGACAACTTGATTGCCATTTCCAAGAGAGACTTGCAGATGAATGGATTTTCATAGCCCTATCCCTCCAAAAGATAATTTAACCTAGGGTTCAAAATGGTGATGGTAGCTCATCTGGAGCTAACAATACACAGCGACCTATGGGATCAGCTCACGGAAATTACAAAGCCCACTTTCCTTCCTAGAGAAGTCTAAGAGATGAAACAAGGCCCTGCCTTAACGGAACATTGTCAGAGCTATGAAGGAGTATATGGCTCTTCCAAAATCCATAAATGGAGAAGCTCATTGTCCCAACAGAATTAATGAGAATATTTTTTTTCACATTCATGATGTCCATCTTTGTCTTTGAAGCCTATGATGGAGGATGCTATCAAGTTTGTATATGTTACATCTTGAAGGAATTGCTCATGAATGGTGGTTTCATGGGTTGGTGACATAAGGGCACAATGAGATACATGTCTATGATAAATTTTACAAAGACTGTTGATCTAATTTGATAGAGTTGATCACGGAAGTTCACTTTCGTGAGCTTGCAAATTTGAAACAAGGCATGGGATAGAAGAGTATGTGACATGTTCCAAAGACTTTTTATGATCAGGATGTGTCAGAAAAGACCAGGCTTATAGAGCTTTTCAAAGTTTAAGGTTGATTGACCCCACAAGGGTTTATATAGCCTTTGATCGCATTGTCTCTTCAAGAGGCAACCAAGAAGGCTTTAGATGGGGAAAGGTGCTGCTCCAAAAACAATCTAGCAAATATAGTCTTCCTAAAGTGAATCCGAGTGGACTGAACAGCCCTCTAGGCAGCCTAGAAACTTCCCTTTGGTGGCAGCCAAAGAAGCCACTCCAAAAGGTGCCAAGTACTGGGATAGAGATGCCCAAAACCAGCAATGAAAAGGAATTAGAAATGAACTTCAAATTAAGAATTTGTGCTTCTCATCTAAGGATCCATGGACTCCAGGACATCGCTGTTTGGACAAAGGTAAAGTGCATTACCATTGAAGTATTTTCTCATTGTGATGATGATGAAAGCAATGTTGATGAAGTTAAGCATGATAGTATGCCATTGGTTAAGATCTGGAAAAGGTGGATATACTCTTGCTACCATGATGGGAGCACCTAGTTACAATTCATTTCACTGGAAGGGTAATCTCAAGGGCACAAAGTCACAATTTTGATTTATGGGGGAAAACTCACAATATGTCTTTTGGTTCGAAGGTTGACAGTGACTGAGCCAAAGGATTCATTGTGAAGATAGTTGGGTCACTCTATGCAATGTACCAAGAAGTGTCCTCAACTCCATGTTGCATTGGAATCTCATATGACGTATGTGCTGATTTCTGTGTGATTAACATGGTTAAATTTGGGTAATGTGCTTGGAGTTCAATAGTTGCATTCGTTGGGAGAGCTCACTCTCAACTATCAAAGCATGGAGATAAGTTTCATGGACAAAGGTAAAAAAGATTACCTTCAAGGTATCTTCCGGAAACACCCCAAATTAATTATTTGGTTAAAGATACTATTTCAATGGGAGTCACATGGGTATTCTTTATCCTAAGATTTTTTCGGATTAGCCTTAAGTCATTAATTACAGCTGACCGCATATGTAAAGAACCAATTTGCTTAATGTTGTTTTTGAAAGGCAAATAAGTGATGAAAGTACAAGGTGATATGGGCTTATTTTACAAAAACCGAGTCTATTTGGTCCCGAATCAAGGGTGAAGAACAAGATCTTGCAGGGCTGTTCAGATCCATGTTGCTGATCATCCAAGCCACTCCATGAAGAATAACAAGGGTCAGGTAAAAATTTCTTTTTTCTCTTTGCTTATGCAACATTTGATGAAAGAGAATGCTAGCCATTTTCTGTTTAAGGTAAGCATAAGCTTGACGGAAATTCTGATTTTTCTCTCTATGGATTGCTAAATTGCCATGGTTCCATGAGAGAACCAAAAGTCTTGATGGGCAAAAGATATTCGAATTATGATAAACTTGCAATGTTCACATGGCCACCAATAAGGAGAAAGATGGTTCTATTTTTCATGGTTGACCCCATGATGAGGTACCGATTTTGTTTTGACTTCCTTGTTTTCATTTCAGCTGAGTCACACAATGTTTGTGGGTATCAAGAGATCCTTTTAGAAGAACTAGACCCTCAAAATTCACATGGAGCTTGGTTCCAGTATGAAAAATGCAGAGTGATGAAATCAAATTCACTTGGATGCTAAGAATCTGATTTTCTCAAGTTTAAGGCCAAGATAACTGCAGATTTTAATGGTACGTTGGGATGAGTTCCAATTTTTCAATATATCAAATCAGGAATTTCAGTCACTACTTTAGCTCATGGAGTTCTTTCTTCATTGAGATTTAGTTTGGTAATTAGTTATGCTTATCATGGGGCTGAATTTGTAATAAACAACTTAGGCCATTAACTCTCATGAACAGATATTTCTGCCTAATTTTAAAGAGCATTTGTCATGAATGTTCAAAGAAGAAGATCTCAGCTGAAAGGAGGAAAAAATCCATTACTGATGTGTTATTTTCTTACGTTTGAACATTCTGATTTTTGGTAAAAATGCATGATTACAGATATTTTTGGATACGCACTATTCAGTTAAGGGAAAGCCTAATGTGGTTGCGAACGAATTGGTCATCAAGGATACCACCTTGCTACTTCAATAGAGGCTGATACTTCAAAGTGAGACCAACCAGAGTACGGACAGCAAATTCATTGTGAAGTTTGCAATAATAAGGTCCCTGGGACTCAATTTTGCAATTGGATGTTGTCAGATGCTAAATTTGCTCTACTTGAGGATAAGTAATGGTCTTCTTACTTTCCTTTTCTATCAAAGATTTTACAGTTGGACAAGATCTGATCTTTTTTTTGCATTTGTGTTTTCCATTATTTTTGTTTTTTATCATTAGTGTTACATATTATCTGTTATCATAGGTCACAATGGCATTGATACCATATTGTCTAAAAGGCATTGTTGTGTTGCTATAACATCTTCTTATAGGGTTATGCTATGTCTTGGACTAGCCCAGGTACCAATGTAGAAATATCCAGATTCATATGAACATCTGATCTTGGATGTGATCTATCTGGAGACAACCACCTTTTCATGCGCAGTGATGAGCTAGAGGCAGCATGGAACCTACTAACCCCGCTTCTTTATGAAATTGAAAAGAGCAAGTGTGTGGCACCTAGAACTATATCAATTCTGGAGGTAGGGGTCCAGTTGGACGCATACTACCTTGGAGCCAAACACAGGGTTAGATGTGAGCTGAATGACTAGTTCTATTAATGTTGAAGGGAGAACATCATATTACTTCCTTTTCTTTGTATTTGATAGTGTAATATGGATAACTGGATTTCAATCAAATTTGGAGTATAAATACCCATAGAGGGCATTTAACAAGGCCTAATATATGTAAACTAGTAATTTAACCTGAATTGTCCTATACTCCAGAAGAAGGAATCTAGGTGACATGTGAATGTTTGAAGGTGTACTTCTGAATATTGCAAGATCCAGTGTCATTTGACAGGATCTGACGACGAAAAATATGCCCCCCAAATAGATTTACAGAGCATGTCCCAAAAAAAGTGTGTGAAACAAAGAAATTGTCTAGAATATCATCCAAATTCTTTTGTACTCTCATTGATGTATCCAAAGCATAGTTCTACAGTTTTGGCAAAGTGCAGACAGGCTCAAATGTTTTTGACAACAAGGTTCCTTTGGGTTTGGTCTCCAAGAACCTTTTTATATTTCTGCACTTTCTCTCCAATCACCTGCAAAAAAGTAATTTTTTTTCTCGCCCTAATTGGGTTGCAATATATAGAAACCGTAAGGAAAACAAAATATGTTTTGGGGCCTTTGGTAAACCAGAGAATAGTGGAACTATATTGATATTGTCTAGGCCCCTATGGAGTAAACATATCAAAAATAACAAACTTGATGATTCCAACATATAAACCAATGTCTTGTGGTGTATATTCAAACATAAACATATGTGCTTCAATGATTGTTTGGTATTCTCTGGAATACTTGTAAATGCTCAATAGTTTATCTCTAGAAAGTCAAATGTGCTTTGACAATTATTATTTTTATTGAAAACCTTCTACATACATATGTTGTAATGTCCCCTATTCCAACTTGAGAGCATGATTTTGGACTTCTTGCCATTCCCTTTTCCTTGGCAATGAAGTGGAGTGAACAGGAAAAGGAAGGGAACTCTCATTGCACTTTTATTTTCTAATTTTTAGTGTTTCTTTTTAGCGTTTTCTTCATTTTAGCAGGTTGGCTAGGTTTGGTGGCTTTTAAAAAACAACTTAAAGATTAAATAATCTTTATGAGGGTTCAGCCTTGCCTTTTTGGCCTTTGGCGCCATGATAAGGATATAAAAGGAGATCGTGGACATCATTTGCATCATCTACTTTTGGCACATTTTTTTCTAAATTGGACTTTTGGGTTGTTGTTCATTGTTCTTTCCACTCTTGGGCGAAAATCCAAGTATCTGGCTCTTCTAAGAAGGACGAAAACCCTTCTTGTGGCTGGTTGGGGGACGAAAACCCTCCATCCTTGTGTGAATTGAAGGCAAATTGCAAATTTGGAGGAAGAGAAGACATTTTCATATTCTTGCATGCATTGTTGGGTCTCTCCTAGGTGGAGCGACTTACCCTCGTGTGGGGTTTGGTGCCTTCTAGGGCACAGAAATCTGATTTTTTTTCATATTTGGCTTTCTCATAATTTATAAAGCCAGAATATATTATTCTATGTGAAGTTTGGGGTTTGTAAACCCTCATTTCATAATTTTATGTCGGAGTTGTACTTCGCTAATATTTAATTAACTTCTAGCAGTGTTTTCCATCTAATTTCATGTTGAAAATTACTTTGATTGATGCCTAAAATACATATTAATATTAGTATTTGAAGAGTTTCAAGGGTTTTTCATCCATTTTTACATTGTTGTTCGGAAAATCTGATCGGCATTTTAATCTGGGTTTAAATTTTAGTATGCTGATCTGAAATTCAGATTTGAATTAATTGGAATTCGCGTTATTTCCTTGTTTTTTACTTTTTCCCCCAAAAAGGGACATTACAGTCAGTGTCGATAAAAAATGTTGTTGTCATGATTGCCATAGTAAAAAAGTTCTTCTTATTGTAAGGATGCATTATCGTCCACTCTTGTGGGTGATTTTTTTGCTAATAAATGTGACATGCACAATGACCTATGTAATGTCCCCTTTTCCCAACCGAGACCTTTGGCCCATTTCGTCAACCCGACAGCCAAAGCAAAAACATAAGGGTGACTTAAGTCACAATAAGTTAGTACAAAGTGCAAAAAAATATTTATAAAATTAATTAAGCACTTGTATTAATTTCTTAGACTTAATAAATTTGTAATCTCTAAATAGGTGCATTGGGTCTAATATTATGTTGTATCCTTTCTAGGGAAAATAGAAAAGAGGCCCATGTTGTGTTTGTCATCCCTAGGCAAAAAATGCGACCTGGACAAAGGAAGGAAAGTGAAGTTTAGAAAAGATAAAAATTATTGCTCTTCCCAAGGAAAGTGCGACTTGGCATGAAGGGCCCATTAGTTAATGTTTATTTGTCCTAGGAGGAAGTGCGCCTAGGTTTGGGTATACTTTTAAGGTATTTTGGCACTCTTCTCTCATTGGAAGATGAAAAGGTCATTTGGTAATATTTTTCCCATAAAAAAGGAGAGGGGTGGCTTGGGGTAGAGCAACATTGTAATCATTTATCATTTCTGAATCTGATCTTAAGCCAGGTGTTTTTTGAATAAACTATTCTAAGGACGAAACCCTTAGTATATTGTCTCTAGAGGACGAAAACCCTCTTAGAGATTAGGAGGAATTTCTACACTGGATCTTCCATAGAGCTTATAAGAGTTTCAGTATTTTCCAGCAGGAGTTAAGGAGCTTTTACAATAAAGGATTGAAGAATTCATCGCAGCTGAGTCACTGTATTTTCTGTGTATGAAGCGACCCAGTATGTGGCTGGTTTTCAATGTCTTGGACGCATCTCAGGTCTGAATTTCTTTATTATTAATTGTACTAAATTCTGGAAGTCCAAATAACTGTTTTCCAGTGATTTTGGAAGGTTATAAAGTGTTGTTCACAGTCATTCAAATCTGCAGATTTCTGCGTACAGTCCCAGCCTGTTTATATGTTCAGAAAGGTCAATTTTTACTTTATAATAAACTGCTAAAGTTCTGCGCTTGTTATGGCAATAATGGATAATGTTGGTAGTGGTTTTATGTGGACTTTTATCATCTAGACTAGTCGCCCTTGATAGAAAACATCTATATTTAATGCTGCACAGCCCTTCGACCAGTTTGGGTTAGGTTTTAGGCTGGTTTCTATTCCAAACCCTATGCGCATTTCTTCCATAAATTCGGATCTGTATTATGTGAATGCTATAAAAGGTCATAAATCTGCTTTTGGTGTCTTAATTGATCTAAATTGCATTGAAGAACAAGCGAGATCCATTTGGGGATCTTTCAACCTAAACTATTTAGCTTCAAGATCAAACTTACTAAGTAGTATTTGGTTGGAGGTCGGAAGCAACGGAGGCAAGAGACCCATTAGCGACCTCAAGTTTGCTGCTAACAAAGTGGTTGCACGTTGCATTAGTGGAAAAAACATCTACACCAAACAAAGTAACGCCGAGGGTGATTTTTAGTGGCAGTGGTGGTCATCCATGTTGTTCGTGATCAGGTGGTAGTGATCAAGGACAGAGGTTGCATCCGCAAACTTCTATGAAAATCCCAACACTCACTGAAGCCAATGAGGACCCAGTCCTCAATCTTTGTATTTGGTTTGGTTGTGTTTGTGGTGTGTGAGTGATTACTGAAAATAAATGAAATTCCATACCATTGTTATGGCATAATGGATTTTTTATCAAAGTAGTAGTGAGGCCATTCCCACTACTTTTGCTCGTTTGATTGATGAGTTCCCATGGATTGGTCAATGAGTTCTCATCTGTGGATTGGTCGATGAGTTCTCATCCATCAAAGTATGTGTCAAGAACATGTTTGCTTAAGTTCTTGAGTGATATTTCATTTCCCTATGTTTATACTAAGGGGGGGAATGTTGGAAATATCCTATTGTATGTTAGTACTTTACAGAGAATATTATTTATGTGTGAATGGATGAGTTGCATGGCTTGTAAACAACTCATCCATAGATAAGGTTAAGTACAAGTTTTGTAGGGATTTGAGAAAAGGCATGACTCCATTCTAAGAGATCATTAGCCTATAGATACCATGTCTCTGTTTAATAATTAACGGAGCTTTCTTGTGTGTTAATTTGTATCAAACGCTACAAAGAGCTAAACAACTCTGCAATAAAACTACTCAAGGAACCATACTTGCAGTCACTTAGAATGATCAGAAAGCACTAAATTAAACCACGCCACTTAAAAAACCACAGAAGCAATGGGTGATAAAAGTGATTACAAGTTGATCGTTGCTTTGAAGATGAGAGGGACTTATGGGTTGTGGATATGGGAACTAATAGGAGATCCAGTGATAATTATGTGAGAGCACAAACCATGCCTTACCATCGATTCACATAATTATCACCTGGATCTCCTATTAGTTCCCATATCCACAACCCATAAGTCCCTCTCATCTTCAAAGCAACGATCAACTTGTAATCACTTTTATCACCCATTGCTTCTGTGGTTTTTTAAGTGGCGTGGTTTAATTTAGTGCTTTCTGATCATTCTAAGTGACTGCAAGTATGGTTCCTTGAGTAGTTTTATTGCAGAGTTGTTTAGCTCTTTGTAGCGTTTTGATACAAATTAACACACAAGAAAGCTCCGTTAATTATTAAACAGAGACATGGTATCTATAGGTCCCCCTTCTTAATGATCTAAATTTGTATATATATATATATATATAAAGGTTCTATTGTAAGAGTGGGAGCTCCAAAACAAGGTAAAGCATATAAAAAATTCTATAGAGGGTTATATTCGGAGAATATAGACATAGTATATATACTAATAAGTGTTAATTCAGGTTTGGGACCATGAAACCAAACTTGATTCACTGTTCAATCAAATAAAAATAAAGGTAAAGCATATAACAAATTCTATAACGGGATATATTAGGAGAATAAAGACAGTATATATTAGTAATAAGTGTTAATTCAGGTTTGGGACAAAATTATGATTCCAAACTTGATTCACTGTTCAATTAAATAAATATATTACTTTTATCTTCTCCTAACCTATCCTTCCAAACGTTGATTCACTGTTCAATTAAATAAATATATTATTTTTATCTTCTCCTAACCTATCCTATGATAAAATCCAGATTACATGCTGCATCTTGTTTCGGAGTCCCCCTTACATTAGACCACTTACATATGTGTTTACAAATCTAAAGCAAAATGTGTGATTGGTGATGGCACACAACTTAATATGACTAAGATCACTGACATTGTCCTAAGATCTTCTATATGATTCTCAGAAACTTTGGTCCTCAAGATCTATAAATATAGTAGATGATTTTCCAACCTTCTCTGAAAACGGCCATCCAGAAAACCCTATCAATCACTCATTTTAAAGCAGAAAGCGGCTTAAATTGAAAGTCAGAATAAACAAGGAACCTATGGACACCTGACCCAGACTTAATTTTCAATGGACAACAAATTTGTCCCTCAAATCAAATTCTAAAAGCCTCTTGGAGGCGGTTAAAACTGATACATATAAGGAGCATCCAAGAGCAAGGTGAAACTACCAAAGATATAACAGCAAGACTAACCAACTTCCCAACAAAAATATAATACTTATCTATATTTAAGGCATTAAACATCTTCCACCAAAGAGTTACTAATCCCAAAACAAAACTGAAACTCTAGGTCCAAATTATTACACTAGCCCTTAACGTGGGGAATTCAAAACAAAATTATAAGACATTCTTCTGCAAAAATGACTACTGCAAGAAAGAACTCAACCAACACAAACCCAAAGATGATGAATACAAGCCCATTAAAAGTGACCACCATATTTGGTTCTTGAACACTCTAAGCATCTTACTCTTCAAGATATGTTGTTTGGCAATCAGTTTACAAAGAGAAGTCTATTGGGGATTACAGCAGATATAAAAAATCTAATATCGCACTTCAAATGCCACTGGAACTCCAAAGCACTCACATAGTCTTTGCCTTAAAGATTCACAACTGACTCATAGATAGCATAACTATGCTTTTATATGATATTTTCAAATAGATCATAACAATCAAGAATGATTAGCTGAATTAATATTTACATACAAATAAATATAAAAGGAAAAAACTTGCTACATAACAAGTAAAAGAATTCATAGCCAATCAAGAGTTCTTGACAAGCCTTTTGATTCCACCTCCAACATAACTCCAAAGGAAAGCTAACCAAGAAACATATAGACGCAACATATTTTTCCAAATTTTACAGTAAATAAAATAAAAAATATTGCATCATATTTGGACAGATCTTTCCTTGTTCACTATCATGGAACACAAAATAAACATGGAAAGAAACAACTTAATACATAATATCCAAAATCCATACCCAATAACAACTACTTGACTAGCATTGTTGTTCCACCTCCAAGATGATGACAAAGGAAGATTATGTGAATCGCTCAACACCTTTGTCTTACCATGGCACCAAAGGTTAGATGAAGTTCAAGCCTTGGTTTGTCTAGTGTCATAGGGTGTAAGCATGTGATGATACATATTGACATGCAAAACCTTACCTCTGAGCAATATATTTAAATCAGGTAGGATCTTTATATGGCTAGCAGCTATTAATAATAAGTAATTAAATTATATTTGAATTATTCATGTTCGATAAGCAATAAAGAACACCTAACGCGGGTATGTCGAATAAATCATGAGTAAAATGAAATGCATGAACCAATTTGGAAGGGCATGAATAGTGGATCAAAAAGGTTTGTAAATTGGTACATACAAATATTCTAAATAAGAAAACTTAGCTAGAGTTTAACATAACGGCCTGTATGTGGCCATAATGCTCAAGAAAGAAATACAATTAATGTTCAACAATGACCAAAATCAAGTCAATGAGACTTGTAAGCAAGAAAATATGTGGTGAAACATTTGCAATATGAACTTTGGACACACACTGCTCCGGATATTCTTTAATAATGACATAGAATGCAAACATAATAAAAGAGATGGACTAAGTTTAAAATTCAAGCACTAAAGAAAATCACCTCATTTACCTAAAACGTTTTTGTGAGCCACAGGTTATGACAGTGTAAGGATCTGATGTACCATTCAAGTTTGCACTGATTAAATTTTTTGCTGCCAACAGTTCTAGCTGAAATAGACAATGTGAGATACTGAATCAAAAGGCTCTTTTTGTCAAATCAACCAATTTACAAATTAACAGCAAACAAGTGTTTACCCAATATATTATAAGGATTTTCAAGAGGGCAATGAGAACTTGAGATGTAAACATGATAATATAAAACAAGAAATTAAAAGTATAACTTATGAAATCAGTCGAGAATGAAAATTAAAATCATACAAGTGCATTCCAATATATTACAGAGGATTTTTGAAAATGCAACATAGATGTAAGTTGAAGACCTGACTCTATACCTTTATCATGTACACAAATGAGCTCCGCCACTCCGCTTTAGAAGGAACGATCTATAAAATATGTAAAACATGGCACATCAAATAAGGTGGGGATCAAATATATCAATTGATTAAAAAAGTACAAACAAAATTTTTAGAGGAAAAGAGAGAGAAAAGCATCGACTGTGGAACAGTGGGCCCTAATTTAAAAAAGAGGAAAGCATTGACAAGAGTGCAAGGATGAAGTCTTCTGTCTTAAGAAAGTGTGGAAACAGACAATCCAATGCATGAAGAGACGCAATTTCAACTTGTTAATTGACTTTTCAGCTTTGTGATATTAAAAAAGGTACTCTGGGCAGTAGCATATAAAAACGTGTAAATGTCCGCTCTTTCTTTCCTTATTTTCATCAACAGTTAAATCCCTAGGCTGCTGATGATAGATTTCAAATTGAAGACAATTCCGTTGTAAATCTCTCATTTGCAGAGGATGGTTTTCAGTTAGGCTATCTGTCAATTTGAAAAGACAGCAAAATTTGTATTTTGGATTATGACATGTTTTTAGGCACTCCTTCAATAAATAAGGGTGAACCATCTTCAGGTGAGCCAAATGGGCTTTCCTATTTTGCAGGTTTTGGATCCCTTAATCCCAACTATGCTTTAGCAAAAAGAATTCAGCTTTCTCATTATTCTAATTATTATGGTTGTCCATCAGGACATTCTGAAATATAATTTCAACTTTGAAAGCTTTTTCAACCTCCAAGAAATTCCACGTGAAAATAAAAAAGTAAATGTAGACAAATTTAAATACATGCAGAATTTAAACTTCCTTTTACTTCAAAGTATTATGTTGTTTATTGAAGCACTATTAAATATTATTACAATTTTGAAAGGAATAGTTACCTCCAAATATTTCCTTGCGAAGAGAAAAATTATGAAAATAAACAAAATTAAGATTCATCTTAGTTGTCGATTGTCATTTCTGTTTTTGTCAGTTGATATAACATAATGAGAATTTGTAAAGTAGTTTTACCTCTGGGAATTTCATTTTTTTTAAATTGAAAATAAATATTTCAAATGCAAATATGTTTCAGATTCAAGTTGTAAATCTAATTTTGAGCACACCAAGTTACTGTAAAATATAACCTCATTTAAATTCATAAAACATACTGACTAACAATTAAAAGAGATATTTCTCAAAAAATATTAAAATTAATAATTTAAGCCAATTTAAGATTGTCCAAGGACCTGTGGTGTAACGGAATAAGGGAATATTTGTAAGAGCATGACACGTCAAAACCCCACCACAATACGCCAGCCCATAACCAGCATGTCATGTGACACGGTTGTAGTATAGACATTGCGAGGAGAATGTGGTTCAAGCTTACCCCACACTATATTAAAGGCAATTCATAGCCTCACCCAGAAATGAAAAGAAAAAATACAAATTCGTATTCAGCTTCCTATTCGTTCTAATTATTATAGTGGTTCATCAAGGCATTGTTTAAATACAATTTCAAAAGGATTTTTTTTAATTTTAAATAAATAAATTCAAATGCAAACGAAGATTCAAATTCCTCTCGCTTCTCATTATTATGATCATCCACTGCACACTGTAAAATATAATTACAATATCAAAGGATTTTTAACTTCCAAAAAAGTTGTCATGAGAAGCAAACTTCTGAAAATAAATAAATTGAAAACACAAATATAATTACTTAGTTATCATTATTATTTTTGTCAACTTGAGGTACTGTAAAATATAATTACAATTTTTAAAGGATTTTTTTACCTCCAGGAATTTCCTCAAGAAACAAACAATTGTCAAAAATAAATAAATTCTAATACAAACAAAATTAGATTCCTCTTACTTATCAATGTATCATTATTATTGCTTTCAATTGAGCCATAGTAAAATATAATAACAAATTTGAAAGAATTTTTTTAATGCATTGTAAAATATAACAAATTCGAAAGCATTTACTTACCTCCGGGAATTTCCTTTGGAAAAGAAAAAAAATTAAATTAACAAATTTAAATCCAAACAATATTCAGCTTCATCCCCTGGTAACAGGGTCACCAGCAATAGAAAAATTACCAAAAGCACAGTTTGGACTCTGCCTTGAGATTCAGGAACAAGGATGCAGGAAATGGCACCCCTAGTTCTATGGCACACGTATTTGCATGCCAGATATGAATACGGCTACAGATCAGGTCGGATTAGCCCGAATACCTAATCCAGCCGTATCTAGATACAAACCTGTATAGGCTATATCAGGTATGGTTGGATAGGATATGCGGTATGCATTTTAGCAACAACTGAGAATGTTGAGGTGAATGAGTGTTGATTTTCTCTTTTCCTTCAAAATTTCACATTGGATGTGCTCAACCTGCTATTATTTCATTTGATCTGTTTCTTTTGGCTTACTCTTTCTTTTCATTCATTTTGTCTATTTTCCTTTGGCCTGCACAACCCACAATTTTGTTTTTATCCATGGAATACCAAAGCATCCTACCTTTTCAGTGGGCTGCGACCATGCAATTTGTGTGTAGTTTTAATCTAATGTATAAATTTGTTTTATAATTTATAATTGATAATTATCATAAAAACATTTCTTTTTCATTTATAATCTATACACCGTATCCAAACATATCCATATCAGAGGGTCCTTCAAAATATAGCCATATCTTTGTCCAATAACGTATCTGAATCCATATCTGAATCTGTATCCATACAAATATGTTCAGTAACATATGGTAAAGCTGAACTTTGATGGGGCTGCCAAACGAAACCCAGGTTAAGATGGGCTGGCTCAGGTGGGAATCTTCAAAGACAGTAGGGGCTCCCCCCCTTCTGGATGTAATGTCCCCTCTTTCCGGCATGACCCTTGGACACTTGGTGGGTAGCTTATTTGTCATCTTTCGTAAGCTAGTCCTGTTGTTAGGAGACCGATGTGCATAGCAAGTAAGGGTTTTATCGACGATCTGATGGATTATTTGATGTTAGCAATGAGTTCAGTTGGTCTTAAGGACTCACTTGGCACTTTCTGAGGTTATTTCTGGCTTTGTGGTGTGTTCTCCAAGATTCTTGGAGAGACGTTTCCATTATATAGTAAGTCACCCAACTGCCTTCATTTCTCATTATTCGTCATCGGCACCCTGCTTCTGCTCAGTCAGTTTCCGATTCCGGTGCTTTCTGACGATTTCCGCACTTTGGGGAGCATTATTGGCTTATTTTAATTATTTTACCCAAGTTGCCTTATATTTGTATGAATTACTTGGCGAGCACCCTCAGTATTATAGCTCGTCGGAAAGAGAATGTGAAGTTCTAAATGATTGAGATGCTAATTCAGTGACCTTGGGCGCCAAGAATGATTAATTAATTAAATAAATCACTTTCCGGAGTTATAAGGTGTAATTAATTAATAAAGTGATTTATTAATTATATTTCCTTTTAATGAAATATTCTCGGAAAAAGGTTATAAAAGGAGGGGTTTGGCCCATTTGCTACACACTTATCATTTTTGAACAAAAAAACAAATTCAGAGCAGCTCTTGCTAATTACTCTCAAAGGACGGAAACCCTTGGAGATTACGGATTGGACGGAAACCCAATTCGGAGGAAGATTCACACAGGGCCTTCATTGGATTCAGAACATTATTCCTCTTGCGGACGAAAACCCCAGGAGCAGTGAGAGAAGCTTCCATCCAGGAATCTTCATTGTTTACACAGTTATTCAGTTTTTTCAGCAGTTTCAGAGAAAAGAATAAATTGCAGCAGTGAGCATTTGCACATATATCTGAGTGGGGCGGCTTCTTCTACAGTTATTTATTGCTGTATCAGAGGTATTTGTCTTGCTAGATATTTATTGTAATTCCCAGCAGCAAATATATCAAATCGGCTAGGGTTTTGATTCATTTACTGTGGGTTTTTGGACAATCTCTGTTATAAATCTTTCTGCAGTTTTATATCTGTATCGCTGTAATATTTAGCTTCATAAATCATTATTAATACACAGCTGAAATATTTATAAAGAAATCAGTTAAAACCCCTAGGCGCCTATTTCTAATTGCTGTATTTTAATTATTATGCAGTGTGAGAATGTTATTTATAAGAAGAAATGAAAACCGTGCTGAGGCTCACCACATGGCCAACCTAGCAGTTGCCGTCAATCACTTGACCAATCCCTCAATGCAATTGTAAACTCCCATATTCCAATGCAACTTGATTACAAATCTAAATACAATCTTAGAAAATGATGCTCAAGCATGTCCAACTTTTTGACATGCCTTCAATTTCAGTTTCTCATTATTGTTCAAAGTAGCATTGGGAGAGGTATTGGTTTTTTGGATTGGACTTCAAGAGTGGCAGCGGCTTATATGTGAGAGAGTCCTTTTAACCCCACGCACTCCCCTACATTTTCCACTTGCATGCAGTGGAAGCATAGATGGGGACAAAGGCCTCTCTCCGGTATGTCATTTTCCTTCAGCACTCTCTCATTACTTTGGTTTCAATTATCAGTGCCCCTCGCTAATTGGATCTGTGAAGGTGGCTTTGTTGTTTGTGTATTTTTTGGGGGACAGGCCGGTTTGCATATGTTCTTCTCTTTACCACCCTCAAGGTATTAGTTCATGGGATGGTCTTATTCCTCTCTGCTCTAAAAATGAGTGTTGTGATTTTGTATGTTTCTGTTGTGGGCTTGGGTCATCAAAACAGAATGCTTTTGGGGAGAAAGTTTAGTAACTGAGGTCGGTTGGGGCTGCTTTGGCTCTCATTGTTCTCAGCTCCCTCCCCTCTTGAACTAAGAATTGAGTGGAATTGTTCATTGTCTACACTCTTTCTGCAAGCTTTTTGACAATCTTCTTTCATTTTTTCAATCTTGCTTTCCTGTTAATGCATACTACCTAATGGCAGGTGGCTTTTTCAAATTATGTGTGCAGGTTGCTTGGTGCTCAATGGAAGCTAAAATATTAATCCCTGAGCTTGTGGGCACATCCACTCACAGAATTTCAAGGTTCAGTAAAGGTAAAACCTGCTCGGGTAACATAATTAAGGAAAAGAATAAAGAGTTGATGCATAAGTATTTCTATTGACGACATGCACTCCTCGGATCACGTCGAAGATCTCAAACTTTGGCAGTTGCTTAACAATGCCAGACTTCTAGACAAATCAACAAGAATGACTGCCGAACAGGCTATAAATTTATGGAGCGCAGCTCTTTTTGAAGGTATAAAGGATGTGAAACTACTAAAATGGGTAGCTACAAATTTTATATGGGCACAGCTCTTTGCCAGACAGGGTGAAGGAGCTTTTGTTGACAATGTGATGCAAGCCATGGCAGGTCCTGGACAATCCACACCAAGGCTTGACACCCTCAAAGTGGCACAGCTAATTGGAGTTCAGACTATCCTTTTTGATGTAACACTCTGGCAATCCATGAGGACTTGGAGCAGCTTGGTTTCAGCTTAATATCTCAACTGGACCCGATTCAGACATTAATGAAAGGGATGGCTAATGAAGAGGTCATGCGAGGGAAGAAATTGGATGCCATCTGTTGCAAACTATATGTCTCGAAGTGCTCTGGTTATAGTAGACGAGGAAAGGGATCATAGCCCACTATCATGGTTTCTGATTCTGGGGATGATGCTACTCAACAGTTTGTATAGTGTGTTTAGGATACTGCTTTTTCTATATTTTGCTTCTATAGCTCATATAAGATAGCTTTAAGGTGGCAAAATCTATGTACAAATGTTTCCTGATTTAATCAAATTTTGGATGGCTTATTTTTATAATAGTGGGGCTGTAGTCCCTTTTTCGACCCTATCAAAAAAATAAAAAATCTGCTTCATCTTAATTCCAAGTTTAAGAAAATCGAAACATTGTAAAATATAATGATTAAAATTAGAAATTGTAAAATATAATAACATATTTTATTCCCAAACATATTTATGAAAACGAAAGATTGAAGCAGAAATTACCTCAATATGTTGAAAACCAATAAATAAAAATACAGATAAAATTCAGTTGGTCCGAAGTGATGCAATCACGGTTAGAGAGTTCAATGAAGGACCGTCTTAAACCATGCAGCCCACAGATCAGATCACACACACTATGTGCAGAATATAAAAACAAATCCCCATTTTATTGATCCCAACAAAGAAATGGAAATTACAATATATACATGCCGACACACTCCTACGTCTACTCGCAGACTTACAACAATAATGCAGGATCATACAGTCCCAAAATGGGCAGAACTGCTTCTCTCACATTATCTCCTCTCAATTCACACAACTTTGTGCTACCTCTGCGCGAACCTGTCATGATCCACAAGCTCAGCTTCTCTTTGCAGTCTTTCTCCCTGCAAATTCCAAGTTGCTCTATACTAACACTGAAACAATAATTATAAGCACATCCAAAGTAAGTCTGTTACTCCTCCGCCTATGGATAACCGCCACCTTCCTCCAGATTTATCAGTTATGCTTCCAACTGTCAGGACCTCGGAAACATCTCCACAAAGGGAACACCAAAGTGATCCCGCAGAACTGCTGCGAATCTCATATTGAAGGGCCACTTCTCGGGATTCATATGCACAAGTCGCAAGGCCGTAAGGTTGTGCACAGTTGCGCATGCAAACATTGTTGTGTAGAACACACCACCCTTCCCATGCGCATACCCCTAATTTCCTCTTAGGGCAGGACTTCCCAAAATCATCATGCACGATCAAATGAGTTGCACAAAGCAAGAATCATCCATCTAAAGAACTAATAGGGCTGCACACAGGCCAACAATTGCACAAAACTGCTTATTCCTACCTAAAATCTTTTTGGTCGATGCACAATCGTGCATGAACCCGAGTGCTTCTGCATCATACACCTCTTCTAAGAAAATATGTGAGCATGGTGCTCACAAACTTAGGCTAGCCAATAGTATCAACCTTTCGATTTGCAGGTGAGGCCTTGGCGTGCCCTTGCACAAAGCGATTACTCCCTTTCTTCCAACTATTTGGCTCAGTTGGCCCCAAAACCAACCTCCTCTTCCAAATCCACCCATGCACCCGCTATGTTTGAGGCCGACCACCTCTATCTATGCAGGGTATCTCCTTCCTCATTTGTGCAGTGTCACAATCAACTACATTCGCATTAGGACTCCCTTGGTCCAATCTCTTGCACACCTTCCTACATGCAACGTTCCCCTACATTGTTGCACACACTTCTCCATTTGTGATCAAAGTGCACTTCTTTATGAACAAGACAAGATGACTCCTATGCACATTCCAGCCTACCTTCCTCTACGTAGCATTTTCTTTCCCCTTTGCACACAATGTTGCTTCTTCCTCCCGCAAGACCTACTTACCTTTGCACACAACCAAATGGCTTTCATGGTCATCCTTGTCCTCCTTAAATGGACTTAGAATATATATCCATCCATCCTTCTTCACATGCACAATATTCACTCTCCCATTATACAGCATCTCGCAATCATACTACCATGGCCTCCCCAACAAAACATGGTATGCATCCACATGCAGAACATCACACAGAACCCTATATGTGTAGCTACCAATTTGCATCTCCATCTCGCATTGCTCCACTAGCCAAGATATTCCATATGGTTTTGGGTGTGACTTGCACACCAAACCCAACTGAAGCACCATCTTTGCGAACACTAAGTTGTTTGTGCTCTCACTATCAACCACAACAACACAACATTTACCTTTGGTCTTGCATCCTCTCCGAAAAATGTGTTGCCTCTAACGTGACTCCCCCCTCTTTCTTACAAACTTCAAGATTCTCCTCACTATGAGTAGGTTCTCTCCCTCAGGTTCCTCTGCATAGGTGGACATTCTGATGAATTCGGTGTCTACTTACAAGGCTTATACCGCTCCCTTGTCTTCTCCATTCGCCATCACTCTGCTCATGAGGGCATTCATATGCACAATGACTAATTTCCCCATATCTAAAGCACATTCCACTAAACAATCTAACTCTTACTCTCCTGGGGCTACTCCTTCCTCTCCCTAAAGTAGATCCTTCTCACCTAAGTCAGTTGCACAGTGCTTGCAGCTTCTTGCTCTCTTGGTCATGCACAGTTTGCTCTTTCTCACCAACAAATTTCTCTTTTCCTCGGGCAATAATTTGTTTCCCGCATACCAACTTTTCTTCAGGTCATAGAGCACACCAGTATGCTTCCTCTATTGTATGCAATTTCACCTTGTTTATCTCATGCAAGATATTCAAGTGCAAGCCATTGATATACCGCAAAACCTTCTCCTCATCCATTTCACTATAACCAACCCGAATGGTGATCCTCTACAAATCCTGCATATGCTCATCTCCCTCTTTCGCAAGTTCTACAACCTCTTCAACAAGTCCAACTAGTAATAACCAAGCAGAAACTTACCCTTCATCTTCGCAACCATCCTCTCCCAATGGTCAATATTATCTTTACCCTTGTTTGTTGTGCTCAAGTTATGCCTCCTTCCACTACAAGGTTACATGACCCTTCAACTTGTTCCATGCAACTTTCACCTTGCATGCTTCAGCTACTACGTCAAATTCAAAGTATTCCTCCATCTCCATGATCCAATCAATCAGCTCCTTTGGGTTCAAAGTTCATGAAAAACATGGAACCTCCATCCTCATCCCTCAATAAATGAGTTATCTTTGATGAGCTTATCTTCTCCCCATCCAGTCATTCTAGCACTAGTCCCACTTCTTCTATGTTGGACCTCTACATCACTCACATCATCCCTCAAGATGAATCATATTGTTCTGTCGTCTTCCACAATTGTTGATCTCATTTGTAGTACTCTCAACATCTCCACGATCTCGTCCAATGTACCATTCGTATTGGTAGCCATCGCTTTAAGCTATGCCACCACTCTTCTTGGAGGCATTTTCACCAAACCTACAACTGCAGTCTCCTGTTGCAGACCTTCATGGGTGTTCTTCCCCTCGAACGCACAACAAGACTCTTTCTCCACATTGCCTCGCACACTCCACTACCACACTTTCTACTCCACATTCCCTCGACTCGAAGATGCATCCAATGTTTTCTCCCGACACATAACTATGGAAAATAGGATCTCCTCACACACTTGCATGAATTTGCCTGCTTTGATACCAAATGATGTAGTCACAATTAGAGGGTCCAATGAAGGATTGTCTTACACTATGCAACACATAGATCAAATCACCCACACCATGTGCAACATATAAAAACAAACCCTCATTTTATCGATCCCAACAAAGAAATGGAAATTATAATCTATACATGCCTATAAAGTCCTGCGTCTATTGCAAACATTAAACACTAATGCATGATCATACAATCCCAAAATGGGAAGATCTACTTCTCTCACACACTCTCCTCTCAATTCACACAACTCTATGATACCTCAACGCAAACTAGTCACATTCCATGATCAGTTTTTCCTTGTTGCAGTCTTCCCCTTACAAATTACAAGTTGCTCTATACTAACACAAAAACCACATTCATAGGTGCATTTGAAGCATGTCGATTATTCCTTGGATTGCCGCAACCTTCCTCCTAATTTCAAGGTTAAGTTGTCAATTATCAAGACCTTAGGAAACTTCTCCACAAAGGGATTGCCAAAGCGTTGTCCCTCATAACTGCTACAAATCTCGGATCGAAGGGCCCCCGTGCAGGATCTATATGCATAAGTCGCAGGGTTGCAAGGTTATGCACGTCTGTGCAAGCGAACATTGTTGCATAGGACAAACCATTGTTCCCTTATGTACATGTAATGTCCCCTTTTTCGAATTGAGGCCAAATTAAGATTTTTTGTCATTCCCTTTCTGTGGCGAAGAAAAAAAAGTGAACAAGGAAAGGAATTGCACTTCGTTTAAGGTTTCTTTTATTAGATTTAAGGTTTCTTTTAGTGTTTTTCCTTTAGGAGGCAAGTCGATTGGGTTTGGAGATTAAAGAGGCAATTAAAAGATAAAGTGAAGCTTAAGAGGTCGGTCCTCTTCTAATTGGCCTTTGGCGCCAAGCAAGGAGTATAAAAGGGATTGCATGACTTCATTTACAAATCATCTTTGGCACATTGTACATCTAAATTTGTTTTGTTGGGCTAGTTGCTCAATACCATTCCACTTGAGGATGAAAAACCCTCTTGTGTGGCATCCAAGGAGGCTGGAAACCTTCCTTCTTACTTGGTGGAAAACGAAATCTCTCCATGGTGGTGCATTCAACACATCTCTTAAAGACTTGCTTGCTAATTTGCATCAGAGACATCAGAAAGAAGGTTTTGCATGATTTTTGGAGCTCTTCCCTAGGGGAGCGACTAGGGTTTGGTGTTGGTTCGATGCCTTTTAGAGCACATAATTCATATACTATTTTATATTTTGATTCTCCATAATTTATAAGGCCAAAATCCATAATTTGGTTATTTTTGGAGAGGTTTATCTATTGATTTTTGCTCTTGTTTGTGGCTGCCCTGTTGCTATCACAAATTTAATTACAACAGTATATCTTCGCTGATTTTCTCCATTTGTTTGTTGCAAATTGGATGGATATTGGTTTCCGTAACTGAAGTAATTATTTAGAAGTAATTTCAAGTTATTGTGCATGGTTTTAGGGTGCATTTGAGCCCCTATACAGTTCATGTAATGTCCCCCTTTTTAATTAAAAATTAAAATGAAGAGAAAATCGATTTGCACATGCAAATTTAAAATAAAAATATTTTTGTGCAAATCAAAAATAAAAGAGACATTCGTTTTTACCTAGGGATAATAATTTCTTATTTTAAAGGTGAATTAAGTGACTAAGCAAGTCGCATTTTTCTGGGAATGATTTAATGTTTGATATTTAAAATAAATCAATTTCTTCTAGGCATGGGTCGATCCAAATGGGCCCTATTTGATTTAAATTCCCTATGCATTTAATATTTGCTTTGAGTGTGATCTCCAAGCACTTTTTAAAATGATATTCCCTCCTAGCTTTTGGCGCCAAAGATGGAGAGAGAACTTTGAAGGATGTGCAAGGCAAAAGATATGAAAGAAGATGTAGGTACTCTTTTTTTGCATGTTGACGGTTTATTAAACTTATCTTAATGCTTGAAGAAGGGATGTATGCCCACTAATGATCTAAAACCAAAGGTGTTTTTCAACACCATCTTTGAGTGAAGTGTGTATGCCCTGTAAGCTTGAATTGATAAGTTATTTGCATCTTTTCTTCCATTTATGTAAGTCGCCATTTTTAGAGAGTGCATGAGCTTGTTGATGACAGTTTTTTTAGGGATTTGGTGAGGATTTCAATCTGATTTTTACAGCTTATTATTGTGCATCAAATCGACATGTATGGGTGATGTTTGTGGTGCAAATTGGTGGTATTTGAAGCAAATTCAAATCTGATCATTCCTAGCTTGTTTATTTAATTAATATGGCCATAATTTGACTATTTTTATGCTTATTTATGTGGTTGGTAATTACCTCTGCTAAATCAACTTGTGTACAGGGTTTCAACAATCATTGCAAGGGGTTTTCTAATATTTTATAAGTTGTTATAAACTATTAATTGCAGATCTGAAAACTGCATTTATTGGGTTAAAAAGTGAAGGGAAAGTGTTGGATTAAATTTACATCTTGTGTCCTAACCCTAGCGACTTGTTATGCAAATTCAGGGGTTGTTTTTAGATGGTTATAGTTGACTAAAAAATTTGATTGTGGGTTCATTTGAAAGATTATAATTTTATCTTCCAACTGCATTTGATTTCATGCAAAAAGAGTTAATATTGTGGGAGACAGTAATTTTTGAAGTTTGCAATCATTTTCAGCTATTTCCTGGCATATTAAATTTGTTTTTCTACTTCTGCAAGTTTATTGGTTAAAGAAGTGCAAATTCCAACTAGATAGCCCATTTGAACCCTTACCTTGGCTCACTCCAACCCCATTTGGGTTGTATTGAAGCCGACACTAAGTTAGTTGAGGTGAACCTAGAAGGGTTTCTCTTCTAAATTTGTTTCTTTTGCAAGTTGATTAATAATAATTAATTAATATCCCACAAGGGGATATAACAGTTCGTTGCTAGGGTTTTAAAGTATATTACAGCTGCTGTTATAAAATCAGATTTTGCTTCACTTGGGTTTGTGTGGTTTCCTTATTTTTCAGTTCCAACCCTTGAAAAGGATACTACAACACACCTCCAATTTCTCATTAGCACACAACTTCCCTTAATCATCACGCATGACCAAATGAGTTATATAAAGCTAGAATCACCCATCTGAAGAACCAACAGGGCGGAAAGCAAGCCAATGTGTATGCGGAACTACTTATTCCTACCTAACATTCTTCTAGTTGATGCAAGATTGGCCTAAGCTCGGATGCTCCTACATCAAAAAGACTTGCATTACATTTGGGTCATCTTAAAGGCCAGCCAAAAAAATCAAAAATCCTCTAAATTATACTTTGTATTTTTTTTATTAGGGTTAACTATTTACTACCAAAAAAGAGGAGCAAGTCCCACATTTACATCAAGAGAGATGCAACAAATATCAATGCCTAATTGGCAAGGAAAAAAAATCCTAAAATCACACTTACAAAAGTTTTTGCTTTTTAGTCCCAAAAAAGCAATCTTTTCAAAAGGACCAAAAAAATTGCATGATCATACTTGTTTCATGCATTTTTCTATGTTAGGAATTGATATTAGTGCGTACATTGTATTTGTGATAATAATGTGAGTTTTTGAGTTGTTAAAACTTGAACGTATATTGGCAAATAGTAATATATGTTGAGAGATATTTGTGGGAGGTTTGTTTGGGCTTGACTCCTATTATTAAGGATGTCCTAAGCTATATATTTGCAACCTATGTTGCTGAAAATAATACAAAATACAAATTATTATTGTTGTGCAAGTTTGTTGTGTTGTTTTCATTTGGTATCAGAGTGACGTGATGGAGAAACAGTTTGAATAAGCGGCATCATTGTAGTCTATGTAGCTGCCTCAAATTTATGAGTTTAATTTTCTGATAATCATACGTTTATCAGAGTGCAGATTGGTTCCAAACTGGATCCTTGGCATTTGAATGTTAATCACTCTTCTTATCATCTGACAGGACTTGCATCGAAATTTCACAACATGCTCGGTCAATTTGCTTTTCTGGTCATCTTTGAAGACTTCTAAAAATGGTGTTCAAGTTATCTCCTTCAGATCACAGGTCTAATAGCATTTGCATGTAAATTTCTTGGAGAGAAAACAGAGCTTGCATTTGGATCAAGCATTGATCAAAGCATTGGTTTGCCTCTACATTGTATCCTCGGCTAACCTGTTTGGCTCTGCGTCACTTCAAGCTCACCCACACTCCAACAATTATTATTTATTGTCAACAGTGTGTATTTCACAACAGGATCAACCTTGCATTGCAAGGACTTCACATTGGGTTCAACCATGTCAACTTCGGTTTTACAACTATCGACCGGAGACATTGCATTGAAATGTGCCTACCATTCTGCATTTTGATCGTGATCTCTTCCTTGCTTTGTTCGTTCGGCTCTCTTTGGCAACATTCTTGCATTGAAACATACAAAGCACTTGATGTTTCCACTGTAAACACCAACTCCACCTTTTCATTTAGTGTTCGACAACGCCATGCCATCACTAATTCATCCACAACTTTGAAATGGTTTTCATGCCCCCTGCATAACAACATTACATGTGGATTTATGTCCAAATTTGGCTATCTTAACACGTCTACACTTGGCTGTTGGATATGTGTTGCATTAAATCTCAATCCACGGGCTTTCTCTCTTCCCAACATAATACAAGGTTGGTTAAAAAAATTGTAGTTTAAGTCATATGTTTTGAAGTTTAGAAATGCCATTTCATCCGTGTATTGAGTCATATATGAGTCAAAAAAATTAAGGCCTAGAGTGATCCTTTATAACATTAGTTTATGGCATTATGCTTTATATTGTAACCAATTATTTTGTAATAAGTGTTTAGTGTTTGTCATCATTAATAGAGTGTTTTGTGAGTTTCGTCTAAATAAAAAAAAATTGTTAGTCTTGTCATTGTGTTGTCAATAATTCATGTCGCTACAAGTGTCAAAAATAGAGTCTCTTGTCATCATACATTGTCATTGTAGTGTCAAGAGTCCTTATCAAAAGAGTTGTCTTGTGGAATAAAAATTTGTAAAAAAAAAAAATTGCCTTACAAACGCATTTTCGGTGTTACCTGACGTCCTAGCAACCACTGATCCACAAAAGCCAAATTTGTTGAATTAACAGCATGAAAGTGGAGGACGGAGGCATCGGAGGTTGGACGTCGATTAGCAACCTCTCGTCAGTCGCTAACGACGGGGCCGCATATCAGTTATGGTGGCACATTTTTATGGAGTGAGTATTTGATTTTCAGTTGTGTTTCGTTTCAATTTTTTCACTTTTTAGTGTGGTGTGTATTGTAGATGCTGGGAAAATGATTGTATTGGAGAGCAGATGACTGCAGAGATTCTCTGACTGCAGTGATCCTTTGACTGTCGTACTTCGTTAGAAGATGATCAGTCAGTGAATATGTTTATTGGCAATGGTGATCATATGCAGCAAGTTCCAAGATAGCAAGATCCGGTCAGTAGTATGCAGTTCAATATGATTTTCTTTTCAGTGTTCTTGGTTTGATATATAATGTCAATTTCACATTGTGGGGGGGAACATGACACCAATGTTTCATTTCCATTCTGCGCCCAAAACGACTAAAGTCAAACGTGACTTCTAGTGGCAGTGGCAGTTTCCTATGTTGTTCGAAATCGAATGGCAGCAATCGACAACAGTGGTTGCATTTAAGAACATTGTGATTCTTATAGGAAATAATGTGAAATCTTTCCAGTATGTGTTCTATTGTGCAATTTTGTAATAAGCGAGCTATGATTCCTATATACTTCCCTGATGTACAAGCATAGTGGCGAACAAAAGCACCAGAGTCACTCAATTCATAGATCTTGAAAGGGTTTGTGGGAGGATCCAGAAAACCACACGGGGTGGACAGTTGATGGGGCATGTTCACATCAAGGTTTGTGGTAATCCTGTTTAAAACCATGGAAGGAGAGAGCCTTTCTTTTGATCAAGATCATGAGTCACATTGTAGGACATGTTTCACAAGGGTGATCATACTGCAGATGAGTGTGTGGATGTTTTCCCCATGTTTGCACTAGGGGGGGGAATGTTAGGAATTCATATTAGTGCGTAGATTGTATTTGTGATAATAATGTGAGTTTTTGAGTTGTTAAAACAACTTGAACATATATTGGCAAGTAAATAATATTTGTTGAGAGATATTCATGGGAGGTTTGTTTGGGCTTGACTCCTATTATTAAGAATGTCCTCATTTATATATTTGTAACATGTGTTGTTGCAAATAATACAGGATACAAATTATTATTGTTGTGCAAATCTGTTGTGTTGTTTTCATTCCACCCATCCTCCTTTTATTCCAAAAATCAAACTTTTCTAAACAAGTTGTCTTTCTAAATGGTATATTATGCTAATCCCACCATATAGCCTACATTCTTAAAACAATGTGCATGATTTTTTGCATGATCTTGCTTTTTGCATTCATGTTTATCTACTAACAAGTATGTGTGCATAAAAAAGAGATATGCATGATTTTTGCATGATTCCCACCATAGCCTACATTCTAGAACGAACCTAATGCATTTTTGGCATGATCTTGCTTTCTCCGTGCATGTTTATCGACTAACAAGTGTGTATGCATAAAAAAGAAATATGCATGATTCCCACCATTGCCTACAATTGTAGTGTCCCTTTCTAGGGCTGAAACTAAAAAAAAGGGAAATAGCACAAACCCGAATGAGAGTAATCTGATTTTTATAACAGCACTTCTGAAAATATATGAAACCCTAGCAGAAAACTGAATCTACAACTTTAGGGCATCAAACACCCTCCAAACAAGCTGAAAATACATGTATAGATTCTCCTAAATATTGTATCAATCAATGGAATAAACATCAAGCCAAAGTACTTCAAAACATGTGTAGATTATGAAATTATACCCTACTGTAATTAAATAAATGATAGCAGAAATACAGCTCACAATAAGGGCTGGAAATGGAGATTCAAATCCCCAAAAATATCATAAAAGTGTGAAATCAGCCTTATAAATTATGAGGAAAATGAATATCAGCTCCAATTCCCAAGATGTGCCCTAGAAGGCACTCAACTTCTCCTCCAAGCAAGTCACTACCCTAGGAGAGGGTCCAAAATTGATGTGAAAACCTTAGTAGCTCTTCCTCTATCAAACCCTAGCTGAAAACCAACAACATCACTTTCCTTGAAGACCTTAGGAACCACCAATTGAAGAGTTTTCGTTCTTCAATTTGAACAACAAGGGTTTCGTCCTCCTTGTATGCCACACCAAAGGATTTTTCCCTCTAGTGGAAAGGAATTGAGCAATCAACCCAAAAACCAAGCAAGTATATTTTTATGACAAGATAGATGCCCAAAATGAATCCAAGTGACCCCTTTTACATCCTTTTGGTGGTACCAAAATCAATTAGGGAGTCTTCCCCATAACTGACCTCATAAGGATGTTTGCTTTTAAATTTATCTTTGGCTTTTCACCTCTTCAACCTAGCTGACTTGTCTTATAAGAGAAACTATGAAAGAAGAATGTAAATGCTCACAAAAAGGACTGAAAAACATAACAAACACTTACCTTGTTCACTTCCTTCTTGCCCACAAAAAGTGGAATGGGCTAGAAGTCTCCAAAATGAACTAGTTTGAAAAAGGGGACATTACAGCCCTCCCTTCCCAAAATTGTTTGTCCTCAAACAATTGCAAATTTGGGTGCTTGATGACATAATGGCAAACTCCTTCATAGCTCCATGTAATCTTCCCATTTAGTGTCATAACCAACATTATGAAATACCTAGAAATGACTTTGGTTCTATAGTTTCCTTTGATGAACTATCCACTAATAGCTTCCAAAATTATAGTTTAATGCACCTTTTTGAAACGTTGATCACTCTGAATAGAAAGATTGTTTAAATGTCCTAGGGTTCCCGCTTGGCACTGAAAGCAAAGATATTGTTTCAAATCCGGTTGTGCATAGATAATCTAAACTCATATCACAGGTACAACTCTTCCCTTTCTTTGTAAGGCCGTCAAAATATGAAGCAATCCCTTTAATTTTTCTTAGCTTTCCATCATGATGTTTGAGGGAAAATTGCCTATTGTGTTTTATGGCAAATTTCAAAAATACCATGAACTCCTACCTCAAATGTCCTTAACCATTGGCTTGTAGTTACTACAACAATTTTCCAATGATTTAGTTTTCAACGTTAAGGCCAATATGATCTTGTGGGCTTCCTGCAAGCATTGCCTTAAGAAAATTATGTTGAAAATGTGTGTTTAAGCTTACCTAGGGTATCTTATTTTTCTCTAAATCAACAACTTAAAAATGGAAGCTCATTAAATATGACAAAAGCTTTGTTCACAAACATAAAAATGTGAGCATTCTCCCTAATGTAGTGTTGACAGAACAAGAATTTAGGGGAAATGCTGTATTATTTTTCCCAAGGTCACCAATTGAATAAATGCTCCATCCATATGTTATTGAAATTCTCTGAGCCTATCCCTCTGTGTATGTGTTCAATTGATTGTCACGTTTATCTCCATCGGCTTGATCAAATGACACCACTTCTGAGTGTTTTTGTGCTATAGTCCTATCAAACGGAAAATTCCCCCTTCACCACTAACATGCCCAGAACTACTGTTGGTCCTCTAAATCACTTGTTTAAATGATACGGTTCCCGCTTGTGCAGCCCATGAAGTCTAAACACCTCCCTATGAAATATATCAGCCACTATAGGTGCATTATACTTGGCTGGAAGTGGACAAAAATGAGCATATTTTGTGAGTCTATCAACCACGACATACAAACAATTCTTACCTTGAATCATGGGCAGCCCTTGTGATGAAGTCCATGGAGATACTTTCCCATTTTTTAGTGGGATAAGGTAGGGGCTGCAATAGTCCAGCTGGAAATTCATGTTCTGCCTTGTTTTGTTGGCAAACCAAACATTGCCGAATGTATTGAAGCACCTGTCCTCTTTAAGACCTTTCCAAAGAACGTTTCTCTAACCTGTTTGTATGTTTTGAAATAGCCTAGATAACCAACCAATGGGGCATCATGAACAGCCCTCAATATCTTATTCTTTACCTTTGATTTGGGAAACAAATAGACCCTATTTTTGTAGAGAATGAGTCCATCCATTATCTTATACCTTTCATCGACAATTCCTCCTTCAAAAATATCATTATCAAACTTATTCTTGGCATACTCAGTCTGTAATTAAGGACTTCCAATCTGCTGATATCTTAGATAGAGAGCAAATATATGATTCTTTTGACAAGATATCTTCTACCAAATAATTGACTTGAGGGGTTTCTGGAATCATACCTTGTAATATCACCCTTTTGCCTTTATCCATGAAGCTTAGCTTCATACTTTGGTAGTTGAGAGTGAGTTCTCCCAATGAATGTAACCATTGGACTCCAAGCACAAGATTTGTATCAGCTATGCCAATTATATAAAAATCATCACATACCTCATGCTTTCCCAATGTGAAAAGGAGATTGTGGACTCCTCCTTGTGCATGGCATGGAATAGCCATTTGCTACTTTAACTGTGAAGCCTTTGAAGTCCTCCACATTCAAGTCCATCCTTGCAACCAAGCTCTCATCAATGAAATTGTGAGTAGCTCCACTATCAATCAAGATTGTGACTCTTTGCCCTTGTAGGTCTCCTCTCACCCGGAATGGATGGTATCTAGGAGCACCGGACAAGGTTTCAAGAGTTCTGCCCAAACTTTGATGGATCTTCTTTTGGATCATGATTTTGCTTTGCCTCATCAACACAAGCTTTTTTCTTCTTCACAATCTGAAAATACCTCAATATAATGCACATTACCCTTACCTAGGCAACTGTCATGACCAAGAGACCATGGATCCTTGCAAGAAAAGCACAAATTCTTCCTTCTTAACTGATTTTTTGTTTCTCCTTCTTTGCTGGTTTTGGACAGCTCCTTGTGAATGAATGGTGCTCGTTGAAAGGGCTACTTTGGCTGGTCCAAAGATGTGGTTCTTGGCTGTCCCAAGAGTCCCATTGGCATTGTCCTCCATTTGAAAATGCCCTTGGCTGCCCACTGATTTCTGCTGTCTTTGGAGCAGCTCCTTCAAGATCCAATGATTTCTTAATTGCCTCTTAGAAGAGACAAAGGGTCAAATGCCCTCACCAAACCCTTGAGTGGTTCAACCGAACCCTCAATGAACATAACAATGAGCCTCTTTTCAAGTCACATCCGTAATCATCATGGAAAGCCTATGAAATTCAACGACATAGTCTTCTACCGTGCCTTATCTTTTCAATTGAGCACAACTCCTGAAAGTGAACTAAAGCAACATGATTCACCCTAACAAATATCCCAATGAGTCTTCTACAATAAACTCATCATATGAGTGAATTGAGATTGTGCCCTTATGTGACTAATCCATGAAACCACCACTCATGTGCAATTCCTTCAAGATGAAGGGTTGCAAATTTAATTGCATCATCCTTCTGTCATAGGCCTCAATGATAGATAGGGGTCAAATTTTTGAATGCAAGCCTGAAATGTCCCCTTGTTGGAACCATCAAATGTAGAGAATGACATTATGCCCAAATGTATTTTGAAGGTCCTTCTGTGGCGCATTAAGTCTAGGCTCCAGCCTTGTCCTTCCCTTGCTTACCCCTATGAATTTGGCAAGTGAAATAGCCTCATGGATCTCATTCGGAAGGATGTGTATATTCTTCATAGCTGGCCACAATATTATGCCCTACTGTAATGCCTTGTTTCCATCTCCGGAATGGCTTCTTCCCTTGGAACCCAAGTAGGTCCTAGTGGCTGATCCATAAGTCGATCCTTGGGGCTGCCATTTTGAAGTATTAACTTCAATGACACTGCCTTTGCCATTTTGGAGCCTTGGTTCATGAAAGTTTTTGTAAGTTAGGGCCAACAAATCCATGGTAATTCTTTGCCAATTTGTTACTTGCCCTTCAATGAGCCTATCGATTTTGGCCTCTAGTGAACCTTGGTGGGCCATGCTAAGCTGTATTCAAATTTAGCTAATTGACTGCTCTATGACTCTCTTTGAAGATTTGAAGATGCTTATTCCTTTGTATAAGACCTCTAATGTATGTTAGGGTGCTCCAAGAGTGTGAGAGGCGAGAAATGTCCTTAGTGGCCATTTGTAAATATAGGTGACTATTCATTGATTTCCCACGATAGTTGACCAATGAAATGAATGCTCCATTTTGAAAACTAAGCCATTGGAGGCACACTCCAAACAAGTGGAGCTTGCTGGAAGATGACAATGTTTAGGTTTCCAGTACTATCTATGAGGTGGAAATAGGGATCTGAGGATTGGAGAATGTCTGTTGACAATTCTGAAGGTGTTCCTGTATAACTAAGTTGATCCTGAATGAGTGTGATTGGAAGATGAAGGTGGAGATTCCAAACCGTAAAAATATCAAGAGAAAGTGTGCTTAAATCAGCCTTATAAATTATGAGGAAGGTGAATATCAGCTTCAATTGCCCAACTGATGTTCTCTAGAAGGACCAAATCTCCTTGGCAACCAAGTTCGCCCCCTTTTAAGAGAGGGTTGAAAACTGCTATATGTAAAAATCTTAGTAGCTCTTCCTCTACCAAACCCTAGTTGCAAACCAACAACATCACCTTCTTTGAAAGTAAGAACCACCAATTGAAGAGTTTTTGTTCTTCAATTGCAAGAAAACAAGTGTTTAATGTCTCCTTGTATACCACATCAAAGGATTTTCGCCCTCTAGTGGAAAGGAATTGAAATTGCAAGCTAATGAATTTATGACAAGATAGATGCCCAAAATGAGAACCAAGCTGACCCCTTGTTATCTCCTTTTGGTGGCGCCAAATATCAATTAGGGAGTCACGCCCCTAAAGATGTAGAAGCTGAACCGATGAGTTGAGTGTAAATGCCCCAACTGCTGCTAAATGAGAGGTTGTGCCAGAAGTCAGTAGTAAGATAAACTTTTAATAATTCAAAACTTTAATAGTCAGAACAGCCTTCTCAGCAATCTCACAAGATCTAAAAATTATGCAACACCTCTATAGGAACATAAATATTTACGTGTACAAAAACCCCTTTGAGGGAAATAAACCATGCAAAATATTTGCTTATATATATAACTCTTTTACAATTTGTGTAGGCACCAACCTAAGGAGACATCGATCCCCAATGCCAAGCACCAACTTAGCAATTCAAATACCAATCTTTTCAATGTCGAGCACCAACTCAACAAGAGACACCAATCTCTTTGTTTTATGAGGCACCAACCTCCAAACCGATGTGATACCACCTTCGTAGTGTTGTTGTTTCAACGAATGATGGAAATTTTATTTCCTCTTCACAAATTTGCTTGTCTTCTCAAGATATAACTCTTATTTCACACTTATAAAATTTTGCTCTTCTTCCGAATGATATTTGCTAAAAATCTGTCCTTCCTCCATGGTCAACAAATCTTCCTTTTATAGCCCAAAAATGCCCTTTCGAATGGTCATGACTCTTCACCCAATAGGGTATGGCCTTCTTCAAGGGAGGTGAACCACATAAAAATAAATCATTTAATCTTAATGGAGGTTGGCTGGCCCATTAAATAAATGTTGTCCCTTCATGAATTCATCTGCACATTTTGGTATACAAAATTATTACATTCACTGTTATTAAATTTGATCATTGTAACTACATCAATCTGATCACTGTTATTTTTCTTTTGATCACTGTGCATTGTGCATTCTCCGTTGACATCAATGACAATATTTCCAACAATCTCCCCCTTTGTCATTGATGGCAACCCTACAAAGAAATAATCATCTTCAAAACAGAATACTCTCCCTTTCTGTACTCCTTCCTCTTGTTGTACTACTCCCCCTTTTTTTTACTCTCCCCCTTTGACATCAATGGCAAAAGGTTGTCCACGGTGCTCCCCCTGAACCGATGCTACTCCTTGAGACTTTAGTGACTCGATGAGAAGGGTATCACACCCAACTTGTGTCTAAGGTACTCAAAAGTACCTTTTGAGAGGGGCTTTGTGAAAATGTCCGCTATCTGCTCCTCTGTGGCAACATATTCCAACTTAACATTTCTTTTCAGCTACTTGCTCTCTCAAGTAATGATATTTGATTGGAATATGCTTAGTTCTGGAGTGCATAACCGGATTCTTTGAAATGTTAATTGCACTAGTATTATCACAAAATATAGAAATGGCAGTCATCATTTTCTACCTTAATATCTTGTAGAGTCTGCTTCATCCATTGAACATGTGTGCAACACGATATTGCTGCTATGTATTCTGCCTCTGCATTGTGGACAAGGAAACAAAAGGTTGTTTTTTGTCTCAACCAAGACACTAAATTTCCAGCAAGGAAAAATGTTCCTCCACTTGTGTTTTTCCTATCATCCATGTCACTTGCTCAATCTGCATCTATATATGATGTTAAGGTGAAATCTGCACCTCTTGGGTACCACAAACCATAATCTAAAGTGCCTTTTAGATATCTGAATATTCTCTTAACCACTTGCACATGTGTTTCTTTTGGGGCTGCTTGGAAATGTGCAACTAAATCAACTGCTTGCATGATATCTGGCCTAGAGGTTGTTGTGTACAATAAGCTGCCAATCATTGACCTGTATAGAGTCTGATTTGCTTCGGGAGACTCATCATCCTTACTCAACTTGCATCCTGTAACCATAGGTGTGCTGACCGGTTTGCAATCTTCCATTTCAAACTTCTTTAACATCTCCTTTACATACTTTGTTTGAGAGATAAATATTCCCTTTTCAAATTGAGAAATTTGTAAACCAAGGAAAAATGACAATTCTCCTAGCATTGACATCTCAAACTCATTTTGCATATCTTTAGCAAACTCTTGGTACATTTTTCTATCATCTCCTCCAAAAATAATATCATCTACATACACAACAACAATCAATTGATGATTACCTTTTGTCTTAATGTAGAGATTACTATCTGCTACTCCTCTTTTGAACCCTTGTTGAAGAAGATATGTGTCAAGTCTTTTAGTACCATGCTTGGGGGGCTTGTTTTAGCCCATATAGTGCCTTCTTCAATTTGCACACAAAATCCTTGTTTTTTGACAATAGAAAACCTTCCAACTGCTCAATGTAAACTTCTTCCTTTAATTTTCCATTTAGAAACGCAGATTTGACATCCATTTGAAAAACCTTAAAATTCTTACAACTAGCATATGCCAAAAACATTCTAATGGCTTCTAATCGAGCAACAAGAGCAAAGGTTTCTTCAAAATCAATACCTTCTACTTGAGCATACCCTTTGCATACTAACCTTGCCTTGTTTCTGGTTACTTCCCCATCTTCATTCAACTTATTTCTAAAGACCCATTTGGTGCCAATCATATTTTTGTCCTTTGGTCTTGGAACAAGTTCCCAAGTTTCATTCTTTTACTATTTGATTCAATTCTTCCTCCATGGCGTTGACCCAATGTTCATCTTTACTAGCTTCTACAACATTTTTAGGCTCTATTTTTTATAACAAAGAGAAATTGACTCGCTCAGATGTACTTACTATCCTCCGTCGAGTTTGCACCCAGCATCTTTATCACTGAGAATCAAATTTTCTCCATGATTCTTCTGAACAAATCTCGATGGTGCCTTAGTATCTTCCCATTCCTCTTCTTCAATTTCTTCTTTGATTTCATTTTGGTCTGTCTTCTTAGTGATCACTTACTTGTGTGGTCACCTTATGTTTTTTGAACTCATCCACTCTTACATCGACACTTTCCACAATCTTTTGAAGTCTTTTATTATAGCATCTATAAGCTTTACTCCTTGAGGAGTATCCAAGAAAAATACCTTCATCAGATCTAGAGTCAAACTTTCCCAAATCTTCATCATTTCTTTTAATATAACATTTGCTTCCGAACACCCTAAAGTATTTAACGGTAGCTGGTCTACCCTTCCATAGTTTGTAAGGTGTTTTGGTATTGTTTACTCTGATTTGTCCTCTATTAAGGATGTAAACCACCGTCTTAACTGCTTCTCCCCAATACCTATCTGACAATTTGGACTCATTCAACATAGTCCTTGCCATCTCCTGAACTATTCGGTTCTTTCTTTCAGTAACTCCATTTTGTTGCGGAGTTCGTACATCTGTGAGTTGTCTTCTTATTCCATGTTCCTCACAAAATTCTCCGAATTGGTCTGAAAGAAATTCTCCTCTATCTGATCTCAAGCACTTAATTTTCAACCCAGTTTCATTTTCTACTAATGCTTTAAAAATTTTAAAGTTCTCAAATGCCTCAGATTTATCCTTTAGAAGAGCAACCCATGTCATTCTAGAATAGTCATCAATTAACAACATAAAGTAACTCTCACCTTTTAAACTTTGAGTTCTTGTGGGCCCACACAAGTCTGTATGAATCAATTCCAAAGGCTTCGTTGTTGAATATTCCTTTGATTTGAATCTGCCTCTAGTTTGTTTTCCATGCTGACATTGCTTGCAAATGGTGTTTGAAGGCTTCGTGATTTTTGGCATGTCTCTCACACACTGCTTATTGCTGATTTTCACCAAATTGTCAAAATTCATATGGCCCATTCTTTTGTGCCATAACCAACTCTCATCTGATTGTGTCATATAACATCTTTCTTTCTTAACTTCACTGAGCACATACAAGTTATTTGTGGTTTTGTTTGCATTTGCAACTAATCTTCCTGAATCAACTTTCCTTACTTCACAACCTTGAGGATGGAAAGTGAGGATGTGTCCTTGATCACACATTTGACTAACACTTAGGAGGTTATGCTTCAGCCCTTCAACGTACAACACATTCTCAAATTTTTGTCTTTCCATCATTGAGACTGAGATTACCTTTGCCTGTTATCCTTGTTGTAGCGTTGTCTCCAAATTTTACTGTTCCTTCCGCTTACTTTCTTCAAGGAATGGAACTTACTCTTATCTCCTGTCATATGGCTCAAGCATCCACTATCAATGTACCAATGTTGCTCTTCATTTTGCACATGAAAAGCAGTTTGAACAAACATAACTTTCTCTTTCTCTTCCTTTTGTTTCTTCTTCCAAGCTTTTGTAGATTCTATTTTCTGCTTGGCCAGGGTATCCACTTTCCTGGTTTGCTTTGGATTCTCTACAGAAACACTTCTACAATATCGTGTTATATGACCAACTTTGTTGCACTTATAACACACAATATCATATTCATTGTAATCCGATAGTGCAGCAAATGAGTTATGATTTCTACTTGAATAACCATAAGCACTTTTATTCCAACCATTATTCCTTGCCTGAACCTTACAGATCTATTGCCTTATGACCAAAATTGTTGCACGCATGAAAGAATAGCCATAAAAGGAGTTTTGATATCTGATCATGTAAGGATGCCTTGGATAGAAGGATCTTCTAAAGTTTCTTGCGGGAACCTTATGCCACTTGTTCTCATCTTTGTTATCCTTTTAAGGCGGAATGTTGTTCTTATGAGGAGTCTTATCTTCTTTCTTGGAGGTTCAACAATTTTTGAATTCAAATCCTTCTCAGTAACCTCTTGTTTTTCCTCATAGCCAAGACCCGTCTTGATGCATGGTGACCTTTGGCTATTAAGAATGTTATCCAAGACCTTTGTGCTCTTTTCAAATTTTAAGCTATTTTTTAGCTTATCACTAGACTTCTCCAATTCCTTTCTTAAATCAACAATTTCATATTTAAGCTTAGCACAATTTTCCTCTTTTGATTTGAGTTGATCTCTTACTACCTCCTCAATTCTTTTAGCCTCTTTTAATTGAGTTTTCAGACTGATAATAATCTTTTCAAACTCTTTGAAGCTTTGAGATATGTTTGATTGCAAATTTCCACCTTCTTCTTCATACTTCTGAAGCTGTAATTTTTGCTTCAATTTCTTTTTCTTAAGCCTCTTCATTTCACCCAAGGCACAGACAAGTTCTTCCAGATCCACTTCTCCTTCATCCTCAAAATTTTCTTCCTCTTCCAAGAACATTTAGTCTTCATCATTATTTGTTTTTATTGCCATGAAAAGAGTTTCTTCTCTATCACTCTCTTCTTCTGAGCGATTCTCCTTCTTGGTGTTGAGGCTTTTCTTATGCCTGTCAAAGCTTTTCTTCTTTTCATATTTGCTCTGGCTTATAGTTCTTTTTGTATGGATGTTTGCTCTTTCCTACCTTAGCATGTTCTTCTTCATCACTACTATCATCTTTTGCATGAGGACACTTGGCAACGAAATGCCCTATCTCCCCACAATTGAAACATTTGAAAGGAAGCTTACCTTTATACTTGCTAGATCCCTTTTTCTAATTTCTCACAAAAAGAGCTTCTTCTTTTGATTCACCATTTGACTCAAGGTTTTGCATTTTTGACCCTTTTTGAAGCTTTGAAGGCAGCTTCTCGCTTTGACGGCTTTTCTGTTTTTGTCCTCATTTCATATGTTATGAGGATTCTATGCAACTCATCCATCTTTAGCGTGTTTAGATCTTTTATTTCCTCAATTGCAGAAACCTTAGGATCAAATCTTAAGGGCGAGAGACCTTAGCACCTTTTGTACTATTATTGGTTCTTTTATCTTTTCACTGAGCCCTCTGATGGTATTCACAATTTTGTCCACACGAAGAAGATAAGTTGCAACATTCTCTTCTTCTTTCATTTTTAGACTCTCAAATTGCCTTTTGTGAGTTTGGAGCTGTAGCCTGCTTTACTTTGGTGTCTCCCTCATAGATATTCTGCAGTTTGTCCCATGTCTCCTTTGTCGTGTCACAATGCATAACTTTGACAAACTCAGATTCAGAACAAGCCACATAATATTGTGTTCAAGGCTTTGGCATTGTTTTCACTGGCCCTCTTTCTCGCTTGATCCGTCGATGGAGTCTATAGAGTTATATATCCCATTACTACCAATTGCCAAATATTGAACCCTAGAGCCATTAGATAGGTTTTCATTCGTATGCTCCATAAAACATAATTTGTTCTGTCAAATAATGGAGCCTTGTTTGTGGAGAAACCCTCTAATACTTGATTACTGGCCATGTGTGTTGTTGAGATCTTCCTTCTGTCGATTAGACTGCTCCTGAAGGAACCGACTCTGATACCAATTGTTAAACACACGCTTATACTGAGGGGGGGTGAATCAATATAAGATAAACTTTTAATAATTCAAAACTTTAATAGTCAAAACAGCAGAAATCTCACAAGATCTAAAAATTATGCAACACAAGAGGAACACAATATTTATGTGGAAACCCTTACGGGAAAAAAAACCACGGCTAATATTTTTTATTATATCTATATATATACATATATATATAACTCTTTTACAATTCGTGTAGGCACCAACCTACTGGAGACATCGATCCCCAATGCTAAGCACCAACTTAGCAATTCAGACACCAATCTTTTATGCCGAGCACCAACTCAGCAAGAGACACCAATCTCTTTGTTTTATGAGGCACCAACCTCCAAACCAATGACGATACCACCTCCGTAGCGTTGTTGTTTCAATGAATGATGGAGACTTTTATTTCCTCTTCACAAATCTGCTTGTCTTCTCAAGATATAACTCTTATTTCACACTTATAAAATTTTGATCTTCTTCTTAATGATATTCGCTCAAAACCTGCCCTTCCTCCATCCATCAAATCTTCCTTTTATAGCCCAAAAATACCCTTTCGAATGGTCATGACTCTTTACCCAATAGGGTCGGCCTTCTTCAAGGGAGGTCGACCACATAAAAACAAATCATTTAAAATTAATGGAGGTCGGCTGGCCCATTAAATAAATGTTGTCCCTTCATGAATTCGCTGCACATTTTGGTATACAATTATTACATTTATTGTTATTAAATCTGATCACTGTAACACATCAAACTGATCATTGTTATTTTTCTTTTGATCGTTGTGCATTCTCCGTTGACATCAATGAATCCTTGACATCGATGACAATATCTCCAACAACTTTATCTTTGGCTTTTTACCTCTTCAACCCAGCCAACCTACCTTATAAGAGAAATCATGAAAGAAGAATGTAAATGCTCACAAAAAAGACTGAAAAAAATAACAAACACTTCCCTTGTTCACTTCCTTCTTGCCCACGAGAAGTGGAATGGGCTAGAAGTCTCCAAAACAAACTAGTTAGAAAAAGGGGACATTACAACAATCTAAAAGGAAGATGTGCATTTTTTTAGCATGATATAGCTTTCTCCAAGCATTATATCTAATGAACAAAATTCCCAATTTAGACATTAATAGACATTGCAACATGATCCTTGTGGTTTCTTCTACCTGTTTTTTCCCTCTGGACAATTTGACTCAGGTTGTCACACAAACTATTGTCTAATTCCAACTAGTTTCCAACAAAATGATTCCAATTGGTTTCCAACAATCCCGCCATTTTGAGCATGGTGCCCAAGTTATCCAGCTAGTCCGCAACCAGTTTCCAATGCTTGGCCAAATCTTCACCAAGGTTTGTTTCTTGAAAAAGAATTAACCAAGGCCTATAATTTGCAATCATTCTTTCTAAGAGTTTCCTCTTGCTTTTGGCATTGAACCCTCTAATGTTCCAAGAGAAGATCAAATATAAAACCAAACTACCCTTGTTTGTGCCTGCTAAAATGTCAACCAATTGAGACTGGTTTCCCGATAACACTTCTTCTTATGTTTCTTTTTGTATACAATTTGTCGTTTTTTTAGTTTTCTCTTGCCATTTCTAACGATGACTTTCTTCCTTTGCTTTTTTATGGTCAACGATGAAGCGCGATGCCTCACATGACCTTGTGATCTCATCTTCCTTTCCTTGGAATCTGTAATCTACCTTTGTCTCTTTTTCCCCTTCGTCATGCATGTTCTCCTCAATTTGCATGTCCTTCCCTTCCCCTTTGAAGATGTTCTTATTGGGTGTTGTATCCCCAATGAGTGTTTTCAAATCTTATTTGAATCCATACTGTACCATTAGGATCTCATCTTAATCGTGCATGCTTCTCTTAATTTCCTAGGATTTTAGAACCCTTTCTTACTCTATTTCTTTGATGGTTTATGATTCAAGAATATATGGTTTCACAAGCAATCCTATATCAACCAAGACAGTTTGAACAATTTGAGTCCGTTGTTTGCATTCTATTTTGCATTTGTGTTATTGGCAGACCGTAATGTCAAGGATTGTGTTGATGGCATATCACAAAGTATTGGTTTTACATTTTTGCATTGTTGGAGTTGTGCACAAGACCATTGCATAATGTCCAGTCTATTACGCAATCCACACGAGACTATGGAGTCTTTGCACAAGCCACACAAGTTGTTGGAGGTCTTACAAGCATTGACGGATGCCACGGAACACTAAGAAAGTTGCACAAGTCTATCAAAAGCCGCAGAACACTAAACAAACCACAAAAGATCAAAAAGACTGAGTGGGTATGTAATGGATTCTTTGGACCATAACTTCATATTAGTTTATGAGTCAAGTTTGTGGCATTGGTTGGCTATATAAACAAGCCTAATTGCCTTAGAGAGTCAATTCTCAATTGGTTAAGTAGTTCATGGTTAGCTTTGCGAAGAAGAGCAGTGTGGATGCAAGCTTAAGGCTTGAAGCAATTTATCTGAAAGTTGGAAGTTACTTCCATGCAGAGACTTATGTGCAAGTCTAGATTTATTGTGAGCAACACTACGGTACTAAATGGATGTTAACTTGTAGGCATTGATTTGAGTTGAAAGGTTGTATCATTGACAATCAGTCTCTTTCATTGTGAATTATGTTTGTTGAATATAATTTATGAAATGTTGCTAAATTGTTGTTAGTGTGATTTTGTTGCGTAATTCTGTAACAGGATTGGTGTGGTGGCTCTCTATAGGAACATCATAGCTGTGTCTGCACCATTTGGTGTCAAAGCAAGGCACAACTCTAGGAAGTGAGTTTTTGAGTTCTCCATCTTGCGGGGTGGGTAGAGATCGGGGGGAGAGCTAGTGAAAGGTTTGCGTGGGTTCCCAAGAGAGTGCGACCATAGTTCTAAGCATTATGAAGCAAGATGTCGCCTAAGAGAGCAAGGTAAGGAGGTGCAATGGTAAATAATATAGCTAGAACGCTTGAAGAGATTATAGAGATTCTATGGACAATGCAGGTCACATTGACTACAATAAAAGAAGACCACATACGAGGATTCGCCCCAAAGGATGTAAGTGATGTGGAAGAAGTAGAGGCACAAGAAGCACCTAAGGGTGGCGCAGATGGGGTTGGTCCAGTGCAAGGTAACGTAATTAACGCAAAAGGTAGGTTGTTGAAGGTTGTGTCAAGGATTGGTAGAGTGCGTATGGAGGTTCCTTGTTTTTTAGGGACAATGAACACAAATGAACTTATTAATTGGATCACAGAGATGGAAGAGTATTTTGAGTTTGATGAAGTTGCAGAAGAGCTCAAAGCAAGAATAGCACAGACCAAGTTGGAGGGTCATGTGGCGTTTGGTGGAAGGAAGTTCAGTTGGAGCGCAACAGAAAGGGTAAGGACAAGATCACACGATGGGAGTGCATGGTTGCAAAATTGAATAAGTTGCAAAACTTGCGACAAAATGAGCTAAGTGAGGAGTAAACAGAGGAGTTTTACAGGGTCACAATTCAAGTTGGTCACAATGAGATAGATTGAGAGAAGGTGGCATAGTACCTGAATGGATTGTGATGGGCAATTCACAATGAAATCAACGGTCCAAACAAAAGAAGAGGAGTACCAATTTGCTTTGAGAGTGGAAGAAAAGTTGGCATGCACAAAGAGTGAGCAAAGTAACAAAGGGAAGCTCAATGGTGGACAGGAACTCATGACGCAAGTGTGTGAAGGTGGGGGGTGCATAGACAATGTGCATGACAGTGCGCAAGAACCGACAAACAAGCGAAGGGTTATGCGCAAGAGATAGACGTCTCTAGCACAAGATTTAGTGGCACGTGTTTTCGGTGTGGTAAAGTGGGGCATCAAACTTTCGAGTGTCTACAAAAGAAATATGAGAAGAGGAAGAGGAAGAGTGCGCACATCACGCAAGCAAAAGAAAGTGATGAGCGGGGAGAAGAAACAAAAGCAGGGGAACCACTAATGGTAGCAAGGAAGGTCTTGAAGGTTGTGGGAGAGAAGGATGACTTGCAACAAGAGAGGAAACCCTCTTGTGTGCTTTGGTAACTTCACCCGGAAGTCACAAGTGAGCTTTAAGGAGGATTTGATATTTATTTCTTCCCTTCTAACCCTAGGTGACTTGCTTGGGTGAAGGGTTTGATATCATCTAGGGCACTTTTGGACAATTTGAGTTGATATTATTGTTCTTCATATTTTATAGGGCTGGAATCTACATTTTGGTGATTTTTGGAGTGGTCTAAGAGCTATTTCCAGCCCTTGGTTGTGGTTGTACTGCTGCTGTCATAAAATTAATTGCAGTTGGGTGTAATCACTTGTTTTCTCCATTTCTTTGATGTAATTTGGATTGATAAATATTGCCGTGGCTGGATGAATTATTTAGAAGCATTTTCAGTTGTTATTGCATGGTTAAATGCTGATGTGAAGTCCCTACATAGTTCGCTGCCCTAGAGGACTGGTTGTTGATTATTTTAATAAGGTTGAAGTGTATTTTCAGTCATTTTCAGATTGATGCTTGTTGGCTGATGGTGTATTTCCAGATCTGGTTCATTAGGGTTTAAGCTAAACCCTTGTGGTTTCAGCCCTAAAAAAGGACACTACAGGCAGCCTGCTTAGGTGGCATTGGCCGGGTGGGTGCTTTCAAGCATGGCTTATAATTTGTGCCCTTAATTTTCTTATGGTTTTTGGGATTGGCGTTTAGCAGTTGGTGGTTTATCCTATCTCTGTGACCCCACAAGTTGTAGCTCTCAACCCCCTAGGCAAAATGATGAAGAAATCATGGTTTGGGATGCTTCCCATTTTCAGGTTGAAGAAACTCACCAAAATAAATAAAAAACTAATAATAAAAAAATTAGAATTAGAATTAAAAAACAAAGAAAACAGAAAAAAAAAATGAATCTCGAATATCAAGTATTAATTGTTGGTGAAAGATTGTGCCATCTTGCTCTCACGTCACCCCTATTTTTTTGCCCGTTGTCATTGTGTTAATGATCACCTCGCACACTAGCAATCAGTGCCCCTCACAAAAATCATTTATTCGCCCATTTCCCTGTAGGGAAGTTAAAATTTGAAGGGTGGTGTGCGGTGATGTAAACAGCAGCGTGCTCGAGTGGCATTGGATGGTTGGGTGCTTTCAAGTATGGCTTCTAATTTGTTCCCTGAATTTGCTTATGGTTTTTGAGTTTAGAGTTTGGGAGTTGGTGGTTTATCATATGTCTGTGATCCCCAAAGTTGTAGCCCTCAACCCCATGGACAAAATGATGGATGGACAGTGTAGCCCCCTAACCCTTACTTTTTTTTGTGTCCTCTCATGCATTTCCTTTATGGGTTTTCCCTAAGTTTTCAGGTGATCTTTCTTGGGCTTGCTTTTGTGGTGACTTTCCTAGGCCTGGCCTGCATCCTCCCTCGTGGATTTTGTTTTCCTCTTTGGGCTGACCATTGTGTGCTTCCCTCATGCGTGGGATGAATGGTTTCGCTGTGTTAAGGCTATGTGGTTTAGGGAGAGTACTTTGTGTGGGAAAGTAGTTGGTTCCCCTCTTCCCTATCTCTCTTTGTTGTCACTCTAATCTTACATTTGGTCCATCCGTAGCTTCTGGTGGAGGAAAGCGAGGGGAAGTTAAAAAGGAACCACATGATGGATCCCCAATTGCCCCTAGGTCAAAGGTTGAGAAAGGGAAATAAGGGCCAATAGTGTATTGGAGAAATTCTGACTAATTCTCTGAATTTGTTGGTCAAGAAATCAGGAACCTGTATATGCGGATATGGATTAGAAGAATGTGGAGTGCGGCGAGGAAGATCAACAATGTGGTTTAATCGAGGACATTGGAAAGCTGATGAAAAAATGATGCTAGACCTGCACCAATCAATTGAAAGAAAGAATGTTTTTGATGTTACACAATCTCTAGGTTGTGCAAATATGTTTTCTAATGCTGCAGGATCCTTTACCCTTCATGAAGATGATATTGACACTCAATGCCTACTACACACCATGGGAGTTGAGACCACTCATCATCAGAATATCATAATTGAGGGAATGGGGGCTCTGAGTCGTAGCCGGGACCAATTGGCCAAATGACTAGGGACTGAACTTTCTCAAAGACGTTGTCTTTGACCTGCCTGCCTGTTGCTCAGCATCTAAAATGAAGATGGTGATCAGTCGATTCTAGCTTGGAGAATGTTATAATTGTGGATAAATTCCACGTGAAATCAGAAAAATAATTGTATTTTTTCGTCAATGGCATAGTTGGGGCTTGCATAAATTGCCCCATGCCAATATCTTGACAGCGATGCTTTTTTCTTTGAAGACTGGGATGAATTTTAAACTCTGCCGGATTGGATACATATATAGATGTATATCTATTTTGGATACCTGATTTTTTTCTATATCTATGCACTCGTTGGATTAAATTTGATGTGGCAGGTGGGAAGTTGCTTGAGAAGTCTGCATCTTTATTCCTCCCATCTCTGCACACACATCTTGGGAAGAACTCTCTGCATACATTGCAATGGACACTACGCGATGATTGAAGACTAGTTCGAAGTTGGATTCCATTGACTTCCCCACTTTTTGTCTAATGCATTCCCTACTCGCTGTTTGCATAAAGAATTTCTAAGTTTTGGCTCTAATAATGGTTGATGGGTTCATGTGTCCAGATGGGTGAAGACAGATAACACCTCATTATCTTATCTTACCTTGGACTACTCATTCTAGCATGGTTACTATGTACAATAATATGAACCTTCATTTCTGTACCCAATGTGTTTACTTTCGAGTCAGATTTTTTAACAAAACCAATCCAATTTCTAAAAAAAATATAAACAATTACCTCCTTTACCTATTACGGTTAGGAAGGAACAAATCTGGTGCAACCAGAGTTGGAACTTCTAAAATATGTACATGAAAGATTCACATACTAATCAACACTTTTAAAAATATCTGTTTGTTTAATCCTGGATACATTCTAGAAGGTCGAAGGAAGTCAAAAAAAATCTGAATCCTCTAGATTCTAATTATTATTTTTAACCATTGAGGCATTGTCTTCAATTTGAAAACTAAAAAATTTACCAGATTTACAGAGCCAAACAAAGCAATTCTCCTTATGCTTTTTGTGCACTGATGCATTGCAAAACATAATTCAACCTCAAAAAAAACTTATAAATCTTCCTATTCTGATTATTATTGTTGTACACTGAGGTATTGTAAAATATAATTTCAAGTTCGCAAAAAAAAAATTACCACATCTGCAGATCAAAAAATTGATTCCATTATTATGTTGTGCAGTGATGCGTTATAAAAGATATACTTCTAATTATTACTGTTGTCCACTAAAGCATTGAAAAATATAATTTCAAGTTTGAAAATTTTGCAGAGAAAAATAAATCAGCTCCATTATTGTTGTTCTGCCCTGATGCATTAACAAATATACATTTCAAGTTTTTAAAACAAAAAATTCTTAAACCTGTCAAGAGAAATTCAGTATTTACCAAACCAAAAGATTAAAAAAAGCATTTCCAGCATTCAGATTTGAAATTAAAATAATAATAAAAATAAAACAAAATATGTCAAAGCTCTCTTGTTTAGCCCGTAAAGGGAATTTACCAAATCCAGAAATAAAATAAAAAATAAAACAAAAAAACAATTTTACAAAAAAAAAATATTAAAAATAATCTTCCTCGAATGTATCGAATTTAATATAAAATGAGAGGGAAAAAAATCCAGTATTCAAATTTAAAAATTAAAATTAAAAAAAAAATCTCCTCAAAGCTTTTCCGTATAGAGGATTTCCGAATTACCAAATCAATTAACAAAGACAAAAATAAATAAATAAAATTATAGAAACAAAATAAATTTCAAGAAATAAAATCTTATGTCCATAACCCTCACACGTAAGGCGAATATACAAAATCAAAAAAAACGAAATAGGAATTCCAATTTTCAAATTTAAAAATTAAAAAAAAAGATAAAACACAAACCTCCTTAACCCTGTCATTGTTGGAAAGAAACAAATCTGGTACAGCTGCCGTTGTTGAGCTTGTAATGTCTTGTACGGTAAAATTATTTGGTACAGGTAGCACTTCTTCCCATGAACAAATGCCGTAAAGGTGAAAGAGCGTAAACGCTAAAATTATGATTATCGCCGCAGCGAAAGACACATTAAGTTCTCCCTGCGAGGGCACCAGAATTTCCACGGCCGTTTGCGCTCTCTCCATTTTAAATTATTTGTTTACTTCTTTGATCTGCATAATATTCATTGTTGAAGAGAAGGTTTGAAGGTTTGGTTCAGAAAAATGCGCAAAATTCAAAGGGGCAGATGCTATGATCTGGCGTTGCGGGTGTTTTTAGTAAAGAGACGACGGGATTCGAACCTTGTACAGGTCGGGCAAAATGTTATTGGAAATGCTCGAAATGACGCTAACACGACAACGTTTTATTATACTATTTAGTAAAACCTTCGTAACTACTTGAGAGGGCAGGTGGAAAACAAATCAATGAGTTAATGATTTTATTTTAATAATGTGCACGCTACAAATCAAACTATAGGATCAAGAGGTCATATAAAAGTGACTCCCATAAATATAATGGCTAGGGGAGAGGGGCTAGTAGTGGTACACCCTAAGTTAAGGGGTCCACAAAATCAATTGTTTATGATATGGGATTGTGTTTTTTTCACTAATATGTAGTTTAGATTTGTGTTAACTTATATTTTTTGTTTGGAATGTTCAATTGGAGGGAAAACCATATTTTGAAGTGATTTAAAATAATATATGTGAAAATGATACAACCATGGTGGAAACCAATACTTGAATATAGGTGAAATTGCTTGAACATTGACTTTTTTGTAGTTGTACATGGGTGAAAGGTCTTACATGTCATGATGTGATTGGCTACTCTACATAATTATTATGTCAAAAATAAATTACTACTACATAGTACTATGACAACTATTGGGTATTGTGTGATCAATAGTCATATCAACTATTGGACCTTGTTCACCTATTGGCCCCTCTCCCCTAATCACAAGGGTTGCGTGGTCACGTTTTTAAATTTTCTAAAACTAGCAATCTCAGCAAAGGTGTAGTGGAGACGCCGATATGGGGAGGTAATTATTGTTCCGAAACAATAAAGGTCATGGAGAGAAGGAACCATAAGTGTGTAAAAAAAGACGGCAAATTGAATAGTGGAAGAACTTGGCAGGAAAAGAGGAGGGAGAAAGAATGTGTGTGGAGGGAGAAGATACGGCGTTAAATTTGTAAGGAGCTTTGCATTTGAAGCAGTTTTTGTTCTTCTCATTTGCGCTTGGGCACATATGTGCTAAGTGCTATCTTGGAGCAGTTGTGAAAAGAAAATGTTGGGTAGATACGAAGGTTCTACAGGCATGGCACTATTGAAATAACTATGAATGTAAGGCCCTGGCATTCAATGTCTTCAATGTTAATAGTCGCATTGTTTAAAGTTAGGCCTTGAGATTTATGGACTGCAAGGGCCCAAGCTATCTTCAGTGGGAGTTGCCTTCGAGACCCGTGAGAAATGGGTGTGATAGGAATTTGCAAAGTATTTTGAGGGTCCCTTGTAGGTCGGATGTATCTTTTGAAGTGAACAACAATAAAAGAAGGTAGATTTGGTGGACTTGAACCTACATTGTAGATGATGAATACCAAAATCCAAATGGAACTATCAACAAGGCCTTCCCCAACCCAGAGGTTAGATGTAAGCATAACCTTTTGTCCAATACAGAGTAGAAATTTATGCAGCAATTGGTCATCATCAGGGTCACATGAATGTCATAGTCTTGTGCATTATGAATTCCAACGTGCGATGGGTATAGCCGTAGAGCGTAACATTAATTTGTTGTGATGGTCGATTACCAAAAAATATGTAATTTAATCCAATTCTCTCTATTTTCAAAACAGTATCAAAACTTTGAATCAAAGAAAGCAAATAAACTCTTTTGGTAAAGAAATCATCATCGTGAGGCATTTGGGATGTTGGAGGCCAGAGCAACAAAAACTCTTCCTCTACATTATAGCAAGACCTGCAAAATCACCATACAAACCCTCATTGACAAAAGAGAAACCACGAAATGCGGTTTTTTTGCAGAATAAATTACTCAAATGAAGCAAAGATTATTAATATTTTTCTGCACAATCAATACAAATGATAAGTTAGCTATGAAATGAAAGTGACATGGAATAATTAATTCATTTGTTACTTATAAAATATGCATTTCAGAACAAATTAATTTGTAGTTTATCATAACAAACAAGTTAAAATTCACACGGGCATAACACCATGCTTTTTCCTTTAAAATTTGTGATATATGAATTAGAACAAAAATGTATTTAGTATATACAGAAACATTAATATTAGTCCTATGATAAATAGGAAATGTTGCAGGTCATTTCGCATGGACAAAGAATTTATGAATCATTACAATACAGTAATATTGGAGCAAGTACGTATGCCTGGAGAAAATTTGTGGGTAGCCAATGAGGAATCTATGAGGCAAGCAAAGATTCACCCCAATAAAAACCGAAAGAAAGGTTGCAACTGCAAGGATCTAATCACACTGATTAGATCTCAATATCAAGATTCTAATGGTGGTGGAAAGTTTGTAGATCAACTCGAACAGTTGTAGGATGTTGTAGAACATTTCCTAGCTCTAGAGGAAAACCGCATGAGGATGACAGCACTCTCCTTCCTGGATACAACCATAATACTCTTTCCTTTTTACAACGAGGTCGATCACCTAGGAAAAGCTATTAAAGCCTATTGGGAAGCTTTGGATCGGATCGATTTTTTTGAAAATTGTGATCCTCGACATCTCAATACCATTAATTTGCTTAATGTTATCGACATTGATACAAATATAATATGTATGACTGCTTACAATGAATTCCAAAGGCTCCTAAAATTACACAAGCAAGTTCTGGATTTTCCAAACAATTTGGTCAATTCAACCGACTCTGTAGTAGATGAAAATATGGCCCGTGAAGCCATTGAAAAGGTACTAAAAGATGATGACACGTAACTGAATGTGCAAAAACTCTTAATAGTAGCCAACAAAGTTGAGGGCCCTGAAGAAAAGGTGCGTGTGAAAGATTGTGAACCATGAGATTCAAAGGATTGGGGTGTAATACCAATCTATTTAGTGTCATTTACTCATTGTTGAAATATTTCGATGTGAGGTCAAAACTCTACACTCGTTGCAACTATCCAAAACTGCAACACATCAACTTATTTTCTAGCGCCAGTCTGACAGGGACTGCAATAGGGATGGGCACGAAAGCCCTGTTGGTGGTCTATATATTTTTCCTTATACACGCCAAAGGGTTGATTGCAAATAAACAAGACATCGTGGGAACTGTGCTAAAAGGAGTCCTCGTGAATAGTCATCCCAAAACCAGTGCCCTTATGGGTTAAATCGGCCTTGCACACGGAGATAAATTTGTGGCTTTAATTGAAATTAATTAAAGTTTCAAACTTATATTTCTTTATCCCCACATATTTAAACAAAATAAAACTTGAGTGGGAAATTAGACACATGTCAAAAAACCCACCAATCAGTTTAAACGTTTTTTCCGTGATTATGTCCTTTGAAAACAACAATTTATTGATGTCGTTCATAGGTCTTATCTGGCATTTAATAGAGTTATTTAATGATGATTATATCATAATTGTAGAGAGGGTGTTATTTGGCTAGAGCTTATCGGTTAACAATGGACAACAGAACTATCAAAATCATCAGTACTATGTTGAATGTTGGTGAAGCACTTTTCAAAACCTAAATCAGAGCATGGAGAGGACACATCCCACAGGACCTTACACACTTGTCATTTTCCTTGCTTTGATTACAGTCAAGCTTCGTCGCATGTACTAACTAAAGAATTCAAACCGTTGATTTAGTGTGAAGGTGTCAAAAGTCAGTCGCTTCGCTATAAAAGGGGACACTTATCGGCGTAAATATATATATGGGAAATTTTTTACCGTGGATTTTGATTAAGAAGTGTGTTATTTCATCTAGTCTCATTTTTAAAAAATAAGTTGGCTAGGTTGTTTACTCTTAAGTTGTCTTCATATTTTATATGTATATAATTATAAGTTGTGCACTCGAGGATATAGTGCCATTTTGTCTCTACCATACCGTAGTTATAAATTAGGCATTTCTCATTTTTGACTTCCCCTTAGATGGTGTCTATGTGTTAGTCTCATATCTTAAATTTATCCTGATTCAATAAAGTCATAGTATTTATACAAGCCAACTCGAGGGTTAAGTCAGTCTTCGAATCTCCCCTCGATCCTAGTTTCGAGCCCAGTAGAGTCTTCACTAATTCATTAGGATTCACCCATTGTTTAGACTCTAGTGATACCAATCCAATCCAACTATACTTACATCCAGGGATTGGAGTCTCTAAGCATCTCACCAAGTGAAGGTTGTAAAGCTCTACTTAGCTATAGACAACTCCCCAAGAGGCTAATTTCATAGTAGACTCCCCCATTTTTTGTGAACATAATCAGAGGCCAAGTGGAGTGAACAACTCTGTCAATCGCTTGCCCAACAATAATTTTGTCTAATGCCAACTAGGCCTTAACTAAATCATCAATATTTTTACCTTTCACTTGATTTATACTCATATGTATGCCTTTGCATCATGTTCCCATGTGGGATTAAACTCGTTGATATAGTATGTTTTCTTTCGTACAAGTTGCATTGTCCACATGGTTGTCTTAAATTTCTCTCTCAAGTACTTTTTTATTTCCCCATTAATGTTTAGGCACTCTTGTATGCTAATGTCCCATTTAATTATCAACTTGTTTTTTTGTTTCATATATTTGTTTTTCTTTTTATTTAGTTTTTCCCTTGTCATCATTTTCAGATATTTATGGCCCTAATTACTTTGTCTTTTTTAAATAACTTAAAGTCCTAGTCATTGTCATTGCCTTCGATGAAAAAGTACTTATTTCAGTAAATAGAATTGTATACGAAACAAATGTTTTAAAGTTGAGGTTTCTTGTGATCGACAACATTTTTAGATCCTCTCTATCCACCTCCATTTTAGATATGACATGTTGTTGCCACAAACTTCACATTCGTATAGAACCACTAGTGTGAAAAGTGAGCCACACAAGGTTTTCTTGGTTTTCCAATCCCATATTTTGTCATTTTTGGAACTATTGTATATCAAGCATAAATCATTCCACCCCCTTTTATTATTTTTTCCTTATAGGTCTCTTAACTAAGTTTGTTGTGAAAATCAAGCCCGAGGTACTTGTATTCTTCCACTACTTTCAGTGGGCTTCCCTTGAAAGGGAAGTTAATTTATTTCTTTTTTATACATAATTTAAATATCATGACCTTGGTTTGTTTGTATAAATTTACATTCTAACCTCTTCGCATGTGAGTTCTAGATCCCTCAAATGTTCTTTCAAGCTGTGTTATTCTTATAATTGGGATAAGGTTGTTGTATAATCTTGATGATATTTTTTATACATAAGAAGCGAGTGTAGATGTGAAAAGTGGTTTTACAATACGAAATGCACTAAACTAACCACATCTCTTATATAAATAGATGAATTAAACTAAATTGCAAAACATTGAATATTTAGATTTGATCCATATAACAATCTAGGAAGCAATTCTTGTGGGGCAACTTCCAAGAGTCATAACTTCTACACCGTAGCTCCGATTGACTTCTTTCAAAATGCGTCAAAAATATTGGAATGTGTAGAATATATTGAAGGGGTGTACTTATTTTTTTGGAAAATTTTGACCCCCAAAATCCACTTCTAAAGGCCTCAAAATGCAAATTTTGTAGTGTTGTCTAAAAATAGTAATTTCTAAAATTAGTAATTTCACGAAATTTTCGCATATGTAATTCATGGAAGGTAAACCATCTCGTCTCCCTTGATATTGGTGACCTTCCACATTCTTCTAAATGTCTCTTCATATTTATAGAAGTGGGTATATAAGTATATGTAACCCGAAAGGGAAGGACACACCCCTCCTTGCAAAGATGGCTATAGTAATCTCAGTCTTTTGAATAATATACATCTCTTTTCATAGATAGATTTATTATTTACATATGGCACAATTGTTATTCTATAATTTAATCCCAAAACCCCTGAGTTTTGGATCAAGATTATAGGAAGATAAAAAATAATGAAAGTGCTATAAGGTTTATAGTATAATCTTTTATTTCCTATGAATTTGGAGATAGTCATCAGTGAGAAATGTCAACAAACAAGGACTTAAAAAACTTGAACTATAACACCCACCTAAAAAACACATGTAAGTATGGAAATGGCACATACAATTCCATACAATATATAGTTGGCACATACGTCAAACTGTGAAATGCAATTTACAAAATTTGTTCCTTGGTCCTTGAGCTTTGAAAAAAATCACACAATTTTTCTAGATTTGTTGTGATTCATTAGGAAATTGGCTTCACTCTTCAAACCCCTAATCCAGCCTCTAGGTGTGATGAATATGTAAGGAAAACAAATGAGGTTTGGGGTTTTGCGTTAAATAAGAGAAACCTTAGCTACTTAATAATTTATCAAACCCCTCAACCAAAGAATAATAACGCAATCAACGTACAAATATAAGGCATTCAATGAGTAAACTTATGTAGTGCAGGTGTCCCAACTCTTATCTTTTTAATGAATTCAAATAGCTAGTAATATAGTTTATTAAAGTTTTTGTCTGTGTGTTTGTGCGCGCTCGCGTGTGGTCGCATATATGCTTAAAATCTCATTTTGGCATAGGGGTGCTTCAAAATATAAATATTCTTTCTTCGCAACTTTAATGTGATTTATCTTGGTGTACTTAAGTGTCAATTTGTATGTCCTTTGTATTGGTATACTTCTTGAATTTAAAATTAGGACCTCATTGGCGTGTAAACTAACACATGATGAGTGAAAAGGACCTATAAATAAGACCCAAAACCTCAAAGTAACCTAATCATGGTTTTGAAAGCACTTACAATGTGGATTCTCTATTTTATAGGTATAAAATGGTAGAAAATAGGGAGAAGGAGATTCCTGAAGAAATGAGAAAACATAGACGCCTAAATTTCATAGTTAGGTACTTGATATTGTTTATTTGGTTTATATCCCTTAGTCACAGCTTGTGTGCACAAACAAGGCCTAAATGAAGTATCTAGTTATTCCCTAAAGCTTACAAACACTTTGTAATCTCAAACTCCATTGTTCCAACACTTGCAAGATTTATCTAAGAACTCATGAATATCTTACACCTCATGTTAGGCACTTCCAGATCTTTTCTTCTAGTGTTTGGCCCTCATAGACACTATCCACTATTTTGGACAAAATCCTTGAACAATTTTGTCCACTATTCAATGGTAGTTTCTATGAATCCCAGAAGGTCTGATTTCTTATGTTAATCTTATTTCCCTTTCCTAATTCATCCTTTACGTGAAAGAATATCCCTTGCAATGCTATAAAAGTAAGCCAAACACACTCACTTACTCATCTAACATTCTTAGGAGCTCCTCTAACAAATAAATTTATCAAGTCTTATGCAAAGCTTCCCTAGTGTTCCCTAAATAAAGAGAAGGAATTAGGAGAAGCCTTTATAGAAGTCTATGGCACTCCAAACCAAGTTAGGATCATACCAATCCAAGTCAAGATCATCTCAATGTCAAGTCAAGCATTTTCAAGTATCTATTTATCAAAGGGGCACTTCAAGGGGTCTTTTATCTAAGGTTATATATTTATAAGTACTCTACTTTAGCACTCTATTCAAAACTCAAAAAGGGTACATCCTATAATTAATTAACCTATTATTTTTGTTTAGGCGTGAGGGAAAACATATGGGTAGGCACTCTAAATTTGCATTCACAATTGCACAAGCACTATGAGGACTACATGGACTGTGAGTCCCTCATTCTGGAAATGCAGTGCAATACTTGATTATAATCAAAAGGGGGTTTAGCCATAAAGAGTAGTCTAAATCTAGCACACATGAATTTTTGTTATTATCTTATGCTTATTTGAGTTTTAGTGCATGAAATTAGGGGTTTGGTCATCACAGGTGCATGGGCAAAGGTTTTGGAAGAAGTACAAGTACAAGAATCAGTTACGAATAGAGACGAAGCAACATAAAAAGAAATTGAAGTATAAAAAAGCCAGACATTGATGCTAAGAAGGGTAGAATCACCACATGCTAGTGTCCAATGAGTGTCTAGGGCTTTGTTTCAATGACGAAACATATTTTTTCTTGTCACATTTTATTTTCCTTAATTCCATATCTAGAACACTTGTTGAAACATTAGAAAATCTAGGTCAGCTCATCCTCTTATATTTTAATATATTTTAGCATGTGACCAGATTGAATATCATTTTTCATTACACTTACATGTACTATTATACCAAAATGTTGGAGAATTTATATTAAAAAATTGATAGTGCATCAATTTCAAGTTTCAATCCAAATTAATGATAAGCCAACACACTTATATTTAATTCAAGGTTAAAATATTTGATTAATCCTTATTTATCTTACCCATATTCTACACTTGTGGTTTGGTCCTACATGATTGTCATTGTTAATTTTCTCTCAATTATTACATTTGTTGCCTTCTTCGAGGTTAATATGGTGTTATATTCTCAAAGACCTATGGGTAGCGTTTTAATAAACACTTCTATTGTCAAGCATCTAATTGATTTCATTCTTAGACCCATGTGTGTATATCCTTTTTCAAATCATGTTTTGCCTTTCTCTTATAACAACACTAGTGAGCAACCATGTGTGGCCACTAAAATTAGTATCTCTATCTATGAAGAATAATGTGATGGTAATGACTATAGCTTGTATTATATTCATGAAATTTATAGTGAGTGAGAAGTAGTCAAACCTCCCCCCACTTCTGGCATACCTCTTAGTTATTACTACCAAGCAATTGAGGGTAAATAATGCCTATATAATATTAACACATACTCAACTCATATGGTTTCCCTTAAATATGGTTATTATGCATACACATCTAGCGATGATGATGTAAATACAAAATGTAGTAACCATCATGATTTTGATGATAAGAGTGATCATTACAGTGACAATGAAAATTCTACAACTCTAATTTCTCATCTCTTAAATTACACTTACCCTAAAGGAACCTATATGTCCTCTTGATGAAATTCTCTATCCATTTTCTATTTTCACGCAAGTAAAAAATGCAAATGATTGTGTTATCTCTGACCGTTCTCTTCAAATAACAAATGAAACCATTACTTGTGATTTATTTCCTCTTTTTATTGACATGGAAAATGCAATAATTTTTTGTGATGTTCCTTCTTCATCTATTACAATAAAAAACAACACCAATGATTATGATGTTCCTCTATCTCAACTTGAAGTAGAAAAATATGAGAATGGTTGTGATTTTCATATCATTTTTATTGAAATGGAAAATATATGGACTCTTCTTATCTCTCTCTCTCTCTCTCTCTCTCTCTCTCTCTCTCTCTCTCTCTCTCTCTCTCTCTCTCTCTCTCTCTCTCTCTCTATGTGGTTATAAATTTAAGTGACATATATGATACTTATGACAATGCTTCCTTATACTCTACTTGTAATGTTTGTAGACACCTAAATTCCACTTTTGCAATCTTATTTCCAAACGCACACAAATCACTCTCATTCTTGCCAAATTTGTTATAATTAGTGGTTTTCACTAATTAACTAACATTCCTTACCAATTTAGCCAATTAACACCACAATGTTGATTACATAATCCCTTTCGCATTCAAGATGCAACTTTACGGAAAATAGTAAGTCAAAATCCTCTTCAAAACAAATAATTAGCATTTATTAGCTAATTAAGCCTATTTTTCTCTTGATTGGATCAATATGCCCTAATATCAAACCCCTCTTATGACCACTCAAAATCACCCCATTCACCTCCAACATGTCTCAACAAGCTTCAAAAGCTTGTCCTTTCCTCCTAATTGACCCTAAGCGGTTGATTAAGACTCCTCACATCTTAATCACTTGATAATTCACTAATTATGATTAACAAGGCCTAATCATGATTAGCAATTCTAATCTAATTCGGGGCTTTTAGTCCCACATGCACCAAAATACAAGTTTCTCCCAAAAGGAAAATTATAAAAAAGAGTGCACCTCTTACCTTAATATTTTACATCATGCTTTGATTTGCATCTCATTTAATACATATGATTCATAGCCAAGTTCAACCCTTGCCTAAAACCTTCAACAAGGTTAGTAGATAAATATCTAAAGTGACTTAACAAGTCATTTGGAGAGGTCATTTCACCATTGTTTGGAGTAGAAACCATAACCATTCAATTTCCCTCTTAGGTCTATTTAGGCCCATGTTAGGTAATTAAAGCATATTAGTAGGCATTTTTAGTTAGATTTCATATTGTTTTCATACTAGTTAAGCATTCCTTTAAGCTTCTATCTTAATGTTACATTCATAGACTTAGAATCCTTAGCTATTAGGTGGCAATGGTGGGTAGCCTTCCTTGATTAACTTTGTTATTTACTTTGTAAAGTTTTGGGTGCTTTCGTTTGGCACGCCTGGTGGGACAATGCCCCATTGCATTCACTTTTAAAAGCTTTTTAACTTAGTTTCAAAAAAAAAATCATTTCAGGTTTTAGATTAGTTTCAAGTTTCCTAGATTAATTTCAAGTTTTCTAGTTTACTTTCAAGGTTTATAGAGTACTTTTAAGCTTTTTAGATTAGTTTCTAATGCTTTTTAGATTAATTTCAAAGTTTTAGAGTAATTTTCAAAGTTTTATAGATCAATTTTCTTTTTTGAAAGTTTTTTCAACTAGATTAGTGGTAGAAGTTGTTTTGTGAGGTTCTTTGCAGGATATAAGGAGGCAAAGCCCTATCAAAGTTGCCCCAAAATACCAAAGATTTGATCTTTTTGAAGAAATTCTTGTCAAAACTTGCATTTTGACCACTTCCAGCAAAGGGGAGCGCATACATCAACAAGGGCGTGTAGGTGTTGAAAAAGGTGTGCACACGCTAACAAGGGAGCGTAGGCATTCATAGGGGCGCACATCCACTTCTCTAGAAGTGTACACGTAGCTCATCTGTTTCAGCTTTGTCAGTCATTTTTGCACAGAGGTGCGCATGTGTCAACAAGGGTGCGCAGACATTGAGACAGGGGTGCATACACTCACAGGGGCGCGCACGTGTGTCTAAATAAATTTTTCCTATAAACTCAAAGTTTCCATTTTTGGTTTTTAGGATTTATGTTACTTTTCAGAGGTTTTTAGATGTCAGTTTTGTCAATTTCATAAATTTAGAGTAACCTTTCTCATAAAATCACTTAGGGTTTGAAGGAATTAATATTGTTTCCATGCTTTGTATGAGTTTGTGTTAAGGTGTGTATGCTTTTCTCTTGCACTTTGCATGATCTAGAGAATCAAAAGCACTCTTAAACCTTATTTTGGTATCATTAGAGTAAGTAGGAAACTTTTTTAATCATATTTTAATTTAAATGCTTTTTCACTTGCTAAATAACCAAGGCTAAAATTTGTGTATGCTCTTCCCTTGCATTTGGTGTGACCTTGGGAACAAAAAGAAATTTTAGTCTTTCATTAAGAAGCACTTGGATTAATCGAGAATAAAACTTTTTTTGCATAATTTGATAGTAGTTAGTTGATTTGCAAGCATTTTTCATTACCATATTTTTATGATATTATGAATCTTTTTGAAACTACTAACCATTTGTGTGAAGGACCTAAAACATTTTTTAAAGAAAGTAGAACTTAAACAAATATTATAACTACATGTGTGATTGTAGGTTGCCAAAAGGAGTGCAACAAAAACCACATTACTGAATCTGAAAGATTAAAAAAACACCCCAATCATCACATTATATATACAAGTTTCGATTAAGGGCTACGGCTCATCCGCTTAACTAGGACATAACCCTTTTAGCATAAGCCTTAAGCTACAACAATGGGGGTGGTCCTAGGAACCCTAAAGTAATTCACGTAGGAAGGAATCTTGTAATGAAATAATAAAGTTCCCCACACTACCAACTTGTCTAGTATGCCTTGGTAAGATTAGAGTCAAAGATATCTGTATTGCGACCCTAGTGAAAGTATAACTAAACGCACTTTAGTGCTCATTATACTGAAGGGGGTAAAGTAAAGTGGAGATACTCCCAAATTAGTCAATGTAAATTTTTGGGTAAAGTGAGCTCGCCATAGATATCTTGTGACACCTAGAGAGAGAACTACCTAGGAAGTTTGCCACCTTGGAGCCATTGTTTTTGTCTTAGTTGTTATACTTGAGAGCTCTCACAAAGTGATAAATTTATTATATCCAAACTCTTATTTTTTGAACAAGAGAAATAATCTCTTAAAGTTGAAACCACGTGACATTTCATCACGAAATCTACTTAGTGTCATTTTTTCCTAGTTTTTCACTTGTCCTAAGACAAGGAGAAACTTTTCCAAAATAACACCAAGTTTATTTCAACACCATTTGGTCTACACCTTTGTTTTCTTGTTGCCCATTTTTGGAAAAAAGGAAACAACATATATCGGATACTACTAGATATCACGTGTCCACTACTTTTGTATTCTACTTGCATGACTAGGTTGTAATGCCGAAGCGTAAGTGTTGAAAGTGTGCATGGTACGTTCTCATGATCTATTAGGCCCCTCTTGTCTCAAAGACCCATATTTGAGACTTATTATCATCGTAGTTAGGTGATTTCATCCTTGTCTTCTTTTGAGTTGCTACGTTGCCTACATTGTAGCCATACAATTGAGATATTTACGTGTTGTTTCCATTGTGAAATTAGGTCTAAATCTCTATATTGTAGAGTTACACTGATCACGTGCGTAACAATTTCTTGATATACTTAGACATAGTTTTTACACCCTAGATTTTTCTCGAGTTTTTTGAGTGTTGAGGTTACTTTTTTAGAATTGCTATATTGCCATTTTGATACTAAAATCTTGCTTTCTCGCAAATTTTGATTACATGTCACAATAACATTGTTATGTTAATCGCACTTGTATCATCCATTTTAGAAAGCTTAGACTTTGTTAGTGTTTAGAAATTGGCTTTTAGTATATCTTGTTAGAGGATCGCGTCAACATTTCCTTATCATTTAGGCCTTGTTTATTGTAAACTTGACCTAATTGGTGATATCGTGTTGTCACTATTTGGTTACAAACATATCTAGATAAATCTTAGGGAGTAAACTATTTGGTGTGACTAAATTTTGAGCATTATACATCATTATATTATTCTAAGTAAAATTTGTGTTGTACATTGCCTCGCTACGGTAGCTTGTTCGTTATTCTTTAGTTTTCATGTTCACTTTGACCTATCTATTTTGGGTTTATTTAATAGTCACCTTGTTTTGACAATTTAGTGTCATTATGCTGCAAAAAATTGACTAAGGTCCCTTTTTAGTAAACCTTAGTGGAAAATTTTCATGATTGAATCTCATATCTCGAGTATGCCTACTATGAGGATGAGATCCTGAAGATTAGGAACTGATATATTTGGAGGTGACAACCTTCTTTTAGAGGATAATCTCATGGTTGACCATAGTGGTGGAGAGGAGGATTCTCCTCGTATGAATATAGAGCATACTCAAGCTAATTTTAACGATTACATTTTCTAAAAAAAACATGAAGTACTCATTCGTGTTATGGAATTAGGAGCTAAGTTACCTTCCGCAGTAGACCCTTTTCTCGTTGTCAGAATGATTCATGGAGAAGAGGAAGTAGACCAACATCATCGTACCTTCAATGAAATTTTAAATCCAGGCCATGCCTCTACTTTTTTACCAAAAAATAATGAGGAGGTACCGTTTGAAAATGATGGAGATTATCGGATACACGTTGTTAGAATACATTGTGAAGATAATGAGGAACATGTTCATCATGCACAACCCCCTAATGAAAATCATCATGAAATACCTATTCAAGGGGTGATGTTAGAGCAACAAGTCCAAGCCCTCACTCGCCAATTGACAAGTTTGGCATCCCATATACAAAGGGAACAACCCAAATTTTCGAAACAAGCCATACCAAAGGCAAAACCTAAGGCTTCGTTTCATGAGTTCCCAATACACACTCCTCGACAGGAAGCACAAAGAGATCTTTACGAAGAGATTCTCATAAAAAATAGGGGTGGGAATACACCTAGATTTAATCTTATTTATAGACTTATGCCACCCATACAAGATCCGATCTTCAATCAAGAGTGGTCCACTATGAAGACCACCCTTCTAGCATTTCAAGAAGGCAAAACTGGTAATAGTAAGAAATACCAGTTTGATGAGTTGTGCCCTTATCTTATCTTTCTCTTCCCACATGTACCTTTCCCATGATAATTTGATTTTCCAAATTTTACAAGTATAAGGGAAAAGGTGACCGTCATGACCATATAAAAGATTTTTATATGGCATGTTAAGAAGTCGCATATAGTGACAATTATCTTATCTGTATCTTCCCACAGAGTTTAGGAGGACATGCGTTAGAGTGGTTTGTGAGAATTTTATGAGGGTCCTCAATCCTCCTCATTAATAATCTTAATCCAGGGCTGGTGTCTGATGACTACATGCAATAAGAGAAGAAATATATTTGGAAAATAGCTCCTTTAAACACAATCTAAACTACATAAAATAATTCACACATGTAGAAATGGAAAGACACGCTTGTAGAAATAAAATTTGCCTGAAAGAAACACACTTGACTAAATGAAATTACTAAATTAAAATAAACGAAAGATAAATAAGACACCTGCAGGTTCACAACATAAATTATATAGAAAGAAGGATCACATAACATGAAATCAAAAGTTCACAACAAAAGGAAAACATAATAAACATAATACATTGATCCATCTTCCTTGGAATGAGTAACCACCTCATTCCTTGGAAGATGACTTAATTCATACTTTTAATTTAAAATCTACAGAACAATTTTACTTAGAAGATTGACGAGGAAGAACAAATCTATTATTCTTGGTAGGGCAAAAAATTACATATATGAGTGTGGAAGGTTGCATTTATAATTTATGCATCCAACCAACTTCTTATTTTGGGAAATACAATATAATCTTATCTTTATTCCAATCCTAACAACTAAGATCTCAATCTCCACAAAATATGGAGAGAGATATTATTGGAGTCAAAGTCTTCTCTTGCTTATTTTAGGAAGATTTGCTCCCAAATCTTCTCCTTGCTTTTTGGTAACAAGAATCACAGTGATTTTTTTCTCCTACTTTATTGGAAGGAGGTTTTTCATCAAAATATTATGTTGACCAAATACCTCTCCTGGATTTTCTATTTGACTTTGTTGTTTCTGATTGTGGAACTTTTAGTGCTCGTCTAATACACTTTTCCTTGGAATACAACTCACTAAAAGTTAGATTTCTCTAATTTGGTAAAACTTGTAACAAATCTGAATGAGGTTTTTGTTAAACATGTTTCTATAAACAAAAACCTCTCTCATATTTTCCATTCAACTTTTCTGTTTATTTTTGTGGAACTTTTGGTGCTCATCTGATACATTTTTTCCTTTGACTGCAACTCACTAAAAATTAGATTTCTCTTTATTGGTAAAACCTATAGAAAAAATAAATTATTTTTTTGTTAAGCATATTTCTATGAACAAAAACCTCTCTCAGATTTTCCATTTGACTTTTATGTTTCTGTTTGTGGAACTTTTGGTGCTTGTTTGATACATTTTTTCCTTGGACTACAACTCACTAAAAGTTAGATTTCTCTTTATTGGTAACACCTGTAGCAAATATGAATGATTTTTTTTGTTAAAAATATTGCTATGAAAAAAAAAAATCTCTCATATTTACCATTGGATTCTCTGATTATTCAAAATTCTTCATTTTATGCAAGTTCCGAAACTAAAATTGTCATTCCATTGATGCAAGTTTTAGAACTAAAGTTGTCATTCTATAATGTTCTGAAAATAGAACTGCAAGTTCTAGAACTAACTATTATTTTATTGATGCAAGTTCCGAAACTAAATTTTTCATTTCATAATATTTTGAAATTAGAACAACAAGTTTTGAAACTAAAACTGTCATTCCGTAACTAACTTCAATTCTTTCGAAGCTAACTAAAAACAACTGTAACTTTTGTACCCGATCTCGGATTGAGATAATTCTTGTTTTGAACTTACATAATTTTCTGAGAGGAATCTGAATATGATATCATATTTTAGTTCAAATATACTATTCATGATCAATTCCACTTTTCCCAAAACTAGCATTATCTTTCTTTTATGGCCTGTATACAAAAGACTTTGCATCTTTCCCAAATAATCAATAGGATTAGTCAACAAATACATAACAAAATACTTATAAATAATTAACAATATATATATCCTATATTCTATCTTAAGTAAACTAAAAGTTCCAAGATTACATTTAAATCCACTTTTAAAGGTAACTTGGAAGGACAAAATAATGATAAGTTATGGCCAATTTATAGCCTCATCAGCATCCCCAAGGGATCTATATCTACATGGTTGGAATTAGATGAATACTTTGTACGAGATTTCTCATTCAATATTGATAATGATGTCACCATGTTAGATCTCTAGAATGCCAAACAACGAAATAAAGAAAACTTCGTTGCATTTTTACAACGATGGAGAGGGTTAGTTAGTCACTTTCCTTTTTCCATACCTAAAAAGCAATTAATCAGTATATTTGTTCCCAACCTCTATCCAGACATTACATTCCACTTGTAAATGCATTGTGGCAACACATTTGAAGAGGTCGTCGAAAAAGGGAGTCAAATTCAAAAAGCGTTATTAGCCAGGGGGACTCTAAAACCTCTCTCCCTAATCATAATGATTTTAAATCTAATGACAAACCAAAGTTTGTTCAGAATAAGAACAAAAACGTAGTTAATGATGGAATAGTAGATTCTAAGCGGGTGTAAGCCATTTAGAACCACACTCCTTTGAACTTGCAAAGGGAGCTCCACGTATGGAGTATAAGTGTTTTACTTTCACTCCTCTATCTGACTCAATGTCATCAATCCTAAAACAACTAAAGGTGGTTAATATGGTTAGATATCCTGGAGCTATGCCTTATGAGGATTATGCGCCTAAACCATCATGGTATAGAGATAATAAATATTTCTAATTCCACCATGTTAAAGGTCACAAAATAGACAAGTGTTTGAAGTTGCAACACTACATCCAAGACTTAATCAAAAGTGACCATGTGGCTATGGATTCATCCAGTCCTAACAAATCCCCCAATACAAAGGATTTTCCTAAACATAATCAAGACAAGAATGCTAATTATGTGTTTACTAAGGATAATCATTTTGTTGCTCTCATTGGTTGTGTAGATACATCTGTTGAACATGTCAACACAATAACCCCCGTGATATCCCCTAGACTATCTATGTCTAGGCATGTGCCGAAAAAGACTGATTATCACACTGTTTTATATACTTATGATAGTAAGGAACCTAGGTTTCAACATTCCCATTAAAGGATGCCTATCACAACTAGACCTCGTTTGATTCTTTGCTCTAAAGAACCTGTTCACTTACCTCTTCCCCAATCTTCAACTCATGGTAACTGGTATGATTTTGATTCTTCTTATTCTTCCAAAGATTCCAATCCCAATTATTATAAGTATTTTGATTCTTATAAAGATTCCAATCCAAATTATTCCTCTAATACGACTCCTAAGTCACGGTCCTTCTTGTCTTCTCAGGACCCCATTTCATCAGTCGTCTCAATGACCCCTTCTTCCGTCGAAGAGCTCTCCGACTCAAATTCCTTTTAATCAATCATCCAAGTCGACTCTCATGTCACATTCATCCAATCAACCTCTTGTAGTAGAACAACTACCCACACCGATTGTTTCAATTTCATAATGAAGAAGCCATTAAAGAATTTATGAGGGTACATGAAGAAATTCCTCTAGAAGTTTGCGAGTAAGAAACCTCTTTAGACATCGATACGTTCACATACTGGAAGGAATATATTGATGCCCTTTGTCAGAAAATAGAGGAAGACCCTAAGATCATCAAACATGATCCTCCTCTTATTCTTCCATCTTCACATTCTTCATTGGGTGATAAAGTTCTTGGGTCTAGCATTGATCCATGGCATATCTTCTCATTACCTAATCATTCTTTATCTATCAGGATTCCTCCATTATAATCTTACCTTGGGTCACCACCTGGTAGCCCATTGTCTTCTTCTATATTTGGGCCACCTATAAATAGCCCCACATCATCTATATGTGGCTCACCTCCTGGTAGCCCATCTTCATCTATTCTTGGGCCATGTCCTAGTATCCCATCTTCTTCTATATATGGGACACCTCCTAGTAGTCCTTCATCTTCAGTGTATGGGACACCTCTTGGTAGTTTGAATTCTTCTGTATGTGGCTCACCTCCTAACATTCCATCTTTTTCTATACTGGGGGCACATCCTAGAAGTCCTTCATCTTCAATACAAATAGCCGATCATCTTCTATACATGGGACACCACCAAGTAGTCCTTCATCTTCAATCTTAGGGCCACATCTTGGTAGTCCTTTATATTCATTCTATGGGACACCTCTTGGTAACCCATCCTCTTTAATTATTGGACCGTATCCTTTGCGTCCATTACATTTCCCTTCAATCAATGATTGTGGTAATCCTACTGTCATTTATCACATTAATTCTATTTGACCACTTTCTTCTCCCACTTATCAGGATCAGACAAGTCATGTATCAGCTTACAAGAAACCCAAACGGTTCCTTCACCCAACTACGATTAAAAATTCCAAGAGTTCAAAAGCTCACAACAATTTAAACGAGCTTAAAGTTCAAAATAAAACACGATTCAAAAATGTACATCAATGAACCAATCAAGTGTGGCGTAAAGTGCATAAACATTTGGATAGGGGCATCAAGCTCCCACACACAAAATCCATGTTTCATGATAAAATGTAGTCGTTTATTGAGTATGAGCTCGCCACGATCATTGAGATCGGAGATAATATGAATCTTGATAAGAAAACACACCCAATATTCCTTATCAAGGAAATCGCTAACATTGTTGTTGGATCTTATCACATTAAGTTATCTTGTCAGTCCCACCTTTCAAAAAGGACAAAAATACAAAAAATGAGAAAACATTTCAAAAAAATCAAAGGTAAATGAACACATTGCAATCAGATATTGCATACACATGGATGTTCTTTCTTCCATTCCTTGTTATTCTTCTGCAAGTCTTCCTACCATTTTCATCCCTTCGGTGATATTTTGGTTATCCTATTCACACACCTTTTACAACATTTATCTCTATGGTATTTGTTTGACCTTGGTCTTTTATCGCCTTGGTATATTAAAGAATGATTGACCTCTTAGAGATCTTTTCACAATTAACATCTAAAAAACTTGTTGCAAATAAATTTTAGACATATTTTTTGACACTAGCCAATGTCATCATCATAATCACTTCCACCTCCTTCCATTAAGCCATTAGTAGTTCTTAACCCCTTCTCAAACAAGAGAGCTGAAATAAGTTTTCAGAAAGTAAAAGAAATCAATCAAAGCAAAAAACAAATGGTAAAAAAAAAATCAAATTGATATCTAACTCTCTCTTGGGGTATTTCTAATAATCTCTACCGGGGCTATGGACGTCTAACTAGCAATAGAGAAATGTTGTGATTAGAATCAAATGCATCTCTGCCGGGGCTATTGATGTCTGGCTGATAGCGGAGCAATGTACGACTCTCCTTCCACAAATGCATTCACAAAAAAAATATCTTTGAAAAAAAAATTCATTCCTACACGTTGGCTAGGGTGTCTTCACTTGTTATCTATCAAATCTTCCCTCCAAGAGGTAATAAATTTCCACGTGCACACATTGGATCTCTATGAGAAAAAATGATTAGTATGTTACCAAGTGTCCTTTGTGGACCTTTTTCAGACTTTTACTCTAGTCTGTATCTTGTCTAACGATCTATGCCTTTGGCTAATCGTTTCTTCATCACAAGGTTTCTAAGCTAAATTCACAACATTCACATCATTCTTTTGCTTCATTTATAACATCCATGTGTATAAGATTTCCTTTTTGCTATGTTTGCGGGCACCTTTGTCCCCTTCACAAAAAAAATCTTCCACTTCTTTCTATCATGTGCTTCTTGCCCAACTTACGTTGGGGGCATCCTTGCTCCTTCCTAGTACATCATTGGGTTACGTTTGTCATCATGATTGAGCCTATCCATATTGGCCCTAATCCAACTTATGTGCGTGAAGAGTTTGTCATTGAATATTCCCTTCTAACACTGGGGCAATTTCACATCTTCACTTTCTACGCATACGCATGGCATTCTGCCCTTGAGCATCCCATCTATCACTGGGGGCATCCACGTTTCTTCATTTATTGTACAAGCACATTTTCTTCAACGTGAAGGCCTTTTCTTCAGCGTGAACACATTTTTCTCCCGCATGCGAGCTCCTTTTTCTCCTGCGACATGTTTCTCACCCCCGAAGTGCCCTGAAACCATCGTATTTCTTCTAAAAATCTTGTAACACTTGCCGCAATGGTTATTTTTAATAATTAATTATTCTTTGCACGTTTTCGTTACATTGGGGCATATTTTTGCTTCTCGACGTCCTTTTCTACTACCTGGGGCATTTTTTGCCTTATGGTCACTTTTACCACTGTCTCACGACTTCTTTATTTCTTCTATAATATTTTCTTCCGTAAAAATTAAAAAAAAATCAAAATCATTAAAAATCCAAAAAAATTGTAAAAATTCAAAAATTGGTAAAAGACATATACACAACTAAGGCATGTGTCAATTGCATTGTCCTCGAACATTGAAATATGTCTTACAAAAGTGTTTTTCTTCAGTTCTTGATTTTTTTGGTCTCAAATGACTTGTGAATCATCGTGATCTACCTCCATTAACAAAAGCTTGGCTGCATGTTATGTCAATCCTCCCGTGCAACAATGAGTTGCTAGAGACTGTGTTGTAACACACGAAAGCTTTTCCATGGGACTACTTGTGTCCTATGTTATTCCCCATGCATGTATCCTTGATTGTGGCACCATTTTTAACCCTTTTTGTTACAACACAAACATTTGGCTACTACAACTTGATAACAAAAACATTGGTGCAATTGTCTTTAACATTGTTTATTTGAGTGTGTGTGATTGTATTGGTTTCTCTGTTAGGTTAGCTTGTTTACTTTCTCATATTGCATTGCATTTTGTATGTTGCATGGAGCTAAATATCATTTTACTTTCTCGTATTTCATTGCATAATGTATGTTGCATGGAGTTATGTATTTTTAGCAGTAAAAAATTATTGGTAATTTAGATTTTCATGTTATCTTACACTTTTGTTTATTTTACATAAAGGTCGATGACGTAGACCTAGGGGAAAAATGATATAAACATGTTGCTTATTGAAAGGTTGGATGCAAAGATTGGGCTTGTCCTATATTCTCCATTAATCATTTCTTCTCCATTATCATTCATTACCACTTCTAATTTTTCTCCCAAATCACTCAGGGAAATAAACAACAATGTTTATTGTTGTCCTTATTCCTTCTCAGTACCTACGGGTTTCGCACCAGTTCTAACCTATTTTAATTTATCCATTTCAATCATATTTTTGAATGTCGATTGACTTCTTCTATCATCCCATCGACACTCGAAGGGGCATCCTTTAGCTTGTTATTTGTTCTTCAAAAATTTACTTGTTTATGCTTGGATGCTATATTTGAAAAAGTCACTTACTTCGCCTCAAACAGGGGCAAATGTAGACACCTAAATTCTGATTTTATAATTTTATTGCCAAACGCACACAAATCACTGTCATTCTTGCCAAATTCGTTATAATTATTGGTTTTCATTAATTAACTAACGTTCCTTACCAATTTAGCCAATTAACACCACGTTGTTGATTGTGTAACCCCTTTCACATTCAAGATGCCACTTTGCAGAAAATCGTAAGTCAAAATCCTCTTCAAAACAAATAATTAGTGTTTATTAGTTAATTAAGCCTATTTTGCCCTTGATTTGATCAATATGCCCTAATATTGACTTAAACCCCTCTTATGACCACTCAAAATCACCCCATTCACCTCCACAAAGTCTCAACAAGATTCAAAATCTTATCCTAGCCTCCTAATTGACCTTAAGTGGTTGATTGAGGCTCCTCACATCTTAATCAATTGATAATTCACTAATTGTGATTAACAAGGCCTAATCATGATTAGAAATTCTAATCTAATCTGGGGCTTTTAGTCCCACATGCACTAAAATACAAGTTTCTCCCAAAAGGAAAACTATAAAAAGAGTGCACCTCTTACCTTAATATTTTACACCATGATTTGATTTGTATCTCATATAATATTTATGATTCATAACCAAGTTTCAATCCTTTCCTAAAGCCTTCAACAAGGTTAGTAGATGAATATCTAAAGTGACTTAACAAGTCATTTGGAGAGGTCATTTCACTCATTTTTTTGGAGTATCAACCATACCCATTTGATTTGCCTTTTAGGTCTATTTAGGCCCATGTTAGGTAATTAAAACATATTAATAGGCATGTTTAGTTAGATTTTACATTGTTTTCATACTAGTTAAGCATTCCTTTAAGCTTGTATCTTAATATTACATTCCTAGACTTAGAATCCCTAGCTAATTAAGTGGAAATGGTGTTAGCGCTTCTTTGATTAGCTTTGTTATTAGCTTTGTAAAGTTTTGGGTGCTTTTAATGTTAAAACCTTTATGTTGATAAGGAATTCAAAAAAACACCAAATAGCTACTAAGATCTAGCCAAGAAGGATAATGCATAGCAACTAAGATCCAACAGATGAGGAAATTATCTAAGAGGATCACAAAAGTTTTTTTTAGGAATATTTTGGGTCATACAAAAGCTATAAATAATAGAGGTGTACAAATTTTGAAGGGGTGACAAATAACACACTGAATTACATTTGGGTAAAAGGTAACACTCAAAGATAGGCATGAGAAGGAAGGATTGACTCTGAGAGAATAAAGAAGTATTGTGGTTTGTGACATGTTAGGTCTCAATGTATAGGACATGGATGTCATATTAGATTATAAGGAGGATCACACATGAATTCTAGACAATATTGTAACTTATTCATTTCTTGTGAAGCATAATGAGAATTTAGGATTACGTGTATGATTTTGTTTTAGTTTATGAATGTTTTTGTAATGCTTAGATGAATATTTTGTATTTATATTATTTTCCATTTTACAAGATCTATCACTTGATTGTGTTTCTCGTGTCACTCTACAACCTTGGGGAAATCATGTGACCTATACTGCACTATGGGTGAGACTTTCAAATATAAGCTTGATCAAATGGCTAGCATAATAAAGGTTATGACAATTACGACAAAACACTAAAGACATGGGAATTGGGTTGTTCCAAAAAGTGTATTTAAGTGGCTTGCTGAACTCGTTTTATCATTTTTAGATACTAAAAAACTTGTTCTTCATTTCCTGTAATCAATTAAAATTGGCTTATAAACTTTAAAAATAGAATTAAACTGTTAAAATAATGAACAAAATGAGAGAAATAAAAAACTTAAACCACTTGATAACATATTTCACTCATTTCGGGCTACATCTCTAGGTCTAGAAAATCTCTTTTATTGATTTGTTATGATGCAAAAAGTCACTTTATTTAATAGATTTACATCGCAATGCTCAATGGTCTACTAATAATCTTTGCAATATCTCTAAGAAATCTCTGGTTCCAACTCCAAGAATATTTGTGCGATAAAAACTCTTCAGTTTTTTCTTTAACCCTCCGTAGTTAGGGATTGTCTCACACCAAGTTACCTCTTCAAATAAAAGTTTTTCCCTTCTATAGCATTTTGACCCCATGGTGTAGTGGTGGAGGCTTGTCTTTTCGCCAAAACTCACCATGGTTTGAATACCACCTTATTTGTATTAGTCTAGCTTATTAACTACCTCATATACATAATAAAGGCCATACCTTAGGCTGCATGTCATATGTTAGGCTTGTAGCCTAACAATTAGGTCCCCAAAAGTGGGACGCAACAAGTTTGGGGTTCGAATGACATGTGATTCATTTTATCCCTTGCTTTATTTTTGGTGGATTAATCCCACGTAGAGAGGGTTTTAAATTGTTAAAGGATTTAAATAACATTGGATGGTGAGAGGTATAAGTGGCTATTACCACACTTTGGTTTTGTTTTGTGGACTTATAATCCAATTCACTTGTCAGATTGGAATCTAACTTGTTTTTTGCATTGAATGAAAACTCGATATAGAGGTGGTACTTGGTTGATAATTGTAACTTGGTGATGTGGCGAATTGACTTAATGATGACTTGTCTCACCGAGTTGGTTGTGATCTTTGACAAACACGGGATTTAGTTCCACATGCAGTATAAATTAACCTTCCATGGGATTTATAAGCAAAAAACCCATATACTGCAATGTGAAGAAAGGTGACAGGGTCCTCCTCCTGAAAAAGAGTAGATCCTGCCAGATGTTAGGCCTCCATCCTACACATAATGTGTGCCCCAGATTGACCGTAAAATACCAAAGGTTGAAACCAAAAACCAAAATTTTAAACAAGCACACTCTGCTACTTGTCACCATGGCATTTGTTTGTTTGTCCAACTCTGATTATGCCACTTCACCTTTATGAAACATGTTGTTTTATTTTTTCCAGTTATAGAGAAATTTTAGTGGGTCATATCTTTTGTGTATGACGTTCATTTTGACCTATTTAAATGGTGTCAAAAATCTCTTAATGATATCATTTGTATGCAGGAAGTTTTGTAACTTGTATAGACCATTTGATCGATTTGGAGTTATAATCATATTGGATTACTCCTCCCCACTAAGGAACTTTTGGACTGCTAATGATTTGGTTTTATTTTGACAGTAGGTGAGGGTAAAATTCCCTCACTCTCCCAATTTATATCAATTTTACCTTGTTTGGGTGCATTCCCTTTAGACCCACACGAAGATATTCTACATCACCTATTTGCAAATTCCTTTTCCTTATGTCAAGAATAATATCTTCCTGTAATTCATCAAGAAGCTTAAGAGCAAAGTCATCGTAGAAGGAACTTAAATACTCTCATCTTGATCAATGATCATAGGTAGCTCATACAATTTCAAAATTTCAACATTTACAATGGAATATATATATATATATATATATATATATATATATGTATGTATGTATGTAGGTATGTATGTATGTATGTATATAATTCTAAACGTAAGGCATTATTACCAATCTTCTCCAAAATGTTAAATGGGTCATACCTACCATTTAACATTTTGGAGAAGATTGGTAATAATGCCTTACGTTTAGAATTATATACATACATACATACATACATACATACATACATACACATATATATACATATATATATACATATATATATACATATACATATATGTATATACATATACATATATGTATATACATATATATATACATATATATACATATATATATATGTATATATACATATATACATATATATATACATATATATATATATGTATATATATGTATATATATATGTATATACATATATGTATATGTATATATATATGTGTATGTATGTATGTATGTATGTATGTATATAATTCTAAACGTAAGGCATTATTACCAATCTTCTCCAAAATGTTAAATGGGTCATACCTAATTGGTTTAAGATTTTACCTTCACCAGTAAGTCTTTCTTTACTGATGTGAGGCCAAACTTGATCACCAACTTGAAAATGATGATCAACTCAATGTTGATCATGCCAAGCCTTGTACTTAGCTTAGTTCTTTTCTAATTGCTCTTGGAAAACTTGATGAATCATATGTATCCTATGAATTAAATTTTTTATCTTATCAACATCTTATTGTCCATCTGTCATTGTTTCTTGTCCAAAGGAAAGGTCTAAAGGTGACTCAGGAAAATAACCAAAACAAGCCTCGAAAGGAGATTTATATGTAGAAGAATGAATGGCATGGTTTTAGGCATGTTGCACATAATACAAGTGTTCATCCCAAAGTTTATGATATTTGACACAATATCCTCAAAGAAAATGTACTACTGTACCATTGACCACTTCTATTTGATCATCAGTTTGAGGATGAAAAATAATAATTTTCTCCAACTTTTTGTCCATGATGTCCCATAAGGCTGACCAAAACTTCCTAATAAATTAAGAATCCCGATTAGAGACAATAGAAGTAGGCAAACCAAAATGAATTCAAACATTATTGAAGAATAAATGTGCATTCTCCTCACTTGTTATATACTTTTTGCAGGGCATTAAGATACAATCTTGTTAAATCTATCCACGACCCCATACAAATAGCTGCATTTTCTTTTTTTTCATAGGTAAGCCTCCAACAAAGTCCATGGAAACACTTTCCCATGACCTGGATGGTATGGGTAGTGGGGTATATAAGCTCAAATTTTTTGTTACTAGGCTTGCTTGTGGCACAAAAAATACAACCTTTAACATATTTAGATACACTTTCATACATCTGAGGCCAATAACAATATATTTTCAATTGTGCAATTGCTTTACCAACACCAAAATGACGAGAAATAAGAGAAGTATATGTGTTCCTAATCAAATTAAGTCTTTCATCTTGTGGAATACAATTTTTTCCAACATGATAAAGAAATCCATTATGTAAATGATAGTCTAATTCTTCCACATGTTTACCATGAGTTATATCTTCGTAGACATCCTTAAAATCAACATCGTTAGCATGTTGTTCCTTGTAAATTTCATGCACCAAAGGAATTTGTTGTAAAATAATAGATGCAATAACATAAAGTTTAGAAAGCATATCAACAACCTCGTTCTTTATACTTTTTTTATACTTGATCATAAAATGGAATTGTTGCAAAAATTATACCCAATAAAAGTTCCTTGACTATTATAGCTTGGACTGTGACTTAAGGTATTGTAAAGGCTTATGATCTGTATGGATGATTGTCTCTTTTACCATCAAGTAATGTTTCCACTTTTTCACACTTTGTACCAAAGCATACAACTCTTTTCATAAATAAGATAGTTCCTTACCTCACTTGTGAAGGTCTTTGAATGGTAATAGATGAATTTTCTCTTCTCCATCAATATGACACCCATGGCATATTCACTTGCATCAGTTTCAATCTTGAATGGCTATCACAAATTAAGAAGTGTTAAGACTGGGGCTATGTTGATGTTTTCCTTTGGTGTGTCAAAGGATTTTTAGTACTTGCCTCCCCACTAAAAGATGTATTTCAAACTTTTCTAGGAATACAAAGGAGTTGCAATCACTGAAAAGTTAGCAATAAACTTCCTTCGATATTGTACCGCCCCTAGGAATCTTCTAACTTTAGGTGCATTAGTAGGCTTGGGCCATTTCACAATGACTTAAACTTTAAGGTATCAATTTCCATTTTACCACCCCCTATATCATAACACAAATAAACTAAATATGTTTTACCAAATTCACATTTTGACATCTTCAAATATAATTTCTCCTTTTGCAAAGTTTTCAAGACTTTCTTAATGTGTTCAATACGATCTTCCCAACTTTTACTAAAGACCAAAATAACATGTAAGTAGACATTAGCAAAATATTCTATGAATAGCCTAAAATCATCATTCGTAACCCCCATGAAGGTGGCAGGTGCATTACAAAGACCAAAAGGCATAACAAGCCACTCAGACAAACTTGTTTAGTTTTGAAAGAAATTTTCCAAAGTTGATCCTAATGTGGTAATAACAACTTTTCAAGTCTGACTTAGTGAAACAAACAAAAAATTTCAACTGATCTAATAAATCATCAATGCGAGGAAGAGGGTAGCATTTTTTCACCGTTATTTTATTTAGTGCTAGGTAATCCAGACACATCCGCCAAGTGTTATCTTTTCCTTCAGTGTGTCAAAAGATTTTTGGTACTTGCCTCCCCACTGAAAGACTTGTTACACACTTGTCAAGGAATATAAAGGATTTGCAATTAATGAAAATATAGCAATAAACTTCCTCCAATATTGGACTACCCTAGGAATCTTCTAACTTCAGTTACATTAGTAGGCTTGGGCCGTTTCACAATGACTTAAACTTTAAGGGAATAATTTCCAATCCACCACCCCTACAACATAGCCCAAATAAACTAAAGATGCTTAACCAAATTCACATTTTGAAATCTTCAAATATAATTTCTCCTTTTGTAAAGTTTTCAAGACTTTCTTAATGTGTTCAATATGATCTTCCCAAATTTTACCAAAGATCAAAATATCATCTAAGTATACATTAACAAGTTCTTCTATGAATGGCCTAAAAACATCATTTGTAACCCACGTGAAGGTGGTGGGTGCATTGCAAAGACCAAAAGGCATAACAAGCCACTCAAACAAACCTTGTTTAGTTTATAAAGTAGTTTTCCAAAGTTGACCCTAACGTGGTAATAACCACTTCAAAAGTCTAACTTAGTGAAATAAACAACATTTTTCAACTGGTTTAATAAATCATCAATACAAGGAAGAGGGTAACATTTTTTCGTTGTTCCCGATGAGGTGGGAGTGGTGCAGTCAAGTCACATGGTTGTGTGTTTGCCCACCCATGTTCAAATCCCCTCGAGGCACGATCCTCTTTGAGGTGGTTTCACCGCTAGATGTGGATTCTCTTCTTGTTGCAGTTGTAACACGTTGGTTTCTTCATTCATTATTGTTGTAGCATGCAAGTTCTTGCTTCGCTTAGGCCACTGCTTTACTTGCCGGTTGCAAGGCTGCTTCATTTGGGTTCATTGTGTTGGTTGCCATCATTGTAACAAAGGTTATATATCCTCTCAAAAAACCTCAAAGATGTACAAGAGATTCTTTACCCTGCCAGGCAGGCACCAAAATCCTGTGATCCACTTAAGTGATTTGACTTTGACAATGGGATTCTTTACCCTGCAAGGCAGGCACTAAAATCCCATGATTTCACTTAAGTCACTTTCCTTTTATTATATCATGGGAATTTTTACCCTGCAAGGCAGGCAATAAATTCCCACCTGCCTGCAGCCTCTATTTTTCCCACTGCCGCTTAAGTGACTTTTATAACACGGGAAAAAGTATCCTACCAGGCAGGTATACAATTCCCACCCTGCCTGCGGCTTATATTTTTCTCATCGCAGCTTAAATCCTTTGTTTTCCAAAAATGCGCCCATCCCCGTAGGGGCTTTTCTGTGCACGACTTCACTTTTTCCCAGTGATCCAGACCTTCGATGACGATTTCCTCCCGGGCAAAATGTGCGTGTATGTTTTCCAGCTGCTCCAGGCCAAAAATTGGGCTTACCCGGCGAAGGAGTTGTTCCAGAGGAATTTTACAGAAAACAGAACGGGACACCACAAAAACACGAAAAATTGCCAAAAGTTACAAATAAGCCCAAAACTTAAATAAGTTAAAATCCTTCTGGTACATAGGAATAATAACATATCCGGTCATAACAGAGTTAAAACGGAGCGCAAATAGCCTCATACGGGGCTCAAAATAATTAAATACAAATTTCCCGCAGACAAATCCTGACGACAGAATAAAACAATTTTGGGCATCTGGGTATTTGGCAAAAAGGGCTAATATGGCTCTTTGGGATTATCTTGACGCAATACAAGAACTTTTAGGCAATAAAAACAACAAACGACCCACTATTTTAAAAGTACGAAATTTTTTCGGATTGGGTAGTCGCAGATTTCAGGGTGGGAATCTGAGTGACACCATAGATATAATATTCACTATTTCATTCTTATGTTTAGGATCATAACCTTTCAAATCTTTAGACTTGTCATCATCTTTAGCTTTAACAATCACAAGTGTAAAAATATTACTTGCATTCACAAGCCTTTTCATTTTTCCTGTAGATATAAGTGACAAATTTTCTTTTACCTGATGAGCTCTAACAGTGCATTCAATCCCATCTTTCACTAGAAAATAATTATTCTCTTCCCTATATAAGATTACCTTTCTGTCAAAAAGATAAGGACTACCAAGAACAATGCCAAAAATATCAGGGGAAACCAAATCTGACTCTATCTCGCCAATGAATTTTGAGGTTATTGCAAATCTAAGTTTGCATATTTTCATGGCCTGGAGTTTAGCATCATCACATACCCAACCTAAAGTGTATGGTTTTGGATGTGGTTTGATTTTAAGTCCCAATTTATTAACAACTTCTTCAAAAATGAGATTATCTTGAGATCCACTGTAAAAAAGAGTATTGACCTTAGTATGTTTCAAAATAACTATAATGTGGAAAATCTCATTTCTCTTCTTTTCATGCATAGATTTAGAATTAGAAGAAGTATGCGAAATAGTGACAAAAGAAGAAGAAGATGAACATTTAAAATCTATTACCATGATCTTGGTCTCATCACTTGAATCAAAATTAAGATCTTGCAATTGTTATAGTAGTATTATTGTCACATACTTACTTGAACCATTTTATCTTCAACTCATGATGAGCTTCCAACACTTAACATATGCATGCCCTTTCTTGCAATGTGAACACACATGCTTCTCATCTTCTTTCTTGACCGTAGAAGTATGTTTTTCGTTACCCTTTGTGTTTCCTTTTTCTTTCTTTCCCTTATTTATTTGTGAATCTTTCCTTAGTATTCTTACCCCTAGATTCAATATGAGTAGCTTGGACACAAACTTCATCAAGGTTAGTGGGGTTAAACATAAGTATGGTATCTTTTAGATAACTATGTAACCCACCAATTTATTTCAAAAGAGTCTCTCGAGTATATAAAGGAATGCCCAAAATTAATGCTCTCTTCCTAAAATTTTCATTGTAGTACTGTACACTTTTACCCTTAGTTTGTCATAGATTTTGCCAATCCATAGTAGCTTGTTGCATATAACCAAGTGGAAAAAAATTGTTTTTCTAAAGGAGGAAACAAAATCATCCCAAGAAGAAATCACTTTACCATGTTTTGTTAGATCCTCCTGAGTCTTAATCTCTCATAAAATGAGTGTTGCACCACCTAAATGAAGAGTAGCTAAGTGACTTTTTGCTTCCTCATCCACAATATTTGAACCCTGTAGTAAAATTCAATTTTCTTGATCCAATGATCTAGCTTTTCTGCACCAAGCTCTCCATTATAAATTGGCAATTCAAATTTAACATCAAGTTTTAAAATTGATGGAGCATCAGAAGAAGAACCAAAAGTTTTAGAAGGAGACAAAGGAAATTTTGGATATTTTTTTCCTTTACATTTTTCCTTGCCATTATTTCCTTCTTCCGATCTACCTTTCATTAAACTATCTTTATTCATGGTATAGCTCTTCCATCATACTCTTCATTTCCATAAAAGCTTGGCGGAAGGCCATTTCTTCATTTGATCTTCTAGGAGATCCTCTAGGTAAATCCATATCTAAACTTAAACTTGCACATTTTGAACCAATCTCAGGATATTATTCCTTACGTGATCCTTCACCTCGCTTCGATTCAAACCTGGTAAGCATTCAAAACAAAGACTTGCAAATTTCTAAATCACATTAAAATTCCCTTAATCATCTGCTCTGATACCAAACTGATCCAAAAAACATATTTAAGTGACTCACTTAACCATTTTTAGCATTTTTAGATACTTAAAAACTTGTTCTCAATTTCCTACAATCAATTAAACTTGGTTTATAAACTTTAAAAATAGAATTTTAATTGTTAAAAACAACGAACAAATTGAGAGAAATACAAAAAAATAACTCAAAACACTTTATAAAAAATTTCACCTATTTCGGGTTACATCTTCGGGGTTCCGAAAAGCTCTTTAATCGATCTATTATGATGCAAAAATTCACTTTGTATAATAGAATTACCTCACAACGCTCAATGTTCTAGTAAGAAACTCTGTAATATCTCTAGGAAAACTCTAGTTCAACCTCTAAGAATAACCTTGCGATAAAAAATCTCCATTTTACACTAAAACTCTCCCAAATTATGGGTTTTCTCACACCAAGTTACCTCATCAAATAATTTTTTTGCTCTTATATAACATTTTGGACCTCATGGTGCAATGGTGGAGGTTTCTCTTTTTCCTAAAACCCAGCATGGTTCAAATCCCACCCTCATATTACTTTTGCTTATTTTTTCTTATAATTGCATCATATACATAGTAAAGGCCATACCTTAGGCCCCATGTCCTATGTTAGGTCCCCAAAGTGGGATACAATGGGTCTGAGGTTCGAATCAAATGAGATTTTTTTTATCCCTTGCTTTGTTTTTGGTGGGTTAATCTCACATGGAACAAGACTTGATTGATTAATGGCTTTGAATTACCTTGGATGGTGAGAGGTTTACATGGCTACGCCCATACTTATGCTTTGCTTTGTTGACTTATAATCCAACTTGTTGGTCAAATTGGAATCTAACTCACCACACATTAGATTGAACTCTAACTCGATGTAAAGGTGGCATTTGGTTGACATTTGCAAAATGGTGATGTGGCTCGCCCAATTAATGATGACTTGACTCGCTTATTTAGTTGTGTGACTCATCTGAGCTGGCTGGTTGTGATCTTTGATGAACATTGGATTTAGTCCCACATGCAACAGAGATTGGCCTTCCTTGGGGTTTATAATAAAAAAACTCATACAATGTAATGTGAAGAAAGGTGGCAACCCCCCCTCCAAAATAAGAGTTGACCCTATAAACACCCTAAAATTACTCACTCGTTCCCAATATCATCCCAATACAACTTGTTATTCATACCCTCTTATGATTGATCAATTAAATTGATTAATCATGCACATTACACCCCTTTGGACGAATTAAATTAATCTTTAGTATACCTTTTAACTAGGTCAATTATCGTTTATTAAATAAAGGATTAATTAGTTAGTGTGCACATTATGGCTAGTTAAACTAGTTATCTAATTAAGAAAATACACATATTTTCCTAGTCAACTGCCACTTAGGTTCTCAGTCAACTCTACTTGGACTTCATTTCACTAGTCTAGTCAACTGCACCTTCTAGTATCCAAGAAAGGTGGGGGTAGTTAAATTACACATGCAACCACATTTCCAGATGCAACTTTTGCAATTAAATCCATTTACTGCCCCTTAATGGCATTTAACTTCCCGGAACTGTTCAACTTCCCTCAAATGCTATTTTTAGCATGTGCATTCAACCACTTTCAACCAACTTCAAACCACTATGTAGCCTCTATAAAACACAAGTTTACCCTCTTTCAAATCCTCTTGGATTTCTTGTACAAAAACTTTGTCAACTTTACTCCAATATCTGCATATTAGAACCTTTATCCAAGTCAAAAACTTGCTCGTAGCATGGTCAAATCCACATTTGGAGGTCATTTCCAAGAACAGCCACAATCTTAATTTAACAAGGTTATATAATTTTCAAGGCTTCATACAACCTTACATTGAGGTTTACAAAGAAGAGCTATAGGAAGGTTTGCACATCTGTTTTATCTGTCTTCCATTTAATTGAGTTTTCTTTGTTAACATTTTGGCACACCCAATAGGAGCACACCCATTTTACATTCATTTTTGTTTCATATTTCATTAATCTGTACGTGTATTTATTTTATTAACTTTGTTTTTAGTGTGTTTTTGTTGTGCAGTTGTGTTTGCAAGATTCAGGGAGAAGCAAAAATAACATTTTATTCAAATCATGATAATTTTATGTTTTGATCTATTTTATTATTTTTGTAACCCTTTTACAAGTTTTTGTAGGTTTTAACAAATTTACCTTTAGTACTTTTACCTCTAAATTTGGTAGACTATTTAGTTGTAGCTAACTTTGGAATTGGGGAAATTGTTTTACTAATCATGTTGCTCTCTGGTTTTTGAAAAAAAATGTTATTTTCTGTAAAAAATCAACAAATCCCTGCAAAAAAAACACAAAAAATCCCAACTTGCTACCCTAACGCATTCTCCTTATTCCCCCTAGCTTGTTACCCCTAGCTCGGCAAGCTCCTAACTACCCCATCTCTCCCAGATCTTTCCTATTGATCTATCCTTGAGTCCCCCTAACCCCTAAACTTACCCCCGACCCTGACTCACCCTACATTCTACCTAGCTACCTTGACCTCAACTCCCATCCCCAAACTAGAGCTACTCAGTGACTACCTCCCTGACCCCGACGAGCTCCCCACTACCTTAGATCCTCACCCCCATCATAACCTACTCGATGATCCCATTCCTCCACACATCCCTCGGCTCTCACCCCATTGTGCTAACCCACACACCACGACACTGACACAACTCACTTGTCAAGTGAGATACCCTATTGTGCCATCTCCGTGCTTGGCCAAAAAATTGTGTGTCACACAGTCAGGCCCTAACTCACCTAGATCTCTCGCATATGCCTAGTCGCCGCCACTATCTTTCCGAGCTCCACCTGCAAACAATAAACAAACACAAACCAAAGAAAACTCAAGCCTGCCTTTACAAATGCATGAAGCTTTTAGGTTTTTAATTTTATATTCGATGGATTAAAATTAGGTCACGTTAAACATATTTTAAAACTTAGGTTTAGATTTTACTTTTATCTCTAAGTTTAAACTAATGTTTAACTCCGACATAGGTTTCATTTAATCTTAACTTAGGTTAGAACTTAGCTTAGTTTAATTACTTTTTTTTCTTATTATTTTTATTATTAGTTTATTTTAATTAATTCCTTGGTGTTACTTAATCAATCAGTTTAATTAATTACATTAGGCCTTTTCAATTTAACTTAGAACCTTTTAAAAAAACATCAGTTTCACTAAAATAAACTGTGAAACTTGATTTTACAGGGTTATTGGATGTTTTGATCCCTTTCACTTCACTTTTTAGCAACTTTTTGCAAACATTTCATCATTTTTGCACCACACTAACACTTTGTGGTAATTTTTTTTGCTTGCATTTTTTGTTGTTGTTTTTTGTTTTTGTGAAGCTAATAACAACATATTTCACTCGTATGTTGTTCTCTCGTGTTTGTTACAAGCGATCTTGAGATTTAGAAACGTGATTTTGTTGTTGTTTTCTCTTTGTATGCCTCAGGAAACCTACTAACACTTGTTTGCAAGACCACATTACGAAGACCTTTTCTCAAACTATTACCTGCAGCTTGCCTTGATTGCGTGCTAAGCTAACTACTGATACTTTGTGTGGAGGGAACCTCTTTAATCAAGATAAAATGAACCATTCACACTATATTTTCACACATGGTTTACAAGGATATTTCCCAACTGCTATAACTATGGGAAGTGCTTTTGCTTAAGCCATAAAACTCAACTGAGGAGTACCACAAGAACCCCAAAGCAGAGTCGACAAATTAAGGGAACCAACTGATGAAACGGGGACCTTTTGTCCCGATTGACTAGTACGCCTATGAGATTAGAGTCACGGATATCCTTAGTAGTGAACCTAGTGTGATTCATTTGAGCAATATCTTTGCTCATTGTTTCAAAGGGGGTAGAGTAAAGTCGATAACTAGCAATAACACCGCACTTACTCGTGTATACTATTGACACCTAGTTGAGAGAACCACCTAGGAAGCCACACCTTGACCAAGCTTATCTAAAGTAGAGGCAAATTTCACTACATCATTTTTCATTTTTCTTATGTGTTACACACTTCTGTTTCACTCTTGTCATTCACGTTTTCTCTCTCATCCACCTTGTTACTTTGTAAATGAGTCTAAGTCTTGGGTTTCAGACATTTATATATGAACTTGAGCACTTTCATCCTTTTCATCTAAGTCTTGACATCGTGATAATCTATTTATCATGGTCAAACACCCTCGTGATCACCTTGATATTTCATTTTCATAAGTATTAAGTTTAAACGTTATCTTGTTGAGCTTTAAACATTCCATATTATGTTGTCACATTTCACATTCCCCTTGTTGAATTTTCGACATCTTGAATATCTCTCTCCCATCATCTTACATCATCATACTTCACATTCACTTTGTTGAATTATCAACATTTTCCTCATTCCTTCATTCCTCTCTTTTAAAGCATTCACTTTGCTCTAACTTGAGGACCTCCATCAATCACACTCCCCTAGTCTCTTATCTCCACTTTCGTGAGATTCAGACCTTCTCATTTTCATTTCTTCACTTCTTGTTTCGACATTCACTTTTTTGTTCTTTAAGTGCTCCCATTTATTTTTTGTGTCTCCTCTTTTAACGCACTTTTGTTAAGATTTGGCATCCTTCATTGTCTTCCCAATTCTCCTCTTTTAACACCCATCTTGTTAAAAGTTGAGCAAACTCGTCGTCTTTCCTAACTCTTTTCCTTCTTACCACTATTTTTTTGAGAGTTGAGAATCTTTCTTCATGTCTCTAAGTCTCCTCTTGTAGCACTCATTTTGTCGCAAGTTGAAAAAACTAACTTATTTCACCTTTTCCCTATTTACATTCACTTTGTAAAGGGTTGTGAAGCTCTTTCAAACATTTTCATCTCTATTATCACTCATTTTGCTAAGAGTCATAGAATTTAACATTTCAATCCCTCTTCTACCTTAGCACTATTCATTTTGCAAAGTGTTGAGAAGTCACCCTTTTCCTTCCTCATAACACTCCTGTTATTCAGAGTTAACCTTTTCGCATCTCTTCGTCACTTTTATCACTCATTTTGTTAAGATTTGATCACACTCACTTTGTGAAGTCTCTTCCATCTTAACATCATTCATTTTGTTAAGTGTTGTGAAGTCTCCATCTTTTTTCGTTCCTCTTAACACTCATCTTGTTAAGAGTTAATGTTTTCACACCTTTTGGTCTCTCTTCACACTTATGTTGTTAAGATTTGATCACTAACATTGTTACATCTCTTTTATTTTAAAGAGTAGAGCATATCTAACCCCGTTTAGTCTCATTTATCTTAACTCTCATTTTGTTAGGAGTCGGGAAATTGAATAACTCTTTTCACCTCCTCCCTCTTAGCACTTATTTTTTCTAGGGTCAAGATCTCTCATATTTTCACCTCTTCCCTATTAGCATTCAATTTTCTGAGGTTTTATAGTTCTATCACATCTCTTTTCTTTATTCCTTACCTCTTTCAAACAATTGTGGGAACATGACATCATGATAATAGTCCCTTTCAATGGAATGAAAGATATCCTTTCCACATTAGTTTGGATGAAGAACAAATTGAAAACCTTTCCATAGATGATACCTTATGAAAAAAACAAATACCAATTCCTTCTTTGTCTCCTTGCAATGGGAGAAAGATTTCCCTCGAAAATTGATGATAATGATTTGAAAAGCTTAAAAGGACAACTTGAATCCCCTAAGGTTCCAACACTCGAGTCAAACAAACATGACGACGTAGCACCAAGTAAAACAAATGCTAATAATAAAGGAAAATATAATGCTTCATCTCCTAATCCCAACCAAACCTTGTTCAATTAAATCAATACAATGGAAAATCAATTGGCTCTCCTATCCTCTATAGTCACTAAAAACAATACCAAAGGTATCGAACACACAAAGAAAAGTGACCACACCTTCAAAACTCATTATGAGACCAAAAAAGAGAACAATAATCTTAAGAATGCTACTCTCTTCATCCCAAAAACCAATTCACCATTTTCTCAAGAGTGGAAAATGATGAAGCACAATATTTTGGGCATGCAAAAAAAATGCAAACAATTCAATTTTGATTAATTGTGTCTATATCCTTTTGACATGGAAATATTACACATACCCTTCCCACACTCTTTTGAGATGCCCAAACTTGAAAAATAAAAGGGTAAAATAGATCTTAGAGAGCACATTAAGTAATTTTTCATGGCATGCCAAAAGGTGACTTATAACGATATCTTTCTCTTGCGCCTCTTTCCTAAGAGTCTAGGAGGACAAGCTTTGGACTGGTTCTCACACCTTCTAAAGGGATCTATCTCTACCTTTGCAGAACTCTCTAAGAAGACTGTAAACACTTATCTTTCAACCTTGACTCTGAGGTCATGATGATGGATTTGCGCAATTCCAAACAATGACCAAACGAGAGCTTTGCACAATTTTTACAACAATGGCGAGGAATTGCAAGTTGGTTCCCATGTTCAATCCATGAAAAATAGATGGTTATCATCTTCATCCCAAACTTTAACAACAAGTTGTCCTTTTACATGTAAATGCAATATCTCAATTTTTTGAGGAAGTTATCAAAAAGGGAACTCAAATTGAAAAAGCCATCATTTCTAAAGGCTTGATCAAGCCTCATTATAAATATAATGGGCACAATCATAATAATAACAAAATTAACCCTAACACTTCTCATGATAAACCTAGGTACATCAACCGCAACAGTAATGTTGTCAATGACGATGTCACAGACAATCGCAATGTGTACAACTTACAAAACAAACAATCTAAATAAATTAATTCCAAACCATCCATCAACATTCTAAAAAGAGAAACTTTTCCTCCTCGTGATTACAAACAATGACAATATACGTGTTTTGGGGGAATCTCTTTCTAAGAGTCTTAAAACAATTTAGAAAGTGCTAATATGGTCACTTTTCCTATAATCTCAACCCTTCTCTAAAGGAGTGAACCTAAGTCTAGGTTGGTATAGACCTAACACATTTTTTTATTTTCATCACATTGATGGTCATCAAACAAAAAAATGCAAACAACTTCACTACTACATCCAATGATCTCATTGATAATGAGGGACATAGTGGTTGAAGACCTACCATCTACCAAAACACCCAACGATAATCTAACGAATGTTTTCTAATCCATTTCCTAACTATGATATAAAGGGAAAATCTCATAAACATGGTGAATCCTCAAACAACATTGATTATAAATCCATCATGTATTATATTGTTGACACTACTCCACACACCATTGAGCATCAGTTTACATCTCTTAAAGAAAGCCTCTCTAGTTCCTTTCAACAATTAACAAAGGCTAACATGATCTAATATCCAACCACAAGACCCTTTTCTAATAGGGAACCCAAGCATACGTGGTATAATGCATCATAATAGTGTGAATACCACTGTGTGAAAGGCCTCTCTACTAATGATTATACACCTCTCTGTCATTATGTCCAAGACTTAATCGACGACATAGCTCTCGCGAAAAACGACACGTCAACTTCCACAACTTCAAATGAAGAGTTGACTGTTTTCCCCACTTTTATACATAATGACATTCAATGAGATCACGATGAAGGTCAATTATCTCTCCCTCCAAACCAATATATTTCTTCTACATATTTTCTCTCGTTCATCCAAATAGACATTGAACCTATTTCGGACAACAACCTTCTAACATCATCAAATGAGAGCTTGACCTTGCTTTAAGACTCCCTTTCAACCCTTGCCATAATTATAAACACTACAAAAGACGTTCCATCATTAAGCACTTTTGAGCTTGATTCTTGTTAGGAAATAAGGGATAAAATATGCGGAATAATCCCTCACAGAATCGCAACAATAGAAACTAATATGCAAAAATTATTACAGATCTCAAATAAAATTGCAGAATAAAATAACACAACACAAAGAGACAGTGTTTAACGTGGTTCACCCAATTTGGGCTACGTCCACCAAGAATCACTTGCTCAGATTTTATTACAAGCCACCACGCTCTCAATACAATACCCAGATCCGTTTGGAGCTATGCTCAACAAACTCTACAGAATTCACAGCCGAATTCAAAACACATCTGCAATATATTTGCTTGTTAATCTATCATATGCATAAGACCATATAAATAGACAACTGCTTAAGCAGTTTTACAAAACTGTGGGTATCAAAACCATGGGAAAAATCCATCCCATAAACCTATGGGTCAAAAAACTCGCCCATATGAGAAAAGCATGTTTCCCTATATGTCGGGTGCATTTTTCGAGGCCAATAAATTTTACGCCTAAAAAAAAAAAATTCAGGGGCTGCGCCCCTGAACCCCTGCTTCTTGAGGGCTGCGCCCCCGAACCCCTGCTACCAGGGGCTGCCGCCCCCGAACCCCGGCGAGGATACATGAAAAGTGTACAGTACTCTTAGTGTACAGTCTTCAACACTTTCACACATGAAAACAGGCTCCACAACCTAACAATTCTATTCTTCCACTGCTAGCTCTTATGCCCGACATATCTAGTCTTGTTGTTAAAACACAACCACCAAAAGCTTGGACACTTGCAACAATGCATCCTTTTGTGTCCATATTACCTCAAATGATCAATATTGTAGGCATCTCATTAGTAATTATTCCTACATGTCAAGAAATCTACATGCGTACACTCTATGAGGTACGTATACCCAAGAATATACTTATGCAACCTTTTCATGATTTAATTGCAAATCTCTTATCAAATCAATTAATTCACAACTTTAAAGGGGTACCATTGAATACTTTCTCTCTGTATCCTATAAGGAACCTTGGATATACATATAGAGATCAATTATTCTTTCCTCGTACTCTTTCACTCATAGGTGAATATGAATCTCAACATATTATCCACCTTGACAATCCTCCTCTAACATCATTGAAGTCTTTCGATCTCATCGAAGACTTATCTAATCATACATTTGTTGTCTTAGAACCCATCTTCCCAAGTCTCATACTTCAAGACCTACTGAATCTTTTGATTCACTCCTTTGACTTGGATCTTGTCTGCCCAAGTCTTGTACTTCAAGATGTATGGAATATTTCAATTCTCTCCTTTGACTTGGACCTTGTCTACCCCAGTCTCGTAAATCAGTACTTAACCAATATTCAGATTTCCTCCTTTGACTTGGACCTTGTCTGCCTTAGTCTTGTATTTCAGGACTTATCGAATTTTTTGATTACCCCTCTTGACTTGGATCTCATTCGCCAAAGTCTCATATTTTAGGACCATTCAAATTTAATAAACATAGACCTTTTTCCCGATGAGTCCATTTCAAACCCTCATCCTCAAAAACTTAAAAAACATAAAAAAGAATAAAAATATGTATTAAACCATTCTGTAAAAAACTGTTTGTAAATAAGAAGCAGAAAAGTGAGTACAAATAATATTAAGAGTTTCATTTATCGACATATGTCTTAATCATACCATTATCATATATTCGCTTTCTTCGCCTATCATGACACAAGTTAACCTTGTTCTGCTTGGGCATTGTGTATCTCATCCCTGTTATGGTTTCTACCACTTTAAATATTTTCACCTATGATTTTGTCTCAAAGCTTACTGATGGCAACTCCTCCTTTCAAATAAGCTCTCTCTTCAATAGAAAGCTCAAACTTATTTACCTTGTCCTTTTTGACCTCCCATCTCAATCTACGGTGTTGAACCCTTATGTCCTACTAGTCGCATGTGGTTGAGACTTGGGGGCAGATTATTCCTTCCCAACAAGCACACTATTTACATACAAGGAAAATTAAATCAATCTAAAAAATACAAAAAACTATAAAATATTACACCTTTCCTCCTTCATAGTCTTCAGTGATAAGATGACACTTATCTTTAGTAGTATGAGACTGGGAATAGAGGAATATGCCCTTACTCACCTACATTTTTTCTTCGGTGTTGAGCCCTTGTCTCTTACTGGTGGCATGGGGCAATGTGTATATCGTCCTTCACAAAAAAAAACTAACAAAGCCTTTAGAAATTTTAATCAAAAGTGATTAATCAAAAATATCCCAAGAAGTTGCTCATGCTAAATAGAGACAACAATTCCTTCAACTGAAATTTCCAATTAGTAGATCGTCTATGGATCTACATCTTGTCAAAACCTATAAAGTAGAATAATCTTGGAATCAGTCAGATAATCTTGACTAGAGATGAGTTACAAATTGCTCATATGGATCATTATTACACCTCATGTCTTTGCATCCATCATCTTCACTTTCATATCATTATTCACCTAGTTTTCACGTCCTTCTTGGATCTTGGCGATGAGCCCTTACATCTTCCTAGTTGCGTGGAGTCACGAGAAGAGTGAAACACCCCACCAGTTTATCATTGACATTTTTGCCAATGGAATAGAATGCTTCAAATTATATGCATCTTCTTTTAAATAGTGCACCCCTTTACAAAGTTGTATATACCCCATCAGTTGTTGGGCCTCTAGTCAACACATATTGTGGGCCCCACATCGACCATTAAATACTAGAGGATGAAACTAAAAACCCAATTTTTGCATGAGCACACTCTGCTACTTGTCACCACATCATTCCCAATATCATCCCAGTACAACTTCTTATTCATACCCTCTTATGATTGATTGATTAAATTGATTAATCATGCACATTACACCCTTTTGGATTAATTAAATTAATCTTTAGTACACCTTTTATCTAGCTTAACTATCATTTATTAAATAAATGATTAATTAGTTAGTGTGCACATTATAGCTAATTAAATTAGCTATCTAATTATGAAAATACACCTATTTTCTCATTCAACTGCCACTTAGGTTCCCAGTCAACTCTACTTGGACTCCACTTCACCAGTCCAGTCAACTACACTTCTAGATTCCTAGAAAGGTAGGGGCTATTAAATTACACGTAAAACCACCTTTATGGATGCAACTTTTGTAATTAAATCCATTTACTGCCCCTTAATGGCATTTATATTCCCAAAACTGTTCTAGTATGTGCATTCAACCACTACTTAGCCTCTATAAAACATAGGCTTACCCTCTTTCAAATCCTTTTAGATTTCTTGTACAAAAACTTTGTCAACTTTGCTCCAATATCTGCGTATTGGAAGCTCTATCCAAGTCAAAAATCTACTCGTAGCATGGTCAAATCCACATTTGGAGGTCATTTCCAAGAGCACCCACAATATTCATTTCACAAGGTTATACAAGTTCAAAGGTTTCATATAACCATACATTAAGGTTTTTAAAAGAAGATTTACAGGAAGGTTTGTACGTCTATTTTATTTATATTCCATTTAGTTGAATTTTTTTTGTCTGTTTATAGACCCCACAAGTTGTTGGGCCTCTAGTCGACACATAATGTGGACCCCACATCGATCATCAAAGACCGAAGGCTGAAACCCAAAACCAAATTTTTACATGAGCACACTTTGCCACTTGTCACCCTATTGAATTCATCCACTTGTCCTAATCTAATTATACCACCTCATCTTTGTGTAACTTGTTTTCTTTTTACTAGTTGGAGAGAAATTTCAACACACTGTATCTTTTGCGTACGACATCTATTTTTCCCCATTCAAAGGGTGTTATTAAGTTCTTGATGAGCTCTTTCGTATACAGATAATTTCATAATTTGTGTAGACAATTTGATTGATTTAGAGTGAGGATACTTATAGATCATATATTCAACATTTTTATTATGTTACTACCATCTCAATAAATTATGCGAGGAGGAAAGGTTGAGTGTGTGACACATAGATAAAAAAATAAAATAACATAGGAATGGATTGAGATGTGGTTTTCAAACAAGGATTTCGAATTTGTGATGAAGATGAAGAATTTGGATGATCATAAACCTAAGGTATGGAAATAAGACAAGATTTATAAAAAATTGTAAAGGTCTTATTTGTGGAGTTTCCTCAACATCCATGCGCATAGATCATACTTGTAATTGTTGGGAGGAGGAATAATATTGTGATGCCTAAGGGTTTGATGGATAATATACTTATGAGACTAAGAGAAGTTGGATAAGAGTGGGATAGAGTTGTAGATGTGTGGTAGTAGGGCACTTTTTAGATTTATGTTTAGAGTTGATTTTGAGTTTTAACAGGAGCTGAGAGGGTTGTTGTTTTGGAGATCTTGTTTTTGGATTAAGATGATACTTGTTGACCTAGGGTTTGATCGGGTGAACATGTAGGCATGAATTTATTTTTGGATTAAGGAGAGATTTAGGGTATTATATATAGTTTTTTGATGGAGGATTTGACTGAGAGAGAACTAAGTTTGAGGAGGTATGTGGAAATTTGATAGAAAGAGGTCAAGCTAAGGGGCCCTAGAAGTGTAGGAAATTATGCCTAGGAATATGCTAAGATAACTTGCAAAGGATATGGAGGGCATGGGGTTGAATTTTGTATGGGTGACTGCCTTGAGGAGAAAAATATATTGAAAAACTAAGAGTTCATCAGGTAGCATGACAAATGAGTATAAGATGAGGAAGAAGAGCCTATAGACTAAAAAATTAGTAGCAGTAGAGTCATCAGCTAGATAACACTGACGCTCAACACCTTACCTCTAGGAGGATACCATTACAATATCTACAAGGTGTTTGGGTTTTTGGGAGAGGAAATATTTTCGACAAAAATGAGTCATTTGTGATAGATCATATCACAAGAATTAGAGCAAAAAGGGATACTTTTGTGTTGTAATGAAGTAGGGGGGATTATATGTTGATTAGGAGTCTGAAGAAAATAAAGAGCGCATTTTTTAATGTCTAGTGGAGCTCTAAATTTTGGGGTGTCAAGTCCTCTATAGATAACAAATACCCTAGTTAGTTTATTTTATGTGTTGTTACAAATATATTGTGACATTATTAATAAATTGTAATATTATTAATAATGAGTTTATAGAAATCATATTAACAATATAGTTGTAATAGTTAGTATTAGTATTTGGGTGAGTTGTGAGAACAACTCACGTAGCTATTTTGTTGTGTGAGATAATAAAGGGATGAGAGAGATATCCTAGGGATAAATCTAAGAGATTCATGGAGAGAGATTGTAGGGTTTGAAGATGAGTGTTGTTTCCACCTTTATAGGGGATCAAACACTATAAATTGTATGCTCCATCTATGTAAAGACATCCTGAATAATTTGGTTTCTAAATTATAATTGTATTCAGTATTTTTATGATATTATTGTGTTAGATTATTTGTAATAATCTGGACCAAATTTATTATTTGGTATCAGAGCGATGGATTCCTAACTATTTATTGGGGCAACGTTAAGATTGATCTAGTTGCCCATATATGCAATTCCTAATATAAGAGAGTGTAGTTTAGTTTTTATGGTGAAAAAAAATTCTTGTTTTGCGTTCAGTTTAGAGTTTTTATGATTTTAAGCTAATGAGAGTATGAATAAGTGCAGAGAGGTGTCTAAGATTGTGGAAATCTGTGGCGAATGAAGTTTTGTTTTTTTCAATTCCCTTATAGTTGAAGTTTCATGGTTTGACCGTATTGGCGAAGTGGGCAATGTTTTTGACCCAGGTCGTATATTTGAATTGGAATTCAAATAAGGGCTTAAAATTACATCATTTCAAGTTTTGTTGACTTGTCATCAGAGTGTACACAGAATATGCCTCACTGGATCTAACCCGAATATGATCTATTAATACTTGATAATGTATTAGACTACAAGCCTTAATCATTTGACCCAGTCTCCCTTGTGAACCGGATATTCATCACTGCTTGTTCATTGATTTCATAGTAATTTTATTTTACCAACACTTTATCTTGTGGATTATCGTCTTTAATGGTGAATGATTCTACTAAATCAGTTACATTGAAACTTCCCTAGGCTCACTGCTAGTTTTGCATCAAGCCATTTTGAAATTTAAGTTGGAAACGTCCTCAAAGTCTGCAAAAGACAAGTTGGATCGGGAAATGTGTTCTTACATTATAAATGTTACATGCAAATTGAGCAGAAGTGCAGGTCATGGCATATACAAGATTTGACAAATGTCTATCACTTTCCTCATGCACCAGTTTGCTTTAGATCTGAATGTTGTACTATATGCAATTGGAGCACCTTCCTGTTAGGGTGGTTGTAAGATTTTGTCGATTAAGGTATTTAGAATGTTGTAAAAGATGTATATTTAGTGTCTTTAATCTAGTTTGGTGATTAGAAAGATCTTTATTTGTAATATCTTTATGTTTTATTTTAATCAAAGTATGTCAATCATGTGCAATAGTTGTTTAATATAATAGTCAAATCTCTATTCGTTTATTTATATTTAATTCTTTATTGTGAAGTATTAAGTTTAAATTTTCATTACATCGTAATGTCACTATAAGTCAAAGTTGTTATGTCATAGTGACATTTGTAGTATTATGTCCTAGATTCAAATTTCATAAAGTCATTTTTTTGTAAAAGAGTTAAATAGGTAATCTTAGGATTATTCATATTGTCAGTTTGAGTCCAAAGTGTCGATATTAAAAAATTCCTTATGGATTCATTTTGGTGTAACTTGATGTTCGATTTGTAAATGAGCTTCAAAATTACATCTTGCTGAGTTAAGCAACGACATGGTGGAGGAAGGAGGTAATGAAGGAAGGAGGTCAATCAACCGACCTCTCACCAGCCGCAAGTGATGGGGCCGCATAATGAAGTTGTGGAATTTTTTCAGTTGTGTATTTATTTTCCACTGTGTGAAAATAAGAACAAATGTCACATCCCTGTTCAATTGTAATGTGTGAGAAATTCCTATATGTAACCTCCTAGAAGAAAACACTGTAGAGTATGTCTCTAAGTTTATTGTAACACTCATATATTTGGAAAGGGTTGGTGGTAGATCCAGAAAACCACAGATGTAAAAAGGTAGATAAAATTTTACTGATGTAGCAGTCCTCTGACTACCTTCCTTCTTTATGAAGATGATCTGCCAGTGGAATGTCGAGTGCATTATTTTCATGGAGTAAATTCGGGATGCGTTTCTTCACATAGTTGTGGTCATGTGCAGCAAGAGAGTCAACTAGTTGGAAGTTTACATGTCTTTCTTTGATCTAGATTATGAGGCAAGCCCGTTAAGCACGTTGCAGAAAATAAAGTTATATTGTACCATGTCAACATTAGGGGAGTGTATATTGGGAATTAATAATGTTAACAATAGGGGAGTGAATGTTACAAATATATTGTGACATTTATTTTTTATAGTTAAAGCGGGTTGAAGGGACATGTTCCCTATTTACAGTAACAAAGGCCAAGCCTCAAAAGTTTCAAAGCCAAAATAAAAAAATCCCCAAAAAATAACTAGATATACATGAACATAAACCAACACTATTCGAATTACACTATAGCTATAAAACTTAATAAGAGGGGAATTACTCCCTAGTCTCTAATGAGATAGCAACACTTGAAGCCAGAGACACCCGACCCAAGCAGTGTTCTTCTTCCAATTCCACCTTCACCACGCCATCAACTTCAGCATTCACCCAACCCAGCCAAAGAAAATCATACGCCCCCTCTGCAGACAACCGCAGCTCGGCCGACCCAGACAGGACAAGTTCCAACATAGCACTAAGGTCCTGCACATTAGGGAGCATGAGGCAAACATGGTTAGCAACACGGTCCCAAGCATACACCACTAGCCGCTCAGTGAAAGCCAACATAATGCTGAACCTCTTTTCAAGTTCTTTGAAGACACCCACGTCCACCCCCGACTCACCCTGTAGCGAATCCTCCACAACCTAGACTGCCAAGCAACAGTATGCCACTTCAGAGGTCAGATTTCCACAAAATGCAGGTCAAAATCAGTGAAAATCCAAATTCACCACATTTGACTTTGAAGAATGAATAATCAACAAGTTTTCCATTAACACAAAGGCAATGCCACTGTTGATGCGTGGCCATCCTTTTGTAGATAGGAAATCACCACCCAAGATGACTCTGATGGCTTCCATCTCTTTCATGTAGGAAATCCAAAAAATCCTCTTCAACCGGTTATCTGTAATCCTGGACCGAAATGCCATCTCACGTAATTCATAGCTCAAGGCAATACAAGGAAGACGTGGGGTAACCATAACAAGAAAAAAATAAGTAAATAGATGTAAGGAGAGACCCTTGCCATCAGCTTTAAATATACTGAATGCTTCACACAAGCGCACCATTAGGTGGAGGAAACACTTAATGCCACCTCACACGAAACCCATATCTCCAGTCCTTCCCATGCTTTGGCATTAAAAGACACTTTCTCCAATTGTTCTTGCTCAATCTCCACATTCTCTGGCTTGTCCGTGCAATGATTACCTTCCCAAAACATGCGCTTAATGTTCTAGGCACTAAATTTCCCAAATTTCCAAAGGACCTTTTCGATTCCTAGGTCTAATTTCCAAGACAAAGCTTTCCTTTTAATGATTGCATTCACAATTACTAACGAATCCCCTTCCATTTCTATTTTTTCCACCTTCAAAGAGGCCGCTAATTCTAGTCCCCTACTCAGAGCCTGGATTTTTACTGAATTACATGTGTCATCCCTGATTTTGAAGGAACTTGCTCCCACCAATAGGCCCCTTTCGTTTCTTATAATGCAACCAACACCTAAGGCGCGCAGATTACCTTTGGTCGCTCTGTCAAAGTTAAGCTTATGGAACCCCAGGATAAGAGGATACCATCTAGCCAACCTTCGAAGCGAGGTAGAAGAAATCGTAGGACACTGAGCACCTGCCCCGGGTTTGATGATTTTTGGCCACTGCTACTCGATTTCCTAGTCAAAATTGGAGAAGTGGTGAAAATGAGACCAGTTAGCAGAAACCACCTCAGAAATAGCCCATTCCAACTTGAGAATGACCCTTTCCACAAAGTTATTTTCCTCTCTAAAGATTCTCTTGTTATTCTCCCACCAGATGTACCAAAGGAGAAGCATGACACTACACAACCAAATTGAGGAGAAAGCGCCAACATGAAGATTAACAGGCCATGCCAAAATGGATTCAGGAAGGGTAGAATGTTTGACCCAGGGAAGATTGAGCCTGACACATAACCAACTCCAGCATTCCGATGTGAAGGGGTAATGTAGCAATAGGTGGCCATGATCCTCCTCATGCTTCGTACACAGAAATCACATTGAAGGCCTGTGAAACTCATATATTTTCCTTCTTTCTTGAGTAAGAAATTTGCCTTTAAAAGTCATCCAAGAAAAAAGGCCAGCTTAAGAAGGGAAAGAGGAGGACCAACAGGAATTCCAGATCAGATTCTCTGCATCCTACTCAACATGCAATAATTTGTAACCATAGTTTGGGGAATATTTCCCAGAAGAGGTCGTTGTCCAAATAATTTCATCTTTACCCTTGGAAAGCAAAAGTTGTTGTTCCTACAGGGCCGAACGGAAACTAGCCTTAGTTTCCATTGAGATATTCAGGTGTTTAATACTTTTCCAATCCATCAATGCAGGGGTATTTTCTGGAGTCAGCCCATAGTTGGAAACAAATGGACCTCATTTCTCCACCAAAAGCCTCTTGATTTCCCCAAACTTAGGGTTATCCGTAAGCACAAAAAATGCATTCCAAGGATCATCCCATACTAGCACCCTGTCACCTTTTTCAACTTTCCAGGCCACATTATATAAAAAAAACCTCTCTACATTCCACCAAGAAATTACATATATGAGAACCACGAGGAGGATTAGCGATACAAAGAATAGATTCCTGAAGATGAGCCCCCATATATTTTTTCCACCACTTGACTGCAAAGACTTGACGGTTTCGTGAGGAGATTCTAGACCAGCTTAGCACCCAGGGAAAAGTTTTGAAGACCCAAATTGAGGATTCCAGCCCCACCCAATTCTTTGGGTTCAGACAAACTTTCCTAGCTAATCAAAGGGGTTTTCCTTTCCGTAGAGGATACTTGCCAAAGGAACCTTCTCATGATACCAATAAGCTTCGCTAGAACACCTTTGGGGATTTTCAGAATGGAAAGCATGTATAAAGGGGAGGCACTGAGAACATATTTGATGAGAACTAGTCTCTAAGCGAGTGATAACCATTTCTCTTTCCAAGAATTTAGCTTCAAATTAATCAAAGAAAGGAGATCATTCCACATCGAGGCCTTTCCCGAGTCACCAAATAGGGGTTCACAGAGATATTTTACTAAAAGGGAGCATTTTTTGAAACCAAAAATTCTTAAAATTCTATCCTCTAGATGAGGGGGAACATTAAAAAAGAAGATGAAGGATTTAACAAGGCTAACCTCTTGTCCAACAGTGACCGCGTATGCATCCAACAACCCCTTCAATTCTTTGGCCTCCTGAATACTAGTTTTACCAAACAAGAATGTGTCATCCGTGAATTGATGATGTGAGATAGGATTCACCCCCTCCGTAATTCTCAATCCTTGTAATTTGTCTTCCCGAATTTTATTGCAAATGGCCCTACTCAGAGAATCTGCCACTAAAATAGATAGAAATGAGGATAGAGGGTCCCCCTATCTTAGACCTCGATTTCCTTCAAAGAAACCTTCAACATTAACATTGATCAACAAAGAGAAAGAAGGCCCAACAATGCAGCTAAATACCCAGTTGTAAAATTGTTCCGAAAAACCAAACTTCCTAAGCACCCTAATTAGAAAATGCCAATTGATCTTATCAAAGGCCTTGCTGATATCTAGTTTTAGCAACATACCTGGAGAATTATTACAGGAGAGACAATGAATAAATTCATGAGAAAGAAAAATACCATCAAAGATCGACCTCCTCAACATAAACCCAATTTTCTCTAGAGAAACGAGAGGATCCAACAACCCTTTGAGTTTGGAGGCAATGGCTTTCTAGATGATTTTGTATGAATTATTGCATAAGGAAACCGAATTAAAATCTGCGAAAGAAAAAAGCTGAGAAAATTTCAGAAAAAGACTTATAAAGGTGTAATTTAGTGACTAAGCACAGATCTAGATCTGTGAGATTCTTCCATAACTGCCCAAACATAATAACCAACGATGTTCCAATTTTTTTGAAAGAAATCCACTTGAAAACCATCCGGGCCCAGAGCTTTATTCTTGGCCATGGAATATACCACTTTCTCCACTTCTCTCATAGAAAAAGGCTTAAGAAGGGCCTCATTTTGAGCATCAGTGAACAAATTCGGAATATTACCAAGGAAAGAGGACTGATCTGATTCAAAGGATGTGATATCACCACCAAGAAGGGAGGTGAAGAACCGAACACCTTCGTCTGAAATATTTTTTTGATGAGAGAGGGAAATACCATCACTATTCCTTATTTCAAAGATGAAATTTGAGTTCCGCTTAGCTTTAATGACTAAATGAAAGAAGTTTGAATTCATGTCCCCTCCCTTGAGCCATTGTTCCCTTGATTTTTGTTTCCAGTATTCTTCTTCTCTCAGAAGCAGCTCACTGAGCTTGGCTAATAAAGACTTCTCCTGAAGAAACTCCGCCTCCTCCATACCAGAAACAAAATTTTTCTCATTCAGAGTTTTCAACTCCGCTTCCACTCTATCCTTTTCCTGGAAAATATTTTTAAAACAAAACTTATTCCAATTCCTCAGGTCCCCTTTGAGAAATTTAAGTTTTTGAGCAAGTAAAAACATCTTTGATCCTTTGATCTTATAGGAATTCCACCACTGCTTCATGTTATTTTCCAGAGAAGCATCCCTCAACCACATAAGTTCAAACTTAAAAGGGGATTTACGAGGGGAAAATTCGATATTAACCGAGATGGAAACCGGAAAGCAATATGAGCTAGACTAGGGAAAAACCGAGCATTCTAAAACAACATTATTTAGAGACCACTTGGGCTAGCTAAGAACCTATCAAGCCTCTCAACAATATTACTAAAGCCCTTCCTATAATTTCTCTAAGTGAACCAGCCTTGTTTGGGATCAATATCAAGAAGTGACTTATCAGAGATGAAGGAACAAAAATCTACCTGGGATTGCCGATTCCTTATACGACCACCTTTCTTGTCCTTCTCTGAGGTAATAGCATTGAAGTCACCTCCAAGAAGGAGCATATGTTCTTCTAAAGGGAGGAAAGACCTGGAGATATTCTGCCAAACCTCTCTTTTTCCAATTATGTTATTCGAGCCATACACATTAAAGAGGTAGAAGACCAATTGAGAACACTTAGGTAATCATTTAGGAGAGGGAAGGGAAATCACCTTCTCAGACACATCTTTGGCAAAGTTCAGCACACTTTGTTTCTCCGCATCCACTTCCTTCAGTACCAATTCTTGCTTATATTTTCTGCCTCTCCTACCAGTTGAGCCACAAATGGCCTCCTTCAACCCGTCCTGGATAGATGCCAATTTTGAGGGAACTAAAGCCGATACCATCATATCCAGCTCAAATTCCCCTTCCTCCAAATCGCCACCACCTAAAAGGGACTGAAGTTTTTTTGCCTCAACTTTATCCAAAAGCCAAGATTGAAGCGAGTTTAGAGAATCTGCTTGCCCTTGCTCGAACCCTTCTTTAATTAGGGAGATTAGCTCCCTGGATCTCTTATTAACCTCTTCACTTTCTTTTAGCAAAGAAAGGGGGATAAATCACCCACCAAGGGGGGATCCAAATCACTCTTAACTAGCCCCTCTACCTTAGAAGCAACCTTCTGGGAATCCATCTCCTTAGAATCCTTAGCCAATTTCAAAGAGCAGGCCTTACTCAAATGTCCTAACTACCCACAATAAAAGCACTTTACATTCAGACCATCATACTTAATGACAAAGCACTTAGGGCCAGATTTAGTTTAGAGGTACAAAGATGACAGTAAAGGGGTAGTCAGATCCATATCCACACAGAGACGCATCGATCCTTTCCTCCAAAAATTCAAGGAAGGATTTTGAATGGGCACGAAGACCCCCAAAGAGTTAGTAATTGGCTTTAGTATAGACCATTTGTGGAAGTCTGAAGGAAAACCATGAATGCTTAACCAAAGCGGGGCCCTAGAGATTTTTTCCTTCCAGGGATCAAAATTTCGAGATCAAGGGCGAAAGTACAGGTTGGAGGAATTCATGAACCAAGTTCCTTCTTTATACACTAGATTTAACAGATCAGGGGGAGGAAAACAAACCTAGAAAAAGACATTGGCAAGGAAGCTAACTCTCGGTTTAGCTTTGATACCCTAGAACTGCGCCACCTAACTTAAAATCCTCCTCCAAGAGAAGCATGCTCCAAAAACTTGCAACAAATCTCCGTTTTCACTTGAGAATATGAAAAGTCATCCTGGGGGGGGGGGGGCGAAGCAGCGAAAGTTGAAGACTCTCCGCAACAATTTTGAAATCGATTCCTCTGACCTTGAATTCCTTTGAGAACTTCAGCCCAATAGGCTCAACCGAGACTCAATTAAAAGGGACCTCCTGAGGCACTCCCTCGAGAGGCACTGCCAGCACCAGAATTTTTTCCACAACTAGGTTATCCAACACTAACTCTCCTAACAAGGAAACCAGAGATTTAACAACCAAGCAAGCATCGAATTGTTTGACCAATTCAGACACTGCAATTTCCACCTCTAATTCCCATGTTATGCCTCAAGTGCCTTCGCTCCTACCACTTCCCACCAGGATCTTGTTTGCACTAGTGAGGACCTCGACACCTGGCGCGAAAACCCCATCTCTTGCCACCACCTTATTTTTTGAAAAATCAAACTTTTTGCCCTTTTCACAATTTTCATGATTTTCGCTTAATTCATATTCTTCTCTAATGTGACACTCCATTGCTCCCTCAGGTTGGATGGTTTTTTTATATTGTGACATTATTAATAAATTGTAATATTATTAATAATGAGTTTATAGAACTCATATTAATAATATAGTTGTCATAGTTAGTATTAGTATTTGGGTGAGTTGTGAGAACAACTCACATAGTTATTTTGGTGTGTGAGATAATAAAGGGATGAGAGAGATATCCTAGGGATAAATTTGAGAGATTCATGGAGAGATATTGTAGGGTTTGAAAATAAATGTTGACTTCACCTTTATAGGAGATCAAACACTATAAATTGTGTGCTCCATCTATGTAAAGACATCCCGAATAATTCCGTTTCTAAATTATAATTATATTCAGTGTTTTTATGATATTATTGTGTTAGATTATTTACAATAATCTAGACCAAATTTATTATGTGTCAATTAAGCATGGTGTTTGATGTCATTGAGATAGACCATATATTTTATGGGTAGCAACATGAATGATGCATCGAGGATTGGAAGAATTCACGATGTCTCATAAAACCCATTTGCAATTTTCTAAAACCCACTAGATCTTTAGGTTTTTTACCCAGTGAAATTGAAGTTTTCGAAGAATATTGGGATTGAGGATGCTACGGAGCATGTGCATGAGTGCGATCTTGTGTGGAGGGATAAATGTATAACAACCTCAAGAGATAAAGAAAGTATTTTTGTGACAACTCTAAAAGGGAAAGAACACATATGTTTTATGAATTATAACCCAAATCAAATTTTGATGGAATTAGACATGTTTGTTTGAAGGAGTTTCATACTATCAAGTTTAATAAGGAGAGAATTTATGCATTGAAGGAGATTAAACAAGAATTAAATGATACTCTACATGTGGATGAAATATGATTTAAAATGTTTTTATCAAATATTTCTTTTAAATTCCATCCATTACAACACATGTAGGGGTTTGTAGGAGGGTTAATGACCTCCTTTCATGGGAAGCTTGTGATGAAGGACTATAAAGATTAACATAAGGCATTAGATGTGGCCTTGTGAGTGGAACCGGTAGGAAATGTTGATATGGGCATTTTTCTATTTCAAGAATCTCAATTATCTATAATAGTGTTGCATCGTAACTCCAAAAGTTGACAATTTTTGGAAATGCACAAGAGATGTAGAAAGGACTCTAGTGTATAAAGTATGAGGTTAAGGGTCATACCAAGTAGAATTGTTAGATGAAGTGAGTATGTTATATGGTTTCCAAGTGTGAAATTTGTTTTTTCAATCTTGAGAATAAAACCTACTAGGGTTGAAAGGGTGAAGTAAGTTGAAGGCTTGTGTTGGTGTAATATTTGCGACACCACCACACATGAAACTGCAAATTGTTAATTGATAGGAAAGATGAAAGAAATGAAAGTTAGAGGACTTGCACCACCCTTTCCATCTTAAAATTGGGGTTAGGGGTATGGGTATATGAGATTGCATAGAAGAAATATGACAAGCCTCATAAATGGAGGATGAACATGGGGAACTTGCTACAAGTGTAGTGTCATATATCACTATCATTGATTATTCCTAAAATTCCACATTTGTACAAGTTGTAGAGGAGACAATTAAATAGGGGATTGTATTAAAATGAGGAAAAATATCTTGCAAAGTGGTCCCTCACAAAAAAATGGATGGGATGGTTATTATTTACCAAAATAAATTTCACAAATCTTGAGGACAAGGAGGAGGTGGAAGTCACAAATGACAGACACATGGAAACATGAGACCAAGAAGGATCCTTGAGCAAGGGTCGGACCATGTTTATATGATATTGAGTTATGAACAAAGGGGTAAAGTAAAGGCTTGTTTGGAATATGTATAAAGTGATACCTCATGTCTAGAGGCTTTGACTTAAAAATTTGTAGTCATAGAAGTGAAACAAGTACTACAGGAATTACAATGAGAGTTAATAACTGTTAGGGAGTTGTAGGAATCTCAAACACTGAAAGGATTTGTAAGGATAATGTCCATAGATATAAGGGGTTTTATCAAACTTTTTTTTTAAAGATTAAGGGTCATGTGGATGTTTTAAAAATATGGTTTAAACATAGTATAGGGACCCTCATAGCAGCTAGTTAATGATTTACTAGACTAGAAACATCACTAGTGAGATTTGCACAAGGGTTAATTTGAGGATTCCCTTTGAAAAAGATATTTCATATGATATGAAGTTTAATCAGTTTCAATTCCAAAAGATTGTGATTGATATGGGATTTGAATTTAATATATTGTTAAAGAATTTTTGGGTGAAGATGGTAACACCTACATTGTACTTGATGGGGATTACTTTATTTATGGTGAACAAGAACACTGCAAAACTCATCAGAGTTTTTAGGGATGTAGATATTTATATCACGGGAGCCTTTTTTTATGATGATTTTAAGTTGGTTAAGATGGCTGCAAAATATAGGTACCCTACCATCCTTGGATGACCACAATGTTATGATACTTGAGTAAAAATGTGGGTTAAAGAAAGGATCACAAACTTTGAAAATGAGGAATGACCCATTCATCCTATTGGATGTTAACTTAAAACTGGTGTATACCAAAAGTGTCACATAAAAAGAAGAGGAGTTGGATCTTTGCAAAATTTCATTCAAGAAGAGGAAATTCATTAGGACTTCAAAGAGGAAGAACCTTCTATCCTGGCATGTGTACAGTGGCTCTAGAAGTCTTATGAAATAATGGGGTAAAGGTGCATAAGAGTTTGTTAATGTAATGATGTGAGCCCTTTTGTAAGGGTGGTGAGTTTTGTTTATTGGTTGATCAAGAAGAGGAAGTGGAAACCACTTACCACTCACTTAGTTTCATCTGATGTTCCTCGCAGGGTAGTTTTGAACTAGATAGAGAAAGGTACGAAACCTGTGGAGCACACTTTTTTCCACTTGTTAGGCTTGATTGGGCACTCAAATGTTCTACGATAGAAGATGATTGAGAAATTCAAACACCAAGGAGAAGTAGGATACAATGGATTTGCATGATATGTTAACAAAAATCAAACATTTGAGAGAGGCTGTTAGATGCAGACACAAAATTATACACTTATTACTATTACATCATGCCTGTAGTATATTATTGTATACATGATTTCTGAGTACAAAGATTAGACACTGGTGATGCCTTTTTCCCAGTCCTATTAATTTGATTGGTTTTGATTTTGATATTGTGTCATACTTCTTAGATTTACATATTTTTGGTCGAGTCACAGGGATCCATGTCTTTGTCTTAGTTCCTATTCCTTTTTCTTAGCTTTGGGACAATACTGCCCAATAAGGGAACTACCACTTGGGTGTTAGTGTACCTTCTGGGAACTTTTTTCTATTCTCTTTTGTTTTCTAAATTACCATTTGGTACTTAACTTTGAGTCTTTTCTAATTCTTTGGGTCTACCTTTGGTGTCACTAGGTGTCAAAATTCAAACAAGGAAGTCATATATATACACAACTTACTCGTTATTATGACGGGTTGGAAAACTTTAGGCTATTACTTACTATCTACTACTTAGGAAATAAATAACATTAAAGGACTGCATTATTCACTATATAGGAGGGGCCATTTTTGAATTCCATCTCACATATTCATCTTAGGGGAAAAGTAGTTATAGCCCACTACTTTGGTGTGAGTGGCATAAGGGAAACCGTGCTTCAAAGGATTTAATCACACACATACTAGAAATACATAGAGTCTGAAATGTAGTGCAACACTTGGTGACAATCACATTGGTGTGATCGCCGAGGTTAATCTAACTCGAGCATAAGCATTACTTGTTTCATCTAATGTTTGTTTGAGCCTTGTGCAGTTAGTTAGGGTTTTATTTCGCAGATTCAAGTGCAAAATAAGAACCCTACAATGAAGTGTATACAACAAAGAGTGAAAGGAAGAAAAAAAGATCAGACCCTGAGAATATCATATCCAAATTTGTTCCCAGGACACCAGTGCCCAATGCAAACACTAGCACTAGGGAATTCTTGTCCGAGGGAGTTCCAGATTCTAGTTTCTTAGATGAAGCTTACTCAATCGAGATCCAACATGTTCCACTCAATTTCCAGCCTAGAATCGGTCAAGATCTCCAAATACAAGTTAGGTCACTCCTATTTCACTATTGCTTATACTTGTTTCTTTCTTATACAATTGATCTTGTTTATTAGTGTTATATTCATGTGATATTAATCCTCTGATTAATATTTAATTTATGTTAAATCATTAACCTTGGATGCGTAGAGAAGGAAAGAGAGGTAGGAGAAGAAAGGGTGTTTAAGTATTGATTGCAATAATATCACGTAGGGGCAATCATAGAAAAATTATTGTGGATGAAAATATATGTGGAAGGTACCGTAGTGGTTGCATCAACATTAACATTGTAGAAAAAGTAACATAAGTTTATCATGGATAGGTTTGATTAATAATTGTGCAATGTGTGTGCTTCCATGATGTTTACGTATAAACGTGTACCATATGGGTTTTGTCCCCTTAGCACCATATATACATCAAACTCATTACAAATGGAGTATAAGCATTACATATTTTGACAAGGATGACCTTGAATAAGGTTAAAAACTAATAAATTTTTCTTTTGAAAATAGGAGAGCTATTCTCCAATCACTTGTGTAAATGTATAGGGTAGATAAGTATAAATTATAAAACTTTGATCAATTATAAATTTTTGAGAAGAACGTGAGGAATGGACTAGAAGAGAAGCATATTCTTGTGGTGATATAGGAAAATTTACTGTGGAAAAGAATAGGGTTAAGACTAATTGAATCTCTGAGTATGAGGATGCCATGCAAGTTCAGAAGACAAAGAGGGATTGAAATTTTTTGTGGATTGGTAGTTTTATAGTGGCATGAGATGGATGAAGTCATGGTTGTTAAACAAGGGCAAGAATCTAAAGTATTGATTAGAAAAAACAAAAAGAACCACTTCCATGGACTTGGGATAATAATTTAAAGTGACTTAATTAGAAATATTACAGGGAGATCACGAGATATAATTTTAATTTTAATAACTATCCTAAATCACTCATAACAATGTTCATAGAAAAATGAGTTGAAAACCAATTCAAATAATGAGAGAAAAAATAGGGAAGGAAAAACCAACAAAAACAAACTATTGCTGAAGAAGAAAAAGAATGCGGGTAAGACTCAAGTTACATTGTTACAATTGGTAAAGTGTTAGGGTTATAATGGATATTTCGAGCACAAAGGAGAGCTCAATTATAAGTATAATGGGGGGAATCACTTCTACTATTCAATATGACCCTAATATGGAGGTAATTGAGGAAGAAATTAGGGTGAAGAAATGGAGAGATGAATAAGTTGTTCTAAAAGAATGAGAGAGAGAGAGGAGAAAACAAGGAATTTTGAGGAGAAAAAATAAATAGATGCAGAGAGATGGAGGTTACAGGTGTTAGGATTTATTTATGTGAACACATGTTAGCATGTTATTATATTTAAGTGTGTGAAAGAATAATATTTAGTGTTTGGGTGAGTAGTTAATAACAATTGTAGTATATATTAAATTATATATAAGTGCAAGAGAATTAAGGGAGAGTATAGTACTCCTGGGTATACAATATACAAAATATACAACAGATTCTAACAAATTTTATGTCCCTTTTTTCTGAAATGTATCATAAGTCCAAGGGTTAATGTCCCCTTGAATCTTATAAATAGCTCCCTGGTGAGATAACTTCACATATTAACATTTGAAAGAGGCGATGGCGCACATACGATGAGTCCAAGGCCACCCTAGGATAATGTTAGAAGATAAGGTAAAATTGAATACCATAACCCTGATGTAGACATACCTAGGGGGAAGGGTGATAGGTAACCAAATACACCCCATTGGAGGCATCTATTGGTGATCGTATCCTTAGCAATTAGTTCGCATGGATTTTAGGTGTTCGATAGAATAACCAAGAGCCTTGATGAAATCTAATGAGGCCACACATGTTTATGTTCCCTCATTAATGAGAGAACACTTAACTGAAGTGTGGCCAATCTAAACTGAAATGAAGAGTCGTAGATTGTCTACACGAAGCAAGAGCTCATATGGGATCATGGAATCTATGGGAAAGTGAATACAAGAATGAGTATTTGTGGCAAGATCAATACAAATGAAGAAGTCCTCACATTGTTGGTGGCTGATTTCTTTTGACCCATGCAATGTAGGACTCTACCCTAAAGTTATCCACAAGAAAATTTGGGACTTCAAGTGTTCCCTAAATCTCCTTGAACTATGATAGTATGGTAGAGAATTCAGAGAGATTTGCGATGGTATAAGGAACATTGGAAACAAAGGTCGTATGCTCAAGATACCACTAGTTAAAGTTTGGTCAAAGTTTGGACTCGACATGGTAAATTGACCAATCAGGTAGTGACACATGGTAAAAGCGAAGCTTGAGAAAGAGGGGTTAAAAAAAATATTGCTAAATTCAAAATATCATCTTGATTGACAAATTTTCCATGCGGTGGGTCCTCAGGCCACCACATGGCCAGCCACCACTTTGTCACATATCACATTGCATCGAGCAACTTGGGAGTCACATTGGGCGAGTAAGGGTGAGCTCAATACACAACTTGGGTGAGCTCACTAAACAACTTAGTGAGCTGGTCACCCAACTCACTTCATGGCTTGGCCTTATCCACATCAAATTTGACATCATTACTGGTGAAACCAACTCTAGCATAATAGCCATTTACGTGGCGTATTGGTCCTTGCCATCGGCTATCAACATGGCGGTCCAACATACCCAATCACCACCTAGGTGGCTTACTAAATTCAGCCACCCCTATGTGGCATTTCAAACAAACTTGACAGATCCACATAACACGCCATTGCCACTTCTTGGGAAAGCAAAATAGCGGCATATGCGTGGCCATAGCCATAAGTATATAGGCCAACCGACCTATATTAAAAACCACTACCAACCATTAACACCATCAATGCGAGATTTTAATCCCCACATAGTAATGCAAAGTGGTGAGTGGTTGGGGAGGATCAAACCCCCAACCACCCACATTCTAAAATTAGCCTCCACCACCACGCCATTCGGGCTGGCTATTACTATAAATAGGCCAATTTGTATTTGTATAAGCATGAGTCTCTGACTATGTTAGAGCCTTAATAAGGCAATTTTGTAAAAGGAAATTTTAGAGGCACTAAGGAGTAAAGTGAGTCTTCAGAGTAAACTAGAAAGTTGTCCATAATTCTGAGACGCTCCTTGTGGACATATTGTTTTCCAATTTTGGAGATGTTTTATGCTACAAAAGTCACTAGAGCACCTGGATTTCTAGCTCGGAGCCATAGGGCAAACATCATGATGGAGGAAAACTATAAGAGATTTGATCTTCTACACCAGACATTGTAAGTTGATATATTATGACTTAGTGGTCGTGCAAGAGGTTATCGTTCTTTTGAAGACCAATTATTATTCAGATGAATCAACTGGCATTAGGTTCATTATTGCATATTCATAGCTTCATTTGTAAGTTTGTATTAGAGTTACAAATTGGAAGTTTTTAATGAATCGGTTCAACATTTGAACCCAGAGACGTAAGTGTTTTGTTAGCTGAAATCCATTATCAACCGCTTGCAGTGTGTCTCCTTTTTTGCATAGAAAATTTTATTAAGTTGATAATATCATGGAATGAAATTAGAAAATTAACAAATTTCCTATAGGGGTCCGAGGTCAGTTAAAAAATTTGGTTGTATTTTCAGATCATAAAGAGGGAGGGAAAGGGATATTTTTGTCAAACACCATAGTCATGAGACATTCATGATGGTGAGGTGACATGTGCATGAGGTCCAAGAAGGGAAATGGACCATGGATTTGGGCAATTCCTTTGAGTGGATCCCACTCATCGTGACTAAACTATGCAGTACGTTGAGAGTGTTTGGAGTCCTTAGAAACAAGGCTAAGAGGGGTAATTATAATTAGGGAGACCTCTGGAACTAATTTTTTCTAAGTTATTACACCATCGGCCCTGTAAGTTTGACTTGCATAAGGGTTGATGGTGTATGTAGATAGAGGGAAAAACCCAAACAACATCGGAACTTTAAGAAAATTTCTACTAGGGTCGATAGCATTTGGAGAGGGCATGTTTTTGAGTTGAGGAGCCAGATTCTGAGGCACAGAAGGGTATGTGACCCTATGAGTCCTAGGTTTGAATGTTATAAGATATTTTATTTCTACATAAGCTATGACACATTTTACATCATTAATTACAACTGTGTTTTAAGGAGGGTAGTCTGTGTCAACCATATTAATTTAGCATTCTCTTATTTTTTAGAACTTTCAGCGACATCATGATTGGAGAATATTTTTAGCTTTTCATTTTCCTTGTTGATGGCTTCATGACGATCTTTTTGTTGAGTATAATCACAAGCTTTGACCGCTTTGTTCAAACACTCACGAGTGATGGAATCATAGTCAAAGTTGGACCCTAAGAAGAAGCTGATAGCAACCATACAGAGTACACGACAATTCTCACATGAGTGACCCCAATTAACGCACCACCAAAAAAACTTACTCTCATCGTGCCAATGAGGAATAGGTCAAGAGGGATCTAGGATCACGATGAATGGATTAGGTAACTGACACTTCAACTCTTCCTTACTCAACAATTGATTATAATTAGGTTGATTCTTGTTGTTAGTATGTTGTTGATCAATGTTGAAAATGATTCTATTTGAAGAAGTAACAAAGAGGAAGAGTATCTAAGAATATTTCATCCATTGAATTCTTGTTCTTAGATTGTTGAAGTATTTGGACTTGCTTGTTAGTTTGTGTCTTGGGAGGAGCCTTCTCTAATTTCCTCATGAGATATTCTTGCCTTTTGGCTTGATCAAAGGCCTCTTCTAGGGAAGTGGGAGAAAATGACCTCACCTTGTATTGAAGGTGAGGCTCAAAGGCTTGTAAGAAAAGTTGAGAGAGACTATCATTGGGTATGTTATGTTCTTCCCACATGGATAGGGTCTTCCAATGCTTAATAAAAAGCTTACGCTAATTCATTTTCAGATTGCTGACAATTGTCAAAAGCTTTGATGTTATTTTCGAGTAAATCGTGATTTTGGAACTCGTTCACTAGGGATTCTAGCTCAACTATAGAATTAGGAGGCAAGGTGTGATACCAATATAGAGCATCTCTAGTAAGGGTCGTAGCTAATATTTTAGTGGCAATATATGTGTTAGATATGATCCATTCTTTGTAAAGGTTGACAAAGGCCTTGATATAGAAAGTGGGATCAATAGACCTGTTGTAAGAGATAGATGGAGTAATGTCACCAATGTCCATACTAGTAATATAGAGTGTTAATGGATCATGTTGGTCTGCTTGTAATACTTTGTTTTGAATGGGGGTTTGAGTGATGGGCACCCCATTAGGCCCATTTGGAAAAGGATGGGGTGTTGTTCCCTAAGAGCTTATTAGAGGGTAGTTGACTAACTGAGGCATATTGGCTTGCACTTGGAGGAGATGAGTGATAGTGGAATATTGTTGTTGGTTAATTTTTTCAATAATTTGAAGAATAAGATTAGTAAGATCAGAATTGGAGGTATTTTTAGATGATCCTATTTTAACGGCTTTCCCCTTTTTTCCCTATGGTTAAGTTGTTCAAAGATGAAATAAATAAGGTACTTACTAAGCATCTCTTTTGACTCTCCTTTCTATTGAGGAAACTAAGATAAAAAAATTTGAATCTTAGGAGGATGCTCAAAAGTATCATCATTCTAGATTTCCTCCTCCCGACATGCCCATGGGTAGAGGTATTATTTTTAGGTTCTCCTAAAATGCAACAATCCATAAAAAAGGGAAATTCAACGTCATGATGATATATTTGAGGAAAAGTTTGCACAAAAGAGTTAGACAACCCCAAGTGCAGATACTCCATGTTGGAGTGTTGACCTGGATGGAAAAAGGTCCAGAAATAAAGACTATAGACAAAATCAGCCCTACATGAAAGTACACAAAGGGGCTGAAGGCGTCTAGTAGAAGATATGGTTAAACAAAAAGGATCGGTCATCCAAACAGGTTTGCACAGGGCCCGTAGGTATTTGGATGTGAGGAGATATGGACATACAAGATCACCTAGGGGTGATGGCGTCTGTGCAGGTAGGTTTTTGAGATTTTTGGGGTCTTTGAGTACTTAGATGGATTAAAATTTGAATGTGGGATGCTTTAAATGAGTTGCGCTCGATCAAAAGGTCAGTAAGATTCATATTGGGTTCACCAAAGAATGTATGTGGGCCAAAATGTGTCTCAACAACATGTACTCCTAAATCATCCATTCGACAAGGGAATCAAGGCAACAATTAAAAGACACATATGTACTAACATATAAGGGGATAAACTTAAAGGGGATAGGGTGAGTGTTAGGGTCACATATTTAGAAGTAAGTAACCCTTACACAAGATCAACCTAGGGTTTTCAAGGCCCGTGATTGAGATAAAGGAAGGAACCCTACTGAGATATTGGTAGTTGGGTGTGGAGAGGTATGGATCAACAATAAGATAATCCTGTGACAACTAAAATGAAAATAACTAAGAAGATTATATTTGATAATAGTATTATGCTATCTAACATTAAACATGTACAATACTAAGCTAACATAACATAATAAAGAAGAAGAAATGAACTAATCTATAAAAAATGACAAATAAGGGTTAGAACACTCACTTGTACTTGTAGGGTGGTCGTTGATGCGTATATCTCCCCTAAGAAGAAACACACAAAGAGAATCACTATTAGGTGGAGTAGGGGAAGACCATTCCCATCCTAGACTAGCTATATGATGACCCAATAGTGCAAGCAATCATCCAAGAAGAAGAGTGTATAATGAAATCCAAGAAAAAAACAAGATGAACGAAAATTAGTGTAAGAAGATTGCGAAGATGATGCAAAAGAGCAGAGTAAATGGCATTTTAGATGTCTTATTTTCCTCTTCCTTTTGAATGTCAAATGAGGTGAGGGTTATATAGGATGCCATCACCAACGGGTGATGGTGTCAGCCATGGGAAAACATAACACTAACGTAATCACCCATAGGTGATTATGTCAGCTAAGGATGTAAAAATAAAGTATTATGTCATGCAAACTGAAAATAATGTGTCATTGATCATGAAAGAGGATGGAAAAGGTACAAAACAGTGGAATGCAAACAAGAGATCATGAATATGATATGCATGAGACCTAGGAGGAAAAAGATAACTAATGTAGAGAAACCTAAGGATGAGACCAAATAGTGAAACTCTCTCTGTGGACTATAATCTAACCCATAATGGTTAAGTTAATAACCAATCCCCATTCCCGGAAGGCTCCTTAATGCACCCGCTTAAGAAATAGATGGATCAGTGACTGTTATCTACACAAGGAAATTATTAGTAACAAGTATGAAAGATTAAAAAGTGAAAAATCAAGTGTATACAGTAAGCAATTGAAAACATTATAGGGTAGAGGCAATGGAGGAAGGAGATCAATCAATGACCTCTTGTTATCCACTAGTGACGGGGCCTCATTGTGACATAGTGGTATGATTATCAATTTTAATATTCTCATGTTTTATACTATGTCGTGTTTAATAAAAATCCTCAACCATGACATCTCAAAGAATTATATGTATAAAAATATTGTTTTTTGAGGGTACAAAAATATTTCAACGTAAATTCAACATGGATTTTTATCGAGATAGTTTGAGAGCTTTAGAAATCTTGGAGATTTAGAACTTAGGAGTTCAAGGAGAGTGATTCGAGAACTATTCCACAAATTTTGGCTTAGGAACTATGCCTTTACGAGGGTTATAAGATGATTTTATATAGTCATTGTGAGTCTAGTTTACCACCTTGTAATACTATTGTGTGCATGAACCTATTCCAACATGGCACGTAGAAAGCAAGAGCGTCACCCTGTGCTGACCTATCATATTAAGGTAGAAAATTTAGCATGCTCACCTGAGGTGCTAGATAATTTTGGTCCCCATCATGTTCAACATTGATATGAAGTGTTCACAAAACAAAATAGAAAGAAAAGCATTAGACTATACAATTACAAAGAAAAGCAATAATAAGAAAAAAGACTTATGTCCAAGAATAATATAGTAAATTCATAATAATTTTCACTTTGTTTATATACATCACTACATACAAGCTCTATCTCTCTCTCTCTCTGTCTCTCTCTCTCTCTCTCAGATATTGATATCTTATGGTGGTCTCTCCGATCACTTACATTAATCCCTCAAGGGGGTATATTTACTAAAGGGGACTTGCCCTTTGTTAGTCAAACAAGAGTTATAAATAGCCCTTGAGTTCAATTTACACTTAGTTGACTATTACATTGAGGGAAATTCCTATGCCACATGTCATTATATTATGCATGTACATCTTATATGGAATTTATGTATGTGCTACAAGGAAATCTTGTTACCCTACATAAAAAATCCTTATTTCCTTTTAGGAGATCAAACTGATAACTAATTAGAACTTATCTTCCTATTATGCGTGTTGCTTATGTTTCCTTGTTGATTTAAAAAAATAGCTTTTTATGTTAAACTCTAATTGCAGAGTCACGTATGCTAAATAAATGCTAGAATACAAATTTGACAAAAAAAATAAGCTAATAAAATATGAAACCATAAGTACAAAAGAGGGAGGAAAGGACTTAGCTGATTTTCCCGTGATCTTGGAACTGATATGGACTGGAAAAATAATGAATAGGAATGGAATACCATCACAATTGTGCATTATAAAATTTGGAATTGTTGGATGATGCTGGACTAGGGCACATGGACTGGGTGAGGGGTGCCTGAGTGCTAGAGTCTGCTCTTGGGTGCCTATGACTGTCAAAGTGGCCAGAATCTGATTATTTTGGTATCACACAAGTGTCATTGATAGTCATTGTTGGTCACCTGTTTGTCACAATATGATCATTGAGTGTGCCTATAACCTATAAAATAGAGATTCACCTACAAAACCCACAATACCACATCAAATCAAAAAAATAAAGATGTAATATGGGGAGTTAGACTGAGCCCGACGGTTACCCGACTGAGTGAACTTACGACCAAGCATTGCACTACATCTCATACTCCATGTAATTCTTGTGAGTGTGTGAAAGAATCATTCCCTAGGAATCCCTTGTCTAAGTGCACTTGATAGCTGGCAATACCTAGATGTACCAATGTAAATAGATGTGTGGATGGAATAACTTCTCCTTCCTATGTAGTGTATGCATAAAATTCACCCCCTTGTCTCTTGAATGGATGCTAGATGGATGCCTTTGATGCTTTTAGATGCATTTGGATGCAAGCTTAGGTGATGATAATAGATGCTTAGAGCTTGGTCCTTTATTTTGGTCACATAGATTTGTTTTATATGATTCCCTTGGTTGAATTTAGTAATTGACAATTGGAAGGCTGACCCATAAGAAAATAATATGCCCAAAAGATAAAAGAGACCTAAAAGAGGCGAGTAATATAGAAAAGGGTTAGGTCACCCAGAGGGGATGAGGGCGCTTGGGTGCTGACATTTTGGCTGGGCGTTGGTGTCTGAAGTCATTAAATATAAGCAAGTAAAGTATCGACTGGGCTGTAGAGTGTAAAAGACCAGAAAGAAGACAAGAAACAAAACAAAGAGGCCAAAGATAGATGTTAATTACTAGTTTTCTCACTTAGGAATCATATGAATGCAAGTATGCTTTTAGGACCTATAAATGTACCCAAGTCCATGATTTTGTGTCTACATTTACCCACATTTATGTTGTTGAGTGAATACTCAATAACATAAAGTAGATAAGAGGTGCATACCTAATAACTATGTAGAATGTGATGGTGATAGTGTGCCGAAGAGACGAGTGAAAACTTGAAGTGATGAAAATGAAGTGTGGAAGCTAAGAAAGAGGAAGTGATCCTTGGGGTGAAGCGTATTGTATTGTATTGTGTTGTACCTATTGTTGTGCTTGATGTAGGGTTGCTTCTTGTTATGTATTAAGGATGGACATGGAAAAGAAGAGCTTAAAACTAATCAAAGTCATGTATTATGAAAAATCTCTAAAAGTATGTAAATGTGTGTAAAATTTAGTAAAAAGGAAAGTGTGCACCTAATGATCATGAGTGTAAAAGGATATAAATATGTCCTAAAAATGTTGTGTAGAACACATTTTTTGGGCGATATCACCAAGAGTGAATTTCTTGGCCGATATTACACCTAGTGTGATTTTTTTGTAGGATATCATGTCAGATACAATTTTTTGGGCAATCTCATGCCAATGGCAAGTTTTTTGGGTGATCTCACACCACGAAAAAAGAGTGTTAGGGAGAAACGTCTAGAGTTACTCTCCTTCTATGACTCCTTCCCGATTATGCACCATTGTAGATGGTGTGATCCTATTTTCTTATGAGTTGTACCGTATTAGTTCCATATTTATTCCAAGTTAAAATGGAGAAAGAATGCATTTTTTTTGCTAGAGGATTGTGCATGTACTATAAAACTGATATGTGAACTACTATAAATTGTGTTTATATGAGAAAGTAGTTGTATCTTCCCTGAGAACATAGGTGCCCAAGAGAGGTCAAGAGCACCCAGACGCTAGTGTTTGTATCTGGGCACTGGAGTTTGTGCTTAACTGAGGACACGAGTCATATTTTAGGCCATTTATGTAACTGTATCTTATGTTGATTCTGTATTGTGCATATCTGAACTGTAGTTCTGAGCTATTGTATGGGGTTACTAATTCACCCAATGTATGTCCCCCTTTTTTGGGGTACATTCAGCGTCTCTAGGAGTATGCGGCCTAAAGAGAGGACATGATGTTCATTCTAAATGGATACCCTGTAGGGGGAGGTAATGTACATGGTAGAGACCAAGGCACATGCAAACAAATTGGCTAGATACATGTGTTAGTAGAAAAATATAGAAAACATGTTGAAGAAAAATAATGTAACAAACAAAGGTGCATACAAGATAGACTGTAAAAAATGGGTTTCAAACATGGGACATCACTCACAATGTCACAATATAATCAAGGTGGAAGCATCCAAAAGCAGACAAGTAGTGATCAAATAAGACATAGGGCATAACCTACAAACAATGTCAATCAAAGTGTAACACTCAACCATGGTGGCATATAGTCCTACAAAGTAAATAATGTACATGAAGCACCTGTTAACATGTTAGAAAGATAAAGAGTATGTCAAAGCATGTATATATCAATGGAAAGTAATGTGCTAGTAAGACGAAGTGGTAAAGAATGAAACAATAACACATGTGATGTGTAAGAGTAGTAAATGTAAATGCCCCCAGGAGCCTTGGTGGGATTAGTAAGAGGTATAGTGCCAAGCATCATTGTTGCGGTAAATATCTGTACGAAGTTTTTATTCACATATTAATACCAAGTGAACATGCATGTGTATATATAAATGATAATGACATACTAGATATCCGTCTAACATAACAAACAAAGTGCAACATGTAACTAGTATAAGAAAGCAAGAGTATGTGCAACCAAGATATGCAATGTGAAGTGTATGAGTGTAATGAAATGGTATTCAATTTGAATGTTATAGGATCATTGTTCCCCCCAATGGATGTGGATGAGTATGAGATGAGGTTCATTTATAAAGATGCATTAACAATCAAGAATGAACCATAGAACAAGAGTGCGTCATCGGGAAATGGTTTGACAATGTGCACTAGGTAGATATATCATGAAGCATAGAGCGTAAAGAGTGTAAGTGTCATGGATGTAGTATGCCTTCAATAGTCAAGTGTGAACATTAGCACAATATTGTGTCATAGGTTACTGATGATAAAAAAATGTATCAAGATGTGTAAGATTTCTTAGGAATAGGAAGTATGAAACACAAATCCTAATAGTATAAATGGTAGACAACTAATGATACTAGGAGTGGGGGGAGAAGAGTGAGCATGATGCCCCCCAAGTGTATGATGATAAGTAATTTATCCGATGAAGGTGATGGGAAAGGGTCCTTCACTTGATGTTTGAGGAGATAAAGGTGTGTGGTTGTGCTCTGAGATAAGTGGTGTATGAGACTGACTATGTATATGTGAAGGAAGCCTAGGTGGTGAACACCTATGTGAAAGAGACCTAGGTGGTGATGAGCACCTATGAAAAGTAGACCTAGGAGGTGAGGAACACCTATATGACGGAGACCTAAGAGGTGATGAGCACCTATGTGAAAGAGACCGAGGAGGTGAAGAAGGTGATGAAATCCTATGCAAAGGGGCTCCCCGAGTAGGGGACTTAGGTCTACGAGATGGACTAGTAGACCAATGACCACATGGAAGCTGTGTGCGAATAGGAGAGCTATGTATAGACACCAAAATTTGGTATATCTACCCTTGATTTCTCCCGTGCTCATCTTTCATCATGGTCCTATCTAGACCCATTTTATTTTAATTTAATTCAATTATTTAAATTCCCATCTATTAGCCTAACACTTTTAATTTGTAAATAATTTTCAATAATTACCTTAATTAATCTTCATTAGCCAATGATATTTAATTATCTTTCTTTTGAGGATGCGTTAATCCCTAACCACCTAAATCCACATCCCTACACTTTTTGTAGCTTTTATCTAACCCATCTTTATCTCCCACCTACCCATATCACTTCCCTAAGAAACCCTTACCCACCTACATGTTTTAAAACACTTCATCCTAATTCGTAAAAGCCCCATATCTCGAATAAAGCAAATCCTTCCACCACTCAAAGGGATGGTTCCCTACATTGTTGGCAGTGACCCGACTCGGGTCACCATCGACCCTATAAAGATTGACTTCACCCCCTTCCAAAAAGAGGGATAATCTGAGATCTTTCTTACGTTGTGTAAACTTATCTTCGAAATCTGAGCATTTTTGCAGCTGTTTCGACCTCCCTGGAGTCCATTTGATCTTGTATTTGCATCGTTTACGGAGACTTTGGGAGGTTTAATTTGATTTTATGTTAATTCATGTTATCATATGCTATCAATGTTATTATATTGTCAGGTATCTAATGTTTTGCAGGTTCAACTGCCATCGAGATCCTCATCTTCATCCTATCCTCTTTCTAGTGATTTCTATTGTGCAGGTTGTCTCATCCAGCCTCATCCTGGTTCTCTATCACCCTGAACTGATTATGTCTACACGCCCAGGTCGCCATCACTCCAGCCTAGTTGTCACCATTGACCCAGCTCCTATGGTTCATCCATTCTATTTCTAGATCCTCATCGTGCGTCTGTTTATGCTCTCTCCTTTACTATTTCTTAGTTCTCCAACTCCATGTTATTTTCAGTGCTTCTAAGGCTTGTATGATCACCTTATTTGCATTCAGATCGATTCAGATCTGTATTTCCAACTTGTTGTCTAGATTCATCTGTTCTGGTTGGTGTCGACCTACCCTCTTGCAGTCTAGGTTTCACCGTCGACCTATCCTAGTATACTTTATTATTATTGCTATATAGACCAGATTTGTATGTGCCTTACTTTTCATCCATTTCTGCAATTTCAGATTCTATTGTGTGCTTCAAATTTCTGCATGATAATTTTGTCTATTATCATTTATTTTATCGTATCTTTTATCAAACATGGGGATTGACATCCGCATAAGGAAGTTAACGCTTTTTAGAATCGACTTCATCAGGAAGCACCCGCATATACTATCTAATCCATTTTATTTCTTAGTTCATCCTTGTTGTGTAGGTTCATCAAGTTTGCAGCGAGGTCATTCACTTGGCACCCGTCCATTTGCATCCATCATACTTCAAGGTACCTTAAACCCTTGCATTTTTGGAGTTGTTTGGATTTCTTTAGTATATATTTCACTAATTTGAACAGGAATGAGAAATTTTGATCAACATTCTGGCACACCCGGTGGGACCACCCTTTTAGGCGAGTCTCTTGCATTTTCTTTCATTTTTCTATTTTCCACTAACATTGCAGTAGAGGCTTTTGACTTTTGCTTGTTCGTGTTGGGATTCTGGATTTTCTTAGATCACTATTCGTTTGTTTTAAAGATCAAATAAAAAGGAAAAATCATTCTCCAGGTATTCTTCTTTTTGTCCTATTTTCTCATTTTTTGCATCACATTTTCCCTTTCTTGTGTGTTTGTCCTCATCAAACTTTCACATTTGGATCTGGCTTAAAATGAACCTCTTGCATTCTTTCTTGAAAATCTAGTGTAAATAGGGGTTTAATTGGTTGCATTTCACATTCCATCACACACTAACCAAACTCACAAATCAATTCACACATCTACACATTTCCTACAAAGTGGAACTAATTGGGATTTCATCACACAACAGGAAAGCTACCGTGGTGTTCTAGCACGCGTTAGAAATCCTACACAGGCTCGGGCCTCATGTAACTTCAATTATATCGAGGACTCCCCAGCCATAACCACTTGAAACCAAACCTATATTGTCATTTCCTAGGTACCTTCGTTATCTATTTTCCATTTTTCTTTTTCACATCTTTCTAAATTGAAAATTAAAAAAATCTACTTGTTTGTCTTGTTTTCCATAATTATCACCGCTGGTGTTTTCTTGTTTTGTTTCATGCTTTTTATCACACCCTCTCTAGCTAGGAAAATGGAGCAAAATTGTGTAACAAACAATCCCATCATGTCATTCCAATGAACTTCCACTGTGGCCATTGGCTCATCCATGCCCTTGGTTACCTATTCCATGGGCACCCAACCTCTAATCATGAATGTCCCTCATCAATGATCTTTTTTTCAAACCATCACATATGAGGAGACCAATCCTTTCCTATGTCTGCATCACATCTCATCAAGATGGCCTACACCTCCATCTCCCACTCCTTCAGGGACTCTCGCACCCCCTTCTAGTCCTATGTATGACTTCCTATTTCATAAATCTCCCACAATCTCTCAATCCTACCCATCCACTCAATTGGTAGATCCTATTCCACCCCTACTACCTCATATCAATGACTATCCCCACTTCATATGATATTATCGCTAAAATGCTTATCCAACCATCCCAACCTACTGACATTCACATTGCTACTTTTCATGTGCCATCAATGATCAAATATTCCTAGCCAATCCCAACCGTCTCATTACATTCCCACTTTCCAACATCACACATTCCCCCAACCAATGCAATCTCCACCCCTTAACATCTTCAAGCAACCCTTTCCTAATCCACCACCAAAAAATCAATATCCACCTTCCACATCTTACAAATTTAATCCTTATGCAATCAATACTATACATCAAATATCTTCATCTTCACCTATCTCATCCACTTCATCATCTACTTCTACCCTAGACATTGTGCCTACGAATTCTTCAATATTTTCCCCTTGCATCTACATCAATCATATCCATGGCTACCACACCTATAACATTAACCCCTACCACTTATTCTACATCAATTCCTACCTTTACCACATGGCACATCTACCACTACATCTATCATAACCCAACCTATCATATCTAACCCCTTATCCACATCTACATCAAACACACCAATCATTACATCACCCATATCCCTAAATATCCCAATTGTACTCATCTCCCCATCAATCCTAACTACCCCTATATCTACTACATCAACAAATTCACTCATGACTACCTTGACATCTTCATCACATTTTCCTACATCTTTGAGCCATGGCCACATCACCTATTTTACCCCAATATTCTACACTTAATCCTCCAACATCAACCATTTCCACATCTATACCCACTACCACACCAATCACATCTTCCCGATTTGAAAACATATCAATGGTACCCCTTGAAACATTCATGAAACAAGCACCCCCACCTAAGACAAACACAAAGGAAATTCATGCCTCCTCAACAAAACCACCCATTCCTACACCTACACCACCCCCATCTCACATAGACCTCATCAATCACATCATTAATACACCTCTTTCTCCATAAATATCCACATCTACACCTACCATTGATTCTACACCTATATCTACTTCATCATTTATCACATCTCACTTCATCAAATTTGATCACACCTACTACATCACCCACATCTATCCCACCCTTACCTATCATACCATCCTTAGAGTCAATCCTCAGTTCCTCTTTCCACGCTTCTACCCGCACAAACCACATCGACTATTGTGACCACATCTTCTCCTTCCACATCACTCTCATCATTTGAATAATTTTAGATAGCACTACAACTTGCAATAACTTCAAGTGATCCTCATATATCATCCACAAGATCAGACACCTCCACATCAAGCCAATATTCACCTTCCTTAGATTCCATCATAAACTAAAATTACTTCCTCCACCAATACCAACCACAACACAACCTTCAGACCCTCCTAGTTGAGATTATTGTGATTCCCTCCCAAGGTTACTTCTTCACAAGCAAAATCTAGAACCCTTGGCACGTTTCCTCAAAGGTATCTCTTTCACGTCCTCACAAGAAAATCGACATTCCCCCACCTAAGATCAAACAATCCAATTCCTCATCATTTATCTTAGGACCATATCCATCTCTTCTAGGGCCAACCACTTCATCAAAAATCACAATAAATCAAATCCAAATCAAAACCATCTAACACTTCTTCTTCTAGAACATTAGACCATCCCTAAATCTGAATCCAAGACATCAAAACCTCTAAAATACTCAAAATCCACCCTCAACATTCAAATCATCTCACACATCCACATCTCAAACATATCCCACTTCTAAATCCAAAACTTCTCATAAAGATAAGTTACCTCCTAATACTTTGGTTGAATCATATGTGGAGGTCCTTCAACACTTGCTTCAAATTTCCACCATCACACTTCCTCCTATTAAGGCCTTCTATCCAAATAGTAAAAAACCATCGTGGTTTGATTCTAATCATATTTGTGCTTATCATTGTACCCTAGGTCATGAGCACTGAGTATTGTAAGGCCCTTCAAACCATCGTCCATGATCTTATTGAGAGAGATGACCTTCTCGAGGATTTTCCTTCTCCATCTACCATTTATCCATAACCAATCTAATACCAATTTCTACATCTCCATCCATCAAATTTTCTAAGTCTCCTCCTTCATCCACATCATCCCTTATCATCTCTCCTCCACATATCATTCCTCCTAAGGAGGGTCCTCCCTTATTCATAGATATTGTTTTCCTTTCTAAATCACCCCTATGATCCACAATCATCCATCCAACCCAAATCCAAAGTTATCATCAACATTCCTTCAAACTAATATCCCATCCAATATCCTTTAAGATGTAATACATTCACTAGGGGAGCATCCTCCCCTTGTTATTGATCCTCTCGCATCCTCTTCCTCATCCACACATCCTATCCACATCAATTCATCCCCCTATCCATCAAATGGATCCCTCAACGCTGGGGAATTCATCTAGGATCAATTGTCTCTCTTATCGGATTAATTCCTTTTCATCTGACATTTGTCTTATCTTATCCAACCCATCTCGATCTGATATCACTAGTTTACTCTAGCCAACCTATCTATCCACCATATTTTCATCCTAAGTCCACCTTTGTGGCCATATATGTGCTTCCCCTAGGGGCACCATGGTTTCATCAAAAGTCCACCTTTGTGGCCATACTTGTGTATCTCTCTTAGGGGCACCATATCTTCATCCTAAGCCCACATTTTGTGGCTCATTTTCTCATCTCCTCATTTAAAGATGCATATTTCTCTCTTCCTCATTTCTGAGGTATTGCACCATATTTTATGATCTTTGTTCTAACTTATCATCATCCAATATTTATCTCATCCAAATCCCACCTTTGTGGCCATCTATTTGTCTCTCTTAGGGACACCATATATTCATCCTTCCTCACTTTTGAAAGGCCATAGTTTACATCTCCTGCTCATGCATATATATCTCATCCAATTTATGCATGCTCATCGTTATCTTTATCCCATTTCTCATCCTAAGCCCACTTTTGTGGCCATTTATTCATCTCATCAGGGACACCATATTTTCTTCACTTCCTCAAGGGTAGTGGCACATATTTTATCTTCACTCATCTATCTTCATTGCATCCCATCTTTTGCATAGATTTTATCTTATCCTATCCTATCACAACTTTAATGTTGGTGACCTCATTCTTAAAGAAAATCATAACGTTACTACTCTTAAAAAGGAGCCAACGTGGAAAATTTTTCCCCCAATTGGATTGGACCATACATTATCACACATAAGTATGGGTTGGGAGCCTATCATTTGGCCTCCCTTGATGGTAAACTAGAAAGTGGAACCACTTAACGCATTGCACTTGCGACCATTCTATTGTTAGCATGTCTACTAGTGAGAAATTAGTCATATCCTTAGATCATTCCTCCATCATTAGCCTCTTCCATCTATCATTGTAATGATTTGGAATTATGTGGTCTACCGTCACTTTCCTTAATATGACCTTAAATATGGGCACCACGGCTTTTTCCATAGATCATTTTCCTTATGGATAGGTTTTCCCTTCTTGGTGAGAACTTTGTGATCATTACATCCATCACCCTCTTATCTACCTATTGGAACCACGCTAAGGGTCCAGGAGGTGTCTCTTGTACATTCATTTTCCCCTTCTAAGTGGTCTACCTAGCTATTCCTAGCTCTTCCCCATGTAAAATCAAAATTCATGGATGCTTTTATCAAAATTCAAAGTTATCAAAACAAACTTGATCCCTAAAGGACAACTGTTCATTAAAAAAAAATCAGAGAAAGATAATAAAATAAATAGACTGATCCCTCGAAGGAATGACTATCATATATATCACTCTTGTCCATATCTATATCATATATGTATAAAGTAGACCATACCCTCGAAGGATGGCTACTCTTTTATATCATGGCATCGAAGGCTTCCCGCATTGATCAACCTTCTATTTTATCAACATCCTAAGAAAGCTTCCCGCATTGATCAACTTTCTCTTTATCCCCTTCCCAGAGCTGGGGCATAGATTTAGGGAACACCACTTATGGAGAACCCTCTTCCCACGTACAAGTTACATCAAAAACCCCTTTTTTGTGTCAACATTAGGTTTATGAGTTCAGTTCATCCATGTTCTCTTCATGATATTTGATATAACTAACTATTGTTGGTTATTTGCTAACATCTTGTTTTGGTCGCATGTGCCTTGCGTTACTTGGATCCCCTTTTTGTTTACCTCTAATGTGATTGGAGGCACCTTTTCCTCGACATGCACCCCTTGATATGATGTAGCATCATTCATACCTATAGGTCGCCATCCTCAAGTTGCATTTTATTCTAAATCCCTCCACATCTATCTTTTATCTCTTCTTTGTTTTATTACAAACATCATCTATCTAAATCACCTACATTGCTACCTATCTATGATTTCACATCAACTCATCTATTCCTTACCTATCATCATTTATAATCATCATTCACCACATCTATTTTTTCAACATTACTTTTACTATAATGTCACATATACATTCATCATCATTATCAAATCCAAAGTAAACATGTAATCAACATCATCATCAATATAAAACATATCATCTGTGTGTATCAAACAATCTATCATAAATTACAAATTAACCATCTAATCACACATACATTTTTTATTCATCATCATCATCAAATGTAAATTAAAAACAAACATACAATCATCATCATCACATATCATCAATAAAAATTAACTCATCACATCATATAATGAACACATGCTAATCCACGAAAAAATCATATTAAACATATATATCAAAATAAGTGTCTCAGATACATCATAGTTGGCCTCTAAGGGCCCTCTCTCAAAGTAGAGATATCATTAAAATCAGTAAATTGTACATCTGAATATCCTCAAATATTTCCCTCCTGGGGAAGGCACAACACCTAACTCCTGCACATCATCACCACCCTCATGGCCTCCCTCCTCTCGCTTTGGTTGAGCCACACTCATGTCATACTCCTAGATGACCCAGCTCCACCTTCACTCCCCTCTGCAGATGCTCCCAATATCATAGTGTCTTCGGAATCTTATTGATCATGATCCCCTCATAATACTTAGCCTTTACGGCTAAGGCTCTGTATCTATCCATCAAAATCATGCTCGGGAGGTGCCACCTGTCTCCGACCCCTTGTGATGTCATCATGTGCACCACTCACTGACTCATAGCAAGAATCATAGCAAGATCTCCAAAATGGGCCCTGTAAGGCCTCCCTCTGCCTATGATACTAGTCCCTCTCATAGGTGACTTGGTCCCTCTCCTGTGTCACTACATCTCTCTGTTATATCACATATCTCTCTCTCTCACATGCATTTGATCCAGCTTTACATGTAGTCATGCCATCTCTACGGAATCTCCCCTATCTCCATCTCCACCACCTCCTGGAGCTACTCCTACCTCAACCTCCATCTCCTCCTCCTCTTCTCCTCTCTCTCCATCCACCTAAGCTGCCCACATTGGTCAGTCATCCAATCAGAAAACCCTACTCCAACACCTACATCATCATCCTCATCCCAAGGCATTGTTGCCTCCTCTAATGGATCTTCCATATCAAGAATGGGATAGCTCTCTTATCAATCTCCTCTCATCCTATATTTGAGATCAGATCCTGGGTACTGTTTGTATAACACTGAACTTTCAATGGCATACCCTATCAAACTATATGGCCTCGATCATCTCCGGTCATCTACCCTGCACCCACCTCATCCTCTACATACCCACTAACTCTAAATCCGCCCCAGGCCATGTAGGGAAGTCCTCTATATGGATGCCATCTGATCTTAATCCACATCAAGCTCTGACCAAATATATCCACATACCAATCTACACCCCTCTCAATCCCCTATCTCCAAATAGCTTGATTGGCCCTCCATCTCAAAAACCCCACTGCAAAGCTCTATGTGGTCCCCAGTGACCCATGGTAGCCCTGGTGTCCAGATAACTGTAATCACTAGGAAACAGGTGCTCATAGGCCCAGTAGTGTAGCAGGAAGCCTACATCCAACCCTAATCTCCTCCCCACTGCTATACATAGCTAGCTCATGGTATACCTGCACTAGTAAAGTAGTGCCAAATGAAAACATTGTCTGATGCTCAACAATATCTACTACAACACCTGCTAGTGTCCATGGAAACCTGGCTCCTACCTGAGTCAGGAAATGCATAACAAGAAATCGCCATCATAATCAAAAAAATCAATCGGCTGCATGGTACCCCCTATCCTCGTACCTTAGCTCATATGAAAACATCCCCTGAAGAGAATTTGATGTGGGGTGCATCGGCTCCAAATATTCTGTGTCAACACTGTAAGTCTGTTATTCCACTGTAATGGGGACTATTTTCTCCCCTTGAATAGGTAATCTCAAGGATGTGATATACATCCTCTAGGGTGATGGTCATCTCACTCGTCTGAAACCAAAAAGTACATGTCTGCCTATCCCATCTCTCCACCAATGCAATCATCAACCCCACATCCCATGGGATCCTCTGATAATGTCTAAATCCTCCTAAGCCCCACAGCTGCTAAGTGATCCCACTCAACATCAGCCACATCTCCTCTGATTTGATCAAATAATGTCGGACACTCAGTCTCTCAAATATAAGGTCTCTCTAGGCCTATAATCACAAATCACAATAGACCAACATCAGATCCTTTCACAATTAAACATCATCTAAAATCTAATAACTAATCTATCTAACACATCAAGCTAACCCAATGGTCGATGCCAACCCAGGTTGGGTCGATGTGTCCAAGGGTTGATCGATCGTCATCTTTTAGGGTTGGGTCAATGCAACACCCTATCTAGGTCACCGTTGACTGTCCCTGGCATCATCCATTTTTCTAAAAAAAGTGCAAAAAAAAAAATAAAACATAAAATAAATAAAAAAAAGTGTGGGTTTCACTACTCACCATCCTACGCACCCTCTGGCGTTTCCTCGCTGCTCCTCTGGCCTCCATCTCTCAATCTCCTTTTATATCTCTCTGACTCTCAATTGTCAAATGCAAGTGTCAAAATGAGCATCATCGCCACTGACTGTTGGGCTTATATATCTGCCGACCCAAGTCACTGTTGATCCCTTTGGGTCACCATCGATCAGCCTTAGTCACCATTAACTCACCTTGGCTAGCCCTTGTTTTGGCTTTCCATTCCTCCTTTTTCATGTCCTTTGTTAGGGCATCATCTATTTATCCCTGTTTTCTCTCAAAGTCCACCTTTGTGGCCATATTTAGTTTCCCCTTTCGGGAATTTTATTTCATTCCACTTTTTTTATTATTTTCCTTTTTGGCCATTTTTGTGCCCTTTTCTGGGGCACCATTACTTTCATTCCATCCTTTACAGATGCATAATCTTTTAATTCGATTCCTCACATATGAAGGATTTCACATTATTTTCACATTTGGTTGCACATAGTTTGATGTTTGCCTATGACCCATTGGTCCCCATGGCTCACATCCATTTGAGAGGTTTCCCATTGGATTCCCTCCATTTCACATTGATTTTTCACTGACTCACTAAGTTCGTATAGGACATTTTCGTCATCTCATTGAAGACCGTGACCTTTGTTTCCTGCCATGTGTATCCTAAAATCACCGCCATATTTTTTATTTATTGATTGAAATCATTTTTTCTTGGGGCATATCCCTCTCACCTTATCATTTTACCCATCTTTCTTCACCCACCCGCCCTTCACCATCTACTTCTTTCAAGCATCATAATTGATTCCCCTTGTACATTATCAATCCCTCGTTTGAGGGGGGCTCATCATCAACCCTTCGTTAACCTATCATCTTACTCTTTATCTCTCATCATTTTTGTCTCATGGCTTGCTAGTGCAAACCACTCGAAAAAAGGGGGAAAATGTAGACACCAAAATTTGGTATCGTTACCCTTGATTTCCCGCATGTGCATCTTTCACCATGGTCCTATCTAGACCCATTTTAATTTAATTCATTTCTTTTATTTAAATTCCCATCTATTAGCCCATAATTATTTTAATTCATTAATTAATATTATTTATCTAATTACCCTTAATTAATCTCCTTAATTAGCTAATTACCATTTAATTAGCTTTCTTTTTAGGATGCTTTATCCCTAACCACCTAAATCCACATCCCTACGATTTTTCTAGCTTTTATCTAACCCATCTTTATCTCCTACCTACCTCATGACACTTCCCTAAGAAACCCCTTACCCACCTACATGCTTTAAAGCACTTATCCCAATCCCTAAAAGCCCCAAATCTCAAATAAATCAATCATTCAACACTCAAAAGGAATGGTTTCCCACAGTTGGCGGTGACCCAGTCGGGTCACCATCGACCCTATAAGATTTATTTCACCCCCTTCCAAAATGAGGCATAACCTTAGATTTCTTGTGTTGTGCGAACTTATCTTTGAATCTGAGAAATCCTTGCAACTGTGTCAACCTTCTTGGAGTCCATTGGAGCTTGTATTTCATCACTTATAGAGACTTTGGGAGGTTTACTTTGATTTTGTGTTATTTCATGCTATCATATGCTATTGTTCTCATTATCTGTTAGAATCTAACTTATCTTGCAGGTTTAGCTACTATCAGAAATTCCATCCTCATCCTGTTCTTCCATAGTCATTCTACTTGCAGGTTTCTCATTCATCTCATCCACCTTCAGCTTTGTTTTGCACTGTTCAGGTCATCGTCGCATCCCATTCCTGTGTTCATCATACTTCCTGTTTCTAGATCCTCCTCAGTGTGCTTACTTCTGTTCTGTTATTTCTGTTTCCAGTTCTTAGATCTTCCATCCTTTCTTCTTCTGTCACCCCAAATTCTTTTCTGCACTCCACTTCGCCACCAACTCCTAGTCACCATTAACCCGAGTCCTTGTTTTTCATCTAATCTATCATAATCCCTATGTTTCTATCCATCCTCTCTACTTTTCTGTCTCAGATCTCCTTCTACAGGTTATTTCCAGTGTTCTCAGGCTTCTGTGATCACATTATTTGCATTCAAGATCCTTTAGATATGCATTTATAGTCTTATCTGTTCATCCATCTTACTCAGGTCATCATCAACCTTCCCTCTGCAGCCTGGGTTGCCGTCTACCCAGCTAGGTATAATTTATTTTATAATTTATCAAGATCAGATTTGTACTGTGCCTTATCCATTTCTGCATTTTCATTTTTATGTGTGCCTCAAATTCTGCATATTATCTTATCATTATCATTTGCTTTTATTGTATCTTATCTATATGGGGGTTGACATCCACTAAGGAACATTAACACTTCTTGGAACTGAACTTCAGTGTTACAACCCCCTCATCTACCATCTAATCCATTTTCCTCTTAGTTACCTTTGTTTTGTAGGTTCATCAGATTTGCAGTGAGGTCATCCACTTTGTGCCCATCCATTTGCATCCATCATACACCAAGGTACCTTAAACCCTTGTATTTTTGGAGCGGTTTAGATTTATTTAGTATATATTTCACTAATCTGAACAGGAACGATAAATTTGAGCAACACTAGGTATTAAATGTGCCTTATATTTGAGAGGCTCAGGGGGCCTAGATGTTGCAGCTAGTGAAAGAACATCCTCAAGAGGAGGCTTAGGAAACAGTGTGGATAGTGGAACACCTTTGAGAGTGACAACTTGATTATTGTAAATGAATTTTAAACACAAGTGGTTCATGGATAAGATAGATTAAGCAACACGGAGCCAAGGAAGACCTAAGAGCATGTCACAACCTTTGATTTAAGGTGCCACAATGAATGACACAAGATTGGTAAGAGGCCCAACTGTAACTGAAAGTTTGATGGAACCATAAAATTTGGGAATTAGATATGAAATTTGAGAGAATAGATAATTGATAATGATGAGGAGTACAAGATAACAAACACCAATATGAGCCGAAAGATTGATCATGGTGTTATTAATAGTATGAGATCTCATAGAAGCATTGACGTGTAGTGTATTAGAAGAAAATATAGCATGATAATAGTGGTTAGAGAATGTGATGAGTGGTGGAGATGCAATAGTATGAGAAACTAGAAAATCAAGAGCCCCCAATGGAGGAGGTACAACACAATACGTATGATTTACTGTATAATCAAAAACTTACTTTTCATGTTTAGGGAATGGATCTTTGAATATTTTTAGCTTTTTATTGTCATCAAATGGATTAGATGTCATAAGATCAGGGAGCTCGATTTCATTGTTATCGATAAGATCTTGAATTATATGCCTAAGTTTGAAATGTCGATTAGTCAAATGCCTAACACATCGATGATAGTCACATCTAGCATTTTCATCATAATTGTGGTTTTTAGAGCAAGATGGATCAAGATTCAATGGAGGTGGAAGAGTAATAAGAGTAATCTCGATAAGTTGTGGCAATAGAAGGTGCGGAACATAAGGAAATTTTGTAAATGTACACTTTGGAGGTTGCCATTGAATTTTTTTAGGAGTGGAAATAGATTTAATAGTAGCATTTGCTTCAGTAAGCTTAGGAGATAGCTTGAAATCAGATATGCCTTGAAACCAATTAGAAGATGAAGCTTGATCATGATATTTGAGTTTTCCCATAGATAAGAGATTTATTTCGTGCAACTTAAGATTATGGCATAGTTGATCAAATAATTGAGAGGTCTTAAAGATGACGCTCTCTTGTAATGGAGTTAAGAGACTTTGGACAAAAAGATCTTGCAATTCAAAATTAGTGAGAACATTCGTCATCTTAGCTAAGTTGTTCTTACATCGTAACTCATAATATACTAGATTCTCATTGGATCCTTATTTGATTTGTGTAAGTTAAGCATAGGATAATTTAGAATTGAATGCACAAGAAAAGCATCTGCTAAATGCATAAATGATGTTACCGAATGAACAAGTAGATCATAAAACAAACGCATAACATGGTCTTGGAGACTATGAGGAAATAGCTTAGCTAATAATGTATGATCATCTGTATAATCTAGACATGCCACATGAAAAGCTTGGTGATTCTCTTTAGGGTCACCATGGCCATTGAAGGTGGGTAGCATAGGAGTGACGAAGTTTGGAAGTAGTGCATAAGTGAAAATGGTAGGTGCGAAAGGAGTGTGTAGGATTAAGGTGGAATCAAGATGTGGAGATGCACGAGAAGTGGCTATTTGAAGTTAATGAACTTGAGTATGAAAATCTTGATATAAAGAAGCTAAATCAGGATTATTTGAAGAAGAGCTAGGGCGTGTATTAGAAGCATTGGGTTGAATGAGTGGAGTGGTAGTAGTAGCAATGGAAATAGAAATGTAGGAGTGGTAGTAGTAGCCGGGGAGGAATTTATAAGAGGTACTGAAGCAGTATCTTGAGAGTTCTTAGAAGTCATCAAAGCATGGAGGATATGTGGAATATGTGTAGGATTGTCATGCAAAGCTTGGAAAAAAATAGTAAGCTTGTCTAATTGTTCTTGATCAACATTGGTATCTTTCATATCATTGTTTGTTATCATATGTTTAATGTCTTCTAGATGAAAATTCCTTGATTTAGAAAAGGGATTATCAGTTTCATCCATTTATTTAAAAACCCTACAGGTAAATGGAGGAAGTTCCATATGCTCAAAAGACCCAAAAGGATCGCTACAGGTAAAGTGCATAAGAAGAAAACCTATAAAGAAGGCGTGATTCGAGCAATGGGTTCACCAAATGATTTACCAAAAACAAATTGTGCTAAACCCTAATTACAAAGTCTCGTATGATAGATAAATTCTAGAATACAAATTTGACATAAGAAATAAGCTAATAAAATATGATACCCTAAGTGCAAGAGAGGGAGGAAAGGACTTAGCTCATTTACACGTGATCCTGGAACTAATCTGGACTAGAAAGCTGATGAACAAGAAGGGAAGACCGTCACAATTATGCACTGTAAAATATGGAATTTCCGGATGAGGCTAGACCAGGGCACCTGGGTACCAGAGTCTACTCCTAGGCACCTGTGATTGCCTAAGTGGTCAGAATATGATTTTTTTGGTGTCACACAAGTTTTGTTGATAGTCGTTGTTGGTCACAAGTATGTCACAATATGATCGTCGAGTGTACCCATAACCTGTAAAATAGATATTAGCTTGCAAACCCCACATTACCACATCAAATCTAAAAACAAAATATGCAATTATGGGGATTCAGACTAACCTCGACAATCACCTAATTGAGTGAAATTACGACTAAACGCTACACTACATCTTAGACTCCATGTAGTTCTTGTGAGTGTGTGAAAGAATCATGCCCTAGGAAGCCCTAATGCAAGTGTAATTAAGAGTGGGCGATAGCTAGATTTTCTAATGTAAATAGATGTGTGGATAGAATAATGAGCTTCCCCTTCTTATGTAGTGTATGTAGAAAATGCAGTCCCTTATCCCTTGAATGGATACTAGATGGATGCATTTGATGCTTCTAGATTCCTTTGGATGCAAGCTTAGGTGATGATAATATATAATTAAAGATCGGTCCTTTATTTTAGTCACATAGTTTTCTATTTATATGATTCCCTTGGTTGAATTTCGTAATTGACAAATGGAGGGCTGACCCATAAGAAAATAAGATGCCCAAAAGATAAAAGAGACCCAAAAGAGGTGAGCAAGATAGAAAAGGGTCAGAGGTACCCAAAGGGGATGAGCACGCCTGGGCTCTGGCATCCTAGTTGGGCACTGGTGTCCAAAGTCATAAAATATAACCAAGTAAAGTATCAACTGGGTTGTAGTGTGTAAAATACCATAAAGAATAAAAAGCAAACAAAGTAAAGAGGCCAAAGATAGTTGTCAATTACTTGTTTTCTCACTTAGGAATCATATGAATGTAAGTATGCTTTTAGGACCTAAAAATGTACCCAAGTGTGTGATTTTGTGTATACACTTGTAATGTGTGAACTTTATATTTTAGTTAACTATTGTTCATTGTCATCTCCCTTTGCACTATTGATTTTATCCTTCGTGCATCTCCTTCACAATTCTAACCCTTTACATGTGCTTCCCAAAATCATCACATGATTGAATTATTATCCTTATCCCCCTATCTTTACACCCATGGAATCATATCCATGTTTCATCATAGAAGTGTGTGGATTTATCTCCATATTTATAAAGGTTGTATGATGCTGCAAAATTGTGTCCAAGGACTTTGGCAAAATGTCTATGTATCTAGCCTAGTACAAAATTGAGTTCAACATTTATGCTACACTGAATTGGTTTTCCCCCCCTCGAGTAACCCTTTGTTTGCTTCTTCAAAAAATTAAAGTAATTCCTTCCTTAATAAATCTTCATGTGCCTTTCATTGATCTAAGGATTTTTATAGGGGTGGGGCCAAGTTATCAATCTATAAAGTGAGGTCCTTTGGGGCTTTGACATTCTTCTTAGGGTCGTATACCTCAATTTGTAAATTATTTAAGTGTTTTCTTGCCTCGGTGTTGGCATTATTACGCGTTCTCTCTTCTTTAGCAAATTTTTTTCTCAATTCACTCAGGCACTGCTTAATTTTTTCTTTGTTTGTGGTAATATCTTCCATATTTTCAATATCTTATAATAGTTTATCCCTTCTTGTTTTGTCAGCCTCAGTGTTATGAACCTAAATTCCCAAGAGATTTTGTCATTGGATTTTTGGAAGTACATGCACATTAATTGTTTTAATTTATTTTGAAAACCTTGTTGACATATGTGGTCTTTCTTTGCAAGTTTGGTAGACCAGGTTCATGCAAGTCTTCAATTTTTCTCCACAGAGAACTTGTACTTCATCTCTTTTATCTTTTCTCTACTATGTGTGAGTACTTCATTTTGATTCCCTTTTCTTATCAAGAAAATGGACCAAGCATTCTAAATTTTCAACACCTCCCCACTAATCTAGTGGTACTCTTTTGACTAGCTCTAGCTCATTGGTGACTATACAGTTGCAAGGATTTAATGTCTTCAAGTCATCGCATACATATATTGTTCTAGCAATTCTTTATGCTCTTTAGAGAGTGTTGTTAGCTTCTTATTGTTCTCTTGGAGTTCTTATGTCAACTCCCATACCTTTTCCCATTATACGCGACTATTTGTGTTATTTGTGATTTTTTGTTGGATAACCTCCCCTACAATTTTTAGAAGTGCATCCATTACCTATGTCTTTGACATTTGGAAAGTGTTTAAAAAGGACACTCCTAATCATTTTATGACCTCTTCGAGAACCTTGTGCAGGCTTGCCATGGGGATTTCATATTGTGGCTCATCTGTGTAGGTGTCCAAAGTGAAAGATAATGACTTATTTATTTTTGTAGTCATAATTGTATCCTTAATATGATTATAGTAGAACAATTGTTCATTCCTTTATCCTACTTGATATATTGAGCACAAAGTTTTTAAAGCATGTTTTTTATTGTACTCCAAGTCTTCCTCCTCCTCCTCTTCTTATTCTTCATCCTAATCTCCTTTCCCCTTTTCCACACAACATTTTCAAGCTTATTCTTTGTCATCAGTGCACATATCTTATGGATTATCTTCCTCCTCTTCTCCATCCTTTGTATCCTCCTCTCCATATTTATTTTCATCACCCTCTTCTTCAACATTGATTATTTATGGAGGTATCTTTGGAGGTTGACTTGTTCCTATGCTGGAGTCCTTGGGGTCTTGTTTTTTCCTTGATTAACCTCCTTATGTGTGGAAATTTCTTTGCGATATGGTTCCCTTAGATTTGTTGTAACTTTGTGTGCATCAATTTCCCCTTTCTCTCCCTCCTCAAAGGTGTACACATCCTTCTAACTAACATCAGTGTTAGTTTATATTTCCATATGATCTAGTGCAATTATCTCCTTCAAACCTTCTTCCAACCTTACCTTTTTTTGGTTTGGGGCTTCTTGTCTTTGACTCATTTGTAGTGTCAAGGGGGCACAAAAGTTCCCCTTTCCTCAGTCATAATGGAAAGTCACCTTTTCTTTCTCACCAATGTGACATTATATAGAGCTTGTTCCTATTCTTATTTTTCACCTTTTATGTGATGTTCATCTATTATGGAAGGAACATCCAATGACATCACTCTCTTTGGATTCTTATGCATCTTTATTTTTTCTTTGTTGGTTGAAACATCTTTTCATATAACTCCTCAAAATTTTACACCTGACTTGCTTTCCTTTTCTTCAACTTTAAGTAGTAAAACGACCACACTACTTAGTTATTTAATTGTTTGTTCAGGTCAATCTGGAATATGCTTATGTCTTGTGTCTCTATGTACGTGCTCTTATTTGGGTATAAATTTTTTAGGTTTATCTATATGTGTGTGTGTGTGCGCGCGCGTGCGTGTGCAATGTATTAATTTACAACTTATTTGCATCCATGATCTAATTAAAATATCACACAAAATATTAAGTAATGAAGGCAAAGAACAACTTAGCCCAGGGAGAGATATCATTACTCACCATTTTGAAGTGTGCCAAAGAGTAATGTTGACTCAAACAAACTTTTCTTCTCCCCCCAACTCTTCAGGTAGTTGACAAAGCACACACCATTCTATCTTAAAGGCATTTCTGAAGTGCCTTAGCTAGCTGTTAAAACTATATTTTATGCATTGTTCGGTGTGGTATGGCCTAAGTACTCCTTATAAAATTCAACACGTGACTTATTTTTCATCGTGTACTTATATGTGGGTTTCCTATCCACTTCTTACACTTCTATCTCATTGAAAACTAAGAGAATAAGAATCGCGCCCTATATGAACTTCCTTCTATTTACATGTGTAATCTTTGTATCTTGTTTTATGCTCTCAGTTATGTATTGCAAAAGGTTATAACATGCCCTTCTTAAATTTTATAAGCAATGTTCAAGAATTTATTATTAATTTTAACCCATATTTTTGCACCTTATTTGGAGGTGACAAAGGTGTAGAGTGGCCCTTGTCCCTAGATCTTCAATATGGGGGAAGTGTTCCTCCTTTTAAAATTTTAAGGGATTTCCATTTTTCTCAATCTCATCATAATCACACAAATCTAATCCTAAGTCACTTCCACTATTGACTAGTCTGGTAGCATCACTAATGAGTGTGGTGGCTATCCTCATTTTTTCCCAACGAAATAGAAATAACCTTCATCTACACACAATACTAACAATTGGATCAACTCTGTAGATTTTCCAAAATAAGGCAATTCATCGGGATAAAATTCCAACCTAATCAAGCATCTGTTATATGTTGTCATAAAAAATAATGCCTCCCTCGACTATCTTTGTGTTTATTTTTCGCATATAGTCTTACAATAAGGTGCCTTCCAATCTTGGCGTGTGACGGTTGAAATCTATGATCCTACACTTATGCACTATGTTTTTCCATTCTTCTCCACTAATTATAGAGCCAAAGTATTTCCTTTCTTGATTAATTAGTGGCAGGGGCACAAGATTCTTTCCCTTACTCTTTACTCTTCTATTAAACATCGTAGTGTGTATATCCTTTTTCTTTGATGGGGTGGAGGTACTTGCTTATACTTCGGTTTCATCTTCCTCTATAATCATGTTCCACTTTTCTTCTCCCACTATTGATTCACCTGAGCTACTCGAATTGGACTCGCTAGAAGAACTTGACTATTGCTCGACATTTTTCTTATGTGCTTCTTCTTGTTTGGATTATCTCATTTGCTTCATTCAGAATCCTTATTGATTTACTTTGGGGAAGTTTAGTTCCCCAAAGATCCCCATTTCTACTAGGAGAGATCGACCCCAATGTTAATGGTGGTCGAGGTTTAAATTATAGAATCTTGTGAAACTATAATTAACACATCTTTCATTGTTTTCCTATTATTCTATGCACTTTTCAAGATTTGATCGCTTCACTTAGGGAGGAAAAGAGTCTCTTTTTTGCTTTAAATTGCTTTGATCTTAAGTTTTGTTTTTGTTTGGAGATTTTTGTTAGTGTATATAAGGAAATTTAACATAAACATGAGTTATTCCTATCTTATATACCCCTCCAAGATGATATTTAAGGTTGTAATTACTCCCTTTGCATGTGTAAACTCTCACTTCTCTAATAGCTTCATTTAATACCAAGTGGATTCCAAATACTCCCCACTCTTTGTTTTCACACTTTTTCCTCTATTTGAACTTGACTCCATGATCCTACTAGTATTCATTTGTGCATCATGAATTTTGTGGACCTGTGTTGCATTTTCTTGTGCCTCTAGCCGTGTTAGGTAGGTTATGTTCATGGGTTGCATTACATTCCTGTGCACATCCCTTTTCTTGCATGCTTCCTTACTCCATAGCTTTCCCTGCAAATATCTTACCCTTTCCAATTACATCTTCTCACACACTCCACTTTTCCAATGCCTTTATTTGCTATCCAACATCAAGTTTTCAAAGTTCAATTCATACATGCATAAGTATTTTTCTTATGTCTTACCTCATCATACTTCTTACGCACAAAGCACAATGTTGTCCCCACTTTCCATGATGTTTAATTTCTATTATATTTTAGCACACCCTTCCTGCAATATTTTAGTGTACCCAAAACTAACTTGAAATTCCACCTATAGAACCCAAGCCTCACGGATTCTTGATAGTGATCATCAATTTTTTGTACCTCTGAGATCTTTAGACCCCCTTCTTTCATTTGCACTTTTATTTCTGTTAGATGTCATTTGATGACATGTGGAGATAATCGATGTTTTGAACTACATCAAACTTTTATACCTTCGAATATTGCTTTCACAACCTCCAGAATGTGGGAATGGTGATCATTGACATGTGGAGATAATCAGTAAATTCTCAAATTTTGAAGGAAACCACATTCTTTCCCCCAAAACAAATTTTGTATGCAATCCTTCACATGCACATTTTTTAGCTATCTGTTTTGAAGAAATTATTCTAAAAGAATTTGTGTTCTTAACATCAAAATTTATGAATGAAAATAGAGATTTAACTAAATGTGCAAAGTAATGCACTTATTATTATAGTTATGTAAAAGAAACTATATAATAAAATAACATCTAATCTAATGGCATATGTCTTATTCAATTACAAAATATGAGCTTACTAATAGTAGGGTTTTATCCTATTGCCATTGAAGTGTCCTCACAAGAGTTCATCACTTAAATATTTTGAACTTGCATGCCCCCATGGGAAATATTTTATGCACTTCATGTAGACTCAACCAATGTGTTTTCAACTTTCCTGAGTGGTGTGTGATTTTGAATCATACAACAATACTATCATGTCCTTCGAGAAAGTCATATTCTTAATGTGTCTGCCATGCTAGAATTTTTGTTGTGCCTTTTTAACTCCTTGGCTCCATCTTGTGTGAATTATTTGTTCATCAAGATGAATAATTTTTGTAACGCGCTATGTGATAGAGGCCTCATCATCCAAGTTGGAAATGTGTGTTATTCTCAATGAGGGTACCATAAACTCAATCAACAACATAATTTCTATGTCAAAGAATAGTTGGAAAGGGGTATAGTTATCCAACCTTTTGTATGTAGTTTTATATACCTATAGAACTGTTAAAACCTTCTTATCTCAATCCTTTCATTCAACGTCACAAATATTTGTGAGTGTGTTGTTGAGAATCTTATTAAAATCCTTGACAGTCCCATTTTCCTATATATGATGTGGAGTTATTTTATGGTGCACAACCATGAATTCAAATAATAGTATGTGAATTTTATCATTAATGTTGAGTGTGGAGCTTAATTTCTTCACAAGAAACTGTCTTTTACATGTTACTGGTTTTGACAGTGACCGAAATCAGTCAAGGGGAAACCGACATCAGTTAAGAGGTAACCAACATCAGTTAAGAAGTGACCAACATTAGTCAGGCAGGAACCGATATCGATCACTTGTGCGATGGTGCTTTGTTCTTTAAATGAGAATTAGAATAAAGCTCTTGCTTTAAATATAATTTATTTATTGTAAAAGCATATTTAGTTTCCCAGAATATATATATATATATATATATATATATATATATATATATATATATATATATGCATGTATGCATTTTATGAGGGTAATGAGAGAAGAAAATAAAAAATTGTTTTTCATGTTAGTTTTCTTGGTGAGCAAGAAAGAGTAGCTGAGTGAGGGAAAAGAATTGAACATCCTCTGAGAGGTGTTAGAAGACAACAAATCTTCATTATATTTCCTCTTGTAAAGCAGCCAAATAATAATAATGGACATTTCTTGGTGGATGTAGCCCACACTGGGTTGAACCACGTTAAATCTGGTGTTATCTTTCTCTTGTTTATTTTATCTTTTGGCTTATTTCCACATTGATTACTTGTATGATTTATCTGATTATAGATTTGTGTAAAACTATTATATGTTTTAACCCCAACAACTGGTATCAGAGTTTTGTTTAGAGGTTTTGTGTGTTGACAGGATTTACTCACAGATTTTTTTTTCTGATTGAGTGGGAGCAGAGAAATGAAATAAGATAGTAAAATACTGAGTAGAGAAATTTTTATGGTCATAATTATCAACTATAGAAGATGCAGGTGGAGGATTATTTGTATCAGAAAGATCTATACTTACCATTGGGATGAGCATGGACAACCAAAACACGATGATTGATGAAGAATGGAAGGTTCTTGATACATTAAGGCTCAGGGATCTATAATATTAATCCTAACAACATTGGTGGCTTCAAAATTTACATATGCAAAAAACCACAGTAGAGTTGATGAAATCTTTAGGAAATTTGTATGAAACTCTTGGTGAATTGAATAAGGTTTATTTCATGAAAAAAATCTTTATATTCTAAGATACAAGAAGGTGGATCTGTATCTAATCATTTCAATGATTTATGGTCTATTGTAAATCAATTAAAATTGGTAGAAATTTTATTTGATGATGAAATGAAAGTGACTTTTATTCTTATGCTCTTTGCTCAGATAGTTGGGATAACTTAGCTAATGCTTGTTAGTAATACGAAAGACTGATTCTAAAGGTTTAAAATTTGATGATTGTGGCTAGTATAATCCTTAATGAAGCAACATGCAAGAAAAGCTTAGGAGAAGCATCATCTGGAAATTTTTTAACTGTAGAAAGAAAGAGGAAGATATAAAGGAGAGATCATCAGAAGAGCAAGAATAATGGTAGGTCAAAGTTAAGACATGGCAGATCTAGATCTAGGTATAGTGATTTATACCTTGCTGTAACTATGTGCAAAGAGAGGACACAGTAAAGAAGGAGTGTTGGTCTAAGGAAAACAAAGAGAATACATCTGACAAAGGTAAAGAGGTATACGTTGCAAGTGAGGTAAAACAATATGCCTTTATTATCTCCTTTGATAATAAATTAGAATCTTGGGTTTTAGATTCTAGAGATTCTTTCCTTGCTACCCCTAATAAAGGGTTATTTCAGTAATTATGTTCAGGGTGATTTTGGACAAAGTTTATTTAGGAGATGTTGATCCATGCAATATTAGTGGTAAAGGTGATGTTCATCTAAAGTTGTAGAAGGAGAAATCCATGGGTATTGAAAGATGTGAGGCATGTGCCAAGCCTTAAGAGAAATATAATATCTGTAGGGCAACTAGGTGAATTTCGATGTGTGGTTACATTCACAACCAATTCTTGGAAGGTTACCAAGGGATGTCTTATTGTGGCCATGAGGTAAGAAGGTAGGAACTTTATATTTTTCTACCTATGTTACTAATTCATTTTCTGTGCTATCTACTACATAGTTTCAGATGCAACCATGTGGCATAATCAGCTAGGCCATATGAGTGATAAAGGAATCCAGATATTAAAGGCTAAGGGTAAGTTATCAGATTTGAAACAATTAGATCTTGAATTTTGTGAGCACTGCATATTTGGAAAGAAGAAGAGTGTGAGATTTATCAAGGTTTGATAAAAAAAGAGGGAAGCAGAAATTGGAGCTTGTACACTCATATGTGTGGGGACCAGCTTAGGTAGCTTCCTATCGGAGGATCCCAATATTATGTGAATTTCATTGATGATTCCATAACGAAGGTATGGATCTATTGTATTAAGCATAAATTGTGCTGTTTTTGAGACTTTTAAAAGGTGGAAATCTCTTGTGGAAAATGAAAAAAACTTAAAATTAAAGTGCCTTAGATATGAAAATGGTGAGTGAGTACTGTAGCAACATGGATTTCAATGATTATTGTTCAGTGAATGGAGTACGAAGAGAAATAACAGTTCCTAGAACTCCACAGGAGAATGGAGTTACAGAAATAATGAACAAGACCAATCATGGAACATACTAGAAGCAAGAGGATACATGTTGGTTTTCCTTTGAAGTTTTGGGCAGAAGCAATGGATACAACAGTGTCCTTGATCAACCGTGGGCCTTCAATAACACTGGATGGTGGAATACTAGAAGAAGCTTGGTCTGGGAAAGAGGTAGATTTTTCTTTTCTTAGAGTTTTGGGCTTAGAAGCTTTTGTGCATGTTGATAGAGAAAATAAGAAGAAGTTGGATGCTAAATATTAAGATATGCACTTTCATTTGTTATGGCTCTGGTGATTTTCAGATATCGATTTTGGGGATTTAGAATATTCTACGATTGTTAAGAAGTCATGACATTGATTGGATTGAAAAAATAATGTAAAAGGATCAGGTTTTGGTGCATAAACATGAATAGGTTGATGAGATTTTTAAAGAAAAATCAAATTTCAGACCTAAAGTAGACATCCACACACACCAATGTCAGTTCTACAGAAAATGATGTCAGTCAAGATAACCGGGCATCGAGTAGACGGGGATCAGGTTCAGAACAGACAACTTGTGGAACAAACGATCGTAAATCCTCCTGAAACCGATGTTGGTAAGGAAACTGTAGTCAATCAACAAATAGAGGAACCTATGGTCAGTTACAAAACCACTGTCGGTTATAAATGATCCGACGTTGGTCACTGAAAGAGATTGACATGAATGTGCAATACATGCACAAAATGAGGCCCCAGACACCCCAGATCTCAGTGAGAAGGTTACAAAGAATAAGTAGACCTCTAAAGATATTTTTAACTTTCCTTTTCTTATTTATTATTGACTGGATAGTGGTGAACTAGAAAGCTTTGAAGAAGAAATGTAGGTAGATACCCAAAAGTAGTGGGAGCATGACATGGATGAGGAGATGGAATCCTTAGAACAAAATCAGACCTAGGATTTGGTCAAGTTGTCAACAGGTAAGAAAACTCTACAAAACAAATGAGTTTACAAAATCAAGGGAAGAAGAGGGTGGGGCTGAAAAGGTGTACAAGGTGAGGTTTGTGGTAAAGGGATTTTCACAGAAAGAAGGTATTGAACTTTGATGATATTATTTTCTCTTGTAATTAAGATGAATTCTATTCATACTACTCTAAGTTTGGTTACAATAGAAGATTTGCATTTTTAGAACAACTTGATGTTAAGATGGCTTTGCTTCATGGCGATTTGGAGGAAGAGTATTTATATGCAGTAGCCACTTGGGTTATGAAGTCAAGGGTAAGGAGAAACTTGTGTGTAGATTAAAAAAGAGTCTATATGGGGTTAAGAAAGCTCTAAGGCAATGGGTATTTAAGATTTTACAGTTTTATTGCATGAGCATGGTTTTTATGAGATGTGAATCTTACCATTGTGTTTATTTCAAAAATCTTGAAAATAGGAGCTATGTTATTTTGTTATTATATGTGGATGATGTGCTGATTGCAAGATCTAATATGTAAGTACATTGGTAAAATTAAAGAAAGGTTAGATCACACAATTTACAATGAAGGATTTGGGACCTGCAAAGAAAATACTTGGCATGAAAATTCACCGAGACTAGGAAAAACAAGAGGTTGTATTTATCTTAGGAAGCTTATATCAATAAGGTGTTGGAAAGGTTTAACATGAAAAATTTAAAACACTGTTAGTATACCTGTGGCTAGAAACTTAAAATTGAGGAAATATTAGTGTCTTTCATCACATGAGGAGGTTGAGTACATGGCACATGTTCCCTATGTTTTATCGATTAATAAGTCTTATGTATGTCATGGTTTGTACTAGACTACACATTGCACAGGAAGTGGGAGTTGTGAGCAGGTTTATGACTAATCCTAAGTAAAGAACATTAGCAAGCAATCTAATGGATTGTAAGGTATTTAAGAGGGACATCCAACATGGAGTTATGCTATAGAGGGTCAGATTACTTATTTACTTGGCTATGCTGATTCAGATAATGGCTAGAGATTTGGATGGTAGGAGGAACACCACTGGATATGTTCTACACAGTAGGTGGAATGAAAATTAGTTAGTATTTCAAGATTACAGAAGGTTGTGGCTTTATCCACTATAGAAGTAGAGTATGTTGCAGCTATAAAAGCTTGCAAGGAGATGATATGGAAGAGTAAGGTGAATGAAAGAGTTGGGTAAGGAGAAAAATGATTGTAGATTATACAGTGATAGTTAGAGCTTGATTCATCTGGAAAAGAAATCAACATTTTATTCAAGAATGAAACACATTCAGTTGAGGTATCACTTCATATGGACAGGTGCTGGAGGAATGGACAGATGAAGTTAGAGAAAATCCATACAGATGAGAACCCTGTGGATATGTCTAACAAAACCATTGGTAAGGGACAAGTTGGAGCATCACTCCACTTTCTATTGGTCTTCGAGTTTGAGACTTGAAGTGAAGAAATGAGCCAATGAAAAGGAACCAATGATGGTGATGCAAAATACAATGCAACAATTAATCTCCAAGTGGTAGATTGTTAAGTGTGGAGCTTAATTACTTCACAAGAAACTTGCTTTTAATGTTACTAGTTTTGACAGTGACCATCATCGGTCGAGGGGAAACTGGCATCAGTCAAGAGGAAACTAGCATCTGTTAAGAAGTGACCGACATCGGTAAGGTAAGAACTAACATCAGTCACCTGTGCAATGGTGCTTTGTTCTTTAAACAAGAATTAGAATAAATCTCTTGCTTTAGAGATGATTTATTGATTGTAAAAGCATAGTTAGTTGCCCAGAATAGTTATATATGCATTTATGCATTATACGAGGGTAATGAGAGAAGAAAATAACAATTATTTGCATGTTAGTTTTCTTGGAGATCAAGAAAGAGTAGCTGAGTGAGGGAAAAGCATTTAACACCTTGTGAGGTGTTGGAAGACAATAGATCTTCATTGCATTTTCTTTATAAATCACTGAATAATTATATTGGCCGTTTCTTGGTGGACGTAGCCCACACTGGGTGAACCATGTTAAATATGGTGTTATCTTTCTCTTGTTTATTTTATCTTCTGGTTTATTTCTACATTCATTGTTTGTATGTTTTATCTGATTATAGATCTATGTAACATTGTTATATGGTTTAACCCCAACAATTAAGGAAATGATTTCCCCTATTGCGGGTGAGGTTTAGAGGACACCCATACCTACTTATGATATTTTCCCAAATGATCCTTGTTATGGTCATCATAGTACAATACTTTTTATGCATGGATTCGACTCATCCCGTCATGTAGTTAGTGGCAGTTATAATGTATTGCACACCTATTTGTTCATCAACTTGAATAAGTTTTGTAAGGTATTATGTGATAGATGCCTCATCATCCATGTTATAAATGCAAACTATTCTCAAAGAGGGTGCCATAAACTCAATCTAAAAAACAACATCTATGCAAAAGAATAGTTAGAAAGGGGTAGACTTATTCAACCTTTTGTATGTAGTTCTATATACCCATAAAATTGTTAAAACCTTGTAATCCCAATCCTTTCACCCAAGGTCACAAATCTTTATGAGTGAGTTGTTGAGAATCTTATTAGAAGCCTTAATAGTCCCAGTTTCTTGTGGATGATGTGGAGTTATTTTATGTTGCGCACTATGAATTCAAATAATAATGTGTGCACTCTCTCATTAAGGAAATGATTTCCCCTACCAATGGTGAGTCACATATGACACTCGTACCTACTTATGATATTTTCCCAAATGAGCCTTGTTGTGGTCACTACAATACTTTTTATGCGTCTTGAGTCCATCGTGTCAAGTAGTCATTGACAATTATAATGTATCACATGCCTATTTATAAATTAGTTGGATGAATTGGCTTAAAAAAATCAATCTCCCACTTCTCAAATGGTTCTTGGGAAATGAAAAAACACAAGGGAATTTCATCTTGTTTACTTGGTTTTTTGATCTGTTGACAATGATCACATGTTTTTGTGTGCTCCTTTGCATCTTGAAATAAGTTCTTGTGCTAAATACCTAGATTTATTACTTTCCTTATGGTTGCATTGCTAACATAGTGTCCTCTAGTGATCCCTTTGTGTGTTTTGCAAAGAATATATTTTTGCTCGTGTTCGAAGGCATGTCATTGTAATACTTCATCATGGACCATCTTATATAATTCCCCACTGATCATTTGGTAAGGTTCGTCTTTTACCGCTAACTACTTTTTTGTTGCATGCTCCAATTCTTTGGTACAAACCCATTTTGGAGAAACAATGTTATGTCAATAAGTTCATGTTATGCACTCTTAATTCTAAGAAGTTGTGTATCTTGTATTTAATCCTCAATAACATTATTTTCTTTTCCTAATTCAACTTACGAGAGATGGTTAGGACCTACATTATTCTTCCTTGGCTTTACCGCATCGAGAATTGGAATTCTTGGAATAAGATCGTCCATTTACGTATGTGCCCATGTAGAATTGATTTGTTAACCAAAGTTTTTAAGGCCACGTGATATGTGTAGAAATAAAATGGATTTTCTAATAAATACTAACAAAATATTTGTAGTGTATAGACCATTGGTAACCATCATCTCTTTGTCATCGTACAGTTTTGTTTTTCCTTCATCAATTTATTGCTTATGAAAAATATTAGGTGGTCTATATTGTATTGTCTAGGATGCACAAGAATTTCTCTAACTATCATTCCTAATGTATCCACATGGATATGAAATGAAGTATTCCAATCTGGGAATTATAATACAAGTACGCTCGAAATATTTTCATTTAACTCATCAAAGGATCTTTTTTTTCTTCCTCTTATACAAACTCTCCCTATTTCCTTAGCAAATTTCTGAGGGGCATAATTTTTTTGCATATCCTTTAATTAAATTTTGGTAATACCCACAGTGTCTAAGAAACATGCATACCTACCTTTTTTGTGGTACTTATAATTGCACTATTATGACTATTTTTGTTGGATCTACTAGCAAACATTCTTTACAAATAATGTGTCATAAAAGAGTTCAGAAAGGTGTCGAGAACACAAACTTCTTCAAGTTTAATGAAACTTGTTACAATTGTGTACAACATTCAAACATAAGGCACAAATTATCATAGTGATCCTTGATAAGCCCATAAATTACCTAATCATCCAAATATACTTGTAGGAATTGGAGGATAAAATCCTCAAAGGTAGTTATGAAAATATGAGAGAAAATTATTGGCACATTCTTAAGCCCAAAGGGAATTATAGTGTATCCAAACGATCACCATTGTGTCGCGAAGGTTGTTTTGTGTGGTCTTCTTTTGTGATTTACACCTAATGATATCCTAAAAATCCATAAGTGGAAGTGTATAATTCTCACCTTGCTACTCCTTCCAGAGTCTCTTCTATAAAGGGTGTTGGGAATTGATTTTTTATGTATACTCAGTTAAATTTTCAATAGTCCATGCCAATTCTTATGCTCCCATATTTTTTTATGCTAATTACCATCAAATTGACCCATTATGTTCCTGCATTGGTATAATGACTCCCATGGCCAACATATTATCAATCTCTTCTAACCTTGGTGCATAACTTTGGCTTCATTATATATGTTCTTTTTTTCATGGGTTTTTAACCTTCAATTAACTTGATATGCATTTTCCCCAATGATGGATGTAATCCTTACATTTCTTAGTAACTTTATGGGAAAAATATTTATAGTCACACAAAAATCAATATTCTTCGTGACCTCTGCATCTGACCAATAATCTTCATCAGTGTTATTTCAGCATCTCATTTGTTCCTATATTCACCTTGATAGATATAAGTAGCTCGTGATAAGGTTATGTCAGAATCCTTCTTATCAATAACTTCCCTTGATCCGTAAGAAATTTGTTTATGTAAGTGATTGTGACTAGTTCCTTCATTATCCAAAGGATTTTTTGGGTGTTAGAAAGTTTCCTAAACCTCCCAAAACCATGACCATGCTATAGAGCATTATGAGACATTTCCAACAGTATGTAAAACTCCAAGAATGGAGTTCGGATGTAGAAGTTATCGTGGGTCAAAGATGTGGTTTGAAAACGGTTCAAAATGGTCAACATGCAAATCACGCATTGACACGTGGCAGTTTGGCAAAAAGGTGAAAAGGTTAAATTTTCTATTTTTGAGCCTTCGGTCTTTAGCGCATGAAAATTTTGGTGGGCCCTGCAATTTGTTGGTCGGGGACCCTCAGCCAAGTTCGGAAAACTCTTTTGTAGGAGGGGTGTCTTTGCCGCCTTTATTTCATATTGCCATTATCATATTTTCGATCTTATATGCCATATATCTATCTAACATTTCCCATGTGGGATTGTTGTATCGGAGAGTTCATATTTTACATTGTAGGACTATATTTATGCTTTGCAGAGCTTGACCAATCTATATTTCTAGCTCGTCATGTTCAATATTATACCACATTCACTTCATATGGAGTTATCTCCTTATACATTGGTGAGCTTATATACCGAGATTACATTCAAACTCGGGTGGATAACATTGCAATAATATATTACCTTGGCGAGTCAGTAGAGGCCGCTTTACATATCCAACTCGGCACCCAAAACCGGCGCAACGGATTACAATGGAAGTTTGACAAGATCCATATACACTCGGCATGACAGTTGGAGGGGATCCACATTATAATGTGGAATAAGCAACTCGACCCTCAATGTTGGTGGATAAACAATGTACAACCCTATATGATTGGGCGGACCAACCATTCAATGGTTACAAAAAATAGCCAACTCGCCACGTAGTGGCTTTCAACGACTCGGCCAAACATACAACGCATAGTCAGTGTTTAAACGGAGAGCAAAATGCCAATTTTAGTCGAAGCCATGTGAGAATAGGGCGGTCAAGCCCATTTTAAATGCAAACCCCCTCATCCACACAGGAAGTGTGGGGTTTAGCCCCACTTAGTAAAATCAAAGTGGAAAAAATGCAGGGGTCGATGTGATTCAAACTTGTGACCTGGGGCATGCAAGCCGAACACCTAAACCAACCTAGCTAGGAGCTCAATCGAGTTATAAAGTGGCTCGCTACTATTTAAAGAGCTCTATGTAGGGACTGTGTAACAAAGAGGAGAGAGCCAGGGGCAGTGATGAAAATCCTCAGTTTTTGAGCACTTAGAGGCCAAATTAGGCCATAGTGTAAAAATGAAAAAATGTTCAGAATTCCAAGAGGTTTCCAAAAATATAATTTGTTTCCATGAAATATTTAAAAATCTCCATTTGTAGGTGTTTTTCGGGCACAGTTGCAGGGGGATCACATTGTGGATGCACTATAGGAGCCACGGATCGACTTCGGAACAATTTATGGTAATTTACAGAGCTCTATGAGTCTTAGATAAGCTCATTTGCAATTTTTATGATGTATTTACCATTATTGAAGGGTTATTGTACTTTCTTAGACTTTTAAATAGATCGGTTCTCTTTTTGAGAATCTGGAGACGTAGCCTTCGGGTGAACTCTGTTATCAAATTGTGTTGTGGATGTTATTTGTAGTTTTAGGATGAACCTTTTGATCAGATTAAATCAATATTAGGTTTTAATCAATTTGGTTAAGCATTTCATCTTTAAAAATGAAAAAATTGGATTGAAAAATTCATTTTAGTATCCATAATCCACATATTTCAAATGAATGCACATTTCAGTGTTGTGATTAGAAATCAGACTAAGGTGCATGTATTAAAGGGAATTAATCAATTTTGGGGGTAATTGAACCAATAAATTGATCTTGAGTTCCTAGACCCTTGGAAACGTTTAAAAGTGAAAATTTACCTCACTCGTTTTCGGATCACTTCATCAACCTATAACACCATCATTTATTTTCCCTTGCATCGTCAATTTCATTCTAGCCACACCACTTCATATTCTTTGCTTGAATCACTAACTATATTTTTTTTTTCAAAAGTCTTTGGCAATGTTAACCCCTTTTCCTTGTGTAGTTGTAGTATACACTCTTTAGTTACAACATCATCTCAATAATGGTGCAATTTATGCATTAGTGTGAGTTATCCACTTTAGGCAAGGCTAAGGTCAATGAAAAAGTGTGCACGAAATTAATTTTCAGCACCTCCCACTGAGAAGTCTCCCTGCGGCTTTTATTATCGACATACCAAGTGAACCCCCAAACATACAAGGTTTGATAAAAAAATACACAAGTCCATATGTCAAATTTGATTAAGTGTGCACCTTCTCTCTAAACCTCCCACTTTCTTAAACAATCTTCTAGATTTCTAACTCCATTGTAACTAGGAAGTTTGTACATAATGTTGTTCTTGTCAAATCTAGCATACATGGCTTAACTAACTTGATCTCGTGTTATAAAAAACATGATATGATTCATCCACTATTGTGGTGTTATCCCTCTGATTGTATACATGATATAATTGATATGTTCTTGTTTGGTCGGCATGTAATTTTGTTCCTAAAACTGTAAATCAATTTGATAGGAACAAAAAATCATCCTCCCCTATATAAAAAACACCACTAATAAAATCACCAAAATTTTAAGCAATAAAGGTATTGTTATGTCTTTAAAAGTTATTAGCACTTTAAGAAATAATATCAATTCCCTTGGAGATAAAATTTATGTTAAGCTTAATAGTGGGGTCTATATGATTAATTGCTCATGTGGAAAGCAATATATTGGCGAAACTTGTAGTTTTGGCAAAAATCAAATAAGTGAACATGATAAAGACATAAAACATGATCGTATAGAGCGCTCGACACTGGCTAAGAATTCTCTTAATACTAAATATTCCATCTGTTTCAATTCATCCAGGGTCATTACTTCTGAAGACAATTATGTAAAATGACACCTTCGTGAAGTCGTTGAGATCATGCACTATGATAATAATATCAATAGGGATAAGGGATGGTTCATCAGTAACACATGGAAACCTATTATTCGAGACCTCCCTAAATGATTTCTTTATTGGTTGTCATGTTGCTCTTTTGCTTCAATATTAATAATTAAAATTAAAATATAAATTATAAATTAAAATCAAAGTTAAAAATTAAAATTTAAATCATAATTAAGTTTCTTAGTGAGAGTATAAACTCTCTCGGTAATGTTAATTTTACTAATAATAAAACAAATTTCTTATTTTCCCCCCTTCCCGTTGTTTTCTTTTTCATATTTTTAAAAATTTGCGTTTTAATTTTTACCCTTTTAATTTTCTATCTTAGTTTTTTACTCCATAGTAAATTATTTTTTTCTTATCCTTTTCATTATTCAAATAAAATAAACTTTCGTTTACCGATCTCTGTAAAATGGTTTTGTTTTAATTTACATAAGTAATATTTATATAACTTTAGATCGGCAATCTTACCATTATTCATATTTTTTCTTCGTGATGATGGGTCTAGTTTATTGACTCGAAACGTCGGACTTTGCCAAAAATTAACACATTGTTTTCCAAATAAATCACTTTGATTGTCAAACTGTGAAAATATCATAAATTCAAATGTAATTCTCTAATTCTTTCAAGAAGGTTTGGACATCTTCTCCACCATAAAACTATGGCATATGCTTATTATTTTGCTTTACCAACCGTTTGATATGATTTCCTTTAACTTTTGGTATTACATTGACCATCTACCTTTTGTGGGAACTGATTACACTACAATATTGTTGGTGAAATAATTTTTCTTGTGGAAAATTATTTGGTTTTCACCAATAGTACGAGGCTTAGCTCCTCCTTATTATGTATGGGGAGGCTCCCATTATTGAATGTAAACTATCCTGATTCTATGGGGTGGCCAAATAGGTTAGGGATCACACAGGAACACTTCACTGAACCTATGGTAAAGTGCTTATATGGGGTACAAGGGAGGAATTTGTAGCGATGTGGGATAAAGGAGAGATACTAGGATGGAGAGAAAGGGTTATTGTTGTGAGTAGGCACTAGCAAAGTTCACACACAATAACCATATTAAGTCCACATTCAATTAGAAGAAAACAACAATGCAAACCATGATAAAACATGAAAAATCATAGACAAAGAATTCCATGAATTCATCAAAGGCACAAACACCTTTCTTGGTTTTACAAGATTATCACATATACAAAGTTGGAAATGGAGAGTGGGGGAACATAAGACAAGAACTAGAAGAATTACAACTCTTATTGCTTGATGTGGAAGTGGAACTCTCAATAACATACATTCAATCAACAATTTTCAACCCTTTGGAATGGAGAAGCCTTCTTACTTTATAACATTACAATATTTCCTTTTATCTACCCCCCACATGACTCTTCACATATCTGCATCACTTGTGAACATTCGTATTCCTAGGAAGTGAGTCTTTTCCTCGTTATTGGAAAAATGACTCTTACAATGTTTAGCTAATGGTCACTTAAGTGAATATGATGAAATATAAAAAAGTACATTATCAATTGAAAATTAGAATACGAAGAGAGAAATCAGGGAAAAGGAGAAGAGGTTGACTGATCAGATGTTGATGAATAACTCGTTGATTTATGATCCCTAAGGGAGAGTCTCTGGAATTATCTCTTGTCCTTTGAATTCCTTACTAAACTAAGCCACCGCAGGTGCCACCTTATCTACTTCTATAATACAAACACAACTCAACACTTTGATCCATGCCTAGGGAACATCATTTATCTTCTTGCATTGATTGAGCCATTCTTTTTTATCTTTTGTAATTTCAAAAATGGAACTTTTGATATTGGCTAGGGACTCTAAGTTATCTTCATTAAAGGAAAGAGAGTCACCTGCTTTGTTATAGATATTCTATTATATTAGTGCTCACTTTTATGTATTTGGGTAAAAGATATTTGTAATAGTTTATGAGTTATTATGACAACTCATAATATTTAGATTTTTATATTATTGTGATCAAATAATGTAAGTGAGTTATTTGGTTGGTAAACCAACTCACGTAGATAATTTTGTGAGATATTTTCTAGGATAGATTTGAGAGATTCTAGGAAGGGGTTGAGAGATATGAGGGATGACTATTGACTCCTAGAATCAAGGAGATCAAACTCTATATATTGTAATCTCATACATGGATAATAAATCTCGGATGAATTTTATATAGTATTTTAGATTGTGTTTTTATGATATTATTGTGTTAGATTATTTCCAATAATCTGGACCAAATTTATTATTTGGTATCAGAGCAATGTTATAATCTTGTGGATGTGCATTTGTGACTTTGGATTCAATAATTCTTGTGTAACGATCAGGTCATAAGTTCAGTTTTACAATCTGGGTCTCTATGATTTTTAATGGGTTTGAATATTTATATTTGAGGAAACTACTGTTCAAATTTCAGACGAACCCACATCATGATTTAAGAGAAAATATGAAAGATATTCTGACATCCGAAGCAATTTCTAGAATTTGAGACCACAATTCAGATGAATGTTGCATAATTCTTACATAGTGATCTTTTACATCAACTTTGTTTCTCACAACTCAGGAGTATTTAATTGCAGATTTGATATCAATATGACATAATTTGTGCTATGTGCATTCCAATTACAATAAATAAATTGCATGAACAAAATCTCTACATGCGGATATAGAATTGAAATCTTCCATCCACACATTCATTTTATGAGCCACATGTGCATTTTCTTTGCCCTTTGTAATTTGAAATTTCAATCTTGTGCTCTGTCAAGATAACATAAAGGTGAAGTCAATGATATATTCAATGTTAGGATTTATTGTTGTTTGTATATATATATATATATATATATATATATATTCATTTTTATAATATATATATATATTCATTTTTTTAATTTAATCTTCTTTGTGTGTCAGGGATTATTATAGTGGTGAGTATATAAAAAGTAATAGTTTGTATTTAATTTTTAAATATTTTCTCTTTTTCATATTTTAGAGTTTGTAGATTATGAAATTTCATATCATATTCCTTTTTTTACTTAAATGTGGTCAAAGGAATATTTAAGGTTTATTTGTAGTGTTTATCTATAGTTATTATCATTATAAAGTTTTGTAATTCAAAATTTGATTTTTTACTTAAGTAAAGTGTTTTAAATTTTTAGATTTTAGATGATATTTTATTATTTAAATGTTACATTTAAATGTTTTTAATTATTATATTTTTAAGTATGGAGTCACCGTCATTTAAAAAAAAATTATTGGCATTTTTCTATTATTGTTTTATGTGTCACTTTCAAATAGTCATTATTTTGTATCGTCTCGGTGTATAAGAATCTAGCAATTTCATTTAGCTGATTAGTAGGAAAATTATAAAAGTTGCCCGCATTTCTCCTAGTCACATTTTCACTTGTACATGATGACCAAGTTCAAATTGAAGGGGGGAATTTTATATTGAGCTTCAATTTCAAATTTCCTGAGTAACTAAGCAGTTTCATATGGAGGATGAAGGCAATGGAGGAAGGAGGTCAATCAGTGACCTCTTACCAGCCGCAAGCGACGGGGCCGTAGAATGTTATTGTGGCATTTTATTTTAGTTGTGTGTTTACTTTCTATAAATAAGAATAGATGGATCATACATGTTCAACTATTGTAATACGTCAACTCCTGCATGAGCGATATTTCTTGCATTTTCCATTGATGTCAGAACATTGTAGAAGATCAAAAACACCAATGTAAGTCAGTTCATGGATCTTGAAAAGTTTTTTGGGAGTTCTAGAAAACCACATGAGGTGGAAAATTGATGTTTCTTATCACGTCAAGGTTTTTGGTAAACCTATTTAAAACCATGGAAAGAGAGAGCCTTTCTTTTGATCAAGGTCATGAGCCAAATTGGGCATGCCACATGGGTGAGCATACTACAGATAAGTGTGTGAATGTTTTTCCACCATGTTCACACTAAGGTGGGGAATGTTATAGATATTCTATTATGTTAGTGCTCACATTTATGTATTTGGGTAAAATATATTTTAAATAGTTTATGAGTTATTATGACAACTCATAATATTTATCTTTTATACTATTGTGATCAAATAATGTAAGTGAATTATTTGGTTGGTAAAGCGACTCACATAGATAAGTTTGTGAGATATTGTTGGGATAGATTTGAGAGATTCTAGGAAGGGGTTGAGAGATATGAGGGATGAATATTGACTCTTAGAATCAAGGAGATAAAACTCTATACATTGTAATCTTATACATCTCTTATCTTCCATAGTCAAGTTCGGAGATGGAATCACTTATCATATCATAGACTTCATCCATGATGTGGATCCAAATCGGATACAAGTTCTCAACAACTAATGCAAACACATTCTTGCTCACGAGGGTGTGAGAGTCGAAGGAGCTCATCTCAGACACAAGTGGGAACACCTCATCCTAGTGGATATTTTCTTTGAGAATATCCTCCTTTGATTTATTTACTTCCATCAAAATGACAAGAATGTACTTGAGTAGAGAGATGACCTCAGGAAGAAATGTATTACTTTTCTTGATGATCTTCTCATTCTATTTCTCATCAGCCTTACCTTGCATCATGTAGCTTTGTGCTTTCTTGATCACCTCAGGGTCAAAGCTACTGATTGGAGGAATGTATTCTATAGGAAGAGAAGTTGTTGAATTGGGCTCCAAGAAATATTGAATGTAAGCATTGAGATTTTTCACCTGTTTCTCCAATTGCTCAATTATTTTCTTATATTCTTCATTCTGAGTGAGGAGGGAAGAGGATTCCTTGAACAGATGAAATTTTCCCTCATGTGTAGCTTGACCCAATGAGATGCAAGTCAGATCATAATCCATTGGATTCATATCTTCAACATGCTTCACATTCTTTTCCTGAGCAATTTCTACATACGGGTTTCTCGAGACACCACTGATGAAGCGAGAAGTTGTATGGACCTTATTCCTCCGCTTGAATTTCAAGGTCTTTGTGATAACTCCAAGGTCAGGCATGGTAGCTTGCTACTTTGTCCTTGGCTCATGTTCAAGTAATTCTTGAATCCACGGGAATGAATCTTCAGGAGTTGACATAATGTTGGTTGTCATAGCACTTTCAAGAAATTGATGCAAGATCACTTGTTGGTCATTATGGTAAAGCTCCATCATTGTGGAAGACATATATGGATGCTTCTAAAGAGAAGGATGTTGTAATGGATCACTCTTGTTTGACTCGAGAAGTTCTGTGGGATGTATAATGAGCTTTGTCTTCTTATGAACTCTCTTAGAATATGGAATCACTTTGTGATTTACCTTTGGAGGAATGATCATGCTATCTAATGCTTGATTGCATGTTTAATAATAGTGTTATGTCAATGTCATCAAATGAAGCTTGATTGGTTTCTCATTTTCACGTACAAGGTTCCCCAAGTGAAGATCGCTTATCTAAATTTCTCAACACAAAAGTATCTCTAGAATGAAATAAGATTTAGGGATGTTTGCATACATAGTATAGGAGATGGTGAGATCTTGATCCTTCATGTAGAATGGCTTGAATGCTCAGATGATTTGACTAGTTCAATTGGCTCACTTATCTCACTTAATTCACTTAGCTCACTTAGCTCACTGAACTCACTTAGCTTACTTAGCTCACTAAGCTCACTCTAACCAGATCCTTGGAGAGATGATGATGGATATAACTTGACCAATGAGTTACAATGACTCCCTTTGCTTGATTTTTGACAAATATTTTGACTCTTTTTCAATCTTTTCTAACTGCACAATGTCTCTGGCTTTCACTAACTGCACCTCGAGGTGTCATGTCTTGATCCTGGAAACAATTGTGACTAGAATGATGCTTCAGGATCCTCATAAAGGGTGAAATTTATAGTTTGAGCTATTGGACATCCTTATAATAATATGACGATGGAAAAAATCACTGAGATGAGTGAAATTGGAACCAACTAAAACTTTTTGCATTAAAAACCAAGACTTTCTATTTTTGGCAAGTGTGACCAGGAGCTGTTATTTTGGGATATTTTTCCTTTTTGCTCACATTTTATATTCTGAAGTCTCTAACATACTCAATTTACTTCCATTGATGATAATTTACCCTTTTTATTAAGTTTATATTTTTAGCAGGTTGTTTTTTTCGGACCCGTTATTTTGGGAAAATTACCAATTTTGCCCTGTTTGTTGTTTTACACTGTTTCTAGATGAGCTAAGTGATCAGAGCTTGAAATTTGAGTGAATTAATATTTTTATCATGTGAATGGACATGGTATTTTATATTTTTAGTAACTTGTAAAAATGGTGTCAGTTTGCATTGGAAACATCAATTTTGGATTCAACTCCTCATTGTGATCTCGTGCTCCAATTTTCACCGTGTTCCGCCTACTGAAACTCTTGGAAATTGAAAAATAAATTTTTGGAGGTAGATTTTTAGGTTTATATTATGCCATGAAAACCATTAATGGATTCTTGAAGTTACAGTGATCACATGGAGCTTGGGAGAAGAAAACTAGGTTGAAAACTTGGTGCAATCTGTTTTCTAGATGAAGAGTGATGGAAAAAACTTTGGTTTTTGCAATCATGGATGGATCTGGAACGTGATAGTCAACATGATGGTTGTTTTTTCAGGTATTTTCAGGTTTCATGTCATCCATAGGGGTAGAAATGTCGAATTGTGTGAAAGAAATAACTTGCAAGTAAGTTACTTTGTGTTTTATAGCAACCCAACAATTACTTTTTTGCACGGATGAAGTAGCAATGGATAATTTGAAAAATAGGGTTTTGAAAGCATGGGGATGGGGTGAAATTTTATGTACCCTATATCCACTCTTTCTTGGGATGAGAGGGACAAGAAAGTGTTCCCTCCTCCAGATCATGACAAGTGTCACAATATGGTGGAAGGAGAGGGAAATGTGAAAAACATGTTAACGCACGAAGGGGCTAAAAAATTGGTCATATGGGGAACCTAGGAAGGGGATAATATGGGTTGAATTTTTTTCCCCCTCTTTTCCCTCTATATTGAGGACAAGAGGGACAAGAAAATGGGCTATAGGTAGGATGGTGCCACTTGGTAGCTTCTCGTGTAATATGAGAAAATGAGCTTAACACTCCGTCGGGATGAAGAAAGGTCACATGAGGAACCATGGGGAAGACATGAGGGGTGGGGTGAATTTATTTTCCCCCAAATCCCCTCCATTATAGGGACAAGAGGAATAAGAGGGACAACAAAACCCACCACTGAACCAAGCCAAAAATTGATTAAGTATGAAAACTTGAAAACACATTTCCTAGAGTTCCAGGTGGTCTTTTCTTGCAAATTTTTAGATGATTTTGAATCCCAAGACCATTTAAATAAAAATGGGATACTTTGAATTACCTTATTCTACATCCTTCTTTGAAAAAAATTCCTTTTTCCTCCGAGACAGTAGGGTGTGTATGTGAAAATCAAGTTGCCTTAAGAAGTCATCAGGTCTTGTGAAAAATGTGATAATTCTGAAATGTGTAGAATTAATCCATATTTCCAATGCCTATTTTATTTCCTCTTAACTCCTTATGGAGCTCCCGGAATCATCCGGTGAAGATCAGGTTCCATATTTAGCTCTACGCTCCTTACACCTGAAAAACCCATTGTTGCACAAAGTGCTCCTAAACCACCAAAACTTTCCTAAAATGTTTCCAAAACCTTCATAACTCTCCAAAACCACATTTGTAAAATTGTGATCTCTTGAAACCCTCCCAAAGGATGCATAATTTCCTTGAAAAGGCCAAAATTAGCCTTTTTGAGCCTGTCGGAGAGCTAGTCTTCAGTTACTCTTCACTGAATGAAATAGTTGATCTTGTCACACCATCCCAAACACTTGCACTTGTTTTATCATCATATTGGAAGTACCTATAAGGTCAATAAATGCATGATATAGGAGAAAAAATGACCAAGAAGGGGATTTGGGAAGCCTCGGGGACAAATTTTGTGTTATGGGCTAAATTGTCATGCTTGAAAAATTGAATTTTTGGCCTTGCAAAAATGCATGAGAACAAATATCTTCCAATTAACTCATAGGAATCATTTTCCCAATTGTCACATGTCATGCTAGTGGTATCTGATAATAACTACACATAATTCCACCATAACTCAACTTCTTACTTTGGTTCAAAATGATGCGACCCTTCTGCTTCTATCATGTAAAGATGTTCCAAATCTTCAGATTCTTTGATATTTTATACATAGGGGCCCATTGGTTAGCATCCATGGGTATTATTACATGTTGTGTCTTATTCTCAAAACTAATGTAACACTTCTTAAAGTATAAATCCATATTGTTTTCATAACACTAAGGTTGACCAAGTAGCGCTATAAAGTTATCTACTTTCACCAATCTAATGACTTCAATTTTTTCATGAAACATAACTCCCATAATGTTTATGATAACATTTTAAAACCATCCTATAGGCATGACGTGTTGAAGTGTGTGTCCAAACTAGCTAGCGATTTTGGTTATTTTTGAACCAACTTGTTGTTGAGTCATGATCACACCCAAAAATGGGATAAGCTTGAATTAGGGAGTCTACATTGTTATTTAGTTCACATAGGTTTGTCTTAACTTTCTTATAGCAAATTTTCTTATTCCCTAATATTAGCTCTTGCAACTATTTGGTTGTTGAAAATAACAACTTATGAAGCTTATATAATAGGCATTCTTTATTGTAATATAATAACATATGTAAGTGAATACAAATATATTACTATGCATAATTATTTTTATGTTTATGGTGTGATGGTTATGGTAATGCTCTTTTGGAGTTGATCCTATTGGATGATAAGATTTTTCTTCTACCATATGATGTGTGTCTTGCTAGTAATGAAAAAGACGTGTAGAGAGGGATGGATCGCAGGTCACCCTATTTTATTTCATACATATTTGTTATGATATTAACATGCACTCTTGTGATAACCAATATATCATTAATGTTAAAACCATATATGCATCAATCAAGTATTTCATGATCAAATTCCTTAGCCTTGGTTACATTGATATTGTTTTTTTCATGTGACAAAAATGTTTTCCATGTGTCAAATTTAGAATTTGATGAGATAGTCACGAAAAATGTATTGGAATAAAACTTTTGGTGCAAAAAATTCTACACACTTACCTAAATTTGTATCTATCTATTTTTTCAAGTTTTGGGATCCTTAGTGCTTCATTTCTAAGTTTCGTGTTTCCCCAAAGGAATTCAATTTTACTATGGAGTTTTCAAACTATCTCCTTAGTTTATACAAGCACTTCCTTTTGTTGTCTTCCATTAGGGTAGCCTTTTTCTAGATGAAATTCTTCACACCTTGCATTCTCCAAAGGGGACACAAAATTTTGTGCGTGTGTGTGTGTGTTGTAGCTTCTTTGGTGGTAATTTTTACTTTAGGCGAGTGATTGGTCCTTGGTGTAGTAACCTTTATATAATAGTCTTCTAGATAGTTGTGCAAAATCTTGATCAATCTCATGCTCTTCTCATTCATTTATTTTATGAGCACATAAATAGTAGGGAAATCCTCAACCTTATGCTCCTTTTGACGATGTGTACAAACTAGAAATTTTGGATAGTCGCATTAGTAGCGATCTAGTGAACCTCATTTATAACAAGTTCATGGTGTGAACAATTTGCCTCCTCATCCTCACATATTTTTATCATGTTCTTCATTGTAATTTCCCACAATTTTTTTTCCTTAGCTCAAGTGATTGAGCCTCATGGATCTAATCAATTACGTGATAATCCTTCGCGTTGTGAGTGTGCATGTCACAAATATTATAGTAGAGTGACACATTTTTCTAGACTGCTCACTAAAGTAATGGGAAACTCCTTACATCATGACTTCCTTCGAATATCTCACATGTTTGTAGGATGAAATTCACATTGCAACAGGATCAAGTTGTCTTTGTATGGACTTCCAATTCATAATATGTGTATAAAATTCAATTGGATGCCTCCTTGATATTATTTATAGTAATATTCTCCAATTGAGTCACCATAGATGCAATTTCAACTTCCATGAAGGGGTTAATCCCAATGTCTATACTACTAACCACTTATGTGTGTAAAGCTGCCTCTAAGGATTCTCTTAGATATATGAAGTTCTTGTGGTAGAGGGTGTTTCTTAATGGCATAAAAAAACCTACAAAAAACCATTATGCATGTTGATTAAGGTGGATCTCATTAGACAACTTTGAGATCAAAGTTTTAAAACACGTTTTATATGTGTATACATTTTCGATCAATTCTTGCTTGATTTTCTTGAGTGCAGAGATACTCTGTTGTTCAAAATATAGAATATTGAAATCTTTGAAAAAAACCTCTTTGTGTTGATCATAGTCCACAAAATATTCTTATGGGCTATACTTCCTGTACCAAGTGTGTGTATAGTCTAGCATGGTTAGAGAAAAATGGTTTACCTTACACTCATTGGTAGTGACTCCCTTCACCCACCAAAAAAGATCACACTTGTGTTCATCCTCAACAAAATTTTCCACTCCTTGATATGCCAAAAGGTGTAAAGATTTTTTTTAAAAGATGATGTGTGCTAACATTTTTGGTGCTACAACTACAACTCTTCCATGGGCTATTGCACTTATTTTAGGTGCTCTAGAAACTCCACTACTTATATTACTTAGACTTGGTGTAATGTTAATTAGTATCGTGAACATAAATATTCTACTTAACTGAGTTGTTCCTATTAGAATTTTGATGGAATGTATAATTAACAAATTATAGATTCACAAATAAATGTCAAAGATTATAGATTATGTTGTGTAGTTAAATAAGACACATAATTAACTTATTAATGATAGCATATTAGATATCTTCATGAGCAAGAGCTGAAAGTAAATAACATGAAAGTAAAGACACAGATAACCCCATATTTAAGTGGAGAAACCCTTAGGAAAAAAACTCCACTGATAAATCACTGTCTGTATTAAGAATTCAATAGTTTTAACCCAACACTTCCACTTCACTCCTTGGTCTCACAATAAATAATAGTAGACTTCTATCTCACAGTATAACAACTCGCATAAGTATCTTAAGCTTAGATCAAATGGTCTATTAGCTCATTAGCCAAAAGTAAAAGTGAACAATCCCGTGAGGGATAATCCTACTTATATAGGATGGGTGATCAGTCATATCGTTCCACTCTTTAGCTGTGAATACCAATTAAGATTATTAAAAATAATCTTTAAGACAAGGGGTTGTTTAGGTGGTGGTCCACCAAATGGTATCCCCACTTGACATTACCACCCCAAAAATTGCTACTTGTTTAACTTGCACGACACTTCAAGTTCCTACTTCCTACATGCTTCCAACCACTTGAGTTTTTCGAATATTGATCATAATCCTAAATCTATTTACGTCCAGAGTGTTTAGATTTTTGGAAACATGTATCCTATATGGTGTTGGTGTAATTTTTTGTATTATGAATGGAAAACTACTATCCAGTGCTTCCTTTCCCTTCTCTTTTTCTAACTCTTCTTCTATATCATTTTATATTAGCACTTGGTTTTCAATATTATGAGATCCTATTGCATGAGCAAGTGAAACGTGTTGGGAAAGGATGTCATCAACATTATACTATGCATCTTCATGCTCTTGAGTGATTGTTGTTTTAATGCATGCATCATCTCTTCCTTGGCCTTTTTCGTCACTCCTATCTCCGTACTGCCATAACAATACTCTAGGTTTTACTCGATAGTTCCCAAGGTTGGATTCTTCATTATAGAGTAGTCCTTTCTCAAATATATCCTACATCGATTTTCTTCTTAATGTTGACTCATCTGATGGATCCATGGAGAAGCCATTTTTTCCTTCCTTCCCAACCCAGGTGCAATGCTTGTGCATGGGGTAAGATTTTCCTGTTCATAGGGAATTTATCAATTCTCAAAACCACCATTGGCCTCTTTATCTCCAAAAGATACCACTCAGATAAATTTGTGGCCTTGCAAAAAATGCCTGAGAACAAATATCTTTCCATTAACCATCGGAATCATTTCCCAATTGATCCAAAGTCATGCTAGTGGATCGATAATAACTACACATATATTCCCACCATAACTCAACTTCTTACTTTGGTTCAAAATGATGCGACCCTTCTGCTTCTATCATGTACAGATGTTCCCAAATCTTCAGATTCTTTGATCTTTTATACTAGGGGCCCCATGGTTAGCATCCATGGTTATTATTACATGTTCTGGTCTTATTCTCAAAACTAATGTAACACTTTCTTAAAGTAAAATCCATATTGTTTTCATAACACTAAGGTTGACCCAAGTAGCGCTATACCGTTATCTACTTTCCCAATCTAATGACCTTCAATTTTTTCATGAAACATAACTCCCATAATGTTTATGATAACATTTTTAAAACCATCCTATAGGCATGACGTGTGAAGTGTGTGTCCCAAACTAGCTATGCGATTTTTGGTTATTTTTGAACCAACTTGTTGGTGAGTCATGATCACACCCAAAAAATGGATAAGATTTGAATTAGGAGGGGGTTACAGCGTTATTTAGTTCACAAGGTTGCTTAACTTTCGTATACAAATTCTTATGGCCAATAATATTAGCTCTTGCAACTATTTGGTTGTGAAAATAACACTTATGCGCTAATTAATAGCCTTCTCTATCTGTAATTAATAACATATGTATCGTATGAATTACATATAGTACTAAGCATAATTACTTTATGTTTATGGGTGTGTGATGGTTTCATGGTAATGCTCTTTTGGAGTGGATCCTATTGGATGATAGATTTTCTACCCATATGATGGTGTTCTGCAGAGTAATGGAAAAAGAGTGTGAGAGGGATGGATCGCAGGTCTCAAACCTATTTTATTCTAAATATTGTTATGATATTAACCATCACTCTGTGATAACTATAGTCATAATGTTAAACCATATATGCATCAATCAAGTATTTCATGATCAAATTCCTTAGCCCTATGGTTACATTGATATTGATTTTTTTCATGTGACAAAAATGTTTTCCATGTGTCAAATTTAGAATTTGATGAGAGTAGGTCACGAAAAATGTATTGGCAATAAAACTTTTGGTGCAAACCTTCTACACACTTACTAAATTGTTATCTATCCTATTTTTTCAAGTTTTGAGGATCCTTAGTGCTTCCTTTCTAAGTTTACGTGGTTTCCCCAAGGAATTACAATTTTACTATGAGGTTTTTCCCACCCTAATCTCCCTTAGTTTATACAAGCACTTCCTTTTGTTGTTCTTCCCTTAGGGTCGCCTTTTTCTAGATGCACATTTCTTCACACCTTGCCATTCTCCAAGGGGCACACAAATTTTGTGCGTGTGTGTGTGTTGTTAGCTTCTTTGGTGGTAATTTTTCCTTTAGGCGAGGATTGGCCTTTGGTGTTGTATTCACCCTTTCTACTAATCGTCTTCTAGATAGTTGTGCAACATCTTGATCAATCTCATGCTCTTCTCATTCCTTTCTTTTAATGAGCACATAAATAGTAGGAAATCCTCAACCTTATGCTCCTTTTGACGATGTGTACAAAACTAGAATTTTTGGATAGTCGCATTAGTAGCGATCTAGTGAACCTCATTTATAACAAGTTCATGGTGTGAACAATTTGTCCTCCTCATCCCTCACATATTTTATATGTTTCTTCATTGTAATTTCCCACAATTTTTTTCCTTAGCTCAAGTTGATTGAGCCTCATGGATCTAATCAATTACGTGATAATCCTTCGCGTTGTTGTGAGTGTGCATGTCCACAAATATTATAGTAGAGTGACACATTTTTCTAAGACTGCTCACCTAAAGTAATGGGAAACTCCTTACATCATGACTTCCTTCGATATATCTACATGTTTGTTAGGATGAAATTCACATCTGCAACAGGATCAAGTTTGTCTTTGTATGGACTTCCAATTCATAATATGTGTATAAAATTCAATTGGATGCCTCCTTGATATTATTTATAGTAATCTCTCCAATTGAGTCACCATAGATTGCAATTTCAACTTCCATGAAGGGGTTAATACCCAATGTCTATACTACTAACCACTTATGTGTGTAAAGCTGCCTCTAAGGATTCTCTTAGATATATGAAGTTCTTGTGGTTAGAGGGTTGTTTCTTAATGGCATAAAAAAAAACCTACAAAAACCATTATGCATGTTGATTAAGGTGGATCTCATTAGACAACTTTGAGATCAAAGTTTTAAAACACGTTTATATGTGTATACATTTTCGATCAATTCTTGCTTGATTTTCTTGAGTGCAGAGATACTCTGTTGTTCAAAATATAGAATATTGAAATCTTTGGAAAAAAACCCTCTTTGTGTTGATCATAGGTCCACAAAATATTCTTATGGGCTATACTTCCATGTACCAAGTGTGTGTATAGTCTAGCCTGGTTAGAGAAAAATGGTTTACCTTACACTCATTGGTAGTGACTCCCTTCACCCCTACCAAAAAGATCACACTTGTGTTCATCCTCAACAAAATTTTCCACTCCTTGATATGCCAAAAGTTTGTAAGATTTTTTTTAAAGATGACTGTGTGCTACCATTTTTGTGTGCTTTACAACTACAACTCTTTCCATGGGCTATTGCACTTATTTCTAGGTGCTCTAGAACTCCACTACTTATATTACTTAGACTTGGTGTAATGTTAACTAGATCGTGCACAGACATATTCTACTTACCGAGTTGTTCCTATCTAGAATTTTGATGGAATGTATAATTAACAAATTATAGCTCACAAATAAATGTCAAATGATTATAGATTATGTTGTGTAGTTAAATAAGACACATAATTAACTCTATTAATGATCAGCATATTAGATATCTTCATGAGCAAGAGCTGAAAGTAAATAACATGAAAGTAAGACACAGATAACCCCCATATTTAAGTGGAGAAAAAACCCTTAGGAAAAAAACTCCACTGATAAATCATGTCTGTATTAGAGAATTCAATAGTTTTAACCCAACACTTCCACTTCACTCCTTGGTCTCACAATAAATAATAGTAGACTTCTAATCACACAGTTATAAAACTCGCATAAGTATCTTAAGTTCGATCAAAATGGTCTATTAGCTCATTCGCCAAAAGTAAAAGTGAACAATCCCGTGAGGGATAATCCCTACTTATATAGGAATGGGTGATCAGTCACTATCGTTCCACTCTTTTAGCTGTGAATACCAATTAAGATTACTTAAAATAATCTTTAAGACAAGGGGTGTTTAGGTGGTGGTCACCAAATTGGTATCCCCACTTGACATACCATGCACCCAAAAATTGCTACTTGTTTAACTTGCACGACACTTCAAGTTCCTACTTCCTACATGCTTCCAACCACTTGAGTTTTTCGAATATTGATCAAATCCTAAATCTATTTAGTCCAGAGTGTTTAGATTTTTGGAAACATGTACTCCTATATGGTGTTGGTGTAATTTTTTGTATTATGAATGGAAAACTACTATCCCAGTGCTTCATTCCCTTCTCTTTTTCTAACTCTTCTTCTATATTCATTTTATATTAGCACTTGGTTTTCAATATTATGAGATCCTATTGCATGAGCAAGTGAAACGTGTTGGGAAAGGATGTCATCAACATTATACTATGCATCTTCATGCTCTTGAGTGATTGTTGTTTTAATGCATGCATCATCTCTCCTTGGCCTTTTTCGTCACTCCTATCTCCTTACTGCCATAACAATACTCTAGGTTTTACTCGATAGTTCCCAAGGTTGATTCTTCATTATAGAGTAGTCCTTTCTCAAATATATCCTTACATCGATTTTCTTCTTAATGTTGACTCATCTGATGGATCCATGGAGAAGCCAATTTTTTCCTTCCCTTCCCAACCCAGGTGCAATGCTTGTGCATGTGGTAAATTTTCCTGTTCATAGGGAATTTATCAATTCTCAAAACCACCATTGGCCTCTTTATCTCCAAAAGATACCACTTCAGATAATATTTGTGTGGCTTGTGGAAGAAATTGAACTATGCTCTGCCTGAACTAGAGAACGTTGAAATCACACATTTGATGACATAGTTGTGAAGTATACCCTTCCACTAGAAATCAACAACGCATGTCCAAGTTTTATCGTGCTTTATTAGTCTCCATGTGTGCTCAGGAGTCCACTTGCGATTATTTCTTAGATTCAAATTTTTTTTCATACAATGTGTGGCTAACCAAGGATATAGATTCATTGTAAGTTCACTGAAGAGTGTCTCATAGAGAGGGTCATATAGATTTTTTCCACACAAGTCCCAAGAAGAAAATTTGGGAACAAGTATTTTGAATGGGATTTTTCTATGCAAAATATTCTTCAACTTTATTCTACCAAATATCAATGTTCTCCTATGTGAGTTGAAACATCTAACACCCACTTTATCATCTTTGCACAATTATGATGAGGCCTAGAAACAAAACCAAAATGTTTCTTGTCTATTTTCCCACCTTCAAATACTAATGTGTGTATGAAACCATACTAACCTGACATGTAGAAAGCAATACTGTCACCCCGAGTCATCCTATCAAACTGAGGCATAAACCTTAACATGCTCACTTGAGGCATGAGAGAATTTTGGTCCCCATCATGTTCAACCTGGACATGAAGTATTCATAAAACAAACTATAAGTAAAATAATTGGATTATATAAGTTTAAAAAAGTAATAATAAGGAAAAATATTTACACATAAGAATAACATAGTGACTCCATAGTAATTTTCCCTTCATTCATAGTAAATCAAAACCCATACATCACTACATATAAGCTATCTCTCTCTCTAATATTTTTATCTCATCGTGGTCTCTATATACGCCTAATTTTTAAGTTTTTATCTCTCATACCAATTATTAACAATTTCCTTTGTGAAGATAAGGGTCACTGATGAATCTATTTCTTAAGTGGGTTCTTTAAGGGGCCTTCTGAGAATGTGATGTAGCTATTCACAAAGTCATTATGGGTTAGAGATAGTACACAGAGAGAGTATCACTATGTGGTCCTTTCCTTAGTTTCATTTAGTTCCATTTTTCCTTTTATATCACACACACATTGCATTACCAACACCTTGCTTGCATCTCATCATTTAGAACCTTGTTCACCCATATTCTTGATCCACGACACCTCTTTTTCACTTCACATGACATTTAGGCATCCATGTTCGACACCATCGCCCATGGGTGATGGTGTTGATGTTAGATTTTTCTCTGTCCAAAACCATCACTTGCAGGTGATGGTGTCATATATATATGGTAAACACATCCAAACATTATGAAGGAAGGAACCTAGAATTATAGGAAAGTTAGCCATTTTGTCTTCTCTCTTACACCAACTACGCATATGCTAGCTCATCCCTTAGTTCATCTTGCACATGAGTTGGATTGGATTGGGCACTCTTCTTGGTTGGATTGCTTGCACTAATGGGAAAACTATAGTTATTATATGATAGGAATGATGTTCCCCTTCTCCACCTAATAGTGATTCTCTCTCAATTTGTTAATTCTCTAGAGAGATAGATGCATCAACGACCAACCCAAAGGTAAGTTCTCTAACTCTCTTTGTCATTTTACATATATTAGTTTGTTTCCCATCCCCATTGCTCTATGTTAGCTTAGTGTTATATGCACATTGATACTAGTTAGCATAGTGATCTTATTTGATCAGATCCTTAGCTTTCCCTTCATTTTACATTTCAATTATATTGTGCATGTTTTTCTTATCCAATATTGATCTATACCTCTTCTTACCCATCTACCGATATCCTAGGAGGTTACTCTCCTCTATCCTTGACTATGGACCTTGAAAACCCTAGGTTAACCTATTATACGGATTACTTCCCTCTAGATATGCAACCCTAGAACTTTTTGTAGCCCATTGAAATCAACTTATTGTGTGTTGGTTCATGTGTGTCTCCTATTCGTTACCTCAATACCCTAGTAGAATGAAATATTTAGGAGTACAAGCCACTTAAGACACATTCTTGGCCCACCATACATCTTCTAGTGAACCCATGACATGAAATCCTACACATTACCTTTTAATCGAGAACAACTCATTAAAATAATGCATCTTTGGTATTGATCTTATCCAAAACATCTAATAAATCAAGAAAACCTCAAAAATAGCCATCTATACAGACACTAACACCTAGAATCGATCATGTCTACTTCAACACATTTGTTTCCAGACACCTTCAAACCTTTATGAAAACCTATTTGCATGACCTGATCCCTATCTTCTTTTCCAAATTTGTGCCAAACGCCATCTTCCCCTGTGTAAAATTTCTTTCATGGATGATTGTGTCTATAAGATCCATTGCAATTATTTATCTTTTCCTAATCATCACTCCATCATGGTTTATCTGGGCCAAGGGTCTTCTGATTATTTTGTCTAAATATTTCTTGAAACCTAACATGTTGATGTTGAGTTCCCCTTTTTCATGCATTGATTGTTTTTATGTGGGAGTCACCTAGAAAGAGACCTCCTACCCACTACAATGACCTATTTGAAGAAGAGGAAAAAGTGAATCAAAATGACAATGCCTCTAATCATCCTCCTGAGATTCATAAAGTTTGTCATGCAATTTCCTCAATACAAGGATGAATCGTAAGAAATGTTCGGGAAATGTATCCTTCAATTTATCTCTAGGCATATTGATAATAGGGTATAAAATGGGAAAGGTTCATGAATTAGGTTCATCTAAGAATACATACTAATTATGACCCTACTAATTTTATTCTCCAGCCAATTGATAAAATGAACCAACAAAAATCTGCTACTACATCTCAATTCCTGCAAATGACAAGTTAACATGGCTTCAACTAATCAACCACCCTATGATAGGATCCTAAGGAATACGCCACCTCCTTTTCCAAATGGTTCTACTGGGTCTCATTGACCCAACCCCTATCCAAAACAAGGTCATAATAACAATCAAACAAGAGCCTCTAACAACCTACATTGCTAGCATGGATATTGGTGGTATTGCTCTTATCTATCTTCTATGAAAGGTCCAATGATCCCACCCTTCACAATCAAGGCATTCGGTAACATTTAAAAAGAATGGATCAGAACCTAATTCATATGCCACCACCAAACTTATAGCTAAGACCCTTACTGGAGATGTTTTGGATTGGTATCAAACTTTACCTCCTAATTCCATAGTTGAGATAGAATCCTTGGTGATAGCCTTGGTGAATGAATTTCAATATCATGATCTACCTGAGAACAATATCAATGCTTTCATTAATTTCCAACAATCTGAAAATGAATCAACAACACTTTCAAAAAGCATTGGAAGACCCTATCTACACAAGAAGAACATAATATGCCTAATGATAGCCTTCTTCCATATTTTTTATGAGCTCTTGAACCTCGCCTTTAATACAAGGTGAGGTCCTTTTCTCCCACCTCTCTAGAAGAATATTTTGAACAATCTAAAATACAATATTATCTCATGAGGAGGTTTGAGAAATTCCCTCCTAAGACACAAACTAATAAACAAGTCCAAATCCTCCAACGTTCTAAGAACAAGAATGCAAACAGATGATAGTCTTTGATACTCTTCCTCTTGTTGCTTCTTCAAATAGGACTATTTTTAACATTGATCAACAAACTAACAACAAAAAAAAATCAGCCTAACTATCATCAACCATTAAGTAAGGAAGAGTTGAAATGTCTCTTACCTAAGTCATTTACCATGATCTTAGATCCTTCTTAGATCGTTCTCAATGGACATGATGAAATAAATTCTTTTGGTGGCATGCCTAATTGGGGTCATCTCTCATGAAAATTTTCATGCACTACTGAACATTGACCATCAAATTTTTCCTAGGTTCCCAATTTGACCATGATACCATCACTCAATTGTGCATTTGACCGAAGTGGTCAAATCCCGTGATGTGGCTCAACAAAAAGATCATCATCATGAAGCTATCAACCAAGTATAATGAGAATCTACATATATCTTCACTAAATCATGCCTAATCATAATGTTTTTGAGAGTTATAAGAAATAAGAAAATGTAGACTAATGTAGTTGACATAACTATCCTCCTAAAAATATGGTTGTAATTAATGATGTGAAGTGTGTCATAGCTTATGTAGAACCTGAATACCCCACATCTTTCCAACCTTAGACTCATAGGGTTATATATCCCTTCTGTACCTCAAAATCAGGCTTCCCAAAGTAACAAATTTCTCCTCCAGACACCATCATCCCCTATGAAAAATATTCTATATGGATGATGGTGTCTAAATTTTTTTCTGGCTACAGACACCATCAGCCCATGTGAAAATAAAACTTGCAGGGTCAATGACAAATAGGGGCTGAGTAAAAAAACAATTTCAGAAGTCTCTTGATTACTCCGTTAATTCTTCTAGATTTATGTTTATGAGGACTCCTGTCACTCTTAACCTACTGCACAACTCATTCATAATGAGTGGGATCCTCATGAAGCACTTTCCCAACTTCCTAGCCAATTCCCCTTCTTATAACTCATGTGTATGTTGCCTCACCATTGCGAGCATCTCATGACAACTTTATTTGATATGAACATTCCCTTTCCTCCCTCTTTGGGGCAGATTCCCACATTACATGGCTAGAGGAAAGAATCCATTGTCAATGTGAGGAGATCTCCATTCATACTGATCTTGGCGTGGATTCTCACTCTTTCATTCATTTTCTGATATCCTTCATGATCCTTAATGAGATCTTGCTCCACGCAGATGATCCACCTCTTTTCATTTAAGTTCATATTGGCCACACTATGGTCAAACTTTGCTCTCGAATTAACAAAGGAGCTGGCACTTGTGTCACCTCATTAAACTTCCTTAAGGATCTTTGTTATTCCATAGATAACTTAAAATATACACATGCACTACTTGTCAAGGGTATGATCACCGAAAGATGCTCCCCATAGGCTACATCTGGTTTCCTATCACCGTTCTACCTAGACTATCCAAGTTATAGTCATGGTCTTTAACTTTCCCCTATATTATAATATTCTCCTAAGGTGATCTTCGACTCATCGCATGCATGCATTCACTTCTTCCACATGTTAATGTGTCAAATTCACTCACCAAGGAACTATTTATAAGATTCAAGGGGATCTTAACCCTTGGAACTATGATACACTCCATAAAAAGGGGACATACAAGCTCCCAACACTAGAATGAATTATCTCTTATTCCCCTTTTGGTACTATCAACATTTTAACTATCTTATAGATTCTCTTCGGGGAAATGTCCGTCATCCAAAATTGGTTGGGTGCGTACCTCCCAATCTCTTGAAATCAAATGATGATGAGCCCAATGATGAGGTTATGTCTATGAATCAATACTGTCTAATCTTCCTGAGATTACTCATATCCCAACTACCTCCTGTCATGCGGCCTCATCCTTGCAAGAAGGAGCTTTCGATTCCCACGAGTCATCTCAGGTACACCACATCCCCCACTAGAGCACATAGTCTGACTAGAGAACATAGTCAAATTTTGTGTGGTGGATGTCTCCACATTAGATTATGACTGACAATTACAATTTATGATGATCCTCACCTGGTCTAGTTATGCCTAGATTCATGTATAGGGAATTCTTGTGCATTACCAAGATACTTTTCACGCCAAATTTTGTCACAATGACATGAACGTCATCCTCATATAAAGAGGAATCAGTTGAGTGTAGTTTTTAATTCTTCCCAACTGAGTTCCTAATCCTCATATTTCTCCACCAGCTACACCTCCACATACTACCATCGACCTACCTGACTCAATTCTCCCCTAATAAAATCAGATGATTAGGTCGTTGATTTTGACTACGAAGTTGATGATTTCAAGGGTGATGATCATATTTGTTTTGTTTTGATGAATTAGATACATGTTTCTCCATCAGATGCCATATTCACCCATTATATAAACTGCCCTCCTTAGATACTCTCAGTATCCCTATGTAACCTATGAGAATCCTCGCCATACCTCTTGCCCTTATGGCTCCTCAATCCTCTACGACCGAGCCATAATATACATGGAACAAATCCTCGGGGCATGATGTTTTAGAATATATATATCCTATCAATTCCATATGAAGAATCTAAAATATGGGGTCAAACATGACCAATACTAGAAAGGCTACGCCACCTTATGCTTCATGGCCACCTTCTTCTGTCTCTCATCACAACTATTGCATACACAACCGATGCTGACTGTCGGGTTATATCGTAGACAAAAATCCACCTCCTGAAACTGTATTCCCACAGATTACAAGCATAGAGGCATATTCCTGTCAGAACCATGACCACCTTCCCCTCAACCGAATATACCACAACCTACTTACAGACCACCACCTCATCCTGATCGTTCATCCCATCTATGAGATGATATTCAGTGAATGGCATTCCCACCCAGCTAGAGGATTGAGATCAATGACACTTTATTCGCCATGAGATATGAAGTTCATCGGCAAGTCACTATTATACATCATTCCATTTATGACCTCATGACTTGTGTCATAAGTCACAAATCTTGGATCAATTTGACGACATCATCACTGAATACATTGCAATCGTTTTCCCCTCAGTGGATAGTTATCTCCAGTATGCCTTAATTAAATTTTCATTTTCCCTCTTTGGCCTAAACCCTCACCTATTGTCTTGGGCTCTCAGCCCCCACTTGGGTGTTTACACATTACCTTATTCATTCCCCTTGGATCTCGATCCCTCACTTGGGTTCTTTCACACACTTCCTTATATCTCATTATGTCCTTGATTGGGTTGATTGCACCACATACGCTTTGGTTTCTACTATCATTGGAGTTGGACTTGTTCCCAACTCCTCATATCTTGGCTTCAATTTTCCCTGGTATTTCCTATTTTGTATCATTCCATGGTATTTTATGCATCCTTGCTCAGGATTATGGCCTTTCTTGGATAGTTATTTACCCAATCATTCCCTGACACCCTACCATTAGATACGTCTTAGCCTTGTTTCACCTCTTGGATTCTTCACATCGCATGGGTTGAGTTATCCTAACCTAATCCCCTTCCCTATCATATTTACCTATCTAATCACATTATCATTATTCCTAAGTACCATGGGTATCATTACATACATACATATGAAAAGTAAGGAAAATGATAAGTAAAGAAACATACGCACAATAAACATCCAAAACACAATATCGCCAAAATCATTATATATATATATATGTATATATTGAAACAACTTTACACATTGAGAAAATGATACAAAATCAATACATGACTATGGCTCATATATATATATATGGATCAAGCACCCTCACCCCTTAGTGGGATATCTTATGGATAGTTTGGGTCGATGGAGCCATACTAGTAGCTTTAGTTGTGTTGGTTAGGGAATTTTCCCTAGATCGGGCTCCGAAGGCCTCTCCCTAGGCTCTCACCAGTTGTGTATCCAATGTAGTGATCCTTTTGGTTGCTCTTCGGGAATCTGATAGGTGGGAGGCATGCTCCTCAACCAAGGCCTCCTACACCTATAATAAGCTCTGTAGCATCACATTTATGCTTTTGGTAGCCACCAATTCCTGTGCATCCCTATATATTTATAATATCTTGGATGCCTCTCCAACCAAATAGAATGAGCTCATCAAATCTCCCACCAATTATGTTTCTAGATCCACCATCAGTGTAGTATTGTGGACAACCAACATTGGATCCAAGATCTCATGGTGAGTACTCTCTATCAAGGAATGTCACTCCTCCACTACCCACTCTATAAAGCCAAATAAGTGACACGTGTTACTTATAATAGTAATATAGCATGTGAAACCCATTTCTCAAGAGTCGTCTAAATAAAATCATGACACACATACTTGATTACCCTGGCCTCTCCACAATGGCCATTTGGACCCTAATTGGTGTCAGGTAATCTCCTCCTGGTGACCGAATCTTATGCTCCTTTAGACATGATGTTAGCTACCCTGTTACTCCTCCTCTAGTGTTAGGACAAATTCTGTTGACACCCTTGACCTGTCAACCAATATTGGTAAATCCTCCATCTGATCCCTCCTCTGAGCCGTTCATTGTTATGATATGTGGCAATCCTTGAGCATTCCCACCATGACGATGTTTTCTCCAACCATGTACGCTTGCTACTCATATCCTACATGTTTTTAATGCTAATACCCTCACCTTTGTTCCAGCGTCCTCTCTAGCATGACGATATTGGTAGGGTGGTTATGGTGACATTACCATGGGTGTTACTCATCAAAAATACCTTAAGACCTTGTTCACCACATGGGTCTCCACCCAGTACACATAATACCCTATCACCTCAGTGATGGCCTTTAATTACTCTTCTCTAGGCCAATTGGGCCACTGATCCAAGTTTCATACATAGGGCTAACATATAACATCATCTGAACCCACATGTGCTAGTGGCCAGAATACTCTTAAGTACTCTCACTTTTGGCCCCTATGCCCACGGAAGCACTCTCGGGGCATCCGCCACTACTGCCAATGGTGTCCATGTTTTCCTATACATCGAAAACCTCTCATATATCCAAGATGTCAATAATATGACAGGTCACATGACCTTTTGACCTTTGCACCTATCCTTGTACAAATCATACACCAATTATATCCATATGGTGGTTCCCAAGATGAACAACACCTCGTGATCTATAACATCTCTGCAGACGGATATAAAAAATAGTGGAATGGGCCCATCTTCCTTGTGGCATACTATCCATGCCACAACAATACCCATAACCACTTTCAAGATCACTAGAATCTGTACAGCCTGCATTGCTTTGAGTCAGACACATAACATACTCTCATCGTATGTCTCGCTCCCAGTATCCCATACAGCTTGGGTTCTTTGATTTTCAACATCTAAACTCATATCACAATACACATGGGTCTTTCAAATGGGTAACCCTAAAATCCCATGAACATCCTCCAAGTTCAATGTCATCTCCATGGTCTCTTGTCCCGTCCACCACCAAAAGGTGTTGGATCTAGTCTCCCATGCAACCAAATACATTTGTAGCAAATCCACATCAAATGGTATCATGGGCATTTGCATGATGCCATGGATCCCTAACCCTGTAATTAGGTCACCTCTTCTTGGTTTAATCCATTAAGCCAATATACATCGACACTCCTCCATAGGTGGATCTTATGATATGCCTGCACGCACAAAATGACACCAAACAACCATTAAAAGTCTACAAAATTAATTTGTAATGAAAAATCAAAATTTTTAACTTCCACCTACAAATATTCCTACACCATCTACCCTCTGGCTAATGCCATTGGCCCCTGACCAAAATTTTCCGTCCATTCTTATACCATCGGCCTTGTGGCTAATGTCATCGGACCCTGATGAAATTATTTGCCCCACCCCGGCGCCATCGACCCTCTTATTGTAAAGGGGCCAATGACGTCTAGCTATAGGACCAACCATTGATGAAGGTGTTTACTAATGGAGGAAGAACATGCTAATTAGAAAAATCACACATAAAACAACCATGAATCAGGATATGGGGACCATCAGGTGGTAGGGTTTCTATGGTAGTGTCATGGTAAATGGAAGGGCCAACAACCTACATAACTTTGATAGATACAAATGTGGAGACCTCACAAGAACTGGTGTAGTCAACTTGTGGTTTTATACAAGGAGGTATGGTGGACATACATGAATATGGAGATGGTCTCATGGGAGAAGAAACACCTCACAAAATTATGATAGTAAACTTGGGATATTTGGATGAAGAATAAGAGTAGGAGTATCTTTTGCGAAGGATGGATAGGGAAGAAAGACAACTACAAGATACCATCGTTGATGTAAGTTCCTAGAAAGTTATAAAAATGAGGGATTTGTTGAAGGAGTTCCAAAATATTTTAGCTAAGAGCCACACCACAAACCCATCCTTTGATCTTGCAAGAATAGGATTTACACCTTTGACAGGTGATACCTTATCCATTAGTGTAATTGGTTTTTAAATCTAAGATATATTAATGCTACTAATCAGATAATTATAAACCACAATTGTTTGAGCCATCATGAAGCTAACCAAAAAGTGTGGACATAGGGATAATTAGGTTGATAACTACTTGTTAGAGGTCACAGAGGAGAGGAATGCACATCAAGAGAGTAAAGATCCATTCTAGCAATTAACTAAGGAGGTAGATGAATTTTGTGTGAATATCGTAGCTAAAAAGTTGACCATGTTCAACACTTTTATTTACAAATATAATCCTATATAATGTCTATCTTTTTCCCTAAACAACATTTTGGAGGAGGTTCATGATGAAGAAGAGTGTGTCACCAAATTACAGACTGAGACTCATAAGGTTTTAGATGAGGTTGAAAACATATAGATTTTCATTAAGCATGACAATATTATGATGAGTTAGTTTAACTTCCCAAAAGATTACATTGATCAAAGATTTACATAAGGGAGATTTGAGTTGTAGCTTCTGTAGGAACAAATCACAAAGGAAAAAGATGCCAAGTAAAGAAGAATACTTTGAGAAATAACTTGCAAGAAATATTTTGAGCTTAATCAAAAGATCAATGAGTATGAAACACCCATTATGAATTTTTAAAGTGAGGGAAATAAGGTTATGAGAAAAGAAATAAATTTGTGGAGGTTGTTTATAAGGAATGGGAAGATTATTTGAAGTCATTGAGGCATGAAAGAGACCATATGGGAATGATGCAATGGTTTTAATATATGTATGGCATACAAATGGATATAGATAAGGCCTTAACATATTGGATTGAGTACCTTATGTACGTAAGGGGGTCAATTGGAGTTAACCATGTCACAAGAGGAAAAACCAAAAGTAGAATGAGGAAGCTGAATATTTTGATTCTTTAAATTATTTATGGTTATTAAATTCTTTATTATTTTGTAGAGACAAGGGGCAAAAAATCTTGCTCTTTTTAATGGTGGTTATAATCTATATTATTTTTCAGAGATGGGGAGCACATAAACTTGTTTGAGGAAAAACAAGTTTTTTAATAGGGGAAGATGTTTACATGAGATTTAAATAAAAAGGAAAAATAATTTCCACATGGGTGAGACGTGTGAAGACATCTAGCATACCATAAAGATGTTTTATCTTCGCAGGAATATTTAGTTTGGCATTTTGTGGATGTGTGGCAATACAGGAGTAGAGGATCTACACATGATCAAGGATCACAAATAAAAGATGATTATGGATCACATAAGGTAGGATAATGCATGCCAAATAATATCTAGTTGAGTAAGATAATGCATGTTGGTTAAAATCTAACCGAGTAATAAAATAAGCAAAGATATCAAGTGTTAACACTATTTTAATCAAATAATTAGCATATTAGAATCAAACTTATGCATAAAATAATAGGAAACTAAAAATTAGAATTGAAATTTTTGGGAAAATTGAGAAATTTTGAAGAAAGTTAACAAAAAATTTACACAGTAAGTTGGGGCATGCAACACTAGCACATGAAAATAAACGCTAGCATGTGTAGCAGAAAAACAATGTTACACTAGTGGTGAACTGATATGCTAGTGTGTGCAACAGAAAAATAGTGTTACACTAGCACATTAACTAATACACTTGCATGTGTAGTAGAAAAATAGTGTTACACTAGCGCATACAACATAAAAACAATGTTACACTAGCGCGTGAATTGATACTCTAACATGTGAAGACCTGTACCTACACAAAAAAATGTCAAAAATGAACCAATTTTTTTTTAAAGATCAGATTTTCCCCAGAAAGATTCAATTTTGACAGTAGTTTGCATCCGTTATACCTGTAAAGAAAAATCAATGCTATTGAATACTAACATACGTGCTCAAAAATAAAGAAAATTCAACAAATGGAAAGAACTTGAATGTAAAATGGAACAATGAAGTTTTAAATCAAATATAAATGAATGCGTATGAGATAAAGTAGTGTCCCACTAGGAGTGTCATATGTATGCATGCTAGAACTTTGAACTAAGCTAATTGAAAGAACCTAACACCAAGTAGATCCTAACTTAGTTAATTTTTAAGATAATAAATCAAGATAAATCAAAAAAGAAAGCTCATTAACTTGCATAAAACATGAACTCAACATCAAATACAAACCTACCTTTGATATTTGGATGTACTTTGGATTGAAGATACTTTTTTAAATGAGCCAATCATAAGCCACACATTATCAATGATTTTTCAAGCAAGAGGAAGAGATATCATCAAGTATGGCTTTAATTACCATTTTCGAGTCTTCTCTTACTATGATTTTACAAGCAGAAAAGAGGGAGATTAACAAGCCTTCCAATAACATGAAATGCTCTTCTCAAGTATAATGTCTGTCAAGGACATGGTGTAAGTTTAGGCAAGGTGTACTAGTATTCTTATATAACTTTCCATTTTGGGAGAAGATTATAACCACTGAATGTGGGATAAAGGGAAGGTAGAATTAGAAAGGGCTAAGTATGATTATAACAGATTAATTAGAGATTAGCAGCTCATGGGAGTTGGGGAAGGGTTTAATTAATCAACCAAGATTAATTAATAGACCAAGTCAAGCCTATAGAAGCTATTTGGAGATGATTTAGGGGGAGATTAATAGAAATTGAAGGGTTTGAGATGGGGAATTAACTAATATGAGGGTTTATTGATTAAATATGAGATAAAATAACTTAATTAACTAACAATGGTTAATTAATTAATTAAAAGAGATTATAACTAATGAAGTGACATTAATTTACATCTAGGATGGGGGAGATGTTAGTTAATTAACGAAGTGTCATTAATTGACTGGACAAAGGGGAATGTTAGTTGATTAATGGGAAATCACTAATTATATCGAAATGACAGTAAAGAAGACAAATATAGCAATTTTAGTATTAAAGTTGCATGATCAAAATTAGGTGTCTACATTTACCCCTCTTCGAGGTAGTTTTCGGTTTAGTGCTATCAAATCAGAAAGTACCTAAAACTCAATTGAGCAGGGTTTACTGATACCAATGCCAACAGTCACAATGTTAGGATGATGAAATGTGGAAAGTGTGAAAATGCTCCTCCTTTTTCAGAATGAAGGGACCTATAAACAAAGACAACTAAACAAAATATATTAGATAAATGTGATAACAAGTTTCAGCAACCGATCCTTGTTATCCAAAGGGACTTCCTTGAAGGGTGTCAACATGTTTTGATATAATTAATTTACGTTAATAAAGATAATAAGATAAATGGTGACAAATCTAAAACTCAAGTGGAATAATAAAACCCTATTCATCTTCGTAAGTAGCCTAGGCTAGGGTGGTGGCAAGCTCAAAATATTCGAAGTAATTGTACCAGGATTCCTCATTTACTTCTCATATTTCGTTAAGAACCTCAAACCACTCTTCAATGTCCTCAAATTTTGGAGTGAATGTGATGGTGCATAAGATGATTTTGTGGAGGATGTCAAACTTCTCCCACATGAATGGTTGTTGGATAATCGGAAGATTGTCAATGCTAGTGATGGGATAGGACTGACCTGGAACAATCATCTACAAAAGATCCATTCTTGCAAACAATTTGTTAGATGAAATCAAACTGATGAAAATATGATATATGCTAAAGTAATTATAAATGATAGGGATCGATGATGATCATGGAAAAAAATGTTTGTTTTTAATGAAGTATGGATATATGTACGATAATTAACAATTATACCATTGAACAACTCATAATGATGACATATGTTCCTACCTCCTTGAATTATGACAACCCCTATAATATAGTCACTAGCATCCATTTCCAACTCAATAGAACTTGTAATTTAAGAAAATCTAAAAATGGAATAGGAGTTATCTTATGTTTGAAAATCTCAAATGTGTTTTGTTTCTTCTTACCTCAAGTAAAAGCCTTACCTCTTGATTTCATAGAATGCAATAGAGTATCCGTGGAGGAGAATTTCTTGATGACCTGTTGTAAATATTGAACTACGGTGAAAAATATCCTTACATCAGTCACGTTAGAAGGCTTGGTCTAATTCAAAATGACCTCTATCTTGGCTGGATCAATTCTCAACTCCCCATTTACAACCACTTTCACTGAGAAGATAAGTGATTATTGAGAGAAACTAACACTCTTTCTCATTTAATACTAACCATTTCTCCTTCAAAACTTGTTAAAATTGTTTTAAATAAACATGATCATCGAAAGTCTTACGGAAAGTAAGAATATCATCCAAATACACAATGATAAAAGAATCAATAAATGGCCTCATTAAAGGTAGTCAGTGCATAACATAACTCACAAAGTAGAATCAACCACTCATACAACCTTTACATGGTATTTAATGTTGTTTTCAAATGCCCCCCTCCTTAATCCATACTTATTGGTACCTATATTTCAAATCAAGCTCATAAAAATATTTAGCATGCTATAATTGATCTAATAAATTATCGATCCGTTGAAGAGGGTACCGATTCTCGATGCTTGTTTTATTAAGTGCTCCATAAATAACACACATTCTCCATGAACTGTCTTTATTTGGTACTAAAATAATAAGAGAACCATATAGAGAAGTGTTAGGATAGATCACACCTTGATGAATCAAAGATTATAAATTTTTTTTTACCTTGGTGACATCCTTCAAGGGACTATCTATAAAAACAGAGTTTTGGAAGCAAACTATTTGGTAGCAAATTTATATAATGATCAATCGGACTAGGTGGTGGAAACCCCTTAGGATCTTGGAAAAACTCCTTAAACTATCGTATTGATTCTTCCATTTATTTGTGCCCTTTTTTAATAGACATACTACAAGATGTCTTAAATGCAACAAATTCTTTATCTTGAATATCTCTTAAAAGAAGCAAAGCAAACTTCCCACTAACATTAATAAGCTTATTGGCTCTAGAGGAACTTCCTAAATATATATTTTATTTTCCTTTATATGTTGAAATTATTTAGCTCTTATCATTCTTTACCAAGTGGTATTGGTTGGCTCTCCTCATGAATATAGCATCCTAGATATACAAGTAAGGGTTGGTAAACACCACACCACACACATCAAGAGGCACAACATTCATCGTAACTTCATCAATGAAATGAGCATTAATACCAAACTTAACCTTACATTTCTTAGCGACCTTGATGTCTACAATTTTCTTTACCCAACCTAATAAATACACACTTGGATGATTATAAGTCTCTAATTTCAGCTTATCTACTAACTCCTTGCTTGTAGAATTAGCTTGAAAGAAAGTATAAAAAAACATACACTTTTTTTTTCTTCATCTAAATTTTAATATGAAAAATCTTAGCAAGTTCACTCTATTTAACAATACTACTAACCAAATATACCTCTTTATTAATGGAGGTATAACACAAAGTTTTATCCACACTAGAGTTGCAACCAATATTCCTCAGAGAGAATCCATATCCTTTTTCTTCTTCTCATTGTTGAAGAGATACAAGTTAGGATGAAGGTTCTAACAATTTTCCTTAGAATGAGTATCAACATTACACTCACCGCAATTAAATTTAAAATCATTCTTAGACATGGAGGTAGAACTTTTCTTGCCTTTCCCCTTTCCTTTACCCTTTTTTGTATCGCCTTGTTATTTTGGAGCACTTTGGGAGGTAGATGAAACTTTCTTCTTGTCCGTCTCTAAGTAAGTATCTTGAGAGAAAGCCTCATCAACAACCATAGGTTTGGCTAAGAGGACAAGTCTCCTCACATGGCTATAGATTTCACTAACATATTTCATCAAGATGTCCCAATTTACTATGTCATTACCCATTCAAACAGATTTCTTGTGGAACACACTCATGTACTGTGCTTTGGCCTTACTTCTGCCTGAGATATTGCAATACATGTGACCTCTCTTGCTTGTAATAGGAGTTAGATTCTTAACAACAAAGGTATATACATTGATTTAAAACAAAGTTAGATCATAATTGGTTTATTTTAACCTTCTTTAATCATATATAAACTAAAATATACCTAAAGTAAAGCTAGATAATTGTCTAGCTTCTCATCATTCACATCTCCATCATAAGGTTGAATCTTGATCTTTTCCTTAACCTTGAATGGAGGTGGAGAATGTCTAACATGGGGTGGTTTTTCCTCCTTATGCCTCGGAGCACCCTAACTATCTATTTTCAATGTTTTCATGGATACATAAATCCTCTCCATGAGAATTCCCATGATGGAATCTAACCAGTAACCAGTTCATCTAAAGAGAGATGTTACCCAAATCATCTTCAAGCTTGTGAAATCTCTCCTTTATTGTACGAACATCTTCATGAGTATGGGCCATAATTTGAATTCCTTACTTTCTCTTCCTTGTGGATATATCTACTTCGAAGGGCACTATGATAACATCACCATTGCCACTATTGGATTTAATTATGGGTATAAACTACAATGTAAAATACTAACAAAACCACATAACAACAATACTGATAATAATTGTCTCTGATATTAATTCGATCCATAAACTAAGTGGATATTCCACACTAGATTCCACCAATATGGATCCTTTAGTTATGGCTTAACAAGTGGTAGAAGTTAGACTCTAATTTTCATCTAAAAAGGCTAGATTTTTTTGGGAAAAAGTGTATAACATGGGTAACACACACACACGAGGAGTAAGAACAATTAAAAACACATGAAAATAAGGATTATCCTAAAAAAAACCCAAGAAGGGGAAAAATCCACAGGGTGAGACAACAACACTCCCCTTCAACTATGCAATTCACAATTTTGTGTGAGGTAATACTAATTTATGGACTTTATGGATATGAATTAAATTGTCTCCCTCTCTTAAGTTTATAATAGACTTGTTTAACACTCTACATACATTCTCCTTCTCATACATAATTGGGATGCATCAATCAATTCTAGGAACTCTCAAATTCTAAATAAATACCCTTAACTAGTTGTTTTACAATAGAAGATCTGATTCCAAAACTCCTCTACCACTTTTTGATGATCTATGACGTCTAAAAGACCCTTTCTTACGCCCTCTACCTAGGAATAATGACAATTCACTCAAATGCTATAAGAAGGGGATGAAACATTTGCAAACATTCCATTCTAGCATTTTCTCTATGTCATGGTGAAACTTTTAGATGCATGTAGATCGATGGTTGCATAACTGCCACCTGCATATATCAATAGTTATGAAATAATTGGGGTGGTCATGAAACCACCAATATGTGTGAAGTAGTGGTTTTTCTATGAAAAAAAAACCCTCTAGGTTTAGGCATTGAAAACATTTACCAACTTCATCGGATGAGGTCCGAATCACTCCCAATAAAAATTTAGCCATTGTTACATATAGGTATGATGTGTTTCTACAAAAAGTCTTATGCAAGAGCTTACAAGGATGTATTACATATATTGGGTATATTTGAGATCCAATTTTGGATCAATAATGAATACTATTGAATTTTTGAAAAAGAATAAAATATGCCATTAAATATTTGTAAATTAAATTAGACCATGAATTAACATCATGTCAAAATGCATTTGTATTGAAATGCAATGTAAATGTGTTTAATTGTGTATCACTATTCTTGATTAATTGTTTGAACCACTATATATTATGTATTTTTTGATATTTTTTTAAATGATTATCCAAACCATACTTAACAAAATCAACTAGAAGGGAAAAAAATCACCTAGTCTATCTTATCTAAGTTTGATTATTTTTCCTGACATTAAATTATATGCATGTAAGTATTTGTAATCTATATTTTTTATATATACCCTTATTAAATGTATTGTGTATCTATATTTAATATTTAGCTTGAAAGAGAGCTTGTATTTCTATAATAAGCCCACTCAATGCCCTCTCTTTTGAGACAATGGATATATATTGCAGATCACTCATCTAAAAATAAAAAAGATATGTATCATGTCATGTAGAGGAGGACATTAGTGTGTAATATCATACACGCATGTGGATAATAACCATATACTACTAATTTGATATATAACCCACCACGCATAAGGAGTGGATGATATATATCATGGAACCAAAGTGCATAGATTCATATGATGTGTATTATAACACCTTGTGTACCAATCATAACAAGTACACAAGATCAACACGTAAAAATTGTACACAATTTTTTGGAAATCAGGACACTGAGAGGGGGGGTGAATCAATGTAAACTCAATAATTAAAGGATAATTCAAATTGGTTGATTATTACGAAGAGTAGCACTATCAAAAATAAGCAATAAACAAGTGAAACACACGAGAAGACAAGATTTAAAGTGGGAAACCCATGATGAGAGAAAACCCACTATGAAACCAATACACTAAGTTGCACAATTTGTCCATTAGAATATTACAAAGGTCTCATACTTGTTGAGCACCCACTCAACGTGAAACACCAACTTCAAGATATAATCAAACACCTACTTGATTCCTTAAAATCTACAACTTGCATGAAAGTACCTACTTTCAGAGCTTGTTGAGCTTCAATTCAAACTTTAGACTAATTTTGATCACTACCTTTACTTGGTTGCTTTTACAACAAAATTGTGATCTTAAATTTGCTTATACGTCTTTTCATACACCTTTTTACTAATTGCATCAGCTTGAATGCATCATAAGCTCTCTCACTCTTTTAACCTCACAAATAGATCTCACATTCTACAACCACATTTGCATGCATGGAAACTTTACATATAAAATGCAGTGATCTTTTCATGTGACTCTACCACTTCCACTTCTCACCTAAACAAATTTTATGACTTTTCAACTCATATAAGGAAGCCTAATTGACATCATATAGCTGTCAGCTAAATATGATTACAAGCTCCTTCAATTCTTGAACTTTTATGACTCTTTATGCACTTGTGGGGAACAAGAAATATGTTTTAGAACTCTGACAATTAGTTGTACTTACAAATATTCCAAGATAGACCTCTGTCATACCAATTTGTAACTATCATTTTGATTTGTTTTATAACATATTGAGATTTTATCTATCTTTTAGTGATTTATAACCATGCACCACGTGTTACAAACATGTGAACACGTTAGATACTCCCTCTTTTAGCTCTCTAACTCTTTTATATCATCCATTTTTTTCCATTGTGCCTTCAGACTCCATTAAGGCCATTATGAGAGCACAAGGTGCTAGTATTACTAAGCACAGTCTTAAAGTAGGTATGAGAGAATACATAAGAGCTCACCCCAACCCATGCATTCAAGAACATCAGGTCTACAAGAGGTCCATATTAACAACATGAGCCTAGATATCATTAAGACATAGCATAAAGTATTTGTACAACTCTGCTTCACAACTATCAACCCACAGTCATGGAGGACTGTATATCAATTATAGAAAAGCTTGATTGGACACAGAAGAAGTTTTCAAGAACCTATTTGAGCTTGGAAAATATATTTTAGGTTTTTATACACTCTTCAACTATCAAGAGGAGGCCGAGAATCCTCATTCACTTTATGGAGCATGCAATTGAGCAAGATGTTCACTGATTTGCATGTATAGTACAATATCTTCTAGGATTGATCCAAACTATGCACATACTCAGTTAGTCATGAATTTAAGAGCACATTACATAAGATTATTGATGTTGTAAAACTCCCCAAGTTCATACCTTGATTCATTCTAAAGGCAATGGCTCAAAGCTTGCATGATTTTCAAAGCACACTCGAGTATGGTTATTAGAAATCAGACCCAATATTCAAGAATGAGATGGTCTACTTATGTAAACCTTTTTCCATAGCTAATAAGGAACTATTATGATAATATTGTTTCCCTAATAAATTTATCACACCAAATTTAATCACTATCGCAAGGAATATGGTCATGAGAATCAGGATTTTCAGGGACTGTGTGTACTGGTTCTTAAGGCATCAAAGAATAGTATTGATTTTGATACTTCTCTCTAACATAAATTCACACATATGACCAATAAATTCCACCAATACCTCAAAAATAATATTTATATCATCTCCAATTTCTTGAAATCATGGGTTACGAAGAGAAATCCATAATACCACCTTTGTTTCTTAGTCTTCTTGACTAGCCATACATGACAATTGAAGACCAATAGAAACTAGGACTTCACACCACTTCTCCAAAGAAAATATGAGCTCCAAAAATTCATCTTGGATCTATAACATATGATCATAACCATTTCTCACCTCAACATCAGGCTTATATATAAAAATCTTCTTAAAACGCCATGATTGGTTTAGCTTGAGTGACTTTTTAGCAGTATAAGATAGAGTTTGATTGTGTTCACACAAAAATTTTAAGGTACTTGCCTAAAAATCTTCATGGGCACTGAGACCACATCATGTACTAACTTTCTTAGTATAAGATTCATCTTGGAGCCATCTAAACAGGACTATATAGCCAAATATATTCAAAACATGGCAAAATCTATATAAAATAGTCATGCTTGAAAACCAAAAATGCCATCAACCTAGACTAAAAGGACCTATCTATATCCATTTTTTTTTTATGACTTGCATAAGTGATTTTGAGATTAAAAACCTCATTTCTTGTCCATCGCTTCAAGATGAGGGTTTGGTGAGGGTTTGAACAATGATAGAAAAATGAAGAGAACTCTCTTGTCCTTTAACCATTTGACCTCAGTCTTTTTGAAAAAGTTATGTATTTTAATAATCTTCAAAAAATCCTTGTATGATTTATCTAAGGAAGGCTTTTCAATTTTTTTGAGTGTTAAAAAGTCGGGTCACTGTTTTAGCCCATCTTTCTTAACCTGGTTTTGGTAAAACTTGAATATCTTCAATAATTCTATTCAAATTTTCATGAAAATTGACATAGAGCACTACAATACCTTCCTCTACTTGATCCATATCCTTATTTCTCATATACGATCTTGTAAAGTCAAAACTAACCTCATTTTTTATTGCCTGTATTGCTAGTTTTTAAAGGCAATCCTAGGGAAGACCTCAAATTTGCCTCCAAGAGATGAAATATGAATTTTAGTTGCTCATACATTATCTATAAAGTGTTATGTTAGTGCAGAATCACATCACCCCCAACTGAGCTCTAAAATATCTACTTTTCTAAGGAAGGCTCATTTGGTGTGATTGCATAACATTAAACTTTCCCCAAGGTGTGGGACCTTGCAAAAATGGGAAAGCTCTCCAGATTGAAGGTTGGTTCCTTAGTCCTCTATTTAGGTGCATACGTAGAAACTTGTAGAGGGTCTATTCTTAATCCTAATCTAAACTTTACCAAGGATACAGGGATAGAAGGAATACATAAATTAAAACAAAGCTAAACTATGAGGTGATGCACCAAAGGAATGATGGACACTTGTTTTGCTAATAGACATAAACCAACAAAATGCATATAATAGATAAGCACAAATAGCTAGATATATAACGGAAGACCAGATGAAAGCAAAAGAGACAAGAAGGATCTAAAATCGATCACAGACGTGTTTTATTGCTCTGTAGATTGATATAGTCCATTACAAAGTAGCAAATAGGTAGAAACGTAATGCAATTTTGATAGAAGTCCTAAACCCCACAGATCCCTTTGCTAGAAGGAGAAGGGATCCTACAAAACAAAGAATTTCCAACCCTTTACAATGAATCATGCTCCCGTCTTTATAGATTAAGTCTGAGAGAAGAAGGAGAAAGAGAAGCGGGAAAAATAGGTTACAACTCAACCACCGTTGTTAATGCATCTGATGAAATCTACCCCCAAATCTATCTTTACTGCATTGATCATTGATTTGGCATCTTAGAGGGAGAGGAAACAGTGGAAATAGATTGAATCTGATCTGGTTGTTGAGACTGGTGGATCTTGCATTGAAAGCTCAAAGATGTTTTCCCTCATTTCCTTTACCTAACCTCCTCAAAAATAAAGTCTCAGACCTCCGTTGCATGGGCAAGGCCGAGATCTTTCCAATGGTGTCAGATTCACAATATTTCGATCCCTGAGTCGAAAGATATGCCCCTTCGAAGTTTGTATCAAATCCGTACAAGTGGGTGGGAAAACTAGTTTGAAAAATGGGCCCCTCTTTAATATGGGACACATGGTAGTCTTTAGTTGGTTGGGGAGATGCGCTCCAACTTTTTCCTTTATGCCTTTTGAACAAAAGGAAAACTTTCACTTTTTCCCCAACTCCCCACCTTGGCTTTGACTCGGATCTAAGCGCTGAATTTTTCCCTGGGCGGAGTTGCAGGCCATTTTGTAACTTTTACCCTCTTTTGAGGTAAAGGGTGAAAAATCAACTTTCTTCCCGATGCCCCACTTTCCTCTGGGACATGCATCAGTTTGGTGCTCATTTGGAAGCCTTCTCTTTATTCAATCTTTGAATCAGTGCCATTAAGACACTTGGTAGCCTCCATTGGCTTATTTGTGCATTGATTATTCAAATGACTCTGCCCCCATTATAATGACACGTGGAGGCACTGTGCTTGCTTGAAAACCCGGCCCAAATTTTGCCTTTGGAGAAGTGTCGTTAAGACACGTGGCTCCTTCTGCTGCCTCTTCCATACTTAGTCATTTTTGGACCCTTCCCGAACTGTTTCGAGCCTGAGGACTTCGAATCTTCATCATTTCTTCTTCTTCCAGTTTCTGGTTCCTTTGTAGCATCTCCCCTTTTTGGCTGACCCTGCTATTCCATTGTTGAGTCTACATGTAACTTGCAGAATGAATTTAAGGTGAAGAAACAGCCCGACAGAGTCGTTTCTTTCTGTACATGATCATTTGCTCTTTCTTCATCTCCGCCACTTCATTGTTGAATCTTTTTTGCAACCAATTTACGGGATTAAAATGAGTTCTCTCGATTCCTTTTATGCAGGGTTGTGATTTGATCCAATATTTAGCTTGGGGAAAAATATGGATAACATGTTCTTATCTTCCTCCCATGCTTGCATAGGATTTACATGGTCTTCTTTCAATTTATATACCTCATTAGGCTCTAGAACTAGGCCTAAATGGGCTAGTTCCAACTATGACTTGCAACACCTAACCTGATGATCACCCTAGAATCCCTTGCACATCCTTGAAACACCATTTTAGACATATGGGACACCTAAGAAAAGTACATCAAACATCTCCATACCTCCAGTGGGCACCAACCACACAGACGAAACATGCAACACCCTGAAACCCTCATGATTGTTCAAGAAACCACCATGAAACCACTTTGTGAAAACCAAACCTCATTGAAAAGGCACCAAACTTCATGAAATTTCAATCCTCCTTTACCATCAATGCCATGTGACATCAATGACAACACCAACCAATGTAATAGGAGTTAACACAAATCCACATAGAAGGCAGCCAAGCCATATACAAGAGTTTCATACTAACAAAAAATGGCTGAGGGACACACAAGAAAGGTTGCTAAGGCCACAAATAAGGGACACTAGTATGTCACACACAAAAAAAAATCCAAAGGGCCACACATAAGAGACAAGTAATAACAAATCCATTCTACAAGTAAGATAATATTAGTAAGGGGTGTATAGAGTAAGAAACACTATTCACTTGCAAGAATCAAAAAGGTTGATGAGACTTGGATGCCATGGGCCAAATTACCCCATGCCTTCACAACAGACTACTTTTTTCAATCTATCAAATGGATCAAAGGGAAAAGAAGCTCAATATTAATGCACAAAGGGTAGATGAGGACATCCATGAGCTGCGTAAAACATACAAGCACCCTAATCGAGACACGCATGAAGGAACTCAAGTCACGTATATATATATATAAATATATATCACCTCACTAAGTGGCAGACTATTGTGATGAGGAATGAAGTGCATAAAATTTTATTTCATCTACGACTAAAGAAAAAGGCTAAAAAATATGAACCATCACATGGAAAATCCGATGAAGAAATTGTTATGCCTAAACGTGCATGACAAGGAACACGAGAATAAGTAGATCGTGTGTGAAAAATACAACAAGAAAAATAAAGTGCACGTACGCAAAAAAATCAGCCTAAAAAGAAAATATGGTTGAATACTAAGTAAGGGAAAAGTTTGGTGTAGACAGAAGAAGGCCAAACAAAAGTGGGGTAGCCAAGTGGCGTAGGGTCCACGATCAACCTTAGCCAAAAGAGTCCAATGTCGAGATCCCAATACAATAATCTCTAGTACATGTAAGCACCGGGGAAGGGTCAGGAAAACATATGGAGTATGTGAGCCTTGATGAACAAACAACCTCTGCTCTCAAGTCACCACAAAAGGTGGTGGAAGTCGAAGACAATCCAAAGGAGACAACACAAAGTGAAAGTGCCATAAGAGGTCATGTGGAAGGAAGTGTGTTAGAGTATAGTAGTCCCTTTACTTATGCGAGTGTCATAACTATGTCAGTGTACGCATGAGTTTTCCCCCACCATCGCAATGGCATATCATGCTTAGGTAAACTAAGGCATGTTCACCTAAAGTGCGAGGAGTTTCCATGTCCCATCATAGTTTAACAAGAGTGAAATGAATTGAACAAGTTATTAAATTAGTAATTATACATGTATTAATACTATGTTAACAACATAACACAACCATGCATATACCAAACATAATGGTCATATAATAATTGTTATGCAGTTCCAAGTTCTGGCCAACTAGTAGCCCAAAATCCAAATACAAGTCATTCACACCTTAATCTTCTAGCTTACTGCATACCCAGATACAAATAAACAGACACCTACAACATTCCATAAAATAAACCCCTTCGTAGGTATTTATATTGGTGGGAACTTGTCCTTCACTAGTATGACAAGATCTAATAATAGCCCTTGAGTTTACGACTCCAGTTAACTGATTCATTTAATCAGTAGCCTAAATTAGCCTTTTTCCACCCTAAACCTACACTGCATGTTGATCCTTCGCATAGGTTGTTACTTATTTTTGGCCTTATCTAACTCCTCTGACATATTTATGTAGATTTTGAGAGTTGAAGTTTAAGTCCACTTCCAGACTTGTGTTTATCCTTATCCTTTGATATTGTGCATGTCATTTCTTTGATCTTATCTTGTCTTGCATGATCCTATTTGTGGTTTCCCTTGTACACCTCTAATGCTCTTCTTGCATGCATGCTTCCTTTCCCTTTTCCTGGCATGGCTACTTCTTACACACTCTTCTTCTTATACCTTTTGTGTGTCCTTGTGTAGTTTATGTGTGCCCCCTTAAGAATAATCAATCATGAATACAAAATATTAAGTCCTTTAGGACTTAAAGAATAAATAATATGAATAATCATGGGCCCAACAAAGTGGCCGTGGAGGAGAAATCAAGATAGAGAAATCCCACTCAAGTAAGGGAAAGAGGCCAATACAGGAGCAAGAACCAAGCACAAAGAATGAAGAAGACATACAACTCTACCCCAATCCAGACAAAAGGTCAATGTGCACAACGTATTAATGGGGGAAGAATGATTATGAATTGTTCCAATGGAAAAATACTAAGAACACCATGGTAATTGAGATCTCTGAAAAGTATTTGTCCTTTTCTCTAGATGCATGAACAAAAGAACCACTAATTGAATTGCTCGGTGATAACATTCACACCATCCCATCTAAGGATGGAGATTAGGTTCTCCTCATAGCCACCTATAATATGTATGAGACTCAATCCATGGAGGCATTGCTAAATATTGTTAGAGAAGTAGTTGTAACAAAATTTACAGAACGAAAATGAGGCAAGACTATATAGAGCTCTGGTAAGGAAGCTACATGAAGAGTTGAGAGAGACAAAACGACAGTTGTGTGAGATTCAACATGAAAACAAGGATTTATGGGACAAATATGCATGCATTGAGCCAAAGGTGGCAACCCTTAGTGAGAGGGTGATATGAAATTATCCTAAGCTTCTAAAAGATAATTCACTCATGCCAAATGAACAAATAAATGAGCTTGAGCAACTAATGAATTTCCTGTTCAAGGAAATGGAGAAGGAGAGAGATAGAGAAAAACGAAAAGACAATGAAAACATCCACATCATTTACAACAAGAAGATCACAGAATGTGAAGATAACACTAGAATATTAGAGGCCAAAGCAGAAAAAAAATTAAAAAAATTGTTTAAAGGGTTGTATAAGCAAACATAGATAATCAATGCGTGAGTAAAAGAGCTAGCAAATAAACCAATGACATTTGAAGCCCAACTGGATGATGACTCCCTAGACAAAGTTAATCATGATAAAATAATGGAAGAATATGAAGTGGTTAGCGAGGAGGTCACGGAAAGTAAATAATAAATAAATAAACGTTTAATGGAGCTAAGAAAGCTCACATATACAACATAAACAAATATTGGAGCTACGCGCCATGATTTGCAAAAGTAGGTTGATCAACCACGTATAACAGTGACCACATGATTCAAAGGGTGCTCTGGTGTTTAACCAACTAATTATGTAGTTGGATAAATTAACCCAACTCATAGATGCGATAGTGAATAAATGGCAAGCACATGAAGACCTGTTGCAGGTTGAGGTGCCTAAATTATTTGAGGATGTCCAATAAATGTTTCTAGAGGATGAACAACTAGATTAATATAGGGTGATGTTGGGCCCATGATTTATCATATTGTTTACTCTTTAAGTCATGAAGGACTTGATATTTTTTATTTATGATTCACTAAATTTAAAGGCGTGCACATGAAAATTTCACAAAGGAGTGTGTAGGGTTGCAAGTAAGGGAGTGTTGCAAGAGGTAACAACATAAGGAAAAGGGAAATGAAACATGTGCGTAAAAAGAACATTAGAGGCATGTAAAATAAATCAAAAAGAGGATTTTGCAATACATGATAAGATCATGGAAAGGACATGCATAATAGCAAAAGATAAGGATAAACATGAGTCCGGAAGTGGACTTAAACTTCAATTATTGACATCTACATGAAGCTAATAGAGTATTTTCTATCATTTCATTATAATTAGTGATTTCTCGCTAATTAGCTAACATTCCCCTTCATTTTGGTCAATTAACGACACTTCATTAATTAACTAGCCTTCCCCCATCCTGGATGCCAATTAATGACACTTCGTTAGTTATAATCCTCTTTTAATTAATTAATTAACTTTTATTAGTTAATTAAGCCTTTTAACCTTCTATTTAATCAATAAACCTTCTTATTGGTTAAATCCCCCTTTAAAACCCTTCAAATTCTACTAATTTCCTTCTAAATCATCTCCAAATGGCTTCTTAAGCTTATCTTGGTCTATTAATTAATCCTAGTTGATTAATTAAATCATCTCCAACTCCCATGAGTTGCTAATCACTTATTAATCTCTTCTAATCATGTTTATCCCTTTCTAATTCTACTTTACCTTTATCCCACATTCACTAGGTTGCAAGCTTCTCCCAAATTGGAAAGCTATATAAATAACCTAGTACCTTCCTTCCAATCTTACACCAGTGGTTACACCAATACATGTGCAATATATGCATATGATAAGAGCATCTTCAACTTTGAAAAGCTTATTGATAAAGCATCCCCTTCTATCGTTCTACTTGCAAAGAGTAGTAAGAGAAGAACCATACATGGAAATCAAAGCCATATTGGTGAGATCTCTTCCTGTTTCATGGAGATATTAAGCTTCCTTTGATCACTTTGTAGTCATGTTCGGCTCAACAAAAGGAGTACCTACAATCTAAAATCCCATCAAAAACATCAAAGGATGGCTTTCATTTCATGTTAATTAGATGCATTAGTTAGCTTTTCCTTTTCTATGGCTTTATCATGATGTTTTTGTTAGATTTCATTTTTTATTGAGACTACTTGGTGTTAGTTTCTATTAATTAAGCTTAGCTTGGTTTAATCACATGCATACATATGGCACAAAGTGGGACATTTCCTTTGTCTCACACACATTTCTTGAGTTTTTGTAGTTAAGTTTCATTTTTCATCATACTTACCTCTTTTGTCACATGTTGAAATAACTTAAGTTTCTTAAGCATGTTTTGTTGAGTTTGCATGTGTTGAGTCTTCCTTGTAGGTATGAAGGAGGTAAAGTGCTGTCCAAATTTGAATCTTATAAGATAAAAATCTTTCTCCATGTTTACATTTTTGACTTCATTTTGGGGTCATTTTCATGTTGAGTTTTTGAAGAACATGTTGCTTTTTGAGCATGCTATGTTAGTGTTTGATAGTGTTGAGTCTTATTTGTACATATTTTCATGGGTTTCTGTCAAAATTAAATCATGGACCAACATTAACCTTTTGCATGATTTTGGTTGACATTTTGTTCTAGCATTTTTTTTTTGTACAGGTTAAGTTCTTTGGCATTTATGCTAGTGTTGAGTCTGTATTTTCACCTCTGTAATGCAGAGGATCTTCACAATTGTTTGTGTTTGCCATCTAACGTTTGCTTTTGTTTTATAGTGTTTTATTACAGGTTGTGCATAACTTGAACATATGCATTTTCTAGCCCAAACTATGTGTTTTGCGATAGAAAGGTATTGAAGTGAACTATGAAATAAACACATAAATTTGGGATTTAGATCTTATAGGAAATTACAATTTTCTTTCTTATAAAACTAGTCATTTTCTTTGCATGTTAGATTCATTTTAATTTGATCAACACCACATATGCTCTTCTCTTGCGCTTTCGGGTGACACTAGAATCAGAAATGCATATGATTATGGATATTATTCTAACATTCTGTACCATTTTTTATAAATGGTGTCAAATTTTAAAATTTTTTAGAAATCTTGATTTTTGTATAAATTCCTGTTGTTTTTACAGGTTTTCTTAACTTCTTGATTTGGATGTTTTTATTTTAAAAATCATTTTTCTAACACTTGGTATTTTGATAATTTTCATAAACTAATCTTTGTTATCAATTTCTAAATGTTTGATTTTTCCATTTTCTTAAGTTAGATCAAAGTGTTGTGTATGCTCTTCTCTTGCGCTTTTGAGTGATCTTGAGAATCAAAAATGAACTTTGATCTTCATTTTCTAACATTTTGGTTTACTTGGAAATTTCATCATTTAATTTGTTTAAGGGAATCAATCATTTCAAAGCACTTAATTGTCATTGGTTAAATTTTTCCCATTTCTAATTAGTTGGATCAAACGTCGTGTATGCTCTTCTCTTGTTACTTTCGAGTGATCTTGAGAATAAAAATGACCTTGATCCTCTTTCTAAACATTTGGTTTATATGGAAAACTACTAATCTTTTGAGTGCAGGACCTTTTCGCTTGTCAAAGAATAAAATCGAGAAACAAATACTAACTACATTGTGTGCAGGTTGTCAAAGGTGTGCAAAACCACATTAAGATCAAAGATAAAAAACACACCATTCATTCACACTATATTTGCAGGTTCAAATAAGGGATTAAACCCATCTTCTTTAAAATGTGGGAAGTGCCTTGGCATAAGCCATAAAACTCATTATGAGGATTACCACAGGAACCCCAAAGTAGTCAACACATTGAGGGAACTGGTTGACGAAATGGGAAGTTCCCCACTACCTACTTGACTAGAAATTCCTGTGAGGAGTGATAAATGTTGTCCCGTATGAGGCCTCTTCATTAATTGATTATTATGGGGTAATGGTCCTTTGTCTAGGATTTATTCTAGAAAAGCGTACCTCTCTTAGACAAGTTATTGGTGAGTGTTGAGAACAAAATCCTAGGGAGCCATTTGGCATTGGGGCCAACTTTACCATTATCCAAATGTTTCAAAGAGCCATTACAAAGTAAAATACTTCCTCAAAGTCAAAACCTTGTTTTTCGAACAAGGAAAGAGTCCATTGAAGTTTGTACACCGTGTATCTTTCATCATGAATCTTACAACGCAAAACTTTGTCCTAGTTTCTACCTTGTTATCAAACAAGGTGAAACTCTGCCAAAGTTTCACCACATATTTTTCATCACCAATCATAAATTCCCTTGTTCTCTTTTTGGCATTATTGGTCAAAAGAAAGCAACTCGAAGTGCTGCCAAAATTGTGTCCACCACTTTTGCACCCACTTACATTTGTTCCTCTTTGTCGAACTTGATGTAAGTGTTGAAAGTGTGTTGGTACGTCTTCAATTTTGGTAGTCTGTCTTGAATCCATATTGAGACATCTCATTGTAGAAGGTATCTTGCCTTGATCTTCACTTTGTGTCATTACGCTGCTTGCATTATATCAATCCATTTTTGATACTTACATCTTGTTTTTCTTAAAACTTGATATAAGTGTCCAAATTGTATTGTTACACTACTCGCATTGTGTCGACCCATTGTTATACTTAGACCTATTTTTCTTCAAAACTTGATTTAAGTATTGAAGGTGTTGTTGTTACGTTACTCTTGCATTGTGTCAATCCCTTTTTGATACTTACATCTTGTTTTCTTAAACTTGATTTAAGTATTCCAAATTGTATTGTTACGTTGTCTCACATTTGTATCCTCCATTTTCAGGACTTAAACCTTGTTTGTATTAAACTTGTTTTAAGTGTATACCTTGTGTTGTTATGCTTCAAAATCACTTCAACCCCTTTTTAATACTTAAATATTGTTTGTTAAAAAAATGATTTAAATATTGAAATTGTGTTGTTATCTTATCAAAAACAACCTTTGAGACAAAATTCAGACATAGGGAATAGTTTCCTTTGCAGTTGTTCCTTTTTCAATATTGCTTAGATTTTCCTTGGTGACTTTCATCATACATTCCATACCCTTGGAAAATTCATTGTGACACTTATAATTGTTAGTGTTACACGTTGCTTGATTTTTCCTAGATTCATTGTGACACTTGTGCACATTTTCCAAATCTTAGCAAAACATTTCCTATCATGGCTCCTATTATGAGAATGACACATAGAAGGATGGGATCAAATCCTTTCCTCCATACCAATTTGGACCCATTACAGAAGAATACGTTGAAACATTGATTTACCATAGTGGAGATGAGGGGACAACTCCTCGGGATAACTTTGAGTATGACCCTGCATCACATAGATAACTTCCTCTTCCAAAATAGAGATCAAGTTTTAACATGAGTTGTAGAGTTAGGGGCCAGATTACCACTTGAATTTGATCCTACTATTCTTACAAACATGATTCATGGAGGAGAAGAAACATAACCTCCCCTTTCAGATTGTTGAGGACATATTGAACCTTGGACATGCTTCTACTTCTGGCCAAGAAAATAACAATGAAGAAGAAGAAGCTCCTAAAACATAAATGGCTATCACATACCACTCATTTGAACCAATCATGAAGCTAGAACTGAGGGTGAAGATCATGAACAATACCCTCCACATGAACCTCAAGTGGAACCCCAAAATGAAGAGGTTACCATGCAACAAAAATTACAAACCCTTAGCCATCAATTGGAAAACTTAGCTTCCCATGTCCACAGAGACACAGGTAGAGCTACATGTACTGAGAAACCTAAGGTCACTTATACTGAACATTACACTAAAAATCATGGTGGTGAAACATCAAATTCTAACCATGTATACATACCTACCACACCTTTGTGTGGCCAGATCTTCAACCAAGAGTGGAAATCCATGAAAAATTCCCTTACTAGTCTTCAAGAAAATAACCTTGGACGTAATAAGAAATATCAGTTTGAAGAACTTGTGTCCATACCCTTTCGATCAAGAAATGTTGCATATTCCCTTTCCACCTAGTTTTGATTGCCCTAAATTTGATAAATATAGGGGTAAAGGTGATCCTCATGATCATATCAAAGACTTCTTCATGGCTTTACCAGGAAGTTGTATATAGTGATAATTATCTTATCTGTTTATTCCCATGGAGTCTTGGAGGCTAGGCACTTGAATGGTTTCTTCATATCCCCAAAGGGTCTATTTTCATGTTTACGGAATTAGCTGAGAAATTTTTTCACCACTTTTCATTCAACATGGAAAGTGATATCACTATGATAGACCTTTGTAATGCCAAACAACACAATAATGAAAACTTCTCTAGTTTCCTTACAAATGGTGAGGGTTAGCTAGTTGCTTCCCTTGCTCTATTCTAGAGAAACAACTCATCAGTATCTTTGTACCTAACTTGCATCATGAGATATAATTTCACTTGCAAATGCATTGTGTAAGCACTTTTGAAGAATTTATTGAGAAAGGAATCCAGATTGAAAAGGATTTACTTGCTAAAGGGACTTTAAAACCCTTTCAAAGAGAAAACCATGAATCAAAACCTATGGAAAAACCCAAATTATTTCAACAAAAATAAGAATGTCGTAGGTGATGGAATCACTGATTCCAAACATGTCCAAATGGTCCAAAACAATCCTCCTTTGAAACTTTCCAAAGGACCGATCAAACCTGAGATTAAACATCGAGTAGTTTACTCCACTTACAGATTCTTTATCATCAATCTTGAAATAGTTGGATGTAATCAACATGGTTAAATTCCCCAATACTACACCCTTTTCCGAATGATGCACCAAAACCATCATGGTACAAATATTATGAATATTTTGAATATCATCATGTCAAAGGCCATGCCATAAATCAATGTTTGAAATTGAAACACTTCATTCAAGACCTCATAGATAGTGGAGATGTTGAGATGGATTCATCAAAACCCACCAAAACCTCTAACGAAATAGTTGGGAATCTATAAAGAGTCCATTCCCTAAGCATAAATAGGTAGAAAAAATTTGGATCGAGGTCAATCCTCCAAAGTAAAAATTTCAATCATGTTGTTGTTGGAACAACCAATCCTTTTGACTCTCTCATTGGTTATGTATATCCTACTACTGAGCATGTAAATACCATCAAGATTAAAACACAAGGGTGTGTCATGGCAACATGACACACTCACCTTATCATTCCAGAACCTCCTCTACCTACTCCTTTGGATAGTCATTATGATCTCCTTGAGTAACTTGAGAAGACAACTACCAAGATTTCTATCTTGGATCTTCTCAAGATATCTAGTGTTCATAAAGATATCCTTTATAAAACTCTTAGGGGTCAGGAGTTTCCACAGACATTGATGCATCACACTTCCAAGCCTTGGTTTACACAACTTACTCCATCTGAACAACTTACCTTTAGCCAACATGAGATTCCAATGGATGACCATACACACAATCTCCCTTTGTATATTGAAGTGATCATTACTTGCAAAAAGATCAAAAGGGTGCTTGTGGAAAATGGATCAGGCCTTAACATATGTACCTTGAAGCTCATCAAACAATTGGGACACACTGATACATAGAACTGGAGCCTAATGTAATCACCATTAAGGCTTATGATAATGCAGAGTGACAGTCAGTAGGAACAATTACTTTTCCTATGGAAGTTGGGCCCATTACTCATGATACCCAGTTCCATGTCCTGGACTTGGAACTACCCTATAATATTCTCCTCAGTCACCCATGGATTCATGCCATGTAGGTTGTTCCCTCAACTTTCCACCAATGTATCAAAATTTATCATGAAGGAAAAACACTCACCATTCTTGGAGACCCACAACCCTTTGCACATTACAGAGTGTTATCTGGTTATTACCCCACAACATATGAATGTCCTTCTACTATAAATAGCTTGTCAAGATTCAATCAGAGGCCCTCACCTCTCGACATTGATCTTGATACACTGCGCCCACATGAAAGTGGTGCCTCCACGTCCATATCCCCATTTTCTACATGGGAGATGAAATTCCTTCCTACTGTTATGGGGAATACAATCTCCAACAGATCCTCCTCATTTAAAATCTTCCCCTATCACCTAAAACACGTGGTAGGCCCAACTATCAAGCCTACAATGACCTCAGGAACATTGCAATATTGACACCTTCATTCCTGGTGGCCTCTTGGTGGATGAGAAAATGCTTAACACTTATACATCCCAATCCCCTGATGAAAGGATGGCTTCATGTTATCAATCCCCAGACTATGTCATCCCTAATAAGATGATGTATGTTATGGGTACCAAGGATATGCCAGGTGTGGCATAAATGAACAAGGTGTGCAGGAACCTATTCCAGCACATGAAAAAATGGATAGATATAGGAATTAGTATTTGACCTTATGGGTCCCATCCTATAGAAGTTGACGCCACCTCCTCTAAGCATGAGGATAGCTCTTCAGATTATGATAGTGAAACAAAGTCCCCTTGTAGCCTATATGAGGACCTTTCTTCCACCAACCTATTCTCTGACATGACTATTTTAACCTTGTCCCCTTCCACTCCTAAATTAGACCTTTTTCACCCTTCCCTTGTAAACTGGGACCAACAACGACACATACCAATTGATTTATTTCAGAATGATGAAGCAATTGGTGAATTCATGGGTTTATGTGATGACATTCCTATTGGTGACCACAAGAAGGGATTCTCTATCAACCTTGATGCATACACATATTTCAGGGAGGAGGTTGAGTTTTGTGGTCAGAAAAATAAAAAATAGAACAAGGGAAAAATATCTTCTAAAAATCCTTGTCAAAAGAAAATATCCAAGTCCCATAGTGAAAACCTCTTTGAGGCACTACAGACAAAAAAATAGAAAAAATAAAGGATATAAAAAGTGACCAGCCTATGGGTGAAAATATCGTTGAGATGCCCTTAGAGAAAGAACTCAATCTCCCCCTAATCCTACATATGGAGGATGGATCTAAATTACTTGTGGAGGAGACTATTGATATCAACATTGGTACAAAAGATGAGCCTAGAATGGTCAAACTTGGGGCTTCTCTTTCAGTGCATGAAAAAAAACTTTTTTATGCTCCTTAAAGAATTTTTAGATGTATTTTCTTGGTCCTATGCAGACATGTCCAGGCTTGGATCCTTCTTTAGTAGTGCATAACCTAGTTGTGCATGAATTGAAAAGCTAATCAAATAAAAACTACGTAAAATGCATCCTATGTGTGGCTCTTTTGGTCAAAGAGGAGCTAGAAAAGTTATTAGCAGTAGGATTCATCAGGCCCATTGACTACTCTGAATGGATCTCCAACGTAGTACCTGTTCAGAAGAATCCTATTGGTATAAGGATTTGCACAGATTTAGGGACATCAACAAAGCATGTCCTAAAGATGACTTTCCTCTTCCAAACATTGACATGATTGTCAATTCTACTGCAGGCCATGAAATGTTATCCCTCATGGATGGATTCTTAGGCTATAATCAAATAAATATTGTGGAAGAGGACCAACAAAAAATTACTTTTACTACCCCTTGGGGTACCTTTTGTTATCAGGTCATGCCTTTTGGCCTCAAGAATGCAGGAGAAACATATAAAGAGCTATGATTGTCATATTTCATGACATGTTACATGACATTGTAGAGGATTATGTTGATGATATCCTTGAAAATCTAAAACTAGAGAAGAAAACTCCCAATGATCCTTCGTCGCATCTTTGAATGAATTTAGGATTACAAGGTCTATTTGAATCCTAAGAAGTGTGTTTTTGGAGTTATCTCAGGGAAACTATTGGGATTCATTGTGTCTAGGCATGGAATTGAAGTTGATCATGCTAAATTCACTTTATTACTGAGATGCCTCCTCCTAAGAACCTCAAACAATTGCGCAACCTGCAAGGTAAAATTTAAGCCATTCAAAGATTCATCTCACAGCTTATAGAACAAGTGTCATTCCTTCACCCATCTACTCAAGAAAGATGTTGATTTTCACTGGGGTCTGGATTTCCAACAAGCCTTTTCCTTACTCAAACAATATTTGGAAAATCCACCTATTCTTGTACCACCTACCCTAGGTGAATCTTTCTATTATACATATCTGCTACTCAATTTTCTATAGGAACGCTCTTGGCACAGTATGATGCCCAAGCATAAAGAAAGATTCATCTATTATCTTAGCCGCACCTTAATCACATATGAGCTCAATTACCCACAAATTGAAAAATCATGCTTAGTTGTGGTTTTTCCTTTCAAAAACTTTCCATTACCTTTTGAACCATCATACCAAGCTAATATCTCAAGTTGACCCTCTCAAATACCTTTTGTCAAAACCAGCACTTAAAGGAAGGATGGCCAACTGGATCATTTTGTTGAGTGAATTTGACATTGAATATGTCAATCAAAAAGTAGTGAAAGGACAAGTTCTTGCTGATCAACTGGATGAAGCACCCCTTCTAGGAATGGAACCCTTAAGTTTGGATCTTCCAGATGCTTCCATTCTATATATTGAAGAATCATCAACCTGGAAGATATACTTTGATGGGTCATTCACATTCAATGGCTTAGGAGTTGGAGTAATCCTTATTACTCCCATAGGAGATATCATCCCATGAGCTTTCAGAATCAGCTTCCCATGTACAAACAATATTTCCAAATATGAAGCTCTCATTGCAGGACTTAAATTCACTATCAAATGGAACATCAAACAAGTTGAGGTTATTGGTGACTCCCAGCTGATCATTAAATAGGTGAATGATGAATACAAAGTCAAGGATGAGAATCTTATCCCATACAAACATGGTGGACACCCTAAAAGAGTATTTTGTTATGATTTCCTTCCATCAAGTTCCACATATGTAGAACCAATCACAGATGCTATGGCTACCATTGGATCCTTACTACGCTTATCACTAGATACAAAAGAATTTCCATTCCTTGTTAATCATCTAATGGTTTCAGCCTATGACATGCCAGAATCATGTTTGGTATGTGAAGTTGTTGGTCCCTTTTCCCCTTGGTACGTTGACATTTATAATTACCTACAGGATGGTACTTTCCCACCTGACATCTCCCATTCCAAAAAATGAACCCTTATCCAATGAATATCCCATTACACCCTACTTGGGGGAACTCTCTATCATCGAGGCTATAATGGGACTTATTACATTTCCTTAATTTAGAAGATTCTGTCCAAGAAATCAAAGAGGTGCATGAAGGCATCTGTGGGGCTCATACTAGTGGAATGGTTCTTGTGAAGAAACTCCTATGAGTGGGATACTACTGGACCTACTATGGAAACAAATTGTTTCCAGTATGTGAAGAAATGTTTCCTATGTCAGAAGCATGGTAACTTGATCCATGCACCATCTCATCATTACATCCTATCATAACACCATGGCCATTTTCTAAATGGGGGCTTGATCTTATAGGAAAACTCACCCCTACCTCATATGATGGCCACAAACACATTATCACTACCACTGAGTACTTTACCAAATGGGTGGAGGTTGTTCCTCTCACTTATGTTACAGGTGCACAGATTTCCAAGTTCATCATGAACCATATCATTTTCATTATGGCATCCCTTCTTGCCATTGTATCTGAAAATGGTAAGTCATTCAAAAAAAAGTTTAAGTGAAGGCTTTGTGCCAACACTTTAAAATTTTCCAAAAGTGGTCTACACCTTATTACCCTCAAGGTAATGGGAAAGATGAGGCCACCAATAAAACACTTGTATGGATTATGGAGAAAATGGTTGGTAAAACTAGCCACAATTGGCATCTCCAAATCCATCCTTCCCTCTGGGCCTATCGCACTTCCATCCACACACCTACAAGTGCAACCCCATATTCCTTGGTATTTGGTACTGAAGCCATTATACCCCTAGAGATCAAGTTCCCCTCTTTGAGAATCTCCTTGCGAGACTATTTGGATAAAGGATGAAGACTACAAATTTTCTAGGCTAAAGAGCTTGAACTCCTTGATGAAAAACACCTTCACGCCCTGGATCACCTTAAAGTGTATCAGAATTGAATCCATGTAGGCTATAATAAACGTATCATCCCTCATGAATTTTAGGTAGGTGATCTTGTTTTGAAAGAAAACTAGTTTAATACCACCAAAGAATGTGAAAAGAAAGGAAAAATTTGAGCCTAACTGGTTAGGGCCATACATTGTGGTGGCTAAATTTGGTTTTGGGGCCTATAAGCTTGCATATCCTGATGGTGAAGAGCTCTGGGAACCTATGAATATCATGCATCTCAAGTGTTTATATTTCTGAGCTTGGGGCATTATAAAAAAAAAAAAAAACAAAAAATCAAAAAAAATAAATAGTAAAGAGAAATAAATTCGTCCAAATGTGAAAACCATGCAATTGTGGCACTTTGGAAAGTCCTTTGGTGAAAATATAGTTTTCGGTGCCATAGGAGGATTCATTGTTCACAAGCATCTCACACCTGGGGCATGATCACTTCTTCCTAAGCTATTCCTTCACCTATGTTTGAAATACTTTTGAGCCTATCCTTCGTGGCCTTGATCCGGCTGAACCTACTCTTGTATATATGTGAGGATTTTCCCTTGTATATTCTCATCTCTCGATGGGGGCATCCTTGCATCTTCATTTTCCTGTACATAGCTTAGTAAACTTTCAAAAAAAAAAACATTTAAAAAATTTAAAAAAAACCCAAAATTCAATGTAAAAATGCAAACTACATAAAAACATACAAAACATTCAAAAATGTTTTGCATAAAAAATTGTATCACCCTATTTAGTTTGGTTTACTAATTATGTTTCTTGGTTTGTACATGTTGTATTTGATCTTATTTGTTTTCTTATACATAATTCTTGCTTCTTTTGTTGAACATATAACATATGTTTTTGCTCTTAGTTAATCTGTTGTTTATCATTTATCAGTAGATTAGTTCTTGTTCCTTGTATTATGTTTTAGACTTGTTTGTTATTTTCACCAATCATGTTTCTTAACATATTGTACATATAACTTTGTTGTCTTTAATGCCAAGCTTCATATTAATGTGTTTTTTATTACATTAGATTTGTACATTTTTGTTATTTCATGTTGTGTTATAAAGCATGTGTATATATTAGATTTGTTAATTGTTCCTTATACTTGTGTTATTTTCTTGTACCTTGTGTGTTATCATTTCAAAAATCACATTTATATCACATCTATCTATAACATCATCACATATCATCATATAAAATGTTAAACATCAACATGTATGCTAAGCTACATTATCATCATCATAAAATACAAATCATCATAATCGTATTTAATATCACATCACATCATATCATCATACTCATAATAAAACATGGGCTAACACAATATCTCATAATCAAATGGGGTATACATAATGTCCATCATGTACATATAAAAAATCATCAATTTCCATATACCAATGTATCTCGAAAAAATCATATACATGTTGGTATGCCATCATGGGCATCGATAAAAAAATGTGCCTTCATCTCAAGGCATATACAAAAAATACATGTGTATCATCATCCATAATAAAGATTCAATCCTTGACTCTCTCCTATGCTAGGACTCCTGGCCTATGACTTGGATGGGGGCATCTGTATTGACCGCACTGATCTAGATGGTCTCTATGACCTCATCAATCTGTTGCCTGACCTTTGGCTATAAGAAGGTGCCCTCTAGCCCTCTGGTACCATTGACTGATATAATTCTCTGTAATACCCTGCCTCCCCAGATGCTTCCACAAAATCATACACAATGTCTCCAGATCCACCTACCACTTCCGCACGATGTAGAGCATCACACTCTCTTGTGATCATGCAACCTCCACTCTCAGTTAAGTCCTCTTGGCCACTAGTTGGTCTCACTTTGTCGTGAGCTGATCTCACTCATTGATGATCTGTTGTAGTTACTGCCTAAGAGAAACCTACTATGGACTCTCTACTCTTCCTACCTCTATAATGTCTACACTATAATAAGTGTTACATCTCCCTGCAACATGGATCTATTCCTCTCTGGACCTGTAAAGTGGCCACTGATGGCCCACTTACTCCTGGTATACTACTGAAGCCATGTAACACTATCTATGGTGGCCCCTATGTGCCAATCCACTCCATCTCCATCCCCCCATGTCCTGCTAATACACTTGGACTACCTAGTCTAGGTGGTGATGGTGGCACTGTAATGGTACTATGCTATAAGACATGTGAGTAATACCTGTTGATTAGGCACCTACTTAATAACCTATACCTGGGGCCCTTATGGTACCATGTGGTCCCTATATGGCATATACATGTGGTCCCTATCCCTATGTCCCTATGTTATGTGCCTCCTCCTACTGGCCAATTCAAGCCCTATCCTCACTCAATGCATTTTCCCATCCCTTGATATTTTGTACTGTTATCCCAGGCTGTTAAGGTTGCCTGTGGAATAGTAATCCTCCATGGTAGCACTATCGCATACCAAACATTGTAATGTGTGGTAGTCCCTAGGGATCAACCACCTGTGCTCATGCATCCCATGACTGTGGGATGACTCCATAGAATATCTATAATGATACCCTTGGCCCTGATCTATGGCCCAAAATCAAAGGTCTCCCACACAACGTATGCATACCACCACTATCCACCTGGTATCCCCTGTATAATGCCTAGTTGGAATTGTACCCTATCTACCCTGTACCACTCCAAGATATGGCTGTGAATTCCTATGAGGTAGTGCTCTACCTCTATTGTCATCAACTCAACTACATTTGTACACCACTGATATAATTTGTATGGCCTCTAGGTCACCATATGTAGCTGTAAATCATCAAATGCTCACCTATAGAAGGTGATGTCCCCCCATATGTCCTCTTTGTCCTACCCTCACCATCTCCTAACCTCTACATGATGGCTCGTCTAGATGTATATCTCGAAGAACACCCAATGGTCATCCAATAGCAATATGGTCCCATGCCCATATATGTAGTAAGGTAGTAGGACTCAAGCTCCTCATTTTCCTATAGGTGATCAAATGTAGGTCCTTGTATAGATGGGTTAGTATACACTGACCCCATACAAATATCTCCCCCTCCATCAACCTTGCCACCACTCCTATCAACCCCAGTTGAAAGTGATCCCCATCTTATCAGGTAGTAGGTAGCCACTGATAAGAGCCATCAAGTACACAAGTAGTCATGTTATCCTCCTGCTATCAAAACATTGGTACAGGTGCACTACCATCCCCTCCCTGGGTATATCCTCTCTGAAAAATAGATCCTATATGTGTCCCCGTATCCTCTCACATCCCATCATATACCACTAGGCTCCCTTGTATCATAACTCACAGGATCTGATAGACATCCTCCAATGTAATGGTCATCTCCCCAGTCAGTAACTAGAAGGTCTGAATCTCACTGTGCCATCACTCTGCTAGTGTTGTCAGCAAGTTGTGATCTAATCTAATGTGTGGAAGTTGTGCAATGTAAGTCAATCATGTCACCTCTAGTAGCACAACTAACCCTCTCTATCTCGCATTAGAGAGAATGTCCTCTCGAAGGCTCACAATCAGTCCATGGCACTCTCGCACATCCAAAGTCCATGGTCTCTCCTGTAGATCACCTAAAAACATAACAATTAACATCATTTCTTCATTTCTCATCTTCTAAATTAAATTCTAAAAATCCAAAAATTACACTAGTGCACCCTTTATTATGCTAGCACATTTTCTTCTACACTAGCACATACATTATGACGCTAGCGCATTTAACTCATGCTCCTACATTAGTGTTAGTGCATACACGCTAGCACACTAACTTATATGTTCATGCTCCTACATTAACACCAGCATAAAATATGCTAGTGCAAAACCCTAACTATGTTATGCTACTAGTTTTGAACATGCTAGCACATGAATCTCATGCTAGCATGCATTTTTCAGGCTATGCTAACTGCATACACTTACATGCACTAGCATTAAAATTCAATTTTATCTAGCTAAAAAATGCATTAAATATGCACTCAAAAGTAAAAAAAAATTACATCACTTACCACAACGTTGTCATCTGGAGTCCACCGTACTCTCAAATGTGATCTACGTGATGTTTCCTATGTTGTAAACATGCCATCTCTCTCAAACTCAGAGCTAAAATCTCTCACAAAGGGAAAAAGAGGTATAATAGCACAAATGGGTCATGGTGAATTTTACCCTCCCCCCTTCTATTTATACCCTCCAAACCCTAATTATTCATTTTTCTTGCCTCACATGGTCAAGATTACTAATTTTTCTTCCACCGTATAAAATTTTTCCTCTATTTTCTCCCACCATGCACTGGTGTTCCATCATGATGACTTATTTATTTAAATAGTCATTTTGCACTAACATTTTCTTCTCGTATGGGGCATATTCTTGCTTCCCTGTGGCCTTTTTGGTGTACCACACACACCATTATCATCCTTTCTACCACATTCTTCTCAAAAATCCTAAAAAAAACATTAAAAAAAATTGGTAAAATCATTCAAAATCCAAAAAATTGGTAAAATTTCAAAAATCCAAAAAAATTTCAAAAAAACAAAAAAAAAATTAAAAAAAAAAATTTGGTAAATTTCAAAAATCCTAAAAAAAATGGTTCAAAAATCCTAAAATTGGTAAACAATCATTCAACCATCGGAAAATCATTCACAGGACACAATATCCTCAAACATTGAAAATTATCCTACAAAACATCTTACTTTAGTGTTTTGCTTGTTCTAGCATGACATGCAGATCATCTTGATCTTCCCTCATTAACAAAGCTGGTTTGACTTGTTATGTTTGTCTTCCCTTGCATATATCATTTCTTGGGGTAGTTTCATAGTGCACATTTCTTTTTCATGGGACTTCTATGTCCTCTATTTATTCCCCTTGCATGTATCCTTTCTTGGGGTGCCATTTTAACCCTTTTCGTATAACTCAAACATTTGGGAACTGAAGCTGGATAACAAAAACATTGGTGCAACTTTCTTGAACATTGTTTATTTGAGTATGTTTGTTTGTGCTTGTTTATTTGTTAGTCTTACTTGTTTACTTTCTTGTACTACATTACTTCATGTATTTTTCTTTGATTCAGTCCTTTAGCAATGAACAAAAATAGTATTATGGCTCTTCATGTCATTTTACACTTTTGTTGTATGCTTATATCAAATAAACAGTTACTCTTAAGCTAGATGGTTCATTGGCTACGTTGCGATCTTACCATTCTCCATGTATATTTTTTCTTCCATTCTAACTAACTTTCTACCTATCATTTTCCAATTCTTCCCCCTTCCCTTGCTTCTTCCACTTGAGGCATGATGATGCTCCTCTTTTTCTCAATTCCAACAATGGCCAACTAGGCCTAGTTTGAATCCTCTTCCATTTCTATCAACCTTGTCTTCCAAACATCTAGGGCAAATAGGGATCATATTTATCCCCCTCCCTCCCTCATTTCTTCCATCCGTCGAAACATGGGACTTATTTTCCAATTAATCAATTTGACACAATGGCCTACCCAAGATTGGTTTGAATCTTGGTCACTGCAATGTCTTATTCTTCTTTGTGATATTTCCTATTCTTCTTTTTGAGCATCAATCAACCTCTTCTATCACCCCATCAACACTCGAGGGGGCATCATCCATCCTACTAATTTTTCTTCCACTCCTTCAAAATTTAATTTTCTGTAATTGTCTACTATCTTTGAAATGGCATCACTTGCGCTACACCACATCAAAGAGGGGAAAATGTAGACACCTAAATCTGACTATGCAAGTTTTAATACTAAAATTGCACTTCTTATCCTCTTTCCCATCATTTCATTATAATTAGTGATTTCTCTGCTAATTAGCTAACATTCCCCTTCATTTCGGTCAATTAACGACACTCATTAATTAACTAGCCTTCCCTTCATCCTGGATGCCAATTAATGACACTTCATTAGTTATAATCCTCTTTTAATTAATTAATTAACTATTATTAGTTAATTAAGCCTTTTAACCTTTTATTTAATCAATAAACCTTCTTATTGGTTAAATCCCCCTTTTAAACCCTTAAAATTCTACTAATTTCCTTCTAAATCATCTCTAAATGGCTTCTTAAGCTTATCTTGGTCTATTAATTAATCCTAGTTGATTAATTAAATCATCTCCAACTCCCATGAGTTTCTAATCACTAATTAATCTCTTCTAATAATGTTTATCCCTTTCTAATTCTACTTTATCTTTATCCCACATTCACTAGGTTACAAGCTTCTCCCAAATTGGAAAGCTATATAAACAACCTAGTACCTTCCTTCCAATCTTACACCACACTATTATACCAGTGTTACTATATGCATATGATAAGAGCATTTCAACTTTGAAAATATTATTGATCAAGCATCCCCTTCTATCCTCTACTTGCAAAGAGTAGTAAGAGAAGAACCATACATGGAAAAGCCATATTGGTGATATCTCTTCCTCTTCATGGAGATAACTTCCTTTGATTGCACGTAGTCACATTTGGCTCAACAAAAGGAGTAACTACAATTTAAAATCCCATCAAAAAATTCAAAGGATGGCTTAGTATTTCATGTTAATTAGATGCATTAGTTATCTTTTCCTTTTCTATGTCTTTATCATGATGCTTTGTTAGATTATATTTTTTTATTGAGACTACTTGGTGTTATTGCTAAATCAACAACTCGATTCACTTCACTTTTTGCTAAACCATGATGGGACCTGAAAAATCCTTGTGCTTTGTGTGAGTGCGCCTTAGTTTATCTAAGCATGATATGTCAGTGCGATGATGGGGAAAATTTATGCTCAACTGACCCAATAATGACGTGTGAATATGGTGAGAAGACAACTAGATTCCAACACAAATGCTCACATTTGAAATCCAATCAACATATATCTCTAGCTCTTTTGTAACTTGATGATCTCCACACTCTGCTTTGTCATAAATTTAAGAAATACGAATTAATTAAAAGTAGTAAAATGGCCCTGTTTATTATGCCCCCAACATTCTATTTTGCATCACATATCTCCTATTTCAAACCGCACAATTTGGTCAGGATGTGAAATCTGGTCCTAGCCAATTTGTACGGTCTAACCTTGTACATTCTTTGAATATATTTATTATGTTGTTTTCATCTTCATAAGGTCAGCTTTATCATAATAATTCACGTACAAAAGACTGTACAAACAAGTCAATATCACTTTATAACTCACCTGACACTCTTACAAGATCCTATTAGAAATATCATTCCAAAAGCACTCAAGGCTCCCCAAAATCTTCCTAAATCAATGGCACATTAATTAAAGTAACCCTTACTACATGTATGACTCTAGTTTCCCCCACTTCCAAGGATGTAAAGGTCATAGAGCCATGTCTTAGTAAGAGCAAAGTCACTCCAAATATTATCAAAGGGTTTCAAGGAACAAAATGTCAAGTTACGTAGCTAAAACACACCACATCACACTAATATTGTGTTGAGTACATTTTTATACTATATAGTTAGCCCAAATCACACTACTACCATGTTGGGTACATTTTATACTATATAGTTAGCCCACATCACACCACTACTGCATTGAGTACATTCTTTATTTACGTTGATAGGTGTTCCCTCTACCGACTAAACTCGTGTTCATATTAACAACCTTTAAGTAATAGAAGGCCTAAATCTAATAGCGAGGATATGTGATGAAGCACGTATTTAATCCGGTTGTTGGTTTCTGACACCTGTCCAGCGGGGCTGGAGAATCATACAAGGAAAATGACAGGTCCGGTAAGGAAAATGACAGGTCCCTAACAATGGTAGCGATACTTTCAATTGACCAGACTTCGAAACATTTACCACACATTAGCTCTATATGGATCTCACTCCCATTTATTTTTCTTGTCAACTATCGTGAGGCAAATATCTTTAGTCAAATAACGCAAATCCACGCATAGAATATCTTCTTCTTTTTACACCAAAGGCGTTTCTACAATAGGTTTGAACCCTCCTGCCTCTGACACATGACAGTGACGTTGACGGTTTTGATTTATTCTCGTACATTGAACGTTGATTAACTAAATCTCCACCATTGAAGTAATTATGCCGAAAGGCGTTCTTCAGCTGGGTCGAGGTTGGGTGGCCTCTGACAGATAGCAGAGGCATCGATGGTGGAGAGGGGCGGTTAGACGATGTTGAGTACGGACGCGTCTTAGTCGTCAATCAATGTGGAGAAACCCTAAACATAAACATAATATGCAAACAGGTCACAATGCGGGAAACAAATGTAGGCCGCGACAATTTGGGGCAAGACAGAGGTTGCTTCGACATGGGACTACAGAGGTTTCCTCGGCCACACATCTAAGTAGGGTTGCAACACTAATGGATCTCATTACTCGCAGCGACTGCGATTTGATTGTAAGAAAAGTGTTTATCACCGAAACCTTAGTTTTTGAAAGAGGCGATTCCTTATTGTTTTTAAATAATGCGACGAGGTGGTTTTTGTGCTTACACTCTTTGGTTGAACCCGATTTTATTCAAGGGCAAAAAGGGTTGTGGATCCTGTTACAAGGTATATTCAAATAAATCATGCCTATATAGTGTAAATGTTCATATATCTTCTCTATCCTAATGATTGATGGATAACAGAGTATGGATTTTAAGAGTGTGAAACCTTCCGGATAACCCTGACCACTGATGTGTGTGAAGCAGGTGAAATGCATGCAAGAAGGCATGTGCTTTGAGAAGCCTATCACTATTATAGTGACCGATGAGTGCCCAGAAGGGATTTATGCATTTGGCAGAACAACTTTTAGTCTTAGTGGAGCCGCATTTGGTTGCATGTCCACCACCGAAAAAACACACGCTCTTTTCAACTCGAGAGAGCTCTGTAGAAACGGTATATTGTAAACATGGATGCGAATATTGCTGTGACTTGTACAGTTTTGTGAGGTTTAATGCTTTAATTTAGTGAAATGAAATGGAAATGTAATGTTGTTACAGAACATTGGGCGAGTATCCAGGGAAGAACATCACTTTCCATATCAACGAATGTTCAATGGATTGTTGGTTCTCCATATCGATTGAGTACGAGGACGTAGATGGAGATGTGGGAGCCGTCCATCAGAAAGAGGTGCATTGTAGGATCTTCTATGGTTCGAACTCTAGACCTTTGGTTATATTGTCATAATGTGAATTGTTGAGTGGGTGCTAACTGGTATTATTACAGGCGGAGTCAAAAGCATGGATAGAAATGAAGCATTTGTGGGGGGCAAATAGGAATCCACTGGGGGAGCCAATTATGGCAACATTCTCTCTGCTGGTAATGTCTTTGTCCTCCAAAGGAACGTTATTCGCCATAAATTTGATACCTCACAACTGGCTCCCTAACACTACTTACAAATCACGACTTAATTTTGACTAATTCATATATTATATTATAATAATATATATTTAGTGTAAAAACAGTGGCGGACCACGGTGTCCTGCCAATTTTTACATAATTGACCTGGAGCAGTATCTGCGTGTAGGGAATTATTTTTGGCTATTGGGATAGTTGTAAGCTTGCTTCAACAGTAATAATATCTTCTTGTGAATTGCGAATTTCTTTGTTCAACAGTGTATATATATATTTTATCTTTCTTCTGCAAACTATTATTTTCTTTCCTGTTATTTCCGTATCTATATTTGTGTGTTGTTTAATAATGTTTGTAGCGTAGATTCCATTTTCTCATAAATTGTTTTGAAACCGTTGTTTGTGTATGTAAATGATGGGTTTTATTGGTAAAATTATAATTATGTAGGCCTTTATGTGGAAACAAGATAATGCAACCTTGGCATTAATTTGTTCCCTTTGTTTCTCTCGCTCTCTCTTCTATATATGAAAGCAAGTTACAAGCCTTATCTCGAGCACGTTATTATATTTGACATTTGTGATTGCCTTTCTAAGATATTCTTCACTTGTTTGGACTATGACTATATAGGAATGCTATTTCTTTTTACTGTATCCTTTTTTTTCTCTTAGAGTTATTATTTTAGAAGCTAAGAGGGTAGTATTGTTTGTCTTGAGATTTGTACATAATATATGGAGGACTTCTATATTTCAAAAGGACTAGAAATGTTTAGCATTCTATACTATAAGATGTTTCAGCTTTATTAAAATATCCTTCTGCTTTCATTGGGGGATGAAAGCAGATTAAGATAATCTCAACATGAGAAAGGTCCAAATTTGTGCACTTGTATTTTCTATTGCAGGAATGATACATTTAAGGTGGTTATCGAGAATAGAGTAATTATGAATTAATTAATAAAATAGAGATTTTAAAATGAAGAATCAAAAGATACAAATGTTTTTAAGGAAGTGGTGATGGAATGCATATGGAGAGTTTGAAAAATACCCAAATGAAATGTAGCCTCATAGACTGCAATGATTAATGGATTTGCATAGCATGTTCGATTTAAGGAGTCACTTTAAGATAACCACCTTAAATGTATCATGTCTGTGGTAGAAATTAGAATATACAAATGTAGAAATTTAAACCTTTCTCATGACTAGAGAATTAATGACGTATGATTTCAATAAAGCATATGAGAAAATAGACTCTTGCATTCTTGAGCTTGATTCACCATTTTCATGAATTATTGCAATCTATGGCTGATAAATGTCGTTGTTATATCTGCTGCATTTGGCCTTGCCACTGGTTCTGTTATTGGCCTTGCTGAGCTGGCAAAGAAGATGCCCTTAGGTAGAGGACCTTGTTTAGGGGTCTTCTTTTTTCCGAGGCATGGTTAGGTTTACTAAACCGTATAAATATTGCTCAACAGAAAGGTGAGTTCCTCTATTGGACTTCTTTTTCTAGAGAACTGAAACAACTAGAAAGATTTAATCAAGAATTCCCTTTTCCCAAAGACGTTGATTAGAAAGCTCCAGTTTACAAGGGCAAAGCCTACTGTGTATACCCTTGTGCTCTCTTTCCAAACAAAGTAAGATTGTCTTGCAATAATCAGTAACAAAAACAATGTTATATCTAACCAATTACATCCTTATTAAAGTGTAAGGCGACAAATTCAGACTCAATTTTTAGTGAATCCATGCTTTTGTGCATAGCTTTGGGCAAATCATCTTTCTTTAGGCAAAGTCTTTAAATGCTACATAAATCAAAAGAACAAGACATAAATCATCATAAGTGTGCAAAAAAATCCTAAGACTGCATCAAACAATGGCCACAACATTTCAGAATTTTTCAGAGAAACATGTCTGAGAAAGTTCCAAGTAAATCCTTAAACACAAATGGAACACACTAAAGTAAACTAATAATTAATAAATATGTATTTGTAACTTACAACATAACAATTAGCTAATTCCAAATCGGAATTGTGCATATTGCTGTGTATTGAATCTTTGACCAATTTTAGTCTCCATAGAGATATAGATATTATTGCATTATGTATGATAGAAAATTGATACATAATTTTGACATTAGTATCTGTATATGTTTTCCTAGTGGGCGTCAAATATTATTAATAATGTACAACCATTCCTTTAATCTATTGTGCTATCAGAAATAGATAATTTCTTTGACCTAAATTGGCTTCTTCATTTGATTTATCTCCAATATTGTTAATGTGTTTTGGCATTCTAATATTGTTGTGGCTTGGACTAATTATTTAAATCTCAAACTACTTCAATGTTATTAAAACGAATTCTTTATTAAGTAAATCAAGCTGGAATTTGAAGTCTTGAAATAGCCAAGACATTACTATACTTCGGATAGAAATTTGTTTAGTTACACATAAGATTTTTTATGACTATAGTTTTCTAGTTTTGAGAGAAAATAAGTTATTGTTATGTAACTTATTTAATGAAATAGCAAGCCATTATAAGGCTTTTTCCTATATCCTATGCTTTATGGATATGAATTATTAAAGTTTAGTCGTAAAGATGCAATTTATAGATTATAGTGAAAACATGGTTTTATCACAATGAAAATGATTCTGATCACCTTATTGATGTGATGTTGATTTAGACTTCCGATGTTGTAGACTGTGCAGATCATAGCTAACAAGAAATAATCATCAATGCTATGCTTTTTTGTAGGATGACTTCTTTGTGCCAATAAAACATTGTTATGTAATCTACATTCATTTTATAAAACTCGTTTTACCATAGTTAAATATATTGCATTTATTGATATGTTGTATTGGATTTTTTATTGATAAGCACTTGTTGCTTTTTTGTACGGTGATTGTTTTCAACATTTTTTTTTTGTTTCCTTTCATTTCTACCATAGAAAAAAAATATTTGTCAATTATTAATGACGATGAACATGATATATTTTGTTGCCTTTTCCACCATGTTTTAATTTCAATTCTCAATGGTATAGTGTCTATGGTTTCCCTTCTTATTGAAAAGTGAGAGAATGTGCCTTTGTTGTTGATAGGATCCTTTTTATGTTGAGGGATGTAAATCCATGCGAGGCCGCATCAGAGTGTCATAAGTTGGGAATTAGATTGTTCAACGGAAAGGTTTTAAAAGCTTCTTGCCAAAGCGTGAGCCGTTTATACGATTGCTCTCTTCGGTGTATATTGTGTATTTTATCTTTAATAAGCGTTTGCATGGTGTCCTTTTCATCTTGGAGGAATGAATACTAGGAACACTATTGCCCCCCCCCCCCCCCCCCCCCTTCCTGATGGTGTGACCTTCACTAGACCCCACTTGTAAAGAGAAGAAGCATTTAAGATGATTCAATTAGTTGTTGATGCTTTGCATTGCATGTAATCAAAACCACAAAGCCAGTGATTGTAGATTTGGTTTGAGAACATCTCCACTTGTTACTATCAAGCCCTTCATATCTTTCCAAGTTTCGTACCCAAACCCAAATTCACGAGGGTTTGGTTTAGCTTATGATTCAAATGAAGATGCAATGAAGTGTGAACCTTCACACAAATTGAATAAAATGGGTGAGCTGACCACAAACTTGGGATCTGGAAAAGAGAAAACAAAGTGCCAAAAAAAATTGCTAATGCTGGCAACATGAAATTTGAAAAGATCAAGAAATGAATGACTCTTCCTTTAAGTTATTATAAAAAAAAAGGTATATTTGTACATTTTCTAAGACTATGGAAATGTTTAATCTTTTCGGTTACAAGTTTGTAAATGATTATATTGTAAGATATGTTTAGCTAAGATAATGAAATGTTCTTTTATCCCCTTTTCTTTTATATTTAATATTATGAAATATAGAACTTTGCAACAAAAATAAGTTGTCATGATCTTCATATTTTATTGTTGTTTTGAGTACCCAAACTTCAAACTAAAAAATTTAAATACAAAATAAAATTTTTAATGAAGTTCCTTATTGCGTAAACAATTCACATACATTTTTCTATACGTAAAAGTATTGGCACAAAGTTCTTCCCTATAAATAAAAAATATTCATGCTTTCCGTAAATCTATTGGTTCAGACTAGTTTGGTGAATGGTGCAACTGCAATTATTGTGGACATTGTGTATGAAAATTCCTCTTCACCACCTCGTTTGCCTTTATTTGTTATCATTGACTATGATCGCTATACTGGCCCTTCTTCGGATCTAAACAATCCTTTCTATGTTCCAATCCCACTGATTTCCAGAGGTTCCCGTATTAAATTTCCCCTTATAATGGCCTATGAATTATCTATCAAAACATTTCAAGGACTAACTCTTCTTAGAGCAACCGTTGACATTGGGAACACCTAACGCTAAAGACATACTTTCATCGGTACATTCGAATATTCCACCGTTTTCATTCGAACATTACTCCAACATGTGAAAATCTCCTCTTCTTCATTCTCGTTTAAAAGAGGAATCATGCCTTCAGCCCCTTGCTCCTTTTCCTCTCTCCTGATTCCATTCCTCCTTTCCTTCCCTATCCTTCCCCTATCCTTCCCTCCATCTTCCCCATTCTCCTTTCACTTATTTTGTTTTTTTCTTTATCTCTTATGGACTTCTACTTTGTAAATTACTTATATATGTCACATTTGGTTTTCATATTTCATTGTATTATATTTTATAGCTCTTCTTTATCCATATTTTCAGTGCTTGAGTTTCCCTCCACTATTCTTTTGTTGGATTCCCTTATCCTTTCGGCGTTCACATCGCACGTCTCGCGTGTGATTTGCTAGTATAGGCTCCCCCATCAAATCTTATACTAAGCCCTAAAAGTCATGTTTTGTGAAATATTTATGAATAATTGAGAAGACTTTGTGGGAATCTCTTGAGCTTTTGAACGATGTACGTTTTGTGTATTTTTCCTTGGATTCATGCTATTTAGGAAGGCAAAAAAATTGGTCGATGAGGTCGATTTCACCTTTTTTTGCTTTGACTTTTCTTAGGGATTGCTTTATAAAAAATATCTTGGCCTAAATTTTTTTTCCACCATAGTTAGGATTTAGCATCTAGTTGGAGTTTCAGTGCAGAGCGACTACCTTCTTTCATCTTATGTTTCCTTTTCATGTAATTTTAGTCGTTCGGGGTAAATTTTCCTAATCTAGGGTTTTTGAGGTGCAAAAGAATTTGTTCTTTTCTAAATTAGGAAATCAAGGGTTTAGAAGGCCAAAAATATTCAATTCAAAGAAATATAAATGATAATATACATAATAACAAAACATTTTTTCTATGTAAAGTCTTGATTGTTATCAAGTCAACGTTTTTCATTGCCCCTGCCCAATTTATTATCAATATATTATACAATTTTTATTTATTTTTCAAGTAAATTTTGCAATAGTGCAAGTTGGACACATGATTCCCCTTCCTCTAAGATCGACAATCCAAGGTGTTCTATTATGTCAAAACTCACCTTAGGTTACCACCTTGCATTGCCTTGTGTTGCCTTGTTGTTTTGACCCCCTTATAATACCACCACTTATTTGATGGGGGTTGATAGGTCTGTAAGGAAAATGACAGGTCCGTTAACAATGACAACAATACTTTCAATTGATGGAAAAGCTCTGTATAATATTGCTCTATCATCGTATACACCAATCCGTCATAATTTAATGCTGTCTAATTCTATGATACTAAAAATGCATTTTCAATTCCAGGGGTTACTCTCGCACAAGCCCTGACCAGGCCTGGAAATTGACAGGTTGTAGGCCGTTTTTTTTGTGATTTTAACTTGTATTTTACTGGTGAAAAAATTTATAAGCCGTAGACAATGACAGTTTAAATTTTTCAAAAACCATAAAATTTTTTAAGTGGTTTATATAAAAACATAATACGTGTGTGTGTGTGTGTGTGTGTGTGTGTGTGTGTGTGTGTGTGTGTGTGTGTGTGTGTGTGTGTGTGTGTGTGTGTGTGTGTGTGTGTGTGTGTGTGTGTGTGTGTGTGTGTGTGTGTGTGTGTGTGTGTGTGTGTGTGTGTGAACATATTATAGACATACCTATGAAAATTACTGGAATTTACAGTTAGGTGAAAGAGCTAAACCGTCAGCTAATTTTGATTTGACAGGCATAAATAATTTGAAATTCTAGGTCTGGCTCCAACTGGTCACTACCATATCGTCATGGGATGCGCTTACGTTATCGTTGACAGGTCTAACTACATGTGACATGTCCATATCTATTATGTACTTAACTTCAACTTCAATCGCAATGTATATGTAATTTTTAAATATTTTTAAAAATGTTATATACAAAACTATAAGTTCTTTTGAGTAATTTTACTAATAATGCTATTTTTACATTCTCAATAAAATATATTTAAAATATTTTATATATACTTAATTATGTTGAATATATATTAGTATATTTTATATATAAATGTATAGGAAAAATGATGGTCAAACATAAAATACGCAAGTCATATGTAATGATTATTTCAAATATTTTGTATAGTTTATATATAAATGTATACGAAAAATGATGGTCATACATAAAATTTTCAAGTCACATGCGACCATTATTTCAAATATTTGCAAGTATTTTACAGTTAAAATCATGAAAAGCGTCTAAACGACCGTCAAATTTAACCCCTGGGCCACATATTTATCTTCGTGTGTAGAGTCGATTAAACCCATAATGACATTGGTTTTATGACGACTACTAGTGAGAGCTCCATTTAGCACAATTTCCATAATGTCTTGTTTATTTAATTATGTGAGGGCATAACTTTGAACTTGTTGCAACTATCCAATTACTACTAAATTTACACGTTAACTTGTTTTCTAGCGCTAGTCTGACAGGGACCGCAAGAGGGATGGGCACGAAAGACATTCTAGTAACATAGTTGTCCTAGTTGCATATGATGTGGAACCAGGTGCAACTGCAAGGGTTAAATTTTATGGTCTTTTAGACGTTTTTGTGATTTTAGCCGTAAAATACTTGTAAATATTTGAAATAATTGTCACATGCAACTTGTACATTTTAAACGTGACCGCCATTTTCTATATAGATTTGTATGTAAATTATAATAATATATAAGTATGTATTAAAAATAATTAAATAAATATAAAATAGTTAGTATAAATAACACAATTTATATTGCCAAATAAGTTCACGACACTCAGTAGACAGCGCTGAATAGATTGTTATTGCACCCAAATCCTTTGAATCATGTGGATCACAATCTTCCACACACACCTTTTCTTCACGGCCCTCGGCTCTGTTGGTTACCATTAAGAGCTTCTGCACACTCAGTTGCGTCTTAGCATCTTTCAGTATATTTTCAATGGCTTCCTGAGCCTTATTATTGTTCACTACACAATCGGATGAATCAGGCAAATATTTTAGAGAATTAAGAAAGTGCTTGTGCAGTTTTAGGAGCCTTTTGAAATCATTGCAAACAGCCATATATATTATATCAGCATCAATGTCGATAACATTAAGTAGATTTTATGGTTTTCAGATGTTGAGAATCATAGTTTTGAACAAAAGTCATCAGATCCAAAGCTTGCTGACAGGATTCAATATCTTTTGCCAAGTGATCGAGACCCCTGTAAAAAGGCAAGAGTATTTTGATTGTATTCAACATGGAGAGTGATGTCATCCTCATGTAGTTTTCATCTATAACTGAGAAATGTTCTGCAACATCCTACAGCCATTCGAGATGACCTATAAACTTTCTGCTGCCATCAAAATCCTAATAATGAGATTTAATCAGTCTGATTAGATCCTTGCAGTTGCAACCTTTCTTTTTGATTTTATTGAAGTGAATCTTTGCTTACTTCATAGATTCCTCATTGACAACCCACTGATTTTCCAGATTTCCTCATTGGCGACTATTGACATTGGAGATGTTGAACATCATGGCCTTACTTTCATAATTATTTCAATACTACAATGCCTACAATGTAAGGAAAATATTATAGTGCTCTCATTATTAATAAGTGCATATATTGTAATATTATTAATATGAGTTACATTGGTAACTCATTATTAATAATATAGGCTTGTTATATTGTTTCAACAATATATTTTTGTTATACCGTAATGATATTAACGGGTTGTTTGGGTTGTGTGACTTCCTGTTTATAGGAGGTTCGGTTTTCTATTTCCATGGCTATTTATTAGCCTTAGTATTGATTGTAATTCATGTTGAATATAATATCAATTTATTTTTCCTGTGTGACAAGCCTATTGTACCAATATTTGGTATCAGAGCGAGAACATCTGAATGAGAGTCTTATAAGTCTTCATAATTTTGTCTTGAGTATCATTTATTTGCAAACCTGGAGATGGACGTGTGTTGTAGATAAGGAGAGGGTGTTCATTTGTTTGCATTGAAATTTGAGCCATATTGCAAGTTTATTTTTTGAATTTGGTGTCCACGCATTCAATGTCTATTCTACATTAGATTAGTATGCGCGTGCAGGTCAATATGTTAAGCGGTTGAGAAAACGAGTCCAAAATCATTGTACTCAAATATTCGCTCAAAATTGTTTTCCTTGGCTCTATCAAATATTCTTGATCGACAGTTTATGATGCAAATTTGAGAGGTTCGTTGGACTCCATTTAATAGTGTTTGTTTCTTTGTATCAAGCTTTAGCTATTATTTAATGGTTACAAGTTATGTCGATCCGTGTAGATATTTCTCTTAAAGATCGAATTCCAATTCAGATATTGGCGGTGCCTTAGGCATGATTCATCTAATTACAATTGTGCAGCAGGCAGTCCAGGATCCTAAAATCACAAGAGTCCCAACATCCTACTCTCCAACTGGCATTTTTTTTCCCACCACGGATCCTCTCGTCTTTATCAGCTGCATTCCCTTCCGTCGTATTCAGGCCTCCATTGTATCTTCAAACTTGCGGTGGTGAGTCGGCAATCTAATGATTGCAAATATAAAAAAAGATGGTGATTGCTGCCATTATTGGAATGAACGTATTGAAGCGGGAAATCTAATCATGTCAGAGAAGCATACGCTAAGCACCACAACTTGTTAAAGTTATAATCATCATCGTGGTGGTCGTGTATTGGGAAATTGGGGGAATTGTATTAATTCGGTTGGAAAGGTACGGATTTCATTGACATTCATGACGAAATGTTGTGTACTCCTTTTTTTATCTGTTTGCATGGATGAAGACTGCAAATTAATTTGTTTCCCGATTTTTTGGAGTTTCAAAATGGAAAAGATAAATGTAATTGAAAGATTTTATGGTAAAGACTTCCACACGTGGCAAGTACAAACCCAATTACAATTGATTGATAAAGACTTATGGGACATTGTTGAAGGAAAAATTAAAAAACCGAATGATGCAAATGAAGCAGCGAAATGGGAAAGTAAGGATTGGAAAGCAATAGCAATTATCGGCCTTGGTCTTTTCGATGCATATTTGCATCATATTGATCTAACCAAGTCATCTAATAACATTTGGGTGACATTGAACAAGTTAATTTGGATCCTCAAGCAGGTAGGCAAGCAATGGGCGCTGAAGCAAAAACTTTTTGGGCTAAAGATGGGAGAAAATGAAAATATGGTTCAACATATCAATAAGTTTCAATCCATTTTAAATCAATTAGCAGGAATAAAAGCTGAGGTAGATGGAGAAGATGCTAAAGCAATCTTACTAAATAGTTTGCCAAAAGAATATTCAAGTATTGTTTTTACTCTTAGTAAGATCAATCCTAGTTTTGGAAATTTTAATTTCCTCTTTCTTTATGAGGAAGAAAAAATTCACAAGGTCTGTAACCAGAAGAAGAAAGTTGTGTGGGTACAAACAATAAATCAATCATTCCATAAAGGGTTAAAAAAAGGTTTGTTTAATCGTCAAAGAAACGTCTTTTGTGTCATTACTGAAAACAACCAGGACATGGTTTTGTGATTGTAAGAAAATAGCTCAGATCTCTTAGATGATAAGTTGGAACCAAAGGCTTTAGTTTGCCTTGAAGAAGATTGGGATATTATCTAATCCTGCAAGTGCAATGAACCTATTAATTATTCAAGTGATGAAGATTATTTTTTTGAGCATCTATCCTCTTATTAGAGGATGAGGCAAACAGAGGCAGGAGGAAATAAGCGTCCTCGAGTTCGTCACTACCTCAGAGCCACAAACTAACTTTAGTGACATCTTGTGTCTTGTGTGATGAATAAGACAGATGAGCACCCTATTCATTTGTGCAGTGCAGTGTTTGTGTGTCCCCTGTGATGATAAATTGTACCATTGATACTATTGCAGAGAAGTGTTTCTTGATCAAAACTGAGTTTGATGGTTGATGTGAATTGGTTGAATGATCACAATTCAGGTATGTCATCTAATAGGTTGAATAGTCCCCTGGATGATGTAGTTCCCAAAGTCGGTGTTGAGGATCGAGACCATGTGCAGGCTACGAGCGACATGCTGCTTGGTTGAAGATGGTGTGTTCCCCATGTTCGCACTAAGGGGGGGAATGTAAGGAAAAGATTATAGTGCTCTCATTATTAATAAGTGCATAGATTGTAATTAAGTATAATAGGTTACATTTAACTCTTATTATAATATAGGTTTGTTATATTGTTTCAACAATATATTTTTGTTATACATCTGAATGATATTAACGGGTTGTTTCGTTGTGTGACTTCCTAGTTTTAGGAGGTCGTTTTCTATTTCCATGGCTATTTATTGAGACTTAGTATTATTGTAATTCTGTTGAATATAATTCAATTTATTTTTCCTGTGTGACAAGCCTGCTGTACCAATATACAAATATTTGTATCTACCCAAAATTTTATTTTGACAGGTGTTCCACATTACCTCTAGCCACGTATGTGCTTAGGTGCAAATTATAAGAATAAATTATACTTCATCAACAAAGCTCCTTATAAATTTAAAGCCATAACTTCTCCCTCCACACACATTCTTCCTCCCTCCTCTTACCATCTCATGTTCTTTCCCTATTATATTTGTCATCTTCTTCTTCACACTTCCTGTTCCTTCTCTCCACACACTTTACTATTTCTGAACAAACCTTGCTGCCCCTATCGACGTATCCATTGCACCTTTATGGTGTGATTGTTAGTTTACAGATAGATCACATTATACTACTAGCATGTTGGGTACACTTTATTTAATTCTATTCCATATAGTTAGCCCTCTCATTTGTACCAAAACAAAAAAGAAAGAAAGAAAAAAGAAGAAAAAGAAGGAAATAATTTATTCAGCTATATTTGGTTTTCTCATGTTTTTTCTTGCCTTGCTTCGCTGTGTAAATTGTGCATCCTTAGCTTGTCTTGCAGTTTCCCATTGGTCCTATCATAGTGTCTTCCAACTTTTTCTCCGCCACTAAGGCGGTGTCACACCTATAAATGGCCAACTCTCCTTCCATTGCAACGACTATTGCAACTAGTGGAAATAGCTCCCAAGCATGTGAGGAAGTTTGTGCTAAAATTTTACGATGAGGTATGGACATTAAACCTTATCTGGATGTTATAATTTTGGATGAATGCTTAGATCTTGTTTTCAAGTGGTATCAAAATTGTAGTCTTATTACCTGTATTTTTGGTCGTATCTCGTCTGAAACCTACTTACAAAATTAGATGAAAAACCACTGGTAGTCTAACGCCATCCTCATTTCTAGGGTTCGTAACCTCACCAAGGGTTTTTATCTATTTACATTTCATGATCCTTCTTAGCTTTAAGCCTTTTTGTTTAAGGCATCATGTTGGTACTTAGGTAATACCCTGGTGGTGTTATCCCCATGGACCCATGACTTCAGTCCAAGTAGCCAAGTCTCGCTCAAAATCCTTGTTTGGATTGAGCTTCCTGGCCTTCCCGTTCACCTCTTGTCCTTTTTACAAGAGATCGTGAAGCCCATTGGCAGGGTGATATGTAATGAATAGGAGCATTTTTTCTTTGATTGTCCTAATAAGTGAGTGTGTGTCAAACTGGACCTAGCCAAAGATCTGCGGGACCATTTGAATATTCAAATCGAGTCCTTGCGAATCTCTCAAAAGGTGGTTTACTTTAACCTCACCAACACATGTTTTCGTTGTCAGGCCGTGGACCATCGCATTTGGGACTATCCTCTTTTGGCTCGTTTCAAGCCAACACCTACTCAACTTGCAGTGTCAAATTCTAAAGTTGACCCTCTGGCTGATGACTGGAAGGTGGTTAGTGTTAAGAAGAAATCGGGGGCAAAAACTTCTATCGAAGTTCCACATCCATCTTCTTCCCCTCCGCCGTCTAGGGATGAGCCTCGGGTGGAACAACCTAGTCCTTTAGTTTCCATTCCTTCTAAAACCTCCCAGAGCCAAGTTATACAGACTAATAAAGAGAACACTGGGAATGTTGCTTCAACCTCTCTTCCTCTTTGTCATTCACGTAACCCACCTCGGGAGGTTTCATGTGACATGTGGGGAGTGAATGGGGAAAGACACCGCTCCATTCAAATTGAGCATACCGATTCAGACCATCTTCTTCTTGCCAACAACTTTTCCATTCTTTGTTCTGAGGATGGAATTCCTGACGAGCAGGAGGAATTTGATATGTCTGATTTTTCATCAATTTTATGTCATGGAATGTTTGAGGTCTAACAAATCCCTCCCAAAAATTCTCTGTTCGTTTGGCTCACTAGTTAATTAGCATTTTAGATGTTATTTGCTTACATGAAATCAAGATTTCTAGTTTTTTGCTTTAGACTACTCTGCCGTGTATTGCCCTTGATTTTACGCATTTCCATACTCAGCTTTTGATGGTAGGGGTAGTGCTAGCATTTCCATTGTGCCAAAAATTTTAGAATTAATTATTGCCTCTGGCTAGGACCCCAGTAATCTACTTAATATTATGGAAATGGTTAGGTGATAACTTACCCGTTGCTTATTGGTTGGTGTGTGGCAACTTTAATATGGTTGAGCACCCGGATGATAAATGTGGAGCCCTTCCTATGTGTTGGTGTCTTGGGGAACATGCAGCCTGGTATTACTTTAAAATCCATTGGGGCCTTTTTGATCCGTTGCTTAGACAACGACAAGAATTTAAAGACCAATCTTGGTTCACCTGGACCAATCTTTGAGAAAGATATGATCGGGTTTTAAAACGTCTCAATCGCTCTCTTCTTTCACAACAACCCAATTTTGATTTTGACATGCAAAGGATCCTCAGTTATTAAGGTTTGGAAGGAGGTGCTTTTTTCATACCACCATCTAATCACATTTAAGGTTGTTTGTTAGGGGGGCCTCCCAAGGTGTCCAAAAATCAATTCTTTCTTAATGTTTCTTTGTTGAGTCATCTTGGAGTGATCCAACTCATTACTAAGATCTGGAATATGGTGCCACATCTACCATTTGTTAACAGCTATATTTCGTGAAGGGAGGTAGCTCTTCATCGCACCATCAAGTTCCTCCGCCGGTTCGGCAAACAGGTTGCCCAGGTTCGAAGACAGGTTAATTCTACTCTGTACAAAGAATTCAAAAGAGTCATTCTGCTTCTTAAGGCTAATCCTTTTGATTCTCACCTTTAGACCCAGGCTACTAATATAGGCCACTGATATACGACACAAGCTTAAACTCATTGAATCTCACTCAACCCGTGGTGCGTAGATTCGTTCGAGAATTCGTTGGCTTAGGGTGGGAGATAAAGCCTCCAAAAGCTTTTTCAAATCCCTTTGGGCTAAGCATACTCAATATCAGATCAAAGCTATCTATGCTTCTCACCAATGACTTATGTAGTGCCCACATTTCTATAGCCTCAGTTACCTGTTGATTTCTTTATTCATAGACATGATTTGACAAAGATTTGTATATAGTTTGGACATTATGTTATTAGATTTGAACTTTTTGGACATGTATGGAGCGCATAGTGCCAATTTGACTTGATTAGTATGTTAACACCTTTTCATTTAATGTTGTGGATACTAATTTATTATGATGTTGTTTGGACCTAAATGATATATGTTGGATACTTTACTTAGTCGTATGTATAAATTTATGGATGTATGTCATTTATATTTATCTCTATGGATAAATCATGGTAAATTTGGTGTAATTGAGCATGTTTTTCACACTTACCAATTCCATGATGATGTTAGGATATCATAGATTTCATTGATCGCTTATTTAGCAGTTGATTTACATTGTATTGGACAAGTGTGTTTAATGTGTGCGATGAGTGTACAGGTGACAGGTCACGGGAGAACGTGGGTTTTCAGGGCAGGTACACAAATTTTGCATAAGTGGCCCACAGGGCTAAGCCCTAACCATGCTAGTTGCTATGAGGCCTTAATGTTAGATCTCATTATTTTGGGCACCATGAGTGACCCTCTTTTGTAATGTAGCATGCCATGTAAAATTAATCTTGTTTTAGGATGTTTTATTTTATTGAGTAAACTTGTTTTGGGGACTTATCATGGTCCCCACATAGCTAACTTTAGTTTTGTGTTTGGGTAATTGTGTATTAATTAGAGGGGGATTAGGGTCACATGTGAACCCTTGGGTGGGCCCCACATCCTCTACACTTGTGCCCAAATGTGCCAAACCCGAAATTTGGCTATTTAAGGCATTTAAAGTGACCCCTTTTAGTTTTGGGAGTTCACATAGAATGAAAATAAGCCCTTGGACCCTACCTATTAGGTAGGGGGGGGCTTAATTTCAAGGCATAGAGGGAGATTCCCTCCCATTTTGCCATCTCTCTTTGGTCACCATCCATGTAAGATGGATTGGTATGTGTGTTTGTTAAAAGTTACACAAGTTTGTTTTGTTTTTCATTTTGGACATTTTGGGAGAACAGTGTATAAGATGCTCTCAATGCCTGCTAATGACTATATAGTCTAATTACCTTAACAAAAACCTGGGAATCACTAGAACTAGAGTATCCCAAGAGAGGGGTAGACACTATGTCACCTCCTCATTGAATGAAGACATGTTTTGTCATTATCTTATACAAAATCTCTCCCTCATAAGGGAATATACCTAGAATTCCCCCAAGAAGCTTTTTCCTTGGAAAGATAGAAAATGTGGGATGATAGATCCTTTGATCCGCTAAGGAAGTGGATAGGACTAGACTCCTGGATAACTTTTGAAAATATTCGATCCTTGAGCTCATGCTAGTGTTTGGATATTAGTTTTGGATCATAGTATTGGGTCTGTGGATAATGTGTGAGGTGTTTCTTATATGTAGTTATTTGCTGAATAAGCTCCTTGTGCTTCTTCTACCCTATCACCATCCATGCGTGCACTGGGCAAGATGAGATTTTGGATTACTACTGGGTTACTATCTGATTTAATTCCTTCCATTTGGAAGAACCTGATGGATAGAAAATAATAAAGCCATGTAGGTTATTGAAGAATACCCGAATGAATGAATAGGTTCAAGAAGGGTCAATGTGGATCATATGTTTTTGAAACCCTTTTCCTTCTTTTCCAGCTTATTCTTTGATAGGAGACCCCATTGAAGTTTCAAACATTCCTCCCAAAATAGAATCTTCATGGTGAATGGGTGTATGATAGAGAAAGATTAGTTTCCTGATTTGGATAAGACATTGTCCAGGTTGTCAACAGAAATAACTCTCTTCTTATTTATGTCTCTTGGCCAACTTATTAATGCAACCCTCCAAATGAACAAATTTTTGAAGAAAATAATGGATCAAAATTCTCTTAGAACTTCTAACTCCCTTGCAACATGCTGGCTTTAGAATCTCAACAAGTTTCTTCTACATCTATAGTCCTAGATTAAATGCAACCTTTAAGGGGAAGAATTCTTCTTAATTTTGGATTGTCTTGAATGTCATCAACATATAATCTCTCTTATGCCTCCCTTCATGTTATGAAAAGCTTGTGGAAGTTATGTCTCAATCTCCCTTAAAATTGGGGGAGGTTCGCATGTCTTCCATAGCCCCTTGGATATTCATACTAATGATTCCTATTGTAGTCTAGGTGGTAACTCAAGCCTCTTCTACCTCCTTATCATCTCATGGAAAAACATTCGAAGTTGGAGCTCAAGCTTAGGAAATATGTCATTCCAATACTCTTCATCATCGACATTTTTCAATCAATGCCTTACTTTCCTCCATTTTGGGTGGAAACATGGTTATAACATTCAATCACCCTCCTTTAGGACTATGGCTATGGCCTGAGACCTACCATATGTCCTCTAAAATCCCCATTTGTATCTAGTGGCTTCCCCCTGTAACTTCAAATCCTCAACATTTTCTTGTGCAATCTGCTTTCAAGAGTGATAATAGTGGCTTGATAATCCCAGACTTTCCTTGGGAGTATTGCAACCATATTTTGGAAACATAGGTTGGACAAGATGTGCTTAAGCCTTCTCCTTAAGAAACCTTGTTAAAAAGAGTTATTTATTTGAATTTGTTCATTTTTTGGAAAATACATCCAACATTGGAGGCTACAGTTGAATTCATGCTGAAAGACCCTCAGTGGTTGATTTCCCAAAAGGGTAATTGAGTGATATAGTAATCTGATAGGGAGAACTTCACTTCATCGAAGATATGAAAACCTTGTGGATTTGGAAATGCATTCCACAAGATAGTTAGTCTCCTTGATGGCCCCACCATGTGGGTTCATTGTATGATAACTATTAGGCTTCTTGCTCTACCACTTGCTTGTAGACAATCTTAAGGAGATGTTATTCTCAAGGTTCTCCTCTTGTCTCTACTTACACTTCTCACATGCTCTTGTATCTTCACATTAGGGAAGTGTTTTTCCCAACCATTCCTTGTCTCAAATTGTTGCAAAAAAAAATACATGTATTGTTTTTGCATAGTTTCACATTGTTATACAATCACCAGATTTTATTACTCATGATCTTGGATTTAGTGTAAGCCCCCATAAGCCATATGACCTACCCTTGTGTTGAAAAGTAATTCCTTATAGTTACTTCTACTTGGATTTACATCCTAACTCTACCCATGTGGTATCAAAGTCATTTCTTATTTAGAATCTGCTATAGGGTGTGAGGCTTATTGGAACTGCTGGTTTAACTACTTCATACTTCAACACTCTATGTTCCCTATGATGGAGAAGCTTCTTTGGTATGGCTACATTCTAATGTAATCTAAATTGACCTTGAGCTTCAATGTTCTACAATCTTCTCTATAACTTCAAGAGTTGCAAACTAATATACCTTTATCCACTATTAGATAGGGATATATATAGAGAGATATCTATGTTGGGAATTTGGGACTGCGGAATAGTGTTATAATATAATAACAAACCAAAATCATGCACACAAGATCTAAAAAATTCCAACAAAATATACAACATTGAAAGTATAAAGTATAAACTAGAATAATCCAAACCAAGGACAAAGTATACACACATAACACTAACATGTACCGTGGTTCCACCCAATGTGGGCTACATCCACTAAAGATAGAGATCTCATATATATAATATAATAAGAGTACAAACCAACTCTTCAATACAAGAGTACAATGCATCTCTCCAAGAGTATCTCCTCTCCTCCCAGATCTCTAAATGGATCTCCATGAGCTGCACTACATCCATGCCTCTAAACATCACCAACAGATCTCTCACATAACTAGGAACCGTACTGCATCTCTGAATTTCTACCAAGTTCTTTATGGATCAGCAACAAGACCTCTCACATGGGGTCTACCATATGTGTAACCATGACTGTGCACCAAGAAGTAAGTCTGTCTCTGTCCATCACTGCATGCATAACATGTGGAAACATTAAGACAACCTCCCTCTACGATATCTAGATCTACATGGATCAAAAATACAACATGATCTCATGTATCAATGAATACAAGATCTCACAACAACCTATGGATCTAACAATATAAGGACTAGATCTACATGGATCTACAATACAAGATCTCACCCAACATGTGGATCTATAAGAAGAAACTCTATGTGCTTTGCATACTATGCAAGCCATTACAATGAGACAATAACTCTACAAAGGAAATATACAGTAGAAGATGTTACCTCTCTTCTCACCATTCAGATGTACTTGTTATTTCCTTCTGTCCAACGTCCTCTCCATGGAAGACTCTGTCTTCATGTAACCTATTCTTTCTTTCTCTTCTCTTCTTCTTCATCCTCTCAATCTAGGAGAATCAAGGATCTAATTCAATCCTTCTCTTAATTCTCTTACTTACCCTCATACAATTGCATACATGCATATATATCTATTTTGGGTAACTTAACTTTGCTTTTACAATCAATAAATCATATTTAAAATATAATGATTTATTCTATTTTTTTTCAAAAAACAAAAGTTTGTGCTGCACAGGTAATCGTCACCGGTTTACTGTCTAGCCGGCGCTAGTTACTATCAAAAACTAGTAACAATGTAAAAACAAGTTTCTTGTGAAGCAATTAAGCTCCATTCTCAACAATATATTATATAATAATATTTTAACATTTATTATGAAATGTAAATCTAAACAAAGAAATTTTAATAGTGAAAGGTTCATTGGAAGTTTATTTTTTAAGGTATTAAAACAAAGTAAAATGAATGGTGGGGAGGGTCGAACCCCTCCCCAACCTTGCACACCATTTCCACCGACCACCGCACCCACACCACCGCCCACTCTCCCCTCTTCCCTCACTCCCCATCTACTCTGCCATCCTCTTCACCTCATCCTACGCACTCCGCTCCAAACCCTTCCCCCTCCACAGACCCCTACACCCTCACCTTTGTCGCAACCCCAACTCCCTTCCTATCTGCTACCGCCCCTTCTATTCGAATCTGCAGCCAATAATTTGAATTCGCTGCCCTAAACCAAATAAACTCTATGGATTTCTTAATGTGGGATCCATAAAATTCGGTCCTTTTTATCTAAACTTCATGTATGTATATATATGCAACTTTACAAAAAAAATTAGGGTATTTCAACATACCCAACCAGAGAATGCATCTGGTGGAAATACCTACAGAAAAAAAAAAACATAATAATATTCGATAATGGATGATAATGGTATTTCTTTTCTCCAAGTACTCCATGAATCCTTCTCTCCATAGCTCCTTAACCTGCACCTGTAAAAGACAAGACAAAACAAAATGAGAAGTGAAATAAAAAAGAAAAGAAAAAGCATATAAGGATGTTTAGGGCAACTTTAGGTTAAGATTGAAATATATGGCCAAGATTAAACTGATCCTAGGGTCCATATGTGGCCCCACATACTTTTAAGTCAAAGTCATTTTATGGGAATGGGAGAATAAATTGAAAGGGGTGTGTGTTGTAATTAAATAAAAAGGGGGGGAAGCTAGATAATTTCTAAAGGGGTGCATATTTACAAGTGGTGACTCTAGTAAACGTTATAGAAATAAATATTTTAATTTGGGTAAGGGACTAGAGATTATTTAGTTTGGGTAAATAAATTTTTTATAAATTAAATATTAATGGGAAACAGTGAATTAGACATTAGTATTATTTTAGTTTCACTTTAAAAAAAAATTACCCAAATTTTTAGTGACACATTGGTATGGTTTCCGATGTCCTGAGGCGAGGCATTACAACTTACAGAGCTACCAGATATCACTGATGCTTTTGTCAAGCACTATCATCCGATGTTTCAAGCTCAAAAGGATTCAATTGAGCGTGCCTCTACTTTACAGAAATGCATTGATGTGGTGCCTACTCAACTTACGCCCAAATATCGTGTCCGTTGTAATGCCCCTCTTACTTTAGAAGAGCTTCATGCAGCTTTGCAATGTCTAGCAAATGACAAGTCTCCATATCTCGATGGCTTCCCTTGCGAGTTTTACAAAGAAACGTGGTTCTTTGTAGGACCTGATCTACTTCGGCTTTATAATGAAGCTCTCCAATCTCACTGTCTAGAGAGTTTCATCAATCAAAGAAATATCAAGTTCATTCCCAAAGTAGACAATCCCGAACAGATGAATAACTGGTGGCCGATTTGTTAGGAAATTTATTTGTTAGTGCGTACATTATTATAAATAACTCATATAACAATATTAGTTTGGGTGAGTTTTGACAACTCACGTATGTAGGAGTTGAGAGAGATATTTGTGGGAGTGTTGTTGAACAACCTCCTTGTTTTTAGGATTACATATTCCCATATATATGTAATCTTGTGATATGTATGATAACTGATCATTATTGAGATTCAAATTGACAAATTATTATTTTGTGCAAACTCGGAACCAAATTTATATTTGGTATCAGATAAGGTTACTAGTTTCATATCATTTAAAGTTCTCTCCGTGTCATTCGTCCTCGTGCATTACTAACACCTATTTTAAATGTTATTATGTTGCATTCCTATTACCTTAGAAACGTGTGCATCATGTCTCCAAGCATTACCATTTACTCGGCAACTCACATGCTCATAGCTGCGAAGAAATGCTAAACTTGCATGCATGAATATGCATTATCTCCATTGTGTGTGTCCAATATTGTCAGCATGGTTACTATTTGGTAAATCTCTATAGTGCATGGAGGAGGAAGATTGAATGTCACATAAGCAGTGCTATTTCCATAGCTTTGGACTTGCAGACCTTGCTTGGCTTGATTAAACAAGTTCCAAACCACCACACCTACATCTCAACATAGAAATCCATAAGCTTGATGTGAATGGTTTCTCCTAAAGAAGCGTAGGTATTATCACGCTTTGGATGCATTAATTTGAAGTTATCTCTTCCAACATTCTTTGTATGGTAGTTCTAGTTTGATTTGAGCTTTAATTGACTCGCCACAATCCCAATTCAACTCAGGTGTTTTTTTACGAGTTCTACGCCCATGTAATGACAGGTTGCATGCAATCAAACGTGGTCAACTTGATGATTAGGTAGAATATGAACCGGTGCAGTCGGTGGGGAATATTTGTATAATTGATGACATCATTACATGGTGATATGTATGTACCCAAAATTGTAGGGTATAGTACCGCCAGAACGATGTTACACATGCCCCAATGATGATACAAAGCTCTCCAAGTGTACGTTAACATCCCACATGCCCCGCTTAGCCTCCGCGTGCTTTGTTTTGCTCTTTTCCCCTCTTTTCCTTTGCATTTTTGTCTTCAGTGACGAAACCGCCACCCTGCCTGGGCGGCGGTCTCGTGACCGCCGCCCAGGCAGGGTGGCGGTCCTGTAACCGCCCCCTGCTCAGGGTGGCGGTCCTTCACGCATTTTCTAGCACGCTTTTCTGATCACGACTTGCGTAAATTTTCAACTTTTACCAGCTTTCTCATCCGTTTTTGCTTGTATTTATGATTTTGGTTCCCTGGAATAGTGTTTCTTCATTGTTTATAGTAAAAGAGTCCTAGTTGGAGTTACCTTTGGGTGAATGGGAATTCTATAAATAGCTGGTTTGATTACAAGCAAATGGCCCCTCAAAAACTGCCCCTCATCCTCTCATTTCAATAGTTTAGTCTTTCAGTTCTTGCTTAGGAATTCAATAGTTTTCATTTGTTGCATGCATGGTTAGTTTTATTTTGTTGTTTAGAAGCCACATGATCTTCTTGTTCTAGTGTTACCACTGTTTCATACAATCAATTAAGGTAGGATAGTTTCATTTTCAGTCTGAAGCCATTAGAGTTGCAGGTTTTGTTCGTCAAGAAGGATAGTTTCAGGTTCTGGATGTTTTGTGTTGTATGACTCGCAATAAATCCCGCTAGGAATTACATAAGCCAAGCTCTGTTCTCTTGCGCTATCCCTCTCCTACTCGCATTGTATTCAGTCTACATCCAAAGCTGCCATTGTTCCAATACCTACTCCTATTGATGCTAGCATTACACGCTTTTCTGGATTCACGTGAGCACGAAGGAACGAGGAGACCACACTGAGGGGACAAAGCCACACACTACTGGATTCACCACTGTTCTGCAAAATCCAGGTTCAAGCTTTCAAAGTTCTAGTTAAAATATACCAAATAGAGTAGTGAATTACTTCATTTCGGTTACGTTCATTTTTGATATTGCCGGGGAAGCCGTGGGGATCGATAGTTTCTGAGAAACTATGATTCGTTCCTCACTTCTGAGGTAGGATCGAAAATCTTTCAATTAAATTAGATCAGTTATTTAGTTATTTAGAATAGACTCACAACTGCACAGACAAGTAGCTATACTCGGCTACCTTGTTTGTTTTTAATTATGTTATTAGGTTAGTTGTCATTTTCTAGATATATTAAATAGTTGTTATCTTAATTCTGTTAAATATTCTGTCAAAAATACAAAATAGAGAATTTTATATATGTTGTGGATATACTTTGCATAATTAGTTTACTTTGCTTTAGTTAGATTTATATTGTTTCTTTTGTATGACAATCACGGGACCTAGGGAGCCCAGAGAATACGTATTTGAGCCAATCGTGCCTCAACCCAATCTTGTTGCAGCAATAACTGACATAGACCAAAATCTCAGAATTCAGGTCTTCCGAACAACAACAGACCTACAAGAAATTAGCTCACAGTTAAGAGGATTAAACATAGAAGACGACAAAGCGCATACGTTTTGGTCAAACCAGCCAAACTACAGATTGCCCTAATAAATATCCGCATGACTGTAGAAGGGCTTGAAAGAGAGAAAACATTCGGTTGTGATCCTTTGGTCCCACAGCCAGATGCAGGAGACATCCTCATTGACATAGACACTAGCTTAAGAATTCAAGTTGCCAGAATGCCTGTAAGGTACTCTGAGAAGATTGCAGCAACTTTTAGTTCTAAACATAGAGGCCGAAAAGGCATACGACTACTGGATATTAGGGATTAGGGATTGATTCTGCACATGACCATAGGAGGCCCACAATGACCACGAACCTACGGTTGTGATCCACAGGTCCCACAACCCAACGGGCCCACAGGTCAATCAGACGTTGATGCTGATTTACGCACATTAGTATTTAGATCCTCTCCACTTCCACCAATCATTATCGCACAACTATCCTCACTAGACATAGCAGCTAATCAAGCTAAGGATTTCTGGACTAGACCAGAGAATCACCCATAGAATCCACCATATATCCATCATCCATTTTTCATGACCCTGTCGGGGGATATCTACGAAGCACCCACAGGTTATCTTCCACGTATCCCACAACCTATAGATCGGATCACGCCAGAGCTCGATATTGATTGGAGCCTTCGAGCAGTCATCCTCGCCGAACGATCTATCATGCCAGTTCAGGTTAGGAGGGCCTTCTTTGCCTTAGATTCACAGATTCCATTAGTGCGCGTCGAAGACATAAGATTGCCTAACTAGTTTGTCTGTGCCCCACGTATATTCCATCCCCACCGGCTGTCTCGGCATGACCTCGGGAGGTCGGGTGCGAGGAAGAGTTACTTGTAGATTCCCATGCTCGCTTGTCACTTTTCCATCATACAAAATTGGTGAACCCGACGTGAAACTAAGTCATATTTCTACAATTAGTATACTTTTCATCTAGCCTTCACATCATCACTTTAGCCTTCTTTTCATCTTTTTCCACCTCATTAGCCTTCACATCAGCTTCACCCCCAAAATTGGTGAACCTGACGTGAAAGGAACAATTGCTTCACTTTCACCTTTTCCCTTTTAGTGTTTCATTTTCTTTCATCCATCTTCGCTTCTTCCCATTATTCTAGGTATTCATATACCCCCCGAATATGTCAGGATTCGATGCATATGGCAGACCTCTCCTAGGTCTTGAAGCATACTACGATCAACTGAATAGACAGCCATCACCCTCGCTCTCAGCATGGGGTGACAACTATTCAACTAACCGGTTTTCAACACAAACTCCACCTCAAAGGACTAGATATAGTTCTTCTTTCCAAATAGAGGAGTTGGATCAGCTCACTCAAACGCAACAACCAGAGCCTTCAGGCTCGAACAACATGACGCTCACTGGAGAATCTGGTTCATCTCCTCAGGTGTTGCTTAGACCACAAATCAGTAGACAATCAGATCCATATCTATTTTTAGATGATGAACATTTAGCACGTTATGCCAGGAGTGAACAACATGCTCTCAAAGTATGTACCCACCTATAGGAGGTTTGCAAACACAACCCGAGGTCTCTTTTCAAGAAAACACCTCCATTCCTCCACCTATAGGAAATACCCTCGGTGAAACTTGGCAGGGCACCGATCAATTCATAGTTGGGTACCATATGCCTATACAACCTCAACAAACACCACTAAGGCAAAATACTGTATCTTCACCAAACGAGGTCATCTCAGCCTTAGTTGAGAAAGTTAGAGGGTTGGAACTTGCTCAAGCAAGTCAAAATTTACAATTCATGCAGGCAGGAAATTCCAATCCTCCACATCATCCTAGCCAAGTAGACCTCCTCACAGGAACAGGCACGTTGGGCATGCCTCCTCAGTATTCACAACAAATGCCAACTAGAACTGCGTTCTCTAACGCCGCTCCAGTGGAAAATATGATACCTCCCGGTTTAGTACAAAACAATCCATTTCTGAACAATGCTCCTCCATATTTAAACATGTATTCCAAGTCACCACAGGGAGATATGTTCTCTTCTCCCGGCATGTTCGCTCAACCACAGGGATTTCCTTATGTCCCTGCAAATGCATATGCTACGCCATATCAACAACCCATTCCACCTCCACCCCCTCAGCAGGCACCATCGATGGTCGAAACCTATGCGATAGGGACTTATTCAGAATATTTGAAAGAGCCCTTAGACTTCACTATACGAAGCGTCATGCTTCCAAGACCTCTTCCCGATTTTCCCAAGTACAAAGGGGAGGGAGATCCGAATGCACATATTAAGGCCTATGCCACAGCCATTCGAGAACTGCTCCCTTGGGATGGAGTTGTTGCTAAAATATTCCCCAAAACTTTAGAGGGCATCACCCTCGATTGGTATTATAGAATACCTGAAGCCTCAATACATTCATTTAAACAACTCGTTTCAGAGTTCATCAAGGCGTTCGACATGAACAAATTGTTGAGAACAGGAATCAGGGAATTCTTGCATATTAAACAAGAACACAATGAATCTGTTGCTCATTTCATCCAAAGATGGCGTACAGTCCTCTATTCTTCAGCAAGCGCTCCAAACATGGATCAGATGGAACTATGTGATTTATTCCTTCATTCTCTCAGCAGAGAGATAAAGGAAGAAGTCCAGAAGTTCCCACTAAGAACTTATGATGAAGTGCTTGAGAGCGCCCTCCGAATAGATCAAGCTGCAATAGATAGCGGTCGCAAGGCATATGGAACAAATGGGAGGTTAATCATCCCCAACCAAAATACTACGACTTATCCTACTACCACAAATGCCAATCAAGGACCTAAAATCCTTAACAAAAACCGTGGGGTCACAACAGATGGAGTAACTGACCAAGCAAAAAAGGCAAATGTTGTAAATGCTCCACCACCGGTTAACAATCAACGAAACAACAATTTTACCCCAACAATCAACGCGGTGGATTTTAATCATCCACAACAACAACAACAACGGCAGATCCAGACACAGGGTCCAAGTCAAAACTCAACTGGATATCAAAACCAAAGGCAACAAACGCAAAACTTTAATCCTAATAGTCAACGGTTTAATCAGAGTTTTGGACCACAACACGTGCCAAACCAACAACCTAGGAATTACAATCCCAACTCGTATTGTGGTTTCCACAAAATTCGAGGCCATGACACTAGGACTTTCCGTGACTACAATAAATTCATGCAACGTTTGCCAGAGGAACAAAGACAACTTTTCATAGATATGTTCTTAGCAGATCCTGCATCACCTGCGCCAAATACTTTCACAGGGGCGGTCTCCCCTCAAAACGCACCCCTCAAGATCTTCAATGATCCGCTCCCAAATCACAATAACAACAAATTAAATCCAAATGGGATGAACAAGGGTGTAATGACAGGAAACAATGATCATGAAGCCTCGACTTCACTAAATCCACCTGTCGCACCACAATTAGGAAATCAGCCACGAACCAAGATAGTCAGTTTAGTGGAATTAGACACTGAGCTACACGTGGAAGCCATAACAAGGACACGAGAGTATTCCTCTCAGCCAAATCCAAGTTACCCACTAGAGCCAGATAACATTCAACAAACATTAGTAAAACCCGTAGGTGCCTATGATTTAATTAATGACCTAACAAAGACCTTCTCTCACATCTCCTTTTTGGACTTGCTGAAGAACTCTCCTGCCCATAGGGCTGCACTTTTAGAAGCATTAGGTTTAGGTCATTTAATTAACATCACTCCTCCTCCCGAAACACAGGTAAACCATATAGACTTTGATATCCACCCTCCGGGGCAGCCGGATAGGGATACCGAGTTTATATTTCGACATAAGCAAAATGCCAACAGATGCTGAGATTGCACGTAGAGGTGATCCAACCTTACATTTACAAGTGTGGGTTTATAACAATTACGTTAAATGCACAATGGTTGATGATGGGGCAGCAGTTAACATAGTCCCCTTCTCTTTCCTTCAAAAGCTAGGGTATGGAGAGACAAACTGTTCCACGACTCGGAATACACTAAGAGGCTATGATAGCCTTAAAGCCACTTCGATTGGAACTATAATACTACCAGTCACCTTAGGACCCAAAACAATCCTCACTGAGTTTTATATTATAGATCGGGAAACCAACTATAATATGATCCTCGGCCGACCATGGATACACCGTATGAAGGCAATCCCTTCTACGTTATTTCAGGAAATAAGATTCTTGCACTTAGGAAAGATATTCGTAGCAAAAGGTGATCCGAAACCATTCGATATACACCTAGCAGACCTGAAGAAAAGGCCAGGCATTCACTCTGAGTTTGAACTCCCAACAAACCAACTTAACAAACCAACCAACTCAAAACCAGAAGAAAAATTAATACCTACAACAGAACTAGAGATTACGAACCTAGTCAAGAGCATCCCAGCCCTCAAGGATGAAGCTAACGTTGTAGAAACAGTGTCATTAGGAACTACTGCAAAAATTGTTGAGTTGCTAGAACAAGATCTACCAATTTTCCTACCGTTTGATTCCACAGGTATGGGATGTACCCTAGGAGTTGGTTCTCTTCCAGCAGAGGAACTCTGCATGGTAGAAGTAACCGAAGCAGAAGAAATAGACGTAACGAATGTCCCAACATCCATCTTCCCAAATAAACATTGGACTCTCCACTTTGATGGAGCTAGATGTCGTTATGGGGCTGGGGCAGGTGTGATCTTTACTTCTCCCGAGGGAAAGATCCTACCGTTCACCTTTAAATTAAATTTTGAATGTACAAACAATGGCGCTGAGTACGAAGCCCTCCTCCTTGGCCTCATCATAGCTAAAAGGCTTGGTGTTAATGACATCAGAGTGTTAGGAGACTCTCAATTAGTAGCAAACCAAGTCTCTGAGGTGTATGAGACTAGAGCTGAACATTTACAGCTCTACAAAACAACAGTATTAGATTTGAGCAAAGGATTTAACTTCATATCAATTGAAGCAATCCCGCGAGAACAAAACCTTCTCACAGATTCGATAGCAACCTCAGCTTCACGTTTCACTCCAAACAGTGAGTTGGAAGACACCCGTTTCATGGTATCCCTTCGTACTGAACCGTTAGTAAAGAAAACGTCAACAAACCCTCTTCTAACGCACATAGCTGAGAATAAATCTACTATCTTAGATCACGTTGACAGTGATAGAGCCACTCTTGATTACCTAAACGCCTATGCAGAGTTACATCTCACCCATCACATGGTAGATTTGTCCTTAATCCCACATTCATCTTCTTACTTTGGAAATCCCATGGTAGAGCTTCCCCCACAAAAGGAACTCGACATATACGCGGTAGAGAATGGAGAAGATCTGGAACTACCTCCAGCCCCACCTGAGTTTGAAGAAGGTAACGCTTCTTTGATAGAAGAAACCATTGATATAAACATCGGAATGGAGGAAGAACCAAAGATATTGAAACTAGGATCTTCGTTAACTCCAGAAGAAATAGAAATACACACTCGAATCCTCAAAGAACATCAAAAGGATTTTGCATTTAATTATAAAGAAATGACGGGAATTGCACCGCACATCGCGGTACATAACCTCGTCACCAAATCAGATGCAAAGCCAATTAAACAAAAATCGAGACCAATGAAACCCAAGGTAGCTCTCATGGTGAAGGAAGAAGTAATGAAGCTTCTCCAGGTAGGGTTCATCAAACCGGTCGATTACTCTCAGTGGGTATCTAATATCATCCCCATTCTCAAAAAGAATGGGAAGATACGCATCTGCATAGATTTCTGAGACATTAACAAGGCGTGCCCCAAGGACGACTTCCCGTTACCATCCATTGACGTCATCGTTGACGCAACAGCTGGATTTGAGCTTTTGTCCCTCATGGATGGGTTCTCGGGATACAATCAAATCAGAATATCTGAACAAGACCAAGCCAAAACCACGTTTATAACTCCTTGGGGAACTTATTGCTACGTTGTTATGCCATTCGGTCTCAAGAACGCTGGCGCTACATACCAGCGGGCAATGACATACATATTTCATGATCTTATTCATAAAATCATGGAATCCTATGTAGATGACTTGTTGGCCAAGGCCAGGAAGCGTTGTGATCACCCAGAAGTGCTCCGCATCATTCTTTCACGTTTGATCGAATACGGAGTCACACTAAACCCAGAAAAATGTGTATTTGGTGTGACAGGAGGGAAACTCCTAGGTTACATTATATCATCACGAGGGATCGATGTAGACCCAGCCAAAATCTGGGCTGTTCTTGAGATGATCCCACCATCAGATGACTCTGGCATTAGATCGTTTCTTGGAAAGCTCGGTGCAATCTGGAGATTCATTCCGGACTTAAGTTTTGTTGTACATCCGATCAACAATTTGTTGAAAAAGGATTGCTGCATTATTTGGACAAAGGAATGCCATGAGGCCTTCGAAGCAGTTAAACGCTTCTTACTGTCTCCTCCCACGTTAATGCCACCTAGACCAGATCATCCTTTGATCTTATATTCACGAGCTACGGATGTCTCGCTAGCCTGCATGTTGGCTCAAGAAGACGACGATAAACGAGAACGTGCGGTCTATTTTATTAGCCGAACGTTGCTCGATTATGAAACACGTTATACGCAGGCAGAACGAGAATGCCTTGCCATAGTCTTTGCAACCAAACGCTTAAGACATTACATGCTAAATCAAGAAACAAGGGTCATTGTAAAAACAGACCATTTACGAACTTTCCTCACGCAAGGGTCTTTGTCTAAAAAGGTTGGACGCTTTATAACCTTAATGGGTGAATTTGAATTAACTTTTGTAAACCAGAAGTCTGTTAAGGGACAAATCATTGCAGATTGGTTAGCCGACAACCCGTTAGATGGAGGTGATCTAGTAGATCTGGATTTTCCCGATGAATGCATATATTACATCGAAACCAGACCTCCCATCTCTGAATGTCCTTGGTATACTGATATTATCAATTTTATCATGGACCATACGTATCCAGAGGGTGCTACACCGCAACAAAGAAGGTGGTTATGCATTATCGTAGCTAAATACGTTATTATAGAACAAGTGCTCTATCGTAAAGCTTTCGATGGAATGCTTCTAAGGTGTGTTGACACAGAAGAATCCAAGAAGATTCTCTACGAATCTCACAGTGGAATATGTGGAGGCCACTTCGGTGGTCACGCCACCACTCGCAAAATACATCGAATGGGCTATTTTTGGCCCACTCTCGAACACGACGTAGTAGAGTTTGTACGCAGATGCCATAAATGCCAAGAATTTTCCCACGAGATTCACATGCCGGCACAAGCTCTACAACCAATCGCGACTCCATGGCCCTTTTCTACATGGGGCCTAGATTTGATAGGGAAATTCTCTCCCTCGTCAATGGATGGCCATAACTTCATAATCACGGCCACCGAATATTTTACCAAATGGGTAGAGGCTATGCCTCTTACCACTGTACCAGGAGCCGTGATCGCCAAGTTCATTTTGAACCAGATCATTTGTAGGTACGGTGTCCCACAAGTCATTATCTCAGATAATGGCACGTCCTTTAAAAATGATGAGGTCTGTGAGCTATGCAGTAAATTTAAAATAAACCATCATACGGCCTCCCTGTATTACCCTCAAGCCAACGGACAGGCTGAGGCTACGAATAAAACTCTAAAGTCCATTCTCTTAAAAACCGTAAAAGAAAACAAATGAGATTGGCATTTAAAGTTATATCCGGCCTTGTGGGCCCACCGAACCTCAATAAGAACACCAACAGGAGCAACTCCTTTCTCATTGGTATTCAGAGCAGAAGCAGTTCTCCCACTTGAGGTTGAAATACCCAGTCTCCGCATCTCACTACAAGGGATTCTGGGTGAGGAAGCTTATAGAGAGGCACGCCTCTCCCAACTAGAAAGCCTAGATGAGGCCAGGTTAAATGTTGAACAATGGCATAGAGTCTATGCTGACCGGATGTGCCGGCAGTATAACAAAAAGGTCTATGAGCGAGAAATATATGAAGGAGATCTAGTTCTAAGACTAGACAGCCGGATCGATAAGAAAATCGGTGAAGGAAGAAAGTTCCGGCCCAAGTGGTTGGGCCCATATCGAGTTATGAAGGACTACGGAAATGGTGCGTATCTCTTGTGCACACTAGAAGGTGAGGAATTTGGTGAAACTGTCAATTCCTTGCACCTTAAACGGTTTTACGCATGAAGCATCAGCACTATTTGTATAATTATATCTACATTGCATCTTCATTTAGATAGGTTCATTTTGTTCACTCGTTTCATAAAACTTGGTGATCAAGGGACTTATTCTTAAGCAATTCATTACAAACTTCTGATGGTATTGGCAGAAGCATTCAAATCATACTTCTTCATTTTCATAACATCATCAACTATTTCAGAATCATTTCATCAATTAAAGCTAGATATGACAAAGTCTTAACGGTAGCCATACCAAGGCCTGCATGCTTGTTCTCACTTTTGTTTCTTCCTAGGATAGGTGTCTTGCCTATGGTCTGTTCTAGAAGCTTCATGGTGTCACATCTATCCCGTATATAGATCTCTTTGGAAATAAGAACATACTGACATTTTGCTCAAATAAATAAGTCGAATATAGATCAAACAGAAAATTTTACTTTTACACATTTCCTTGCCCTACCAACCTTCGGTGATGAACTTGCATCTCTTACTAGTGACGTAGGGTTGGGAAAGGATGGGAATGCCCTTACTCGCCTGTACCTTGTCCATGGTGATAAGCCCATGCTTCCTACTAGTAGCATGGGGCAAGGTGTAGGGGGTCCTCTTGACAGTAAACGTTGAAGGTCATAAGAAAATAGTTCAAATAAACCTTTGAAATCTTGAGTCAAAAACAAATGAATCAGATGTCCAAAATTCCAAGAGAGTTCAAAACCTTGAAAACCAGATTTTGTCAACCAAGTGGCCATCTACGGATCTAAGTCTAGATAAACTGCAAAGCAAGTCACATTCTAAACTATGGAGTCACTTGAGTAGGGTAGGTTTGTAGCGTCCTAATTTGGTTCCACCAACTCTTTGTCTATCTCCCATCATTACCATTTCAACACACCTCATAGCTTGTGCCCTTTCTAGCTCTCGGTGGTGAGCCCTCGCATCTTACTAGTTGCGTGGAGTTAGGAGTGGGGCAAGTGCATCTGCTCATCGTACCAGTTCATCATCACATTTTGTCAAAACAAATATGAAGTACCGGAAAATTGCTTATAGAAGCTAAAGTTCAAGGTCACAAGTTCATTTGCATCATCATACATCAGCATCACAAAATACAAAAAGAAAGAAAGCATTTGTGTCATTTGTTCTCCATTGCATACATTCTGAAAAGCATATAAAAACAAGAATTCTAATAAGCATCTAATATACATGTGGAAATAAATCACAAAATCCTAGACACCAAGAGTCTGATCCAAACAGAATATATATATATATAATCAAGTTTTATGTACAATGCCATCATGCGCTAGGCATGGTCAAAATGCTCAATGAGCCCAGAAAATACAAAATGATCGTATAAACAATCTAACAAGAGTCACTACAAAAAGAGCCAAGTGGCCTCTCAACCCCTATGAGATCCCTCAGAAGGTGCACGACCACGTCTAGGACTCCGGCTACGCGGCGCTCTGAGTGCACTGAGGGCTCACGGTCCCGAACAGTAGCTGTAGCCTCGCTATGAGAGTGGCTCCTCATCAGGTGCTCTGCAGTCCTATACCTAGCTAACTCGGTATGGAGGGAAGTCACCATCTTGGCCACATGCCAGACAGGGGAAAAGACATCACTATGCCTACCAGCTGCTGAAGGCTCCCCTGCATCCACCGACAGCTCGGCGCGAGTCTTCTCCATGGGGAGCATCAGGGTATCAGTACATACCCGGTGAATCAAGTCTCGCCACTCATCAGCAGTCTCTGCAAGCAAAGGAGAAGACAAATTAGAAATAATCAAAAGATAAAAACAAAAATGAACAAAAGGAGAGATAGCAACTAAGGCAATCCTAGCTAAAAACAAATATTAAAAGAAGAGTGACAACTCACTCGGATCTCCGGGCCTCCAAGAGGGATCCCTAGGATCAACACCTGCCACAGATGCCGCCACTGACTGATGTCCTCCTCCTGTGTCTGGGGAAACATAGCGTCCTACTATGGACTCATCCTCTCCACCTAAGTCCTGAGAGGGTAACTCCTCTGAGACTAGAGTCACCCTCTCTGCACTCTGCTCTGCCCTCTCGGCCTGTAAGATCTCCTGAGTGTCATGCCACTCAGGATCGCTATCCTCCTCTCCACCTGACTCACTGACCTCCATGTCCTCGGTCTCCTCCTCCGTCTCTCCCCCTGTGAACTCCTCAGACTCGGAGTCTATATCAATAGGGTCATCACTGCTATGGGCAGGACCGGTGGCAATCTGAAGTAAAGGTGCCTGAGGAGCACCGACTCTCTCTCGGGCACGTACCACCCACCTAGCTGCAATAGGGATGCCAGGAGTAACAACAGTCCAACCCCGGCCTCTAGGACCTCCCCTAGCCTCCCGAACTGATCTGAACACTGGCACCACTGGGGGAAGCATATCAACGTAAGCAAGGCCGAACTGCTGAGGCACTCGATCAAAGGGGTGTGTCTCTACCTTCCCCGTCCTGTCCACAAGCTGCCCTGTAGTAGAGCAGGAAATCAAAGTGAAGGTCTCCTCACCCCACAACCCTGCCATGGCCTGATAAGGTGTGGCCTCCATATCATCAGTAGTCAGGGAAGCAACTGGCTGGTGGGGTGCTCTAAGCACCGACATCTCTGTCCATCTAGCTGCCCTCACGGCTCTGGGATCCGCCACCTCTATGCCTCTCCCATAAGGGATGATACGCTCATAGACCCAACTCATAACCAAGGTCGGATGGCTCAAAGACTATCCCTGTAAGCGAACCACCCTGTACAAGTCATGATAGGTGGTCCCAAGTATATCGGCTCCCCAGGCATAAATCCGACCATGTGCCTCAATTTGTGCAATAATAGGGGACCAACAGTAGAGTAAGGTGTCCCCTCCCTTGTCCCCGATCAATCTCGAGGCAAGGATCCCCATAATGGCCTGACGAATCAAAGGGATAGGCAAGCTAGGAATGGAATGGACCCTCACCCCCTTCTTCGAACCAGTGGAGACAACTGCGTCTCCCATATATGTAGCCCACTGAGCTATCTGAGCCCGCGACCCCACTGTCTCAAGTGTAAGCCGTCTCCCAATGATCGGGACTCCCAAGATGTGGTAGACATCCTCCAGGGTAATAGTCCACTCACCCCTGACTCCTGGAAATCGGAAAGTGTTCCGATCAGCATCCCAATACGAAAACAGGTCACATAGTATGTGACTAGAAGGTGCGACATGAGGAACCCATGATATACGTAATATGCCGGCCCTCTGAAGAGTATCCTGCTCGGCCTGAGAAAGTGCATCCAACACTGCTGGAAGCCAATCACACTCTCTCTCACGGCTCCATCTGATGTACTCTTCCTTCTTCTGCAAAACACACAAAAACACGCAAAAAGGAGTAAGTTAGTATTTGAATCACATTGGAAAAATCATTAAAGCAAGTAAAAATACTAAAATTGCAAAAATGAACTCAAATTAATGTAGTTTTAACATTCTGAAGAGAACCGCCACCCTGAGCAGGGTGGTGGTTCCGTAACCGCCGCTTTGAAGGGGGTGGTCCTGTAACCTGCCGCCCTGCTCAGGGCGGTGGTCGTGTCCCGTTTCCAAATGGGTCACGTGCCCTAAAAAATGCTCAAAAACACAAAAAATGACCATTTTGACTAAAATGAGAGCCTACCCATTAGGCGTCCCTCCCTAAGGACACATTTAAAACTAGAAATTTCAAAAATTACCCCCCCATGGTGAAGATTTCATCATTTTTACATTTTAGGTATAAAAACGGTAAATCGAGAAGAACTAACCTGAGATCTCGTGGGTCGATGTTCCGCTCGCGGAGGCATGATCACTATCTCGTCATGAACGTTTCGACTATACTCTCATCAAAAACCATCACCGTGGGTCCCAGAGCTCAAAATCAATCAAATCAACATGCGCAAATGAATAGGAAAATGGGCCCGTTTTTATATATATAACATTTTGACTTGTTTTGGATGCCCCTTTTCGTAGGTTTGGAGCATCGACGGAGGTAAGTTCTTATCCCCGCGCAAATGGTAAGTCCTCACTTCATATTATTTTAGTATTTATTTTTGATTTATTTTATCTATCTGCACTTGAGTCTTCTTTTCATTTTGCAGGTAGCGGGAATTTTGGATGGCGTCATTTCGACACACGGACGTGTCAGGTATAATTTCTAGTTTCCCATTTCGGGACCACCATACTCGGACCCACCATTTTATGCCTCTTCATGGCTAAAACGCTTCTCTGAGGGGGCAATATGTACGTACCCAAAATTGTAAGGGTACAGTACTGCCAGAACGATGTTACACATGCCCCAATGATGATACAGGTCTCCTCGCAAGGTGTTCGGGATCCAGAAAAGCTCTCCAAGTGTACGTTAACATCCCGCATGCCCTGCTTAGCCTCCATGTGCTTTGTTTTGCTCTTTTCCCCTCTTTTCCTTTGCATTTTGTCTTCAGTGACGAAACCGCCGCCCTGTCTGGGCGGTGGTCTCGTGACCGCCACCCAGGCAGGGCGGCGGTCCTGTAACCGCCCCCTGCTCAAGGCGGTGGTCCTTCACGCATTTTCCAAGCACACTTTTCTGATCATGACTCATGTAATTTTTCAACTTTTACCAGCTTTCTCACCATCCGTTTTTTTTCTTTTAGACTTCATGATTTTGGTTCCCTGGAATAGTGTTTCTTCCATTGTTTAATGGTAAAAGAGTCCTAGTTGGAGTTACCTTTGGGTGAATGGGAATTCTATAAATAGCTGGTTTGATTACAAGCAAATGGCCCCTCAAAAATGCCCCTCATCTTCTCATTTCAATAGTTTAGTCTTTCAGTTCTTGCTTAGGAATTCAATAGTTTTCATTTGTTGCATGCATGGTTAGTCTTATTTTGTTGTTTAGAAGCCACATGATCTTCTTGTTCTAGTGTGTTTATTACTATTTCATACAATCAAATAAGGTAGGATAGTTTCATTTTCAGTCTGAAGCCATTAGAGTTGTAGGTTTTGTTCGTCAAGAAGGATAGTTTCAGGTTCTGGATGTTTTGTGTTGTATGACTCACAATAAATCCCACTAGGAATTGCATAAGCCAAGCTCTGTTCTCTTGCGTTATCCCTCTCCTACTCGCATTGTATTCAGTCTACATCCAAAGCTGCCATTGTTCCAATACCTACTTCTGTTGATGCTAGCATTACACGCTTTTCTGGATTCACGTGAGCACGAAGGAACGAGGAGACCACACTGAGGGGACAAAGCCACACACAATCGGATTCGCCACTGTTCTACAAAATCCAGGTTCAAGCTTTCAAAGTTCTAGTTAAAATATACCAAATAGAGTAGTGAATTACTTCATTTTGGTTACGTTCATTTTCGATATTGCCGGGGAAGCCGTGGGGATCGATAGTTTTTGAGAAACTATGATTCGTTCCTCACTTCTGAGGTAGGATCGAAAATCTTTCAATTAAATTAGATCAGTTATTTAGTTATTTAGAATAGACTCACAACTGCACAGACAAGTAGCTATACTCGGCTACCTTGTTTGTTTTTAATTTTGTTATTAGGTTAGTTGTCATTTTCTAGATATATTAAATAGTTGTTATCTTAATTCTATTAAATATTCTGTCAAAAATACAAAATAGAGAATTTATATATGTTGTGGATATACTTTGCATAATTAGTTTACTTTGCTTTAGTTAGATTTATATTATTTCTTTTGTATGACAATCACGGGACCTAGGGAGCCCAGAGAATACGTATTCGAGCCAATCGTGCCTCAACCCAATCTTGTTGCAGCAATAACTGACATAGACCAAAATCTCAGAATTCAGGTCTTCCGAACAACAACAGACCTACAAGAAATCAGCTCACAGCTAAGAGGATTAAACATAGAAGACGACAAAGCGCATACGTTTTGGTCAAACCAGCCAAACTACAGATTGCCCTAATAAATATCCACATGACTGTAGAAGGGCTTGAAAGAGAGAAAACATTCAGTTGTGATCCTTTGGTCCCACAGCTAGACGTAGGAGACATCCTCATTGACATAGACACTAGCTTAAGAATTCAAGTTTCCAGAATGCCTGTAAGGTACTCTGAGAAGATTGTGCAACTTTTAGTTCTAAACATAGAGGCCAAAAAGGCATACGACTACTAGGTATTAGGGATTAGGGATTGATTCTGCACATGACCATAGGAGGCCCACAATGACCATGAACCTACGGTTGTGATCCACAGGTCCCACAACCCAACGGGCCCACAGGTCAATCAGACATTGATGCTGATTTACGCACATTAGTATTCAGATCCTCTCCACTTCCACCAATCATTATCGCACAACTATCCTCACTAGACATAGCAGCTAATCAAGCTAAGGATTTCTGGACTAGACCAGAGAATCACCCATAGAATCCACCATACATCCATCATCCATTTTTCATGACCCTGTCAGGGGATATCTACGAAGCACCCACAGGTTATCTTCCACGTATCCCACAACCTATAGATCGGATCACGCCAGAGCTTGATATTGATTGGAGCCTTCGAGCAGTCATCCTTGCCGAACGATCTATCACGCCAGTTCAGGTTAGGAGGGCCTTCTTTGCCTTAGATTCACATATTCCATTAGTGCATGTCGAAGACATAAGATTTCCTAACTAGTTTGTCTGTGCCCCACGTATATTCCATCCCCACCGGCTGTCTCGGCACGACCTCAGGAGGTCAGGTGCGAGGAAGAGTTACTTGTAGATTCCCATGCTCATTTGTCACTTTTCCATCGTGTAGTTATCTTGTGTGATTTTCCTCCTCCATTGCAATCGTCTTATTCTCACGGTCATTCTGGCTTTTATTTCATTCTTTTTGAATAAGCCCTCCTCACCCTACACCACAAACCGTATTTTAATTATTTAATTAATATTTACCCTGTTATTTGATAAAATTAATATTTATTAAATTTTAGGGTTTTTAATTAATAAATATTAATTTTAAATGTTGGATGGAAGTTGTTTGACAAACTTGGGAGAATTTTTCTTCTTTTTATTAATTGTCGTAATTGTCGTGAGCAAGTGCCGGGGGGCAATCTTTCTTCCGCTTCCAATTGCCGTAGACAATTTTGATTTTGCTTCTATCATCTAGGAATTGATGAAGAGACGGTTACAAGAGGTTATAGGAGCAGAGGAGATTGGGAAGAAGGAGGAACAAGGAGATATTGCAAATATCCAAATTTTGGAGAAGGAAAAGCTTATTCTACAGACACTATCTGACTTTCACATGGAAACCTGGCACGAGTATTAGCTAGAGTCAGGCAACCTTGAGAGTTCCAGGTAGTTGTCTCCATCCTTCATGCATTCACGTGGCAACAGTTTGCCAGAGTTTCACATTCCAGCAGAGGAAAATCCAGCTGTTAGAAGAAATCAAGGAAATAAATAAACACAATCCATACATTTTTTTTTTGTTTGTTGTTTTGCAGCAGTGCCACCCAGAAGGAGGAGAATAGGCTACGCAGGACAAAGGAAATCCACCACGCATTTAACTTAGCCAAGCTCACGCAAGGGAGAAGACTGTCCACGCAGCCTAGGGAGAAGATTGTCCACATAAGGGAGAAGACTGTCCACGCAGCCCAGGGAGAGGATTTTCCATGCACCAGGAGGAATAATATCAAATGAATATTCAAGGGGAATCCACGCAGCCTGAACATAAATCCATGTAACCTGCATAAAGGACACATATTTTCCATGCAGCGTGTGAAGAGAGAGAGAGATAGAATTCACACATCAGTCAAGTAATTCTCACGCCATGCTTGGGAAGGGAGAATGAAATTGTTCTATTTCACACACAGCCAAAAATGAGGAGTGTCCAAGCAAGGATCAGTTTTCAACACCTAAGGAGGAAAGAAGGAACAGTTTGAATATCCACACATGCATTTAGGCAGAAGCAAAAACAATCCAAATCCCACACAGCCTAAGGAGAATAGTCTAAAAAGGGATGCCTTTTTTTTGTTTTGTTTTGATGCAACATTGCCCACGTAGGAGCAGCAAAAGGTTGGATCTCCACGCCTGAGCAGGAAGGGAAACAACATCAAAAGTTATATCTCCACACAAGAGCAACAAAAAGGAGACCATACATCCACGCCTAAGAAAAAAAGCAAACAATAAGGGATTCTCATCACGTGGGGAGGAAGAAAAACCATATGAAGTTTTTAACACATGCACAATTTTTGATCCATTTCCAACATAGATTTGAATAGAGAGCCACAAGCTTAATTCAAATTTCACGCATGCACAATTGACTGGAGTTCAACGCAGGTTTCTTTTTATTATTATTATTTTTTTAAAATTAAAATATTCATGGTGCTATGCATGCTGAGGAGACGATGGCTTTCTCACGTCAAGGGTGAATCAGTGTTATGGATGAGCACGAAAGACAAACAACATTTCAAAAAAGATTTCGAAAGACATAAAGGCAAGGGAATTTATGGGTGAAGGCCTCAAAAACAAAAATCTCATGTAGGCTCATTCCTACGAAGTACACAAACAATCATGAAAGCACCTGGCTTGCATAAGCATTTAAGGAAAGGAGGCTACTTTCTCAAACCGGTCAATGGCTTCGCAGAACAGTATCACTCAGTTTTGCCCACTCAGGGGTAACTTTTGAGGAATGAAAAGTGCTTCAGTGAAAGCGGGTTGTCCCCCGCCTTATATCATAGGTGATTGATAGGTGTGTTTCCCTTTCTTTTGTGTGTGTCTTTTCCTTTCCGTGTGTGTTGTGTGTTTCCTTTGGTCATTTTTGATGTGTGTGTGTTTCCTTCTTCACTCTCTCTCTTATAGTAAGTTGTACATGACTCTGCAGGGCCTAATGGATAAGGCATTGGTTTGTGTATCGTAAAGTTTAGATTATAGGATTCTTCATGTCATGTCTTTTCTGTGCTCAGTCCATACCATGTCCCCAAGCTAGAGTCAGTTGTTGTCATGCAAATGTGCAACATAGAAATTGACAATTTTATAGCATGACAATAATACCCATGCGCCAATTTTTTCAAGTTTTACCCTTCCTAGGAACCCTAGGTCTACGCAGTCATTCCAATGACCTCCTAGATGATGTTAACTCAGTCCCCTATGTGATTTAAGAGAGTCAATTCAACCCCTCTAGGTGATTTTAGGAGTTCTTGAAAATTGTTATTGTTAGGGCAGTGTTAGGAAGGTCTACCATTGGCCTTCCCAAGACCGATGCACCCCCTGGAGGGGAACAAAGGATCTAAATCTGACATGGAGGTGAATCGAAGGTCTAGAAACATCATGGAAGTGATTTTGGAGGATTCGGGAAAGATTTGGAGAAGTTGGGGCAGTTTGGTCAAAAACAATGCACAAGGCCAAAATAGTTGCTGAACTTCGGGAAGTGATTGCGGGAGTTCTGGATGGAGTTAGGATCCAAAAGAAACATATTCGAAAAGGGAATTCAAATCTCTACAAGATGGTGAAATTGTTTTTTTTAGAACACCTTGGCATAATAGGTATGCAGACAATTTTTCTCATGCACATATAAGGGGAAAGATAAAAAAATCAACTTTTTCGGGGCATAAATGGAAGAATAAAGAGCTGAGACCCCCACCATTGGATTTAGAAGGCCATTTGAAGTCAAAATCATATAATTTTTTTCCAAAAATGTCCATCGGGAGCTCAAGTTATCATCGTTTCAAGTTATCCTCTAGGAAGGCTTCAACAATTAGTCAAATTTACAAGAGGGCACATGTCAGCTCCAGGAGCATGGCGCAATTTTGTGTCCCTTTCGTCCCTCAAGCAAATGGACAAGAAAATGTGCCTGGCCCCAATAAGCCCTCTGGTCACACATGGGACCTCTCGGATCACCAATTCAACTCCCAGGTGCTTGCAGGAGTCTATCCCTCACTCGCTGAAATCATGATAAGTGTTAACACCAGGTGTTGCGTGCAAATTGATGACCCTCATGTCCATTTCTGTTGAGGGACATAAAAATGTGCCCAGCCCCGAGAAGCCTTCAAAACTCCCATGTGACCCCCTCCAGTGTAATTTTTTAGCCCCCATGAGCTAGTGGAGCTTAACCCTCAACCGCTAGATCTCCGCCAAGTGTCAAGCTGAAGCGCCACATGAAAATTGATGACCCTCATGTCCCTTTGTGCTGGGGGACATGAGGGACATAAAAAATTTCCTATCCCAAGGAATTTCTCTTGGATCCTCATGTGATCAACTTTCAACCCCAGGTGTTTCTAGCATGCTTTTTGGCCAAAATCCTCCACCATTGGATCTCCGCCAAGTGTCGAGTTGAGGCGCCGCGTGTAAATTGATGTCCCTTGTGTCCCTTAATGCTCTAGGGACATAAAATTGTGCCCCATCCCTGGCATGCAAGTTTTTAAAGTAGTTTTAAATCTGACTTCCTCGCTTCTGACCTTCCATAACTTTACACTACCATTGCTCTGCAACTTGCTCATACCTGCACAGTTCACCATCGTTGCTCCAAACCAGCTCCACCACATCAAAAAAACTCTCAAATCCATGATAATACATATGTTTCAAATAAGATATTGATCAAAAGAGTCTAAGGAACGAAGAACAAAGGAGAAAAGCAGAGAAATTCTTTAGAAGACTCCATTGCCATGAAATGAAGATTCGAATGAATCTTGTTAACCGATGTGCGAAACGAAGAGCCATTTTTTGTTACTATCTTTTCTCTCAAAATCCATTAAAAACTGACCTTCAAATCCTCCTTCCCTAGTACAAACCACTCACAGTGAAAAAAAATTCCCTTCGGCCCAACAAAGAAAAAAACTCGATTTCCAGTCAAACCGGCAATTGGATTGAAGAAAAATTTCACTAGTGGAATAAGAAGCAAAAACCCACAACAAAAATATAATTTTTGTTGCAAACGGAGAAGAAAACCAGACCTGAAACTTTCAAGGTCCATTAATGGCTGCCGTGTTCAGAGCGGCCACCAGGTTGAAAATTTAAAACTTTAAAATCTCCCAAACCAGTGATTGGGTGAATCTAAGATTTCAGAGGGGTGATATTGGGCAAAAACCCATATCAGAAAACTTCATTCTACCGAGATCCGACCACTAGAAGCTCGCTTTCTGAAAATAGTAGGTATTCTACATAGGGGACTGTTATTTCGGGAAAGTCACCAACTGAGGAAACTGTGAAGGAGGCGGCGAACACAGAAGAGGTATCACAGGTAAAATTCATCAAAATGGTCATCCTGGTCAGAATTGACACTTATTAAAAATAGTAAGTGGTCTCATGAGCACTTGCTAAAAATAATAAATTGGTCCAAAAGGTGAGGGAAACACAGGGAGAAGGAAGAATTTGAGTTGTAACATCCAATTAAAGATGAGAGGAGCTGATTTTTCTTACTTACTAAAAATAGTAAGTCGTCTCACAGACACTTATTAAAAATAGTAAGTCACTCCAGATGGTGATCTTCACACGGGGAGCATTCTGAGAGTTAAACATCCAGATTAGCAACTGGAGTTAGAGTTTGGAGAAGAATTTTCACACTCACTAGAAATAGTAAGTTGCTTTTTCTAGAAATAGTAAGTGTCAAGAGACGACAAGACTCAAGTTTTTAGAATGGGCGTTGTTGTTAAATATTGCCTTCACCGAGATTCAACGCCTGTCTCTGCAGTATATCATCTTCGCTAGTGGGTCGTAACATTCTCGCAGGAATCATCTTTGGCATCTCTCATGGATCTTTTAGAACTCATCTCAAGAGACACTGACAGTGTCTTTCGACACTCACTACATGGTTCGGGTCACAAGTTGGAAGTTGCGGTCATCGGCGGAGATAGTTCATTCAACTTAGTAGGGCCAATTTTGAGCTCATATCTCTTTCGAGGGAATCCTCATAAGTCGCGTTCGTGGTCATCGGCAGAACCATTCAACAATATTTTTAAACACTCTTCTCAAAGCATCCATGAGCCATTTTGAAGGAGTTTCACATAGTGCAAAGATTGCAAAGATTTAACGTTTCATCACATTGGAGCTTTCCATTAGCAAGGATCATTTGACTTCATCAGGAGCGACATCCTCTCTCCCTCTCCCTCTTCTCTTTCTTCCCCCAACTTTCTCTCTCTTGAAGTGTTCTAATTATTTGTTGGGGTTTGCACTTTTTGATATGCCTTTAAGTTATTCAAAAAGTGACTTTAGAAACATGATGTAATTAAGTCGACTTGTTTTTATAAAAGGGACTTAATATTTTGTAGGAATATGAATAGTCTAAAGTTAGAAATAAGGCATATGGAGGGTCATCGGGAAGATGAAGAGTCATTCCTCTGCTATAAATTGTAATGAGCTCCTCATTCAAAGGGGGTTCTAATTCTGAAATTCTTCCAGCTGGTTGTATTCTTGTAAGTTCATAAGAGAGCTTTTGCTTACTTGTGCGTGAAGAGAGTTAGCCATTTCCCCCTATTCTCAATGCCTTCCATTCTCATACTATGTACAATTTCTGCTTGAGCATTAATACAAGGAGTTTTTAGCTTTTTTTGACTAGGGGATTCACTGATACTTTGTGCTCATTAAATTCTAATTGGTCTTGTTGTGTTTGTAGTATCGTTTTTTCCTAATTTTAGTGCATGTGATGAAAGTTCTAACTGATTTATGCAAGACTCTGATTTTCTACTTGCAACATTAGTTCCTCTTATCTAATATTCTCACTCCCTTTCCCGCTCTCCTAGCAAATTCCTCCCTTGTAGATATCTACAAGCTTTTGCCACAGGGTCAGTGGAGTACCCCTGTTGGATCCTCGGCCGGAAGGCCACCAGGAAAATCCACCTTTTTACTCGCGCATGCGTATACGGTAGTTGCACCGGTTAAGTAGAGGGACTTAGATTTCGAGAGCGTTGGCAAGAAACCCACAAATTTGTCCCTCGACAAATTTTCTCGCCAACACACCATGAATTCTTCCTGTGGCGTCTCGCTTTATTTGGTGACTTTAGCCCTTGGCCTAGTTATATTGCTAATCTTTGGCATCTGTTTCGTGCCCGTATTTTATTTCATATCTGGAAAGCTCGCAATGCCTTAATTTTCAAGCAAGATCATTCAGTTATATGTTTTTGTACTAATGATAAGGTGGTTATTCTGTCTATTGTTCGCATACAGATTCAAGCTCAAGCCGCTAAGGGTTACCTTGGAGTTTGCTCATTTGTAGGAGCTTCTTGATCATTGGGGAAGTGCACCTTGCACTATGAGTCGGGTTCCGCTGGATCCTCAGTTGTTGCCACCTCAGCCTTCGCCTCCCTGACGACCACCTTCTGTGGGTCCACGTCGGAGGAGTTGCTCGCGCAGCCGGTCGTTCTGCCTCCCCGCAGGGGCCGCCCTTCTGCCCCGTCCTTCTGGATCAGGTTGGAGCCCGCCCTCGCGGGGGAAAGGTGTTGCCAACACTTCGTGGTGGGGATCTCTGTAGCCTGCCATGCAGACTCTCGCATGTTCTCAGCCCCCTGGATGGGGAATTATGGTGCCACTTCAAATGGAGTATTCTGAGCAAGATGGTTGGCAGGTGGATCCTTTGTCCGCTGAGCCTAATAGTGGAGCCTTCATCCCTCCCCGAGATGATCCTCCCCCTCCTCTTGGTGCGACGACGATGTGTGCTTGATGGTGTTTGTTTTCTGCTCTCTTGTTGCATTTTGGGCGTTTTAATGTAAGCCTTTGTGACTTTTTTGCTAATTTAGTGCCCTCGTGGCATTTTGTGAGATTGCGTGTTATCCGGTCACCCCTTACTATATAACTCTCTTTTATTATTTTTAATATTAAAGGCACTTCCAATAGTAAAAGAAGAAAAGAAAAAAGAAAATAAGAAAATACTCTTCATTCAATTATCTTCGATTCTACTCCTTTATGTCTCTTTAGGGGTGATTATAAGTATTTGCTTTTTTTTTTTAATGTAAAACTACTTTCATTTGGAGAGTTGAGTGTGCCTCCAAACCCTAACCCTAATCCTATATAGCTAACCCCAAGGGCTCTGTTTCATTTATTCATTACAATTTGTTTTCTATGTGCAGAGGTCTGTAGGTGTTACAAGCGTTAAAATCGCCATTTAGGGTTTTCTGGACATTGTTTTTCTGGTTTTTAAGCAGCCTCCGAGGAAGGACAATGATGAAGATTATGAAAGGTCTCGTTCGGCGTAATGGCAAACAACCTTGACGACAATTCATATATATCACCACCCATAATCTGAGTCCTTCCTACCCCCATTCCTTCTTATTGTAGATTAGTTTTAACTGTGATCTGTTTTTTTCTATTCCGAATCATTGATGAGATCTTTGCTTTTTCTTTTTCTTTTGTTTGCCAAATTTGGAATTCTGATTTATATGTTTTGGTGGTTGCATTTGTCTATGAAGATTGTATCGGATGTTATGTAAGCTGACAAATCATGGATGATTAAAGCTTATACTGCCTTCCTTCTGAGACAACTTGTTTCATCTGTGCTTGTTATGGTTATTCCTGCGTTTATTTGGGGAAGGCCCCTTTTCCCATCGTGCTAATGGATTATCTACAGATTTTTTAACATTGATATGAGGCTATTGAGTTTTTTTCTTAGGGCACGGTGCCTTAAGGTCTTTACCTCGTATATGATGGAACACGTTGCCTGATATTAACGATTCTATGCCTTAGCTAGCTTATCAGTTTCAGTTGCATTTGTAATCCGCTGGAATTTTATTACCCAGTTTATGGCTTATTTTGATCTGCAGTATTCTTGTTAGTACTGTGCTGGTTATACTGTTTCTAAAACCTCTTTATATGGTCCTGATCCTCACTCGTACTATCCTGGTTCTGATCCTCATTTTATGGCCATCCCATCTATGTTGACGGGGATTAGGGGCACTTGATTGATTGGGGTAAAGACTGTGACTGAGCACAGGGTGTTCTGTATGCTCAACCGGGGCAATGTTGACCTGATGCTCCGCTCTGCTCTGATAAGTAGTTTGTTCAGGGGAGCATAAATGCAGTTGATTTTGTTTTTATAGTTATATATTGTTGTTATTGCAGCTATTTTTTTTTTTTTTTTGACTTTCTGCTTGTTTGGTATAGCGGCATTGTATTTCTTCCAATTTTCTGTTTCTTCCAAAATTCTGTTTGTAGTAAGCGGCAGTTTGAGGTTTAAGTTTTCACTATTTAGGTGAAAATTATTGTACAAAGCTGTATAGGTTTCAGCAGAGAAGCTCCGGTGACGCCTATCGGCTCCACATGTATGATATGCTACTCGGTATAAGGTGAATCCTGAAAATCCAACATTTTAAATCCTGGTGTGTCAAGGCACTAGGAGTGGGTGGTCAGGGCAAAGACAAATCTTATACGATATGGTTTTTTCCCTGCTCCACCCATTCCTATTGTCTTATATAGGCACATTAAATCGTCATGTGGTTATAAGGAATTGGTGTTGCAGACATTATTCAGTTCAAGCTTTATATTGAGACGCTGTTGATAAAGGTCAGGGTAAAAGCTTATTTTTAATGCTTAAATCAAATGCATTGAATCTTATTTTGTTATGATACATTATATGAAATTCTGATTAGTAACCAATGGCGGAAGTTACAAATGTTTTGATGATTTTGTAGTTGTGTGTATAATGTATTATATTAAATGGCTTTCCAACTCGTGAATTCTGAATTGCTGGAAACTTGGATAGTTTTTTAGATTTGCTTTCCTATTTCAATAGGATTGTTTCATTTAAAAACACAGAATGCTATTTCAGATTATATTAGGAAACACAGGTCTAAGGAATAGGCTAGATATGTGATTTTGATGAAATTTAGTTTTTTTGGCTGAAGGCTTTTGATATAATCCAGTTTTCTCTTGGTCTATTTTGGGTCAATGTTTGGATTTGAGCTTTGGTGGATTTTTTTGAGAACCTAACAACTTTATCAGTGGATGACAGATGTCTGTTTGGTGAAATAGAGATTGTGTAAATTTAATTGAGTCTTCTACAGGTTTATCTTGCTTAGAATGTTTTGATTAGATAAGTGGTGGTTTCTTTGAGAACCTAACAACTTCACCAATAGACTGATGGCAGAATAGTGAAAGTTTGATTTTGAAACTTTGATTTTATAAGTAAAATATTAGTGTATGGCAATAAATAGAGAAAATAAATGAGTATCAAGTCCATTTGAATTTTAGTAATAAAACAAAATAATTAATTGTTACAATTATGCAGTAAAATCATTTGGACAGTTTATGGAGTTAAAATGGACAGTTATGGAGTTAAAAGACTCTTAAATATTAATCTTTCTCATTTGTTTTTTTTAAGGAAGTTTTAAGTTGAATATTATTAATGTGTTATTGTTTAAATAATATAAATTTTTAAGTTAAATTTTAATCTAATGATTTATTATGGGAAATATTTGTAACTGAGAATCTAACGACCTCACCAATAGACTGATAGTGAAACTTTGATTTTGTAAGTAATGTAATTAGTATGGCAATAAATAGAGAAAATAAATGAGTATCAAGTCCATTTGAATATAAATAATAAAACAAAATAATTAATTGTTACAATTATGCAGTAAAATTATTTGGGCAGTTATGGAGTTAATAGACTCTTAAATTGTTTTTTTTTTAAGGAAGTTTTAAGTTGAGTATTATTAATATGTGTTATTGTTTAAATAATATAAAATTTAAAGTTAAATTCTAATCTAATGATTTGTTATGGGAAATATTTGTAACATGAATTAAAATAAAATTAATGGTTTATGGCTTTGTAAGTAGTTATGTATGTTTTTGATATAATGTATGAAATTTATAGAGTAATGACCAAACAATTTACATTAAATAAGAACATGGATAATTACATGATTTTGTACTAGCACATCTATATTATATAAACATATGTAAAATATGTATAAGAACATATGCACTTGTACTTTTTGGCATATTTTACATATATTTATATAAACATAAATGGTATGAGTGCCTATATCTCTTGGCATATTTTTCTTATATTTAAATAATATAGGTATGTTAGAGCCAAAAATAAAGTTAATAAAAGAAAGTTGAAGATGAGTTTGTGCATGAATGATCTGCTATAACTAATCAAATTGGTGACTTGTGCCAATTTATTCAAATTTTTGAATATTTCACCAATGAATTACAAGAGATATGAGTCTACTTGATTCTTTTTATCGAGTCATAAGAGTGCCTAATGAATTTGATTGAACTTCTTAAAGGAATATTCTCTACTAGTTGCGACGGAGGCGTTACCAGATGAAACGAGACCGGTTGCCTCTGACACTCTAGAAGAAATCGACTGCTGAAAACCTTGCTTGGAATATGTGTTGAAATTGAATGGATGGTGTTGAGGACAGATGCCTTGCCGCATGGGATGCATCTGAATGTTGGCATGTATCAAATCGTGGCTCTGCGTTATTCTCCTGAGCTGATATTTAGCTCGACCCAGTCTATGACTTGTTTGTTACCAGGCTCCATTTCGCTGTGTTTCGATTGATCAAGAATTTTGTTTATGTGTTAGGCATTTTGTTTTGAGTTAACACGACCCACTCAATGCTTAACATAGGTTGAGTTTATCAGTTACTGGCCTCTTGTGCTTCTGGATCCTACTTTGAGGTTGATCCTTTGTGAGCGTTTGTTGAGAGGTCACACTTGAGAGTTTCATGGATCTAGGTTTACATGATTGATTAGTTGTTCTCACCATTAACTTGGATCCCTTCCGTTGTGAAGGGCTTGAATTCTGAGTTCTTAACCGCCATTGTTTTCCCTCACTTCAGAAAGTGACAACTGGTTTTTTGTGTTTACATTGGCGCTCTGGCTGCGTTCATCATTAATTTTCCTATGGCAACCAAGCCAAACGAATAGGTGGTTAATCCAGCAGCATAACACTGTCGAAGACAAAGATGGCATTTTCTTCCCTGGCTTGTATCTCTACAGCTACAGTTGTAGCAGTATCGAACAGGACAACTAATATAGAAGCTTCACACACTGTTCTCAGACGACTTTGTATAAATCTCAAAATGGCCTCATATACACAGCCAATCTTCCAATCACTGATTATTAAGCATCGCCATAGTTGGGGCTATGTTTTAGGTAGACATTGATTCTGATCCTGCTGAAATTTATTGATGGCCAGTTCTTGTAATAGGCTTGTGCCAGAGTTACTTAGTGCAGTAATATTTTTGAGTATATATCTCTCTTTTCAAAATGATGCCATCATTTCTCTATGGAGGATCTTTCTCAAATTCTTTTTGTTTAGCAAAATACGATAGATTTTTTTAATTGGTTCTTCTTTTCGTAGGATTATTAACATGTTTAATGATATTGGTACCCATGGTGTGTTTTGATTTTTCTAAGAGTTATGCATGCATACATTTCATTTCAATTATGGGCGCTGAATCTGTCAATAAAAATAGTGTTTTGTTTTTTCTTGATGTACATGAATTGTGGGTTTTTGTGCTGTCAGCGTGATGATTGGATGTTGTGCCGAATATACAGGAAAAATAACCATTCTTACAGGCCACTGGGGAGTGAGCCAGATGAATCATGTGTCGAAGAAGTATTGGCTTCTTTTCCTGACATTGATCACCACCAGAAACTGCACCTGCCCAAAGTGCGGTTCTTTCTTTGGTTTGTTGGAAAGTGAGGACCCTTTCCTAGAGGCGTTTTTGAATAATGAAACTATGGATGGCAATGGAAATAATGGCTCTCTTCAGGCAGAGCCCTCTCACAGGAACCAGAACAACATCAACAATGACATTTACTGCTCATTTTATGTTGTGCCCAATCAAGAAATATGAACTGTGGAGACACAAAACAAGTTCAACTCTCTCAAGAGGACCCTCTCTTTAGCCTACAGGGATGAGGCACTCCACCCCTCAAAGAGATACAACAATGACAACTACAACAATAGGAACAATGTATCAGCTTTCTCAATTCAATGCACAACCCAATCGAAATTTCCACCAGCAACAGATCTAAAGTGTTGCAAATGCTTTATCCTTTTCTGGTTGTTAATTCTTTTATATGTAAACAGTTTCAAGCTTGCATGCATGAATAATGACAATATGGATCTGTTCTCACCTTTAATTTATATCTGTTCCGTTGTGAAGGGATTGAATTCTGAATTCTCAATCGCCATTGTTTTTCCCGTCACTTAAGAAAAAGACTAACTGGTTTTTCATGTTTACATTGGGGCTCTGGTTGCTTTCATCATTAATTTTTCTACGTCACCCAAGCCAAACGAATAGGTGTTTAATCCGGCATTATAATACTGTAGAAGACAAAGATAGCATTTTCTTCCATAGCTTGTATCTCTACAGCTACTGTTGTAGCATTATCGAACAGGACGAATAATATAGAAGCTTCACACACTGTTCTCAGGCGAATTTTTATAAACTTCAAAATGGTCTCATATACACAAAATCATCCAATCACTGATTATTAATCATCACCATGGTTGGGGGCTATGTTTGAGGTAGACATTGAATCTGATCCAGCAGAAATTTATTGTCGGTCACATAATAGGCTTTTGCTAGAGTTACTTAGTGCAGTAATATTTGTGAGTATATATCTCTTTTTTGAAAACTATGCCATCATTTCTTGATGGAGTATCTTTCTCAATTTCTTCTTTTAGCAAAATACCAATTAGCACTAGAATAATATAGATCCTCTAATTTACTGTGTGCTGAAGCAGATGCTCTACATTGTGCAATTTCAAGATTAGTTGGATCAAATAACCCAGCCATATTATTGTTATTTCTTCTTTTTGAGTTAATAATAAGCAATCGGACTTATCAAAATTCCAAATATCCCACTATCTTTTCTTGGTAGCTTTGTTGTGGATACCACTTTTATCTATTGATCATTCTGTACATCACTGAAGCAACTTTTATTGGAAAATTGTACTTTGAGAGACATTAATGATTAAACTTTTACCTCATAACTTATGAATGCTACTTGAATATGAACATTTGCTGCAATCATTGTTTCTTGCCAAAAGAGACACCGTAGATCTGTCTAGAGATGGCTGCATTCTGAAATTGAAGTCTTTGATGTTTAAAGTTTGATGAATGTGGATATCTTTCTTTCGTGAATACTATAAAAGCATTGTTTTTCCTGGTCATTATGAACTTTGTTTCTATTATTTGGATGATTCAGAATCCTTACTCTGTGCTCCATAATGTGCATGATGGATTAAGATTCTCTTGCTCTCAAGGTGTTCTTTAATCCATTGTTGTAGCTCGTATTCTGAACTTGTTCTTTGCTTGCAACTCATTCAGTTACATATTTCATTTGAAAACTGAACATATACCATAATGGCAATTGTAATGTGAAGGAATATTCTTTCTGCAAGTTGTATATCATGATGAGCCTCGTTTACTTTACTATGCAAACAACTGTGACCTTGAATGAGTCATTTGTATTTAATTCTGTTTTACTGAAAATGTTTGCATCATGTGGTATGCTCATGATGCAAACTGTACTTGCTTTAATCTTGAAACCATCTGGAATGCATCATTGGAGATTGTATATCTTTCTCTGTTTGAACTTGTAGATTTCAATTGAACCTTAATTCCTTTCTGTAAGCTTGAACTTACCTTTGACGATCATTTCTGGAAATTCTGAAAGTAACTCTATGCAACTCTTGAAATCTGCACTGGTGTACTGTCTTTTTTGAAAACCATCATTGGACTTTTCATTATATTTAAGCTTCTTTTACCCTTTTCTTGGGTTTTGGTTGTAAGGAAGAACATGGTTGTTTAATTGGCATGCATTCGTCACTGTTTTTCTGCATGTGTTAAGGCCAATTAAGTAGCCCACATGAAAATCTTGCCGGCAACTTTGCTAACCACTTAACCCTGCATATAATGATTGCGATGGGTAGATACTTTACATGTTTAGTTTGTTCTTTGGTTATGCAGAGATTCTTAAAAAGTGTTTTTATGCCTACCAGGGCAAAATATGGATATGGCTCATTTTTGCCTACTCATCAGTGTCTCTGATGGTTTTGATGCAACCTAGAATTCCTTCCATCATGTAGAACTGTAGTATTCAAACCGTAGAGACCATTCAAGGCATATGGATCTTTACATTCAAATCAGAACATGTATTTTAAAGGATTACCATATACGGTGTCATGTTGTTCAATGTTTGAGTTTCACATTATTTACATTTTTTTAAATTTTTGCAGCCTCTTCCCAGGTTCCACCCTCTTCCTCTCCCAATATTTATCTCCTTCTAATATGAATCCTTAAAAATATCTCTTCCGGCGTAAAGCATTATTTCATTTGTATCAAAATCTGAAATGTAAATCAATGTATGAAATGTCAAGTGTTTCTTCCTCTGCCCTCTATTTTGGAAGTAGCTTTCCCTTCTTCATCCTTTTGTATTGGTCATATGTGAATGGGAGAAATATTCTTATACTTTAGAGTGACTCGAGAAATGGTTACAAATATAAATGCCATTGTTTCCCTTTGTTTAATATCATCTTTAGCATTGGAAAGAGATAAAACTTTGTGATTTATGTATCGTCAATGCCTATTACAATTGTAATGGTAATTGTGTGTGTACCCTTTGTATTGGTGTAATTGGGATTGTAAGTGAAGTTTTTTCTTCTACGTGCATATATATCCTAAAGCCCCATTTACATGATCTACTTCTATTCAAAAATTGAATGATACATAATCCCTGCATCATCATTATAAATTACAAATTCAACATCAAATTCATCATTCAGACCTCTTGCTAATGTATTGGTAGTACTTATTGTAGTTGCATTGCTCCGTGCAAATTCTATTCAATGAATGTAATTTTTTGTTTTTGTGGTTTATTCATGTTAATTTTTGATTGTGATAAGTCGAATATTATTATTTGAATTCTTCATTACTAGCTTTGTCTAATGTAGAATTTGTTTTAATGTTGGATTTGCATCTTTGAGATTTGTGAGAAGTTGTTGAAAATATTTTTGTCTTCGTTTTCTCCTTGTTTAAATACCTTATCTAGTGTAACAATTGTTGTGAATGTTTTCCATAACAACTTTGCATGTCCATTACTATCGTATGGTGGTTTTTTTGTAATGGGAGGAAGTTGCCCCAAATCTCTTATTGAAATCATAGAAACACGACCAAAATTGATGTCTATTTTTTTAGGGAATGCTTGACAAAGTGGAGAGTCTATGTTTTGTAGCTATCTTTGTTTGATGAAGCTCATTTTATCAATTAATATATATTTTATGAGACACATCTCTTGTTGGAATATTGTAAGTCTTGATCCTTCTAATTTTGCAAAATTTGTAATAGGGATTTGAAGTTGTGGATGGATTGTTGAGGTACCAATATTAAATTTTGCAACTCTTGTTGGTGCAAGTAATAGAAGAGGAGATCATTTTGGAAATGATGCATAAAAAAAGTGCTTGATGAAACTCACCAAACACATGAGCAATGATATGTTATATCAAGTGCTTGTTTTTGTTTATCGCCCAAAGTGTCATAATTGAAATTTGGGGCTAATTCATTGTTTATAACCAATCCATTATCTTTCATGTTGCTTATGAATTTTATTGCTTTACTTGTGTATTCTTCACCTTGATATTTATCATTCAATGATGTTTGTCTGTTAATACTTGTTCTTCGCAACATATCTATTTCATTCACTTGCAAAATTTGATCGCAATGAAGCTTGCATATGATTTCCCATTCATGTTCTGTTGTATTTTGTTGAATATGTTGATTAACTTCATCTTCAAAAGTCATTGTTATTATCAATGTCTTCTATAGTAGTCCTTCTTTCGACATACCATGGATTATAATTGAATGAATCTTAGTTTGAAATTATTGAATCAAAAATAAGTCTGATATCTCTATCTATATCACGAAACGAGTTGTAAAGAAACAACTGTGACCAACAAAAATAAACCCATTTTTGTGATTCACACAAAGGGATGGAGGAAAACCTTGGTATTACTCTCACAATAGCTACCAAAATCCTAAACTCCCTTTTGCTATCTCATGTATTCTCCTTGGATTATACATATAATATCTAGCGACCATCAATAAGTGACACACTTTCAATGGAAAAAGGCATATTCGTGTACCTCGTCAATGAAAGTTTGATACATTTTCTTCATGGTCCATCTTCATCAGTTGATGTTACCAGTTTGAACAACTCACATGAAAAATTCAAATTGAAAAATACTCTACTTACTCTCTACTAATGGAAGCTCTAACAACATGTGACATGTTTCTTGTGTGCTAATGTTTCTTTCAACAATTGTTTTAGTTAGAAGTCTCCTATATGCTCTTGCTACCATCTCATCTTGGGTTTTCAATGTTTATAATCCACATCAACATCTGATGATAAGTTTTATAACTCTTCTCTAGCTTTTGATGCATACTTTTCAATGTACTTGATTACAATGTGCTTGGAAAGAACAAGGTTGTCAATCTATCTTTGCTCTGCACAATTGTAATATGTAACGATTGTGTGTATAAATAATCTATCATCATTTCTCCCAGGTTCAAAATTTTTATCTATCTGTTCTGATTCTTGATATAACTTTGATCCCTCAAGATTCAATGGCCACGGTTCATTATACCTACAAAAGATAATAATCCATTATTAGTTATTCCACACACATATTTTTTAATTTCAATTTAATTATTCAATTTTTTGAACATCTTAACTACAAACCATTCTTTATCTTTTCTTATGTAGGAAGGCACCCTCTCTACACATCGTATGTCATTCTACATAGTTGAGAATCTTGTCATAGTCAAGTTCCATATCCACTTGTGTAAGTTATCTCGTATTTCAAAGACATGGATTTTGTGTAAAATTTTAGTAGACCTGTAATGTCATAGCACATATGAGAATATATCATATATTTTGAGAACGTAAGAATTTTATATAAAACATAGATTCGATGAGAATTGATAAATTATCTATATGTTTCCTTGGTGTGGGTCCTCATGAGGATTCCATGCATGGACAATAGAATATGGAAGTAGTTGTCAGCATTTTTACGTTGAAAATCATCAGTCCAATCGAGGTTGTCCATATTTTGTGCCCCTTTTAACCATATGATTCCATGCATATGTGGTTAACCTCTATGTTTTCATTCATATCTAGACCAATAATCTTTAGCTTTTATTCATTTTTGCAATATATCCTTTTGGAAAAGTGTATGTCACAGGTGCATGTAGTAAACCACTATATGAGGATATTCGATGATATTCTACTTTCATCTAATTTTGCACTTCTCATGGATTATCCGGTGGTGCTCCAGGAATTAATTCATGTAGATCAGGTCAATACATATCAACTGCACTCAATGTGAAAAAAATGATAGGTGATCCAATTTGATGTAACATTTCAGTCAATTGACCACAACATTTTGCCCGATAGGACCTTGTAACCCCTTAAAGATTGTTCCAAATCGCATCAAACAATTGATCTAAATGTGAATGGGACACATTTTCCATATGCTCATGTAACTCATTGATGGTGATTTACAATATCTTGGCAGGTTTTTATTGACAAAAAATGTAGATGAATTTTGTGCACGATGTCTCATGATCATATTCATCATGTAATGCGTGAATCAGGGATGTCGATCCAAACCTGGTGATCCCTATATCAAAATAAATGTTTTACAAATGCGCATGGAGACACACTTGTTTTAACCATCGGTTCTAGCCAATCACATTTTCCATCTAGGAAAAAAATGTAGGGAATTCCATATCAAGTAATCCTAGTGTCACATACTCATTAATAAGAGATGCTACTATCCCTGGCCAATCAATCAGTGCTCCAGGGTCTACATGAGGGTTATTTACCCATGCATGGATTCATTTCCATCTCCCTTTGGGCATAGGGTGGTTTAGAGGCCATTGATGTTGTGTGATTAACGAAATTTCCTTCATTTATCTCAAATGGTCAGACCTACATATACAATTTCATTTGCGTCATAATCAAACTCCATATGGACAAAGTTCAATTGCTTGAATACATTTGTCATTAGAATGGGGTGGAAGTTCATCTAAAGAATTTTCATCAATTTGAACATCTGAATAGAAATTATCATGTTCTATTTTATATTTCAGTGCAGTATAAACTCACTAAAATATTGATCATCATGTTCTATTGACTGTAAAATTGTAATTTGTTCCATGTTGATCTCTCCTTTGAACAATAATCATCGAACAAATATTTCAATCTATGTGGCAAAAATATTAGCAATTTCTTTTACTTTCTTGAGGAAAACTTATTGCGTGACCTTTATATTTATATTGACCTCTAATTGCATGTGTCACTTATAGAATTGGGTTGACATGGGCTATCAACATTTCCTCAACTTGAGTTAAGTTTGTAAGTTTTGGCAGTTGTGACCCAGGATCCCTATTGTTTGATTTTAAAAATCGATGATGACCTTTCTCTTGTCGAAATCTAGTACACACAAGTCCTTCAGGTGTTTGAGAAACTTTTATTCCAAGGTAGAACTCTTAACAAATATAAAACATGATCAGCGAAGCAAGGTTATCAAGACTATGTCGAAAAATCATTTGGACAGGTATTCAAATCTCTCCAAAGGATTCTATGGGGATCAAATATATTTTGTTCTTTCTCAATATGTGAGTCTTGCATTCTTATTTTTCTTCTAGGTTCGATTGTTGACTCCTCTTGTAAATCATTTTTTTGCATTCTTCTTCTTCTTCGTTGTTCGTATTGGTTGTAATGTTGTTTCCTCTTGCACATTGCTATTCTCTACATTATTTCTAACGTCGACATTTATTATATCGTTGGGCCAAGTTTTCTGGTGTTTCGAGCATGTGATCCACTAATGTTGAACTTCCTCCCCTAAAATTAAATTCAACATTAATAACCAATCTATGATAATGCCTTTGAGATGCTTCATGGTAAAGTTCTTTTATGTGTAGTCTTTCTTCCTCCAACAACTAATCTGAATAAATATGTCTTTGTAACCTTGTTCTTGATACATGTGAGTCATCTTGAGACGATCATGCACGAATTATTGTTATGTTATTTGCATGTTAGTCGTCTTTCTGCATCTATTTATTCATTTTTTAATTCATCCACCCATTCTGAAAATATTTTGCTCTATCGTTATCATTTTGACGTTTCCTTTATTCCTCTCACTGTGCATCTATCATTTTTTGTTGTCATCTTATGCGACATTGTCTTTGATATTATCTTTAACATGCTCTTCTTTTGTCTTCATTTTCAAAATTTAATCTTGGTCAAGCCATATCATATAAAGTATTTTCAAAAAAAATGTCTAATTATTTATATAACTAAAAACTCCATGTACATGTAATAGAAAAAAATCATATAATATCCAAGTTCTAATAATTAACAAGGCTAGTCAAAGAATGATATATGAAATAAAGAGAATAAGAGATTAGAAAAAGGGGTTCCTTTGCCATATTTATGACCTTTTGTTTGATTTTTAATAGTTTTTTCACCAACATACTCAAAACACTATGCAATTTATAAAATCATTTACATAAATAATGTAATCAAATATTTACATTATTGTCTTTCCTCCTAAGGCAATTGATTTGAACGAATAAAACTTTGTAGCCTTGTTCTTGATATATGTGATTCATCTTGAGATGATCGTATGCACGAATTGTTATCATGTTGTTTCCATGTTGTCGTCTTTTTGCATCTAATTCTTGTATTTGTTAATTCAACCCCGTGTTTAGCAAATCTTTGTCTATCGTTATCATTTTGACGTTTCCTTTGCTATCCTCTTGTTGTGCATCTGTCGTTTCTTGTTTTCTTCTTCTGCAATATTGTCTTTGATATGCTCCTTCTTTCCTCTTCATTTTAAAAATTTAATCTTGATCGAGCCATACCTATAAAGCATTTTCAAAAAATAACAACATACATATATCAATAACATAACACGTCATCCGCACATCAAAATGAAAAACAACATGATGGAATTGTAGTTTACGAGAACATATATGAAAACATTATGCCAAGGATACGCGAAAACAAAATACGATGTCACAGTTTTTTATATGTTTAACATAAAAAACAACATCGTTGCAAGATGCATATGTTTAACATACATTGGGGGAGGTCCCTCGTTACGTTGCTTTGAAAACATTATTGAGAACACGGTCTAACGTCCAAATTTGGACGTGCTAGGAGAGCATTACTAGGAAATATTCCATTTGCAAATTCTAGCACCTGGTATCAAAGAAGGCACGTGCAACGCTAAATTCTGAGTTGGACAAATGTTCGCACATGTTCCCCAATGTGAATAAGGAAAAGATATATAAACACATACAAACATACAAATAAAATAATCTTGACATTTACAATTTATAAAAAAATCACAAATTAATGTACCATTTGTGACAATAAATAAAATCCAACATTATTCCTTATGTATCTACGATAAATTTGTGATTATTTTGTAAATAATATTGATTTACTCAATTAACTATTTTTTTTTTTTTTGGAAATAAAAGACAACGAGGGCGAGGTTGTATATAACACAATACCGTTGTTCCATGAATGAGAAATCTTTACGAGACTATTTTGGTCTGCACTGCTTGGATAAAACGGTCCAAGTTCAGTAAATGCTCCACCTCCGATCGAAAAATAACTGTTAGTGCAGAAGCACAACACCCTTGAATGTCTGCAACCAGATGGGTTGAGACTCTCAGTGCGATTGCACAACATGGAGCATCTCTCAAGGTGTGGGACCTTGCGAGTTGAGAGAACTCTCTGGATTGAGGTCGGTTCTTATCCCTCTGTTTAGGTGTACACAAACAAATTGCAGAGGATCTATTCTAAGTCTATTCTATCTACCAAGGAGACATGGTTAGAGAGATGCAAGAATATAAATCTAAGCTAACGAGGTGATACACCAACAGGAATATTAGACACCCGTTTTGCATGGTTAACATAGACCACATGAATGTAATACAAACAACATGCACAGATAACCAGACCATCAATAAGAGATCGGAAAAGACAACAACGAATACATGAGAGGGTCGAGAATCATCCACAGACATATATTTTATTACTTAGGAGTCGATATAGTATATTGCAATGGCCAAGAAGTGAAAATTTCATTACAATCTGAAGGAGGGGTTAGAAAAGCTCCAAAAATCCTTTTGTGAACAAAATAAGAAGGGAGGGCACAAAACATAAATGTCTAACCCTTTACAAATGAGCCCCGACCCTTCCTTTATAGATTCAACATAAAGGGAAGAAGGAGAGAGAAGCAAGAAAAATAGTTTGAAGCTCAACCACTATCATCAATGCCTCCTACAAAATCCACCCCAAATCTATCGTGCCTGCATCAATTACTTGTTTGATGCCTCGAAGGAGGAGGAACGACGGATCAGATCAAATTCGATCTGGTAGTTGGGGAAAATAGATCATGTATTAATGGAACGAAGACATTTATTCATTTTTTCCCCACCTAACCTCTTCAAAATTAAAGATTGCATTAATTTCCATGGCGTAGACGAGGCCGAGATCTTCACAACGGTGCCAGATTTGTCATAGATTTTGAGCACTGAGTTAAAAGATATGCTTTCCATTTGAAATTTGAATCGGGTTTATACAAAATGGCGGGAACCAGCTATCAAAACGGGCCCCTTTTTGAAATCGGACACGTAGAGGGCTGGTGCATGTCTGTAGGGCAGACCTTTGTATTTTGCTTTTGGAGTTGCGTAAAAAGCTGACACGTGGCTTCTTCCATGAACTTGCTCAGTTTCTTCATGTTTTTTTAGCTAAGTCTTTTTCTCGATGCGGAGTCATACATGCCAAAAGTGACCAGTCAACATGTGGAGGCCTGACGCTTGTTTGGAAACCTTCCCCCAATTTTACTGCTTTCCAATTAGCACCTATTGCTGACACTTGAGCACCCTCCGCTAGCCTATCAAGAAAATGCTTAGTGACTATTCAACCTGAAAGAAACCCTGTCCCTTTATGAAACTGGACACGATGGAGGCTCCGCACTCACTTTTATGAAACCTGATCAAGAGATTTTGTCTTTGAAGGAGCATGATGGGTTGACACGTGGAAGCACTCCACAGGCTCTTGTACTTTTCAACGGCCTCTCTTACCTTTTCGAGACCTTGAACGCGACATGGCGAGCTAGTGCGCTTGTTCTCCATACTTAGTCGATTTTGGGCTCGCTCTGTCCCATTTTTCAACAAGGATTACGTGGCAAGCCCACGCTCATTTGAGCCTTCGCTTTTGGATTTGCCTTTGGTAAAACAGATGCGCCAAGCTGACGCGTGGGAAGTTTCCACTAGTACTTCGTATACTTAGTATCTTTTTTGAGGCTCCGCCAACTGTATCGCCTTTTGACTTTTAGCTATTGACTCTGCCCCCGCTTTGGGCCTCGGACATCGTGGGGGCCTGACACTTGTTCGAGTCTCCCCTTTTGGATTCAATCTTTGGAGGTGCGTCTGTTTGGACACTTGGCAATGTCAAACATTGTCTCCATCCATACTTATATTCATTTTTGGGCTCGTTTTGAACTATTTCAGAGCCCAACGACTTTGAACTTTCACCGTTTCTTTCTTTGAGCCTCTGGCTTCTTTGACACTGGATTTTCTCCTTCCTCAGACCCTGTTATTCCATTTCAGAGCCCGCATGTAATCTGTTTGCTAGGATTTGAAGCACTTTGGTTCGCTAGGAACAGAGCCGTTTCTTGAATTTCTTCTTGCACGGGGTTGTTTGATCTTCAGCAGGCCCCGCCACTCCATTGTAGAGTCCCTCTACAACGTAGTCTGTTTACAGGATTTGAATGTGATTTCTCTGTTTTCTTCTGTGCGGGGTTGTGGCTGACCAATTTTTACTATGGGGGAAAAAATTGGATAACAATTTGGCGACTCACAGGGGCATCTACTCTGCTAGATGAAAGGATCAGTAGCCTTGAAGCATCCATTGGGTATGGAGTCAAAATTAATGGCCTGGTACTGACCCTCCTTTAAAAATGGACTCTCTGAATGCCGGATTTTCACTTTAAAACCTGACTTTGAGCCTAACCTGTGCACGTTCACACTCTCAATTTTCATAAGAAATCTTGAAACAAGGCTTCTGAGAGTAGAAAAATGTTTTGACCTGGGGCTTTCATCTGTCCCTTGAATGGACTATCTTGAAAACATTCTTTAGTTGCTCTGCATTTGTTTTATTTTGAAATTTACAACTGTTACAGGAAACTATGAGTCTTCTGCCATGAATAGTGAAGGCACCTGGCCTCAGTAGCTCTGGAGCAATACGAACAAAACTTATGTACAAAGGCAAAATCATACATGCCTCAAATGAGACATGCAAGTGTGCAGTATAACACTTCTTTTGCTGAAAAATTAAAATCTACTCCTACCCTTACACTAAACAGAGAGAAAGAAAATCTTAAACAACTCCTGTTACAGGCAAGGAGAAGTAGCTTCCCTTTCTCAAGAGGGGCAGCCATGCAAATGATTTGGCACTGAAATTTTAAGCTTGCCTGTATGAGTGAAAAAATGACTTTAAGCTTTGATCTGTCCACCCATATCAGCAAGGTATCAACATTAATGGAAAATACCTCCTCAAGATGATTTAGCATTGAACTGCCTAGAGGTTTTGATGGTGACCCTTGGTGCTTTGATACTCATCCTCATGCCCTGAAGTAGGCATGACTGGTTTTGGCTTCTCCATTGGCTCCAATGAAGCCAAGTATCTAATTGGGCAATCTATGGTCCTTTGAATCCGCCCATGGTTATGAACTTTAACTCCAAGAATGGAGCCTTCTTGCTGACCCTCATGGATGGATGGTGTGGAAGGAATGATAGCCTCATATACTTTCTCTTCCTTTCCCAGCAGGTGTGACTTTTGGAAGATCAAAATCTTCCAACTTTGATTCAAGGAGGCATGTTGCCAAACTGCAGGTTGTGCTTGCACGTTCTATTCCATGGCAGCAAGTTCTTGTGATTGGAAGAATGAATGATGAGGGAAGAAAAGATTGCCGGAATTTCAACTGGTTCCTTCTTATACCAAAACATCTTTTGAGTCTGCTAAAGGAAATCAAACTCTTTACTGTCCTACTGTAACAAGGTCTCTCCCTTTTGCATGGCGATCTTAAATCTTTATTATTTTCACCATATGAAGCCTCATCTTCAAACATGAATTACTAGTGAGTTCATGATCTTCCAAAAAACAAGACTTTTGGAGAGGTTGAAAGGGAGAGGGGTCTGTACTTTGATATCTAACCTTCTTCCCTCTGCGATGAATCTATAATGGAGACCAGAGAGTCGAGGCTCATTTGTAAAGGGTTCTGTCATTTATGTTTTGCGCCCTCCCTTCTTCTACTTGTTCACAGAAGGATTTGTGGAACTTTTCTAACCTCTCCTTGTAATGCAAGTTTACTTCTTGGCCACTGCAATATACTGTAGCGACTTTTGAGTAATAAAATATATGTCTGTGGATGATTCTTGACCCTCTCATGTATTCGTCGTCGTTTTTTCCAATCTCTTATTGATGTCTGGTTATCTATGCATGTCGTTTGTATTACATTCATGTAGTCTGTGTTAACCAACAAAACCTATTTAAATAATCAATAAAATAATGTGGCCACGTAGCATAAATGGGTAAAGATGAAATAATCTGGGGATATAAAAAATTCTAGCGATCGAGCCGCATACACATTAATTTACACATTAGATGCAAGAGAGATTAAATCATAAGGTTTGAACAGATAATTCATTCGAAAAAAAAAGATACTTCGAAAAAAATTACGAGAAAGGGAACTCACAACGATTTCGACTACGACGCGAGGTTGCCTCAGCGGTTTCAGCAGAAGGGCGAGGGTTCGAGTCACGGTGAGCACAAGGCAAATCTGGACGATCAACAACAGAAGAGAAAAATGTAATGGATTATCGCCTTGAAATCCCCTGTTCGAAGTTGTCTTCATAGGATCGAAACATATTGCATGTCAATTAAGCTGTTGCAGTTCCACTGGCTGTAATGGGCATGCGCCCACTCCACAATGTTTGTGTGCTCTGCAAATTCAGGCTCTACGGGCCTTCTTCCTGTTATCAATTCAACCAGCAAAACTCTGAAACTGTATACATCACTTTTCTCGCTCAATTCTTTTGTGTCTACGCATTCTGCATAAAACCGCCATTTTTTTTAGTGATGATACAATGCATGTATATATAAAATTTATAATTTGGTACTGAACACAAACAGAAAAGGATAGGCGACTTGGAGCAATGTAGTCTGAGCAGAGGTAGTTTCGAAATATGTGGATGTTGCAGTCTCTCCAACAACTTGATATCACACCCAGAGTCGAAAGCTAACTCTTTTACGACAATCGTTTCTTTGAAAATGGTTTCCAAACTAGCAATCGCATGTGTTTCATGAGATGTGAACGCCGAACGGTATATGTTATTTGATTTAGAGGTATAGTTATTATTGAACCACTTAATTTGAAGGTTGTTTCCACATTTCAAACTTGTTATAAATTCGTACATGATTATTTGGGATACCGTTTTCGATAGTTAATTAATTTTATAGTTGATGTTGTTAGTTGTGCATCAGTTGTTCAGTTGGTGTTTTGTTGGAGAAACATTTATATACAATTGATAATGTGTGTGATTGATAGTTGTAGTGTAGGACTTTAGTTGAAACATTACATTGAATTGTTGTATGTGTACATTTAATTATGTTACAGATTCGTACATTTAAAGTTCACATATCATATTTGGAAACATCAAATAAATGAAGGTATACGTACACATAATGAGACATGTATACATTTACAGTATTTATATCATGAATGGTTGCCTTTAGTGGGCAAATTTAGTTTCAATAAACATGATTACATTTGATACCCCTTGAATGTCTGCCGCTTTGGATAGAAGAACTGTTGAGTATAGTAGTAGCGGAGGTGCTATGAAAACAGAGGGTAGTATTTACGATGGGTTGAGTGATAGTAGTCTTGCTTCCTCCTTTCTTCTTGCTCCGAGTGTTGGTACATGTGCCATATTTGAGTATCTCTCAAATGAAAAAGCAGGTGAAATGCACAGATTTGCAAGCGAGGGAACTCTGGAGAAAGCTGTGAATGTCAGAGCCTGCCTTTCAGTGGTTCCAATGTTGATGGTTGTTTTGTGCAAAGTAAGTCCTTGCGACTTGTGGATAGTTAATCCCCAGGCCATTTTAATCGGCAACTGTCTTCGATTCCCTCTCCAAATAGGGGGTATGAGAATATGTAACGGGTTGGAGGGATCCCAACATGGGCCGTTGTATCTATCAAATTTTACAACAACAAATAAAGGTAATGCTGGTGGTTGCATTGATGCGTCATAGACAATGTCAGTGATTGTTCCTGTGGCACCATTCATGAGGTCTACATCAATCCATAGATTTGCAATAAGCGTGATTTTTTGTTGTTTGCACAATAGAACTTTGTGTTCCAACTGATCATCATCAGGATTTCCTAGTCCAGTCTGCCTGTTACTTTCAACAATGGATTGGGCGATCGGAATGTTCAATGCCTTCAACATCTGTAGGTTGTGGGAGTCCACTAGATCATTTTTTGCAAACAAATGTGGTGCATCCTTAAAAATGTTTAGCTCCTGCTGAGTTAGGTGTGTGTCTGTGCGAGACATTAGGAGTTACCAATCCTCAATTAGAGGGGTTGAATCTCGCATGTGGAGCAGTAAATTCTGGAATGAAACCTGTGCATTGGTTGTTCCTTGTTGCTGAAATATTGTTTGCAATGTAATGGAAGACTGAAATCCCTTCCAAAGGGTTGCTCCGTAGGAATTACTTGCGTAAAGAGGATTGTCCAAAATTGGTAGTAATTGCCCAAGGTCACCAAGGAGGATGACTGATCTGTTCCCAAATTCAGATGTTCTTGAGTGTGGGAAAGCTTCGCGAAGCCTAGTGTTAATTTTTCTTAGCAACTTTGGCCTGATGAAACTCATTTCATCAATAAGAACATATTCTATATGTTTCAACGACTCTTGAAAAGACGATAATGCACTACCGTCAAGGTGTTTCAGTTCTTTGATTGGAATACGCATGGGCTGCGTGGATTGTGGATGCAGAGATATTGAATGCTGAAACACCGGTAGGGGTGAGCACAAGTAGAGGTGAGGGAGATGTGGTTGATGTTGTGAATGAATTCCTGATTTTATTTATCAGAAATGATTTTCCTATGCCAGCCGTTCCTTGAATTATCAATCTTAGTGGAGGTAGAAGGGTTTTGTTTGCTGAATGGTGTAGTATGGTATCAAGAGCTATTTGTTGTTTTGGAGACAAAGGAAGTGTGGAAGATGGTGGTGTGGCATGTATGTTGTTGTTAATTGTGTCTGCCTTCTCTCTCTCGATGAATGATGAACCAGTTATCTGTAAATCATGGGGAACGTCATGTATGGTCCAATTATTATGTATGTCGAAATCTCGTTTCCCCAACATTTCAAGACTATTCTAGACCCGTGTTGTTTTTGGGTGAAGTTGTGCGAAGATCTACCATTCTTGCAATGGTTCTTGTTGAATACTGCATTCGGGCTCTGAGTCAGAACTAACATCTGTAGCAAGTCCTGTGTCTGCGGTAGTGCGTAGAACATGCCACAGTTTATAGTTGTGCTTGTACATGTCCCAAGTGTCGTTGATGTCATGTGGGGTTGAGCCAAATTCAAACGTAATATTTCTGAAAGGCTTGTATAATAGGAGTTCTGACCAACAGAAAAGGTCATATGACGTTGATTCTTGAGCAGGGACATCCACAAATCTCGGGTGGACCCGAACAATTGCTTGTGTCGGTCGCTTTTTCCATTTATCACCTTTACGGTTCTTGTTGTAGCTCCAATCTCGAGCAACTTGAATAAGTGGTAGGTGTTCCATGGTAGTTGGATGAACTTTATATGCATCCAAGAAAGCGGTTGTTTGTTGTGCATCGACGTCACTTTCAACGACACGTCTTAAAATATTTTTTCCAACATTTAATGATACGAATGGACGGCTGCACATAACAAGTGGAATTTTTTGCAGCATATGGCATGTTTCTTGTGCGCTTATGTCATGTTCAACAACGCTTTCTGTGAGCATTTTACGGATCACAATATGTGCTGGAGAATCTGCGTCTGCATCTCTTGAAAATATGGATAGCATTTGGTGATATGTTTCTGAATGTTGCTCGGCTTTCGAAGCATATTTTGCAATATACTTAAGAACGACATGGTGGGAAAGTACCGGTTGGCAATCAACATTTGCTCTCCATATGTATATCATTGTTCGATTGTGGATGTTCAATCTGTCATCGTTTCTGGAAGGGAGGTACTTTATTTTCCCATCACCTTCAATGTGTAAGGAAGAAGTAGGTTACGTGGCCCAAGGAGTGTTGTACCTACACTGCAGCTGTGATTGCTTTCTACGCAGACATGTCTGCTCTGAACATTTAGTGTGGCGCTGAACTCGATTAAGCAGTTCTTCAAGGTCTGCATGCGGGGAGGTGGATAGAATTTGTGTTGTATCTAGCAAGCAAGGGTCGTCTAGGAGTGACCTGCGAACGAAATCCAAGTGGTTGCAAGTCGGGTGGGGGTTCTATGCAGACACGAACTTATCAAAGTATTGTTTTGTCGCCTCAATAACTGATGTGTCCTCCCAGTCCAGTTCATCAACTTTTGGTGCATTCTCAAGCCACAATAAACCGTGGACATGTGCGGAGCCTCTATGTTGCCATTCATACCTGCGAGATGAGGGAACATAAATATTAGATATGTAGTTTGGGAAAAACTTTGAAATAAGTAGATTTGATTACCTGTACCAAAAGTCTATTGCTCCAAGTTCCTTCTGCAATATTTCTTCCTGAAATATTGTGAATCTGTGATGCAGGGATGCTGATACTCGATGAGGGTTAGAGATAATGTTAAGTGTTCTCCAATGTTGTGTGGCTTGAGGATCTGTTGGGCATTCACCAAACATAATATTGTGGAGATCTAGCCATTTAGTGTCTGCAACACTTATAGTGAAGAATAAGGTTGGTGTCCCCAATTGTTCCACCATATCTGAAAGCTCGCTTCTACTTTTTGCCCAAAATGAACGTGTCCCTCGAAGGCTCGATCCAAAGCGCATTAAACTATCTGAGAGGTTGTCTTTAGGGCATTCCAGTAGTCATCTTCGCAGCTCTCTAATTGTTGGAGGGATTCCAGATTCGGTGTTATGTTTCATAAAAACTGCTGCCGTGGACTGGCTTCTGTGTCGCATTATGAGGTTTAGAAGGAAGTAACGAAATCTTGGGTGCGAACCGAAGCGCCCATCATGGTAACACATCAAATGAAGTGCGTATTCATGCATTGGAACTTCTTTAATGCGGGGTTGTTGCCACATTGCTTTTCCTATCGGAAATAATGTTGGGAAATCCATTAAGAACAGGCCTTCTGTATTATATTTATTTATTGGTGAAAGCCCAAGCTCTGGCCATGGCATGGTAAATGGAGTGTTACCATCGTGGTTGAGCAAGAATTGTTTAATTTCCTCTTCTTCTGTTCCTGTGTTGTGAGGTGTTGGCATGAAAGACGATGAGTGTTCATATGTTTAATTAAAGTGGGTGGGAACACCACTACCATGAGTTCTAGAGCAAGTTTGCATTTGGGGCAGTTCCATTGTGGCTGTGTTAAGAGAGGAGGAAACATTTGACGATTCAGATGGTAGTGAGGAAAGGGTGTCATCGTCGATTAAGACATCTTTGTAATAGGGGTCGTGTTGGATTTTATATTGCAAGGCTGCACAAACACGAGATCTACTGACGTATCTAAATCATAATTTTTTAAATTAGATCCTTCCCTTTGTATGAGAACTATGTCCAAATGTCCAAGGCGATGGGGTAGGGTCTTTGCTATTGAAGTAATGTTTTTCGGGAAGCTTATGGTGTGTCTTGAGTATTTGTATTGGCCGCCACGTACTTGGGCGACTTGCATGAATGGATTAACTCGTGCGATAAGCATCTCCTCGATTTGGGTTAAAGATGCAAGAATGATAGGCTATTTTTCAGGGTCCATGTTGTTCCATGAAGAGAAACAGTGGCCTTGTTTTTCACTTTTGCATCTGTTACACGAGGGAAAGCCTTCAAAGGAAATTATTTTAATTCCAGGGTAATTTTCCAAACAAATTGAGCAAGTTTGGATGTTCGCCAACAAATCTATTCTTTTGCGAAATCGACGTTGGGCTTCTAAATTCAGCGAAGAGAGTGGGGATATGGGAAATCTGTGTATTGGAAGGGGTGGGGTGTTCTATTTCAGTCGTTTGTGGATTGCAAGGTGGAAAGTAGTCTGAAGGAGAGGAGAAACCGGTTGTATATGTGGGATGAACTAAAGAGAGGTCAATACTTGAGACAGTTTCATGTGGCATCCCAGACATTTGGGGGAAAGTGACAGTTGTTAGCAAAGATGGGTTCGTACGGAAGGAAGTGGTATGCTCTTGAAAGTTTTTTTCCATGGAAGTTACATGCGGAATGTTGGTTGGCAATTCTTCAGTAGTTATATTTGATGGCAAGATTGGAATGTCGGGGGATTATAGGTTGTTAGTCGTTGTAAGTTGAAATATATTAGAGATTTTCATTGTTCTATGCTCTAATTTACGACGTCATTGCTCAACAGTTATGTTTACTTTATTTTTTGCGTAGTTCTCTCTTCGTTGGGCTCATTTTGCAGGAGTCAACATGATTGCGAAGTCACAGGATTATGGAGTACCACCTGTTGGATAAAGATCATTTTGGTTTAGCAAGGAACAATACATAGTTTGATGACAAACAAATGTAGAAATAAGTGAAAATGTAAAACTAAATTCAATTGTAATGCATGTGGAGTTCCAATGGGAAATACGCATAAGAGGTAACAATTTGAGTTTTGAGAAACTACTGTTTTTATTAAGGAAAAGAGTATTAGATATATAGAAATATACAATGTGTTCACATACTACAGAAGGATGTAAATACGTACATCACAAAATTGCATTTTTTTAATATTTATTTTCTTAAAAGTACTAACAATTCGCATAATAGAAGGAGATAATAACATGTCAGTGTATAAGGGAATTCAACAGTTTTCTTTTGAATCAGGGAAAAAAGTGAAACATAGATATGAAATAAAAAACATAGCAGTGATAGTTCAAAGTATAGAATGGGATGAGTGAGGGTGTAATGTTTGAAGGGGTGGGTGGGTTGAAAATCCCTGCGTAAAGGTTATGGAGGAGTTGCACTGTTTTTCTGCTTTCTTTAAACTGAGGATAACACATTTCAATCTGTTGTTTCCACAATATGTCTATTTTTTCAATGAAAGTGTGAAGCAGTATTCGTTGCCGATGACATTACTTATAATTTCACTAGTCGCATCTTCATCTATAGACAATATATGGAGGTCACTAGCTGCAACACCCATGATTAACTCAGCTATCTCATCAAAAGCAGTAACTGATTGAAGTTCTCCTGTTGGGTCCTTTAGATCGATTCTGAGTGCATATCTATAATCATAGTTTTGAACTTGTTTGTTGCAACTCGAACATAACCATGAACCATTACCATTCTCTCTCACCTTTTTCCTGCATTGTTTGTCACCTTTTTGAAGAGGACATGCCTTATAAAAACAATTGTCCATGCTAATATTCGTGATTTCTGCAGTAAACATGGCCCATTCATTTCTCTCAATGTTCCCCATATTTAGTACCTCTGAAATCATCGTTACAGAGGTCAGGCTTTTTGGAGGGCCCAGAAATTGGCTTGTGATAGAGGGTGCAGGAAGCAGGTAGTCATCGGAATCAACCCAACCATGAATTGTATTTGTTTCTGAAATTTGAGGGTTGACGTAACATTTGGTTCTTGAAATAGTGTCCACTGAGCTTCCATTGAAACTGGAGACGTGGGCAGCTTTCAAGGCGAGGACCGGAAGAGGCGGTATAGAAAGCATGTCTTCAAGTTTGTTGCTTATATCATCTAAGTGTTGTCCCACAATGTGACACTTACACTGAAACTTGACATGTCCTTTAATTGCAGTGTTCTTCTCTTTGTTTTAGAGTTTTCATATCGACGAATTGTTGAGCATGGTGACATCATAACAACAATGCCAATCAAATCAACTGTAGAACCTTCAACGCTTGTAGGTAATTCCTTGATTTTGGTGAAGTGAAAGTTATGGGAAGGTATTGTATCTTCATTTGCTATGAGTGGAGATATGGTTGAGGAAGGTTGCAGGAAAATCTCCAAAGCATTGTTCAAATGGTTGTAACATAGCTTTGCATCAAAAATCCTTGCAATCCTCCCATTGGAAATTGTATATAGCTTCCCATTCTCAATCTGCTCACAGAATGCTTCTGAGGCCTTGTTGAAACAAGTAATGTGGATTTCCTCTCCTTCCTGATCAACAAAATCAAACCCAAACACAGATCCATTTCCCCTTGCATTGTGATATTGGTGAAGGGTTGTTTTCGCTAGGGCACGGCCCTCTACAGACCACATGCACATAGATGTATTCAAAGCACTTATTTTAGTTGGTGTTCTCGCAAAATATTTGTTAACCCGGTTTGCACTTGCATCTGTTTGCAGCAACTGACTGTGTTCAAGAGCATTTGTTGGTAGTCAGATTGGAGCACCGATTACCAAATGTTTTTCAATAATAACATCCATTTTAATGATAAGAGCAGTGCTGTAATGGAAAAGAAAAACAAGATAGAATTAGAATTGAGCAACGGATGGAAAAAACAAACAGAAATAAATTTTAATTGATATAGGGAATTTATGTACATTGGTAATTGAGCAAGAGATGAAGCTTACAGTTCACTTTTGATCATTCTAACGAGGGATTTGTGTAAGCACACAATGGAGCCTTCTTGTATTGATTTTTCGGTTACACGACTTGCAAATTTGGAGGGTAGAAGTGTTGTCTGAAAATGTATCCCATTTGAAAGGTCAACACTATGTTGGGCTCCCTTGTTGAGGATGGACCTTAGAGAGCTCAAGTGCAGTATTTGAAATGTGGGGTCAACATTGGAACCACCCTCAATCAATTGAGAAATGCTTTCGTGTGTCAAAGTTATTTCCATGGCAGTTAAAAGATGCTCGAGATTGTGAGAATTCTGCAAATATATGGTGGAAAATGTAAACTTGTAGGGCAGTCAATCATGAAATGAAGGATTTGTTCAGGAAATCATGCATTTGTAAAGAATGAGAACCTTTAAAGTTGGCTTCTTTATTATTTTATATTTTCTAAAAAGTGCAAACACGAAGTCTAACCCTTTAACAATTCAATATGCAAAAAAGTGATATAATGTACAAAGCTTTGGTTGAAAACAACTAAAATTTGTATGGTTGTTTGTCGGCATTTTAAAACTATATGTATTTGTGTGCAAATATTATGAAGTACACATTAAAAATGTGTCGTTGGTTTACATAAATAAGCGAGCAATTGTATAAAGGAAAGATATAATGAATAACACATTAAAAATGCGTTGTTGTTTTTGTTGTTGTGGAAAAGTTAGATTTTGTGTTCCATATATTTCGCCGCAATATATACATGCATTTATTTGAAATGAATTACAGATTATTATGTTAAGCAAATAGAATGGAAACAATAAGAACAATATGTACACTTGAAGTGAGAAGACTATAGGTATTTGTATGGAAACAAAATGATAAAGAAATTAGGAAAGCATAGTTGTTGGATAACAAAAAATGAACATGTGTTTGATAAGTTTGATTCTCGGTCGGATATATACTACCACAATACATACATGGAATATTTGGAACGAGTTACAATTTATTTCAAAAATACTTATAAACAAACAATTATAAACTAACCACTACAAGCTATTTTTTAAAATCAAATTTCTTACTTTTTGCTTGTGCAATTTTCTTTGCATGTTCCTTGTAGTTTTGTCCAGTTGCAGATGCCTCGATTGGAATTCCCATTCTCCTCAATTTGTGGGGTGGTTCATATTTCAGTGCATCTTCGTTTGAATCATAAATCAAGCAGAAGCCTCGTGAATGGTCTCTAATCGTTTGGATTTTGGAGAGAAAAATTGGGGATGTTGGCAGCAGGTGGAGACGATCTCTGATCATTTCAGCTATCATTGTTTTAGGTGGTTTCGGTTGCCTACAATGCAAAACATTAACAACACATTGAATACACTTAAACCTTTCCTCCCTCTGCAAATGAGGCGTAGTTAATGTCAATCCCGTTGTGGGGAAGGGAATTGTGTTTCTAGTCTGCATCATATTAAACTGGAGAGGGAAAATAAGTATGTTAGTCCACCAAGATGTTCTTAGGTATGACGGGTAGCTTTAAAAGCCTTGTCGTTGATTAGTCTAACGTCAAACTTGGGATGCTTAGAAATGGCCTCATTGGGGAACGAGCCCCTCAGCACATAACGAATCCTGTCATTGACGAAGGCACGTGCCCCCACATGTCACTTCGGAAAAAGGATTGGAGTCTAAATATAAATGTAACAATCAAAAGAAAATAACATGAAAGCACTCTACAATAATTTTTTAAACCATAGCATGCAATAAACAAAACAAATGAATATATACTTGAATCAATATTGAAACCCACCTCAAGTTTGTTTAGAGACGACACTCTCTTCTTTACCGCGTGAGAATGAGAATCACAAATACCCTACAAAAAAGTGAAAAATAAGTTAATAAAACTAAATATTTCTACACTGCCAATGTCATATTCACTACATAAGGCTACCACTCATGATATTAAATCTGCACATGTACATAAATCTTCATGTATTCATGTTTAGTTCAAATAAACAAATCTGCAAAACGCTACCACTCATGATATAAAATTGGTAAATGTATATGTACGAATTTATGTACGAATTTGTAACAAGTTAGAAATGTATAGATAGAACATTTAAATGAAGTGGTTCATATATATTTCTACACTTATAAAACCAATCACACCCATTATTAAAACATCAACTACAAAAGTAATAACTATCCCTCTAAAACAAATAACATATATGGTTCGGTCTTTGTTTTACAAGGAAGACACCTCTGTTAAAATAGACAAGGAATTGCAGGCATGGTGGGATGAAATAGTAAATGTGGGGCACAAAGATCTAAAGGATGATCCAAGTAGATGGTACAATATGGATTCATTGGACGATGCAATCCAGGTAATGACCACTATTATCTGGACCACATCTGCTCATCATGTTGCCGTTAACTTTGGACAGTATTCCTATGGAGGATACATCCCCAATATGCCCACCATGACAAGATGCTTAATTCCAGACAAAGGAACTCCTGAATACGATGAATTGCTTAAGAACCCAAACGGATATTTCCTGAAGATAGTATCTACTCTAACACAGGCTACTCTAATTATGGGTGTTTTGGAGATTTTGTCAAAGCATAACGCATCTAAAGCAACCTCTTGAGCTGGTTCTACTCCAGCCTGTAGAGCACCAACCAAATGTGGGATGCAGAGAGTAGCCACTTCTGTTCCACGAAGTCTAGAAAAATTATTGAAGATAACATAAATAGCCCTGACAACATCTTCATTGACAGTTGTTATTGCCCAAAGCTCCTTCTCCAATACCACTGTCACACAGAACATCATGTTCTATACACAAAATAATTTCAAAAAGAAGAGAAAATTAACCTCTTATTCTCCGATTGTTTACATTGCCCACACTAAACTGTAAAGAAAAATAAAATGGCTAAAACATCTCCTACAATAACATGTATGACGGTGATTATCAATCTCCTTCAAGGTAGAAATTGCAATATAGATATTTAATTCAGTATAGACTTAAGGTGGATATTCATGGCATCAAATATTAGAGAGTGGAGACATACATCTCCTATTTCTTTTTTTCCTTGGGCTACAACTCATGCTTTCAACAATACAGAAAAAGATTGTGATATACATTTTATTTGTTGAAAGAAATATCGATATAAAATATTCAAAATTGTCATTTTTGTAGTCTCTTTGGGTTGGAGATTGTTCAAAGTACATGTTTACCCACAGGTTGTGTTTATTCATTTCTCTAGACATCTAGATCTGGAATATATTATAGTTTTAGACTTTGCATCTTTTTGTCTGCTTAGGTGACACACAAAGCATTCCACGCTACTAATAAAGTAAAATTTCTGCTAACTCTAATCAACAGAGATATGCCATCATAAAAAATATATAAAAACAGTAAGGCCAGAGAAATCCTAAAACTTGAGATTAAAAATAGAGTTTCAAAAGAAAGATTCAGTCCATCTTAAGCCCGAGGACCTTGTAAAAATAAAATAAGAAATATGTTTGAAATATCTGAGTAAATATCAATTCAAATAAAAGGAAACAATATAACTTCGTATGCCATGAATTTTCAAAAATTAAAAAACATACCTCTTATTTAATTAATACTCCTACAATTTTAGTTTTTTCAGGCCGAACATTTGCAGATTCCTTTTGAGGTCAAATTCTTGCCATTTTTGATATTCCTATTTATAGAGCTCATGGAGGAAGCAATACAAATAGTTAAACAAATGCAGGCCAAGATTTTTATGTTCCACTATCCAGGTAATAATGAAAAACAAATTTGATTAAGAATGTAGAGAGACCAAAAGTATGCATTCAGGATATTTCTATAGTTAAAATTTAAGCTATCAAATGGAAAACATATGCATCTTTCAAATCGAAATTACAAACTTTCATTAGAGAATTGGGTAAGTTTAAGACCTGTCATCCTTAGCAATTATTACGGAATTATTTCATAAAACCTGAGTTTGGCTACAATTTGAATGTGAGCAATAAGAAATGTTCAGTGAATATTTTTCTTCGAAGCCATGGGATATCAAAACAAACTATCAAGCACAAGTTTTGTTCAATGCACATTTTACTTCTATTTTAGAATGGATCTTCAGTCATTCTAGTCATAGAGAAGTGACCTAACTAACACATAATGAGGTCGTGTTGAATAGGTGCTCAGTTAGGCTTGAGCTAGCACAACAAAGTAAACAAAGCAATACCCAGGTCGAGGCAGAGCATGAGTTCAACAAACACATAGCCAACAATGGAAAAATACGTGTTTGCAGTTCTAAATCCTTAGAAACACAGATAGCCATAGGTCCTCGGGCTTAAGATGGATTGAATCTTGAAGCAATCTGTTGGTATTTCATGGAACAGAGGATGATTTTACATACCAAACAACGTTGTATTCTGACTCAGACAAAATCCTAGTCTGCCTACGCAACGCCCTTCACTTTCTTAGATCCCTCTTTCACGAAAATGGTCGCGTCTTAATATATGAGAATCTTAAAGACGACAAACAAACATCAGACAAATTATGTAACTATAAAATTATGATCATATTACTTAATTTATACGGCCACGTCTTCTAAATTAGGGCGGATTCAAAAAAACAACAGTTAAAAATAGGATCTTAAAAATAGAAACGAGTCAAAAATTGCATGCAAAGTAAAAACGACATGCAAACAGCTGCCAAATTTAATCCCGTTTCAAAAACGTCTAAAAGGCTGTCAAATTTAACATCACTGCAGAAACGTCCGGAGGTCCTCTACCATAGGGGGAACGCCTTTGATGTAATTATAAATAAATCCCCACCACAATTGGCTTGAAATGTCGTTATAAATTCGTGCGGATGATGCATGGGCAGTTATAAATGTTTTATTTTTATGGCTGCATAAGGAAGATGCATGCGGGGTAGTTACTTCTTCTTTTTGGTAATTATTGTTTTTATTTCACATACGTGGACATAGGCATGACATCGGACTCCTCAACTCAATATATGTCTCCTCAACTCAATATATGTAAATGTATATGCCTATTGGCATAATGATGGGGGAATATACCGTTAGAATTGACTTGAAGTTGTGTTTTGGCATGACAAGGAAAATGGATACTGTGGAGAACTTGGATATTTTTGTCTACTTTGGTTATTAACAAGATACTTGTTTTGGCTATTTTTCACACCCATGAGTAGGGCACCAGGATAAGACCAATTTTAACTATCATAGTGTGGTAAGAGAAGGGCATGAAGCGATTCAAATTCCATTGCTTTCTCTCCCATCCCAAACTTGCTAATCAACATATGAAAATATTAGTATTTTAAAGCCTGAGAGAATTATATTTAAATGGAAGATAGTGGGACATTAAACTTTATTTTAGGACTTCATAAAAAATAATTAAGAGATACACATTTGAAACAATTATAAATAGAGGTATACAAATTTTAATCAAAGGTATTTACATCATGCAAAACCAAAGACTTGGGCATGTGGAGTACCTATAATTGTGTTTAAGCATTACCACAAACCATGCTTCTTGTACAACAAATCTATGAATTTCTTAAGTTTTCACAAGGCAAAGGAGGTTTCTTTAGGAAAGAAACACTTTAGAGTTTTTAACCTTAACACAATGTATAAATGAAATAGCCTCAACTTACACAGATGGCGATACATATTCCACTAACTTGAATTGGGTTATCACTAATCTGCTTAGTAATACACCTCAAAGTTCAAGATTTAACACGGTCCCATGGCCAATCTCGGAACCAGGTCTATGACCTTCTACAGTGTATTGGAAACATATCACTAGAAAGGTGTTGAAGTTGCTCTTGAGAAACAAATAACTCTCTACATGAGCTTTGTGCCAATGACACAGGCCGTGAGTATGGTTGGATGACTGGTACTTCCTCTTTGACACCTCTAATTTCATTTTGGAACTCGGTGTCGATGGAGCTTTACCTCTGGAATTTGAATCATGTCTCAAGCAATATGATAACTAATTTCACGTCCATTGCCACTTGTCTTGCGTCCAATCTGTCTAATAAAGCCTACAACCATGCAAATAAGGGAGTCACTCTACTTAGACACGGTATACGGTCTAGTTCAATGTTGGAGAGATATATTAGGATTGAACACTAAACTCTACAAGAAGCGAAGATTCATGGCATGCTGTCATCAAATAAAACAATAGCTAGAGCACTCCCTGCATCAAGTATTTTATTCTTCAAAATTGTATAATGTTTATCGCTAGCAATTGCAAAAGGTGTGCGCAATGGGTATGTCGAAGGAGGATGAAAAGGTAAATTTGTTACTGAATACAATGAAACCTAGAAACAAAAAATGTGCACATGACACTAACATTAAATGTCTCGGGGGTTTTAACTATTGATGTGGACTAAATCCTTGATTCATAGATTTTGAGGTTTCCATGTACCACAACACCTTAAAAACCTATGTTGGAATTTGTACTTGGGTTTGCACCTTATATCCACAACTTAGGAAGTCACTTACATGCTCCTAATGTTATTTCAATGAACCCATCTTGTACATAAACATAACTAAACATGTCATGAGAATACATTCTTAGAGGCATTTATCCAACCAAAACATGTTCCATGCCGATGCTTTGAAGTTTTACAAACATGTTTAGCACTGCACTTGGAACTACAACACTTTCATATATTATGTGAAGAGTCTTTGAATTCTTTCCAAAGGCATACAAGGCTTGCAACATTGATACTCCTTAGACACATGCACTAAGCCGAAGGTGTGAGAACTCAATGACAATGGAATGCCCAAGGAAGATAATGTTAGTAAATTTCTCAAAAACCACATTTTTCTACATCAAGTGTGTAAATAACTAGTTGATCGCCCTTAGTCAACAATATGAGCTCAAATAAATGATCACTGTGGCTTTCATTCTAGAAGTCTACGTTCGTACATAAGAAGACTTCAAATTTTACTTAAATAAAATAGAAATTAGACCAAAAGTATTAACCGTGTCGAAAATATACAAATAACATATGCAAATACCTTGGGGAATGCATTTTATAAAGGAAAAATTAATACAAAGTTAAAAAAACATAATTTTACATAGTAAGTGTTTGGTTTCACAGATAAAAATCTAACATTTATCCATCAAATCAAGGATTTATGCATATGGTGAAGTGTGTAAATATGTATTTGATCACCTATGGTCTATGGGATGAGCTCAAATAATTGATCAATATTGGGATTTCATTGTAGAGGTTCACATTAAAATACTATCTAGATTGAAGATAAAATATTCATGTATATCAAATGTGTTATAGTTCAACGGTGTGTATGATGGCTTAAAAGGTGATGTGTAGCCATGCACCAAACTAAAAATTCTAGCAAATACCAAGCAATAAGGGAAGAGGTTGGGATTGTGTCCTAAGCAAATTTAAAAGAAGGGGTAAGTCTAAGAATTTCGTATAATTAATCTGAGCAAGCTTCAGATTCAATAATAAAAATATTCATGTATAAATGTTGAGACGTTGTCATAAATGAGGTGTGCTTCAAAATCACATACCCCTTATAACTGCAGAAGATCTCTAATTTTACTTTATAAAAAGTAAATTAGACTAATAATAAACAATGAGTTGCAAAAATAAAAATAGTATATACAAATCTCTGGAATGCAATTTTTAAAGATAATACAAATTTAAAGAATACATTATTTGAAGAAATAATGGTTTAATTTCATGGTTAAAAAGACCGTCATTTTTGTCTGTGGATTCATGCTCAGGTCCTCTAGAAGATGTATCATTATATATTGATAGAAAATTAAAAATATCTTGGGCCAAAAATGTAAAAAATAAACATATATTCATTAATTTGTTTTTAAAATCATTTTCCAGGTCTGGATTTCTTGCAAAAAAGAAATTTCCCAAAATATCAAAAATAAATAAACAAATTTCTCAATTTTTGTAAAATTTACCTCAAACTTTGTCTAAAACCCGACCAAATGTTGCAAAGGAATTGGACATGATAATGTATACACTCTAGGGTTAAACATGTTGCTTGTAGATCTGCATGGTGATAAATAGGAGGAAATGAGCGAGAAAATGCTATGGATCTATGTATCTACGAACTACTCCTTAATGATGACAATTAATGCATTAAGTACTATGATTAAAATATGAAACATATTTTAAAAATTTACAACATAATCCTAACCTTATGTGGGTGGAGGTTAATACACAGATGGATTCCAATGTTTATTCACGAGCTCCTCACAGAGCTATTTGCCCCACTCGTTCACTGCATGCTATAACCATTACATATCTTGTGTTTCCAAGGGACCCAAAAGGGATGGAGAGGATGCTGGAATAGTTATGGAATCTAAATTTTCATCTGCCATCAACGCTTTGAATTTTCATTTTACAATTTTCTAATCTTTAAGTCCTTCACTATCCTTGGAAGGGATTTTATCTCCGTCACATAACAATTATGACAAAATTAAAGTGCCTTAAGGCTGGGACAACAATCTTCATAAATTGAAATCTTGGACACACTTGTGCAGCTTAAACTTATCTTCTTGAGGTTCCACAACAAAGAATTTGCGGTGGGGGTGGGGTCTTACACCTTTTTGATTCACATTTTTATAAAATTAGAATGGGTCTGGGTAATGGCACAAACAATTATGCGAAAATACTGGCTCTCAAATACTCCTTATTGTTTGCCTTAGAGAAATCCATCAAATCCGTTCAGGTTATGGGGGATTCTTTGCTTGTGGTCAATTGGATCGAAGGGCTACAAATATGTCACCATACCCATCTTCAACCGTTGCTGAAGGATATCAAAGATATTGTGTCTGCTTTCAATTATTTTGAGATTTCTCACATCTTCAGGGAGCTCAATGTTATGGCGGATCATCTGTCAAAGGAAGGCATTAGAATGAGATATGGGCAGATGTAAATTCATGAACAATAGGAGAACTCACATTTTGAACATTATCACAGGCCTTTCCATGAATATTAGAAAAGGACTCTGAGTGAGGAATTAATTGTGGGCCTACTAATCTTGGGGGATTTCAGAATTCTGAATGGCATGGGCAGATAAATCATTTCTGTCCTTGTTGTTTTTGGCGTAAGGTTTGGGATTCTCTGAGTATGATCTTGGGTTCGTATCTTGGTATATGTTCTCCTCAGTGCTGGAGATACCCACATTTCTCCATAGCGTTGTTCTTTGGGACACCTGCGGGAGTTTTTCTGAGGCAGATCTTCTTACTGCACTTTCTTTTTTACTTTTCTTCTTGTGGCCATTTTCTGGTGATGCTGGAATGCAGTTTGCATCTTCTTAATGTAATTTTGCTTTTACTGGAATAAAATTACGATTTTTCTCTTGGGGAAAAAAAAAGCAAAGAAGTAAACGAATTCCTGCCCAAGATATAATTCCCTAATTTGGCACTTCGATATGCTGAGAGTCTTAAGATTAGTCAATTGTCTAATTGATTGTGGTACAAATTTCAACCCTGATCTCCATATGCCTAAATATTCTAACAGACAGGTGCCCCTTAAACTCCGATGGAGATTCCATCTCCGGACATCTACATGTATTAAGATAATGTAAAATTGTCAGCAACTTAAAACAAATTGGCAACATACTTAGTCTAATCGCCCGAAACGGCTAGGTAGTAATGATATCTTTTCACAACATAATTACAGAGTAAAAATTCATCTGACACAATCGTCACGTTGTTGTTACAACCATCAATGACCAATTTTTTTCAAATTCTTGAGATATCCTATTGGGTTTAGAAATCATTGGAAATTTTGGCATGCATAATAATCAACTCTTGTAACTGCCAGGGAGCCTGCATCATAACATTTTAAATGAGAGGAACATAAAACATACAACAATTATAAATAATTTGATTGAGTTGTAAAACCCTCATTTTTTTCAATGATAACGGCGAGGGAAGATTTCTCTGCCCAGTTTCAATACAACAAGGCTAGACCAATTCTATTGATACATGTCAAATACTTGATTGAAATAAGGTCATATAGAAAGAATGAAACATGGGAGCTTGTACCTAGGCTAAAGGAAAAAAAACATTATTGGAACCAAGTGGGTGTTTAGAAACAAACTGAATGAAAAAGGTGAAGTTACTAGAAATAAGGCAAGCCTGGTTTGTAAAGGGTGTGCTCAGGTTGAAGGAGTAGATTTTGATGAGACATTTACTCATGTGGCTAGGATGGAAGCCATTAGGATTTTATTAGCATATGAAAAACACAAAGGCTTCAAAGTATATCAAATGGATGTGAAGTCATCATTCCTAAATGGGCACTTAATTGAGGATGTTTACATTGAACACCCAATGGTTTTTCTCTTATTGAGGACATGGATTATGTGTGTAGGCTGAAGAAGGCACTCTATGGTCTCAAGCAAGCACCTAGGGCTTGTCTATATCAGGTTAGACAAGTACTTGATTGAGTAAGGATTCATAAAAGGTGTAGTTGATAGCAATTTGTACATAAAATAAGAAGAAGACATGTGTGTTGATTGTTGTTTTCTATGTAGATGACATAATTTTTGGGAGTAATAATGAGAGTATGTCACATGGTTTTTCGGAGGTCATGAAAAAGGAGTTTGAAATGTTAATGCTTGGTGAACTCTCATTCTTCTTAGGGCTGTAAATTATTCAAGGACAAAGAAGGAATCTTTATCTCATAAACAAAGTACATCAAGGAGATGCTCAAAAGATTTCAAATGCAAGATTGTAAGCCAGTAAGCACTCCCATGAGTGTAGGATACAAACTCAGCAAGGAAGATAGCTCACCAAAGGTAAATCAGACCCTATATAGATCTATGATAGACAGTCCTTTTTTATTCAACAACATCTATACATGATATCATGCAGGCAGTTGGTTTGGTTGGGAGATTTCAAGAAGACCCAAGGGAAATTCATCTCCAAGCTGTCAAAAGAATCATTCAGGTATCTCATGGACATTGGACTATGGTCTTTGGTAATCCAAAATGAAATGAATTTCAGATCAAAGCCTTCATAGATGCAGATTGGGTAGTACAACATTGATGATAGGAAAAGCAAAACTGGTGGAGCCTTCTTTTTAGGTAAGTGCCTTGTATCTTGGTTGAGTAAAAATAATCTCTTATATCTCTTTCTACTTGTGAGGCTGAGTATGTTGCAAAAACCATTTGTTGTACTCAAGTGATGTGGATGAAGTAAACAGTTGAAGACTAAAAAATTGAAAATGAAGGTCCTATTCCTCTATATTGTGATAACACAAGTGCTATAAGTCTCTCAAATAATCAGTGCTACATTCTAAGACAAAACACATACCTATAAAGTATCAATTTTTTGAGGGAACAAGTGAATGAGCAAAGAATTAGGCTTGAACATGTGTCAACAAAGGAAGAAGTAGATGATATAATGAATAAACCTCTACCAAAAGTCATATTTTGAACAGTTAAGGATTAAATTTGGGGGTAAGATCAGCCCCTATTAGTCACTAAAGATCTCAGATTGACATAGGGGGAGCAATCTCAAGTGTCCATGGTTGCTCCAAGAAGGCTCAAGTTGAGTCTAGATAGGGGGAGTTAGTTCACTAGCTCAAGGCACAAGTCAAGAAGTCCACAAAAGGCATATGTAAAAGTCTGAAAAGGAATAATTTCAAGGAGATACTAAGCTTAGGGGGAGAATTGCATGTGTTTGATGAAGAAAATCATGTAACTGATTGAGTTTTATCAGACAAAAGAGCAACATCATTTCAAGGGGGAGGTTCTTGAGGTAAGAACATGCTTTATCATTTTTTTCTTTCATGCTACTCATGTTGTTGTGATGTGTGTACCTTTTTCATAGATGTCAAAGGGGAGAGAGTGGTGTCAGAAACAAGAATTGTATATCTGGAGATGTTGGTGCATTAGTTTGCCATCAAAGTTTCTAAGCTTGTTGCCATCAATGAAAAGGGGGAGTATTGTTGAACCCTGTTGCATTGGTTGGTGTTGTCATTGAAGTCACATGGAATTGATGGTAAATGAGAAGTGAAATGTCATGCAAATAGGTGTCTGTCAATGGTGTTTAGTGGTTTCAAAATGTTTCAGGATGGTTTCAGAGTGCTACAGGCTTGACCAGTAAGGTTGATGCCACACTGGAAGTATGGAGATGGTTGGTATATCTTGGCTCAGATGTTCTAAAGGTCATAAATGTTGGTTCCAGAATGTGTAAGATATTTTGGAGTGAGCTTCAGGTCAAGTTTTGGGAGTCACAGTTGAATCTGGTCATTTAGGCCTAGTTCTAGAGCCTAATGAGGTGTAAGAGCTCAATGCAAGCCATGAAAAGCCTAGGTAAGCATAGTAGAAGCCTATTAATACTCTCTACGGCATGTATGAGTATCTACAAGGCTTACTTTAGCTTTTGGAGGAAAAATTCAAATTTTCACTAAAATTGCCTTTGAGAAATAGCAGCGAAGTCATGGGAAAATGAGATTGGTATGAATGTACATAAATATTTATGAGGAACGAAGTTAATGGAGCATGTAGAGGGATTTTTTGTGCTGCTCAAATTTCATCAAGTTTTGAAATGGATTTTTTGAAGTTATTCATGTCTTACTAAAAGGTTTCTTAAGGAATGCAATATAGCACCTTGTCTTCTTAGCTTCCAAGAAAAATTATAGAGCCTCCTTAAGATAAATCATAGCAAGAATTTTTGAAGAGCACTCCAAGTCCTAAAATTTTAAAAAAATGTTTGAGTACCAAAGGTGGAAGAACAAGAAAATTCTCTTCATTTTTCTAACCCTTTTTTTCTCTCTCCCAAGCACCTTCTTGAATCAATGGAAGTAAAATGGGTTTGTTTGTCTCCAAACCACTTGTTTGAGTATTTTCAAGTTTTTCAGGGTTGATTAAGGATGCCTCTAAGTATTTAATGCCATCAATGCTTCCTCAAGTATGACAACTTCCTTATAAGTTCTATTTAGTGAGTTGCAAGTTGTCTTGCAATGATGATGTGTGAAGACATACAATCCTGAAGTTTGCGGTTGAATCAAATATTGAGTTAAAAAATAAGTTAGACTCTTTCTACAAGTCCATGGTGAATTTTTTAAAGCTCAAAATTGTCTAAGTGAAGTAGTGTGTCAGCTAAAGTCTTCATTGACCTTAAACTACCATCATAGGCCAAATCATGGAGTATGATTCTCTGAGTTGCAAATGTGGTCTCCACCTCACAGTACATGTTTTCAGAGTATTGAAAATGGTAAATGGTTTTCACATCATAATACATGCCTTCAAGATGTTGGAGCTTCATATAAGGTCTAAGTTGAAGGTGGTAAAGCTCAATGTTGATCATAGTATGGACTATGTCTCACTATGCAAGGACAAGTATTCAAGAAAAGGTGGAAATTTTGGTCTTAAGGGATATTTTTGATGTATAAATAAGGTTTAGAACTCTTCAATGATCCTTCAATGCTAAGAAATGCACCTTAAGTCATACCTAAACACTTCTGAGTTTGGCATAAAAGAGCATTGTTATTGTAAAACCCTGTATACTGTAAAATCCAAGCAGCTGAAGGAGTACATCATAGTTTCAAGGTGATTTTAGATCATGAGAGAGATTTCCTAAGCATGTACATACCCCTAGGAGCTAGATTTTTTAAAATTTCATTGCACATGAGGTCAAGAAATTACATTTTTTGCCCTCTTGGGCATGCATAGGTGAGAAAACCCTTAGGCTAGGGTTTTCGATAGAAAAATGCATTGAATCTCGAAATTAACCAACAAAATGCTCAAAATTTTGAAGTTTTCTCTATCTGGTGTTGTCTAAATGAATTTTCAAGTCTTAGCTCAAATACAATGTCTTTCTTGATTTCTTCATGACAGTCTTCCTGTTAGAGTTCAAACTTTTCTACAGTGCATGGGTAAGTGAAATTCATGCATTCTCTCTATCTTTGAAGACTTGAAACTTCATGCAAAGCTCAATAAGGATAATGGGTGGCCCAAATTAGTCTTGGTTGAATTTGAAAGTGTTTGCAAATCAATAGAGGACTTATTAGAGCTAAGATTAAGGCTAGAAAGTATGAAGCAAGAAGAATCTGAGTTAAGTAATTGATATAGAACATTTTGAATGAGTGTTCAATCCTTTAAGAGAATTGAAAAGGGAAAGATCCAATTCACTTGGTGTCCAAACCAGTTGAAGAATTAGCGTATCAAGTTGTTGCAGGGCTTGAAATGCATAACAATGAATTCTTGAACTCAAAGCTTAGTAGCAGTCTAAATGACAGATGGAAGTTGATGGAAAATGAGAACAAAATGGAGGTTATAAAGGAGATAACGGGATATTGTAATGTTTATCATTTTGTAAATTCTTCTACAAAGTCAAAAAAATTGTTACATGACAATTACAGCTCGTTGCAATTCATGACAACATGCATGCAAAGTACATTACTCATCATGTCGGTAGAAGGAAGTTTATGACAACTTTGTGAAGTAATTAACAGTTTGACAACGGTTTTGAAGATAGATTCTCTGCTCCTCTCAAGCACTCCAAGAGGTATAACCAATTAGAAACTAAGAATAGATCACCTTTAGTGATGACAATCTCAAGATGTCAGTTTGTCAGTTACATTGTTAGAAAGGCATGTGAAGAGTCTTAGGTTTGTGAAGTTGGAAAGCCTTGTATAGGAGGTGTTCATAAAAGCTTATTTTTCCTCAATAAGTAGATGTTGACAAATCATGAACATGTGAGTTGCAAAAGTTCAAGAAGCTCCACATGTCAACTTGTGAACAAAAAGGGTCTCTTAATCTTTGAAGAGATCTTAAAAGTGTTTGGTATGTCAAATGTGCTCAAGTGCTTAAATGACATCAAATAGGCAGTTACAAAGACTGTTTTACTGATTCTTCTTTTACTCGAGCCTATCTAAGAAAATGTGAAGTGTATTGGTTGGGAAAAATGAAAGGTCAGGAATAGGAATATTGTATACAAAAGCATATTTTTGTGCTAATATTTGTTGTTGATAGTTATGAGAGAGTGTGCAAGTCTTGAGAAGAAAATAGAGCAAATATACTGAAACTATGTCAAGTTAGGAGAGGATATAAGAGATTGGTGAGCAAATATAGGATCACAATCTATTGTCTCAACAATAAATTGAAGTGTGTGATCAAAAATTGATGTAAAGACTAAGTTATAGCTCAAAAATCTAGAAAGTAGTGAGCTTTCTTGCAAGTTGTAGCTTGCAAATTATCAAGTAGTAGCTTGATTTGAAGTATTTGCTTCATGTTTGAGTTTTAGCTCAACAAAATTGTAACCATTGTGAGCATAGTCCTTGGTTTCAGTGGTTTTTTTCTCCCTTTTTGGTTTTCCCACTTAAAATATTTGTCTCTCTTTTGTGTGTGCCTCTTGTTACATGTGATTTGTGTCATTACAATCTCATACAAGGCTTAAGAATTTGATTGAAGCTGAATTGTCATATAAAATTTGAATTGACACTGATTCACCCCCCCTCTCAGTGTCCTAGTTTCTAATAGAAAGTAAGATAGTTAAAGATGATCTTTAAAACATGTGTAACACTTTACATTTCTAAAGAAAAAGCACAATATTCTTGATCTATGCACTCTATGTCTAAAGATGGGAACTATACATTAAATTTGTGGAATTGTGAATATATATATTTTTAAGTTTAATGTAGGAAATTGTGATTAGCTTAGATATCTTGAATATACATATCTAAAAATGCTGAGATATCATCTTCGGGAAACCATCTTGGATTTGTCACATGCCATACCAATTAACAATTTCATTACCTTCTTTGGGAATTTCTCGGTAATTGGTGACAGATGACCTCAATCTAGCTAACCCTTGCGTTGGGCTCGAAAAAATAGTTTTATTCAAAAAAATAGGCTTCAAAGTTCAAACTCTATCAGATACCCAAGAAATCACGATTTTCAATCACCTTGTCAAAGCAAGAAGAAAAGCTTTCGTATGACCATGAAAGGAATCAAACTTAAAGTTGAAACTGCCTATCATGACAAATTTAGATTTGATCATTTTTATTGACATCACACACTATTACACTAGACCCCACCTTCTCGCCTCCCCTCCCTTATGTCAATTTAGTTATGCCTCTCGACATAATTATGATGTTACACAAGGGCAATATGAATTGTGTAATTGTAAACATTATATACACACACTATTTGGCATATAAGAAGTGAGTGGGGTATTGCATGTCTCAACTTGATTGTGGAATTGGAGGGTTTATAAATTGGCTTGTGACAAGTTAACTAAGAATAGTGAAATTTTGGATTGTTGTATATATCCTCCACCTTAATTTGGATGAGAAGAATCAAATTTTTTCAAATAGCACATGCTAAGATTTCATCCACTGATTGTTGCCATAGACATGGTTTCCATATTAGAGGAAGGAATTGAAACAAATACAACAAAATCAAATCTATTCATATTTGAAGAAGATAAGCTAGAGAGATAGTGATTTTTTTTAGATCGGCTAACTATTTCAACTTGTAAGGTGGGGGTTGTTCAAATTAACTTAAACTCGATTTTACCACTTTGATATAAGTAGCTTCCTTATCTAGCATAATCTAGAAATGGGCAGTTTGTTAACAACTCACAAACATTACAATTTTTTTGCTGAGACCATGCCGAGCCCTAAAATAATTTCCTTGAACCCTTGCTCAACTTTTTCTTATGGCGGAAATGGTTGTGGCGACGTGAGCTCTTAGGGTTTGGTTTCTGACATCCTGGGTGGCGGTGGCTCATCTTCTGAGCAACAAATTGACTGTGATGGCAACGATTTTGGTGGCAGTCCTCTGTGTGTGGGAGGCAGGAATGATGGGGGGAAGCCCTCTTTCCTTCAGGCCATGTCCTCTGCTGCGCCGACTTCTGCTCCTCTCTCTCCGACCTCTTTTATTCCTACTGTCACTTTTGGCGACTTCGTTCCAGAGATTGAAGTTCTCTTATGTAATAATGTCTTGATTTGTCGTTTCAATGACCTTTTGCCTGGCTTGCCCCTACTCCATTCGTGGATCTCTTCTTCCTGGCGCCCCCTCCTTTCAGGTAAGCTTGACATTTATCCCTATGTTAAGGGTTTTTTTTTTATTGTGATATTCAGTTCACCTGAAGACAAAGACTATCTTTTCCTATATGTGGGAACTACAATATCATCATTTATTGATGAAACCATGGTTTCCGATCTTCAACCCCCTCACGAAGACTTACAAAGTCAAACTGGTTTGGGTGCGATTACCTCATCTCCCGCTGCAGTTCTGGGAGGCAGAATGTCTAATGGACTTTGTAAATGCTTCGGGCAAATGTTTATCTATTGATTCCAAAACAAAATCTTCTCTCACACTACCTATGCAAGAATTCTTGTGGATCTGGATACATCATTGGATCTTCCGGCTTCCATTAATCTAGAAGTTTCGAATAGGGTTTGGTCACAGCCTCTCGACGACGAAGGCTTTCCCTTTCGTTGCAAGAAGTGTTTTGCCCTAGGGCATCTTGCTTCAAATTGTTAGAAAGGTAAGCAACATTTCAAGGAGAAAATCTCCTGGTGGAAGGATTCTAACCCAAGCCTTTTGGTGGTTGAGGGTGAATCGGCTACTTGTTCGGTTAAACCAGTGGAGGATAACGAAGAGCATCAAAACATCCTACAGTTGGTTCCTCATCTTTCCCCTCCTACGAGGGAGGATGGAAAGATGGAACTGGTCGCTGCTATGACTTCCTTTAGTATGTCGTTTTCTATGGATGCAAAAGATGTTGTGATGGATCAGGGGCTAACGTTGATTCCTATCGCTAATGCTGTCAGCGCTAATACCAATTCCACTACTGTAACACCAAATGTTGGTACTTTGGCTTCCTTTGAGGTTTGACTTCCAGCTTACTCAAATGAAAATGTAGATCCTAATAGTAGTGACAGATGGACAATTGTTAAATGCAAAAATAATGCTTATTTTCTAAGATCCCAAGTACGGGATTTTTCTAGGTAATCTGGTCTCAACAATGGTTGTTGCAGTTTTTTTTTCTTTTCTTGTTTTTTCTTATGTCTCCCCTTTTTTGATGTTGGGGGTTGTTTATCTATACTGTTGTAATGTTTTATCTAGCCTCGAGGGCTTATTGTACAAGGTTGAGGGTCCTTTCAAAACCCCCACCTTTTACCATTTTCCAAAAAAATCAAGAAATGGGCATATACACATATGTAGCCAAACTTGGGGACTTTGGTAAGTCCTTCATGAGTTTTTGTGCACAAGATTGCAAAAAGATGATGTTCTCAATGCTTTGTTTCCAACACTCTTTAAGAAAAAAAAACACATAGCGTCACCTGTGGCATTGGATAGATCAAACAATGACATTGGATCAATCAAACGTGTGGATCTTTAAACCACTAACATACTTAAACATCACCTCAATGGTTTGCATTTGCTTTATATTCCGACTGAATGCACCGGGTTTGATCCCAACAAGTGCCTCAGAACTCCTTAATTACCCAAGGATAGAATTTCACTCTCTAGTTAACCAAAAACAAAAAGATGAGAGTCTGGCAAGCATGACAAGAAACAAACATGGGTGATGAGCCAAAATGTGCAAAATAAAACATAGACAAGCAATAAAAATCATAAATCAACACTTAGTAGAAATGGTAATGTCAAGAACATAAAAATAAGTAGCACTAGACAACTCTGCACAAAACCCTATAAGATTTGCTCGACCCCGCCAAAAACCTGGACAAAAACCAAAAAGAAATGATACACGAAGAAACTGGTCTACACAAAGCACCATAATTCATAAGTAAATTTGATTTTTAACATGGAAAAACAACCCTTCGTTTATTCAAGTAAAGAAAGATTGAATCATTATCCGAAATGAGAAACAATTTAGTAAAATATTTGGCCAACGATGTAATTTCTATTCATGTAAAGAAAGTAATGGATTGCTGACAGATATGTACCAAATGGGGGTTTCGTGTTGTTTCCAACACCTTCCCAGTTTCAAATTCCAGTTGATAGATATGCAGTTTTGCACGGAGACCTGTCTCCTATAAAAAATATGCGTCTTGAAGACCTGTACTTGTTGGTACTATTGTCGGAGAGTTGCATTTCAGAGTTTAGATACGATGAGATATCAAAGATATATACCAATCATATAATCAAAAATCGCGATTAATCTGCCAATTATTGCGATTAATCGTTTAAAGGAGGAAAAACGATTAATCTTTTCAAAAATCCCGATTTGTGAGGTGCCGATAAATCGGCAATTTTTGGTGATAAAAACCCTGCAAAAATAGCGGACAACTGCTGGTAAAATCGTGGAAAATCATAGTAAATTCGTGGCTTAGTTTTAAATGCAAAAAAAAACCCCAAATCGACTTGTATTTTCTTCTGCGCGACTCGGTTTTGCTCCTGCGACTCGTATTTTCTCCATTCGAGGGCATTCGTGTTTGGTTTCAGGGGCATTGGTGGTGGTTTCACCAAGCATTCGTGGCGGTTTCCAGCTCGTGGCTCGTGGGCAACACTACAGTAATCAGCTCGTGGGCATTTGAATAACTATAAATTCATTTACGGTATAGTTTTATTTAAATGTTTTTAAAAGTATTGATAAAGTTGCCTATTAATGCCGATTCCCGATTTCCGAGTTAAAATTTGGCCTGCGGCTTAATTGCTGATAACTATTTTTTGAAGAATATAAACTTTTATCTTTTGTCAACATTTAATATGTTTTGAATTTAAAAAGGAAGTACTGTTTTTTTACTCTATATTAGGTTGTATATTATCATTTTCTCTAAAATTTACACACACATTGCCATTTTCAAGTACCTATCTCCTATTTTTCTGAAAAATGGTGTACCCATCCCTATCTCTGCGTACCAATACCGATACTTGTACCCATCTCTTGGTAACTACGTAAATATGTGATTTAAGTTGAAGTAGGGAGCCCATGCCGACTGTTGGGTGTGTGTGTGAGAATATAGTAAAAAAAAATAAAGTAATGGAGGACAACTTTGATGAAGATAAATAGAAAAATTTACTTGGACTAATGTTTTTTTTTGGCAATTGACGTCTAAGATGGCATAACTCCACTGGCTGGATGGTTTGAGAGTTGAGAAGGAATCTTCTCAAGAAAAGAAACTCTACTGATGTAATAATTGGAAGTAAAAGAATTGGCATCCATGTACATAAAAACTATGGCTGATAGGTTCATAAAAGATTACAGATAAGGCCATGGCTGAATATTAGGCAACCCATCTCTCTAGGATTCTTCCCATCCCTCTAGGATACATCCAAACTCTCACTGAATAATAACAAAATAGAAATCCAATCATCATTTCTTCACAACTAAAGGAATTGATAAAAATGGTATCCAATGGATGTTGGATGGACTTTGCAAGGCAAACAGCAAAATTTAGTGAGGAAACTATTCCTATAGACTTCCTTCAAATGGTATCCCCCTCAGAGAGTAAAAGAAAAAGAATGTCAATATGATTGCTAAGGAGCTCAAGAATGAAATGTATTACCAACTCAAAAGAAGGTTGATGGTATGCAAAGGGATTTAGTATATCGTGTTGATTATCTCTCAACAATTCTTATATGTCAAGATTAAGTGGCAAGACTTGAGAGAACCAATGCACCAAGCTTATTCCACCCCGTTTGAGATCATTATAGCTATAGTTCCACTGTGTGGGAATAACAGGTGAAGTTTTTGGTTAGATAATGTGATTTTTGTACCAACCATATTTATCCAACAGTTAAAGTACAATTGATATACTTGAAGCATGGTGCAGATATGGTTTTTTGGGTGGAATGTGTGTCATCAACCCATACGCTTTTATCTTTTTTGATCTCGTCTCTAGCAGGATGTGAGATATTCCACCCTCCATTTATGTTTATACTTATAGAGGGGACATTTGTTGGATTTTTTTACTGGTTCATCAATGTGGGGAGCACCCCGATTCCTAGACCACAAATCTAAATAGTAAATAACAAATTTCAATGGTAAAAGAAATAAATTTGACTTAGTAGCACTCTGATAGATACAACATGAGGTTTTTATCCTATACAGATTCTCTTTCAACTGTGAATAACATATGAATAATAAAGAATCAACAGACATTGCTGTCTGTCATTAGTAATACATTTTCACAAATCATGTAGCAAGAAGTGTTCTTTCTGAGAAAGGTTCTTCTTTGTCAACAGATGCAGCAGTTTTGTACCTGTAGCAGCTGGCTAAGACTATGAACATACCCAGGTTGAGTAAACTCAAAGAAGCTAGAAGCCAATAAAAGTAATCTAAATGAGCTTTGTTCACGTTGTTTGCAAACCAGCATTGCTCCTTGCTTCTGCAACTAAGCTTGTCAATGACTGAAATTAGAATACTGCTCAGGAAACTACCAACTCCTAAAACACTCAAATAGACAGCAATACCTAAGCTTTTCATTGTGTCTGGCATCTGATCATAAAAGTATTCTTGCATTCCTACCATTGTAAACACATCAGCGATGCCGAAAAGCACATACTGTGGAAGAAGCCAAAAAATGCTCAATGGAATTGTTGCATGGGGCATGTCTACCAATCCATTATCCTTTGCTGCCTTGACCCTTTTCATTTCTATCACTGCAGCAACAATCATTGAAATTGCAGAAACAAACATACCTGTGCCTATCCTTTGGAGCAATGTTATGCCCCTCGCATTCCCTGTCAACTTTCTTGCAGTTGGAACAAAGATGCGGTCATAGACTGGGACCAATAATATAATAGATATATCAATAAAAGCTTGCAGACTGGCAGGAGGGATCTCAAAATGTGGACCCATTTTTCTATCCATTGTGCTGCCCTGTTTTGTGAAAAATGTTGAGGACTGCGCAAAGACGACACCGAACATCAAACATGCCATCCAAATTGGTGACATACCTATAAGAAGTTTCACCTCTTCAACTTGTTGGACTGTGCAAAGTCTCCAATTACGTGTTCCTTTGTAGTCAAAGTCTAATTCTTCTTCAACGGTTGCTTTGTCAAGAAACCTGAAAAACCAAGATGAGGACCTTCATCAATAAATTCCTCTACATTAGAAAGGGCTAAAATGAAATACAAATGAGGACCTCAATAATTTAGACTAGCAGTATTCCCAGTTATTTTTGTTAAAAGTTTCTAGAAACATGTCCCAAGAGAATGCACTGCATTCAAGGACTTCCTTTGGCTTGGATGCGATGTTCAAGGACTTGCATCCAACCTCACCCCTTTTGATTTTCATGCCATTCAGGTAAGGCAGACCTGAGCTGTGAACATAAAGTTGGTGAACATCTTGAAACTCCGTGAGTCTCATCAGTAAACCAACGACCTTTTGGTGCATTCCCCAGTTTGAAAACACAAAACCATATGCTAATGTAATTGTTTGGGTTTTAACTTTGAAATAGCATTGTGCTTGAATATAACATCACTATATATAAATCAATTATACCATAGAGTGCCTACCTGAACCGATTCGTTTGCAAAAGATGTCTTCTTGACCCTGTCTTCAGAACCTCTTGTTCTCGAACAGCAGCTATTTTTTTTGGTTCTTGGTAAGGAATGGGGGCATTCCTCTTAAAATATGCAGCAACAAAGACATGGATGATTCGAGTGAGAGGGCTTCCACTGGGCAGCTTGTGTCGGTAAAATCTAGTCCCAAACAAGAACACAAGGATTGTCATTGCCATGGTAGCAGCAGGAATGCCGAATCCCACACCCCATCCGACATTGTCTTGGATATACATGAGCACAGTGACCCCTGCAAGGGTCCCCAAGCAAATACCAAAATACCACCAGTTAAAGAATGAACTCTTATGCTTCTTCTCTTTTGGGTTCCCCTCATCATACTGGTCTGCACCAAAGGCCTGTAAGCAGGGCTTGTGACCTCCTTGCCCCAAAGCAACCAAGTAAAGTGAGAAGAAAAAAAACACAACCTTGGAATGTGATGCTCTGGAGCAAGCTTCTGAAGTACCCTTACATGGTGAGGGTTTGAGACTCTTGAGAGAGGCTGATAAAGTTACCAAAATTAACCCCTGTCACATTCCAATGTATGCTATGTTACTTGGATACCATGCATATGGTTAAAACACAGGAAAATTTTATCAGCTATTTTCAGATTAAAATGGACGTTTAATTCAATTCCTGACATTTGCACGAACTGAGAGGTTATGATGCTCATTTTCTTTATTCACAAGAACTCATAAATTTGTAGATATGTGATCTTAACCAAAATACCAAACTGGGGTTTTCATCAAGGTACCCACTTTCCTTGTTATTTATTCACATATGCAGATATGGGTGCTGAACCAAAAGATCATGCTGGTTTTTTTTAGCAAGGTACCCCACTCACTTGTTATTGATTCATACATGTAGCGGATATGGGTTCTAAATCAAAAGACCTGGTGGGAATCTTCAGCGAGGTACCCCACTTGTTATTTATTCACACACAGCAGATATAGATCCTTAACCAAAAGACTGACCCGGGTCTTTAGCCAGGGTATCCACATGTTATATATTCATACCCTCATCACATATGAGTTTTTAACCAAAAGACTAAACTGAGCTCTTCGGTAAGGACATCACTTTAAATGTTATTTGTTCACATGGGTACCAATAGACTACTAGAGTTTAAATCATATGGACTCACAGATAGCAGAAAGCAAGCAAGGAGACTACTGCCAAAACTGATACTTTACACTCTTTATTAAAGTGGTTCAAATAGATGTACAATGATGAGGATTTGTGCTGGCTTGATAAAGGCAAGCAAATGTAGGAACCAAAAAGTTAATTGCACAAATATTTACAAACGTAAGTCTCTTTGGAAAAAATCACCAAGAATTGACGAGAATAGAACTCCTTGTGAAACACCAAAAGGCAATCTTCAGCAAGGTACCCACTTTTCACAGTGGACTTTAAGAACACAATTTTCTAAACACATAACTAGCTATTATTTGAATTTTTTCTAGAAATCTTTGTAAGTTATTGTGTTCCTGTTGGTTGGCGTGTTTTCATCCTCCTATTTTGTACTAAAACTGCTTAGCCCTGCTTGTGTGCTTTGTGGGTCTCCTTCCAATTACAAATTTACAACTTACAAGCTTCCATAAAATATAGTGGCATATCCCTGGTTAAGGATTTCATTCCAAATTACCATTTATCTATCAATCATATTTCAAAGGATTTTATAAAGGAAAAGAATACTGACTAGCAAATAGACGAGCGAAGAAACAAGAATTGTCCAGTACCGACCCAAATATGAATCGGCAACAAATGCTCCCAAAAAGGGTAGCATGGATGCCACCCCTGACCATATGTTCACATTACTTGCAGCAGTGGCAGTGCTTTCATGCAAAGCAGTTGTGAGATAAGTTATCAAATTTGACATTATGCCAGCATAAGCAAACCTCTCCGCAATCTCAACGCCTGCGATTAACACACATACATAATTAATATCAAGGCTAACATAGATGTGCAATAAAAAAACATCAAAAGATAAAAGCTACGAAAGCAAAGAAGGTAAGGGTTGCTTGTGTTAGGAGAACAATCCACAGTCCCTCCCATTAGAGGACTGGTAGCTTAGTGATGGAGCATCCCTGCACCAAATGGAAGTTCCTAAGTTTGAGTCCTAGCTGGTCCATGGATTATTAACAGCTTGAAAGAAGGTTTTATAAAACATCAAAACAAAAAACTCCAAAATTAAAGAAGAAAACGGTTAATTGTACATAAAAAATTCAGAAGGGTAGAAGAAAGAAGTAGTTTGTGTTCGAAAAACAATCAACATTCTCGACCATTAAAGGATGAGTAGCTCAGTAACAGAGAACAGCACCAAATGGGAGATATGAAGTTTGAGTCCTTATGTCCTAATTGGTCCACAGAAAGGAAAATTTATTGGATAGCTTTGGGAAAAAAAACTCCAACACAGCCATAAACACAAAAGGGTTACCGTTGAATTTCATGATGGTTTATCTTGCCATACACCAAGCTACCTGTATATGTTGACGGCCAGGTTTTATCTCGAAGACATTCTGACGGATTCTCCTAATCATGACAGCTTGGCTAAAAGAGACTCTAATTTAGTTGTACACTTACTCGGCATGTTGAAATCTACTACTTGTGTCGAGACCGAGGTTAACCCATATTTCCAATTAAAAAAGAAAATCTTTCCTTTCTGAAAGACATGTATAGAAACACAAGAAGTTTCTTTACTGAGATTAAGACCTAACTTCTATACCCCTCTTCAAAGGACCAATTAAAGTGGATATAACACAGTTGTCTGAAACACAGACATGAAAAAACGAAACATCATCGTATTCCTGCTACAAAAAATTGAATATATCCACGACAGGAAAGGACTTGGACTTGTATAGTGTGATCCGAAACGTTGATATAATCAATTTTCTATTACAAGTTTTCCAGAACCACTCTCCAATGTCTAGCTTGAGAACAATAACAAAAGAGATTACAAAGTGTGACCCAAAACAAGGATGTAATCAAATTTCGTATCAGTTTATCCCGAAACATGCTTTCTATTAGCAATAGACTGTCGAAACTTGAAAACAGTAGTAGAAGAGAGGACATTTATACATACCAATTATAAGAAGGGATGCTTTCCATGTTCCAGTGTGAGCTCTGATAACAGTGTGCCCATGAAGATCCACCGATCCATCTTCAACAAAATCACTAGATGAGCGAAGCTCCTCCATTGTTTTGGCTTGCTTCTACTAATCACTCGATGCGATCCAAAATGCCTTTACGAAAAGCATTTTGTAGAATTCTTGACTTGTAGATGGAATAATTGAATTGGGCATGTATTTCGGGTTTGAGGGATTTCTCTTGCAATAGGAAATTTGGCAAAGTTTTCCTGTCATTGATGTAATTAGATGGACGGTTTTTAGAGGCAGTCAATGTGGAAAAAATTGCGTGCATGCACATGGACGGAAAACCATTTTGTGCATGCAGGGGTTAAATTTGACGGCCACCTATGCCTGTCAAACAATTTTCGGGTGACGGTAATTTTTCAATATTGCCTTTCAAAAACACAAAAATATATTATTTTTTAGTAATTATTCTATATTTATTATATCTTTTTTATATATATTTACATATATTTTATATAATTTATATATAAACCTATATAAAAATTGACGGTCACGTTTTAAATGTGCAAGTCGCTTGTGACAGTTAGATAAAATATTTAAAAGTATTTTACGTCTAAAATCACGAAAAACGTCTAAACAGCCGTCAAATTTAACCCTTGTGTGCATGCACATGGACGGAAAGGAAAAATAACTCAAAATATTAAGTAAATTTGGTTACAAGTTTTATGGGTATTCATGTGATTAGATGGAGGTTGGTTAGAGCCCACTCAATGTGGAAACTATTGTGTGTATGTATTTGGAAGGAAAGAAAGAATAACTTAAAATTGTAAATTTGATAAGTTATTGATATCAAGTCAATTTGGAAAATTTTGTGTATACACACACAAAAAAAAAAAGAACTCAAAATAATAAATATGGTAACAATAATAAGTTTTCAAGGTATTGATGTAACTAAATGGAGGGCTGATATAGCCGTCAATGTGGAAAATATTGTGCGCATGTGTACCAAAAGAAAGACAAAAGAACGACTTTGTGTTTTAGGTTTTGAGTGAAAGTGATATATACAATATATATGACCCAACCTTTTAATTTATGATTTATTTAGTTACTCTAACAATTAGTATAGAAATCTTAAATGTATTTATCTAATAAATGTTGATAGATATAAATTTTTAGGTGTTTATCTAGGATTTGTGACATAGTTTTGTCTATGAAGGGTTTCACATTAATTAATAAGCCTACCACATTCTACACAAATGTTTCATTGAAGGATGATAAATGGCCTCAATTTATCTACACCATTGAGTTAGGCTAAAAAAAAAATTATTGAAAGAAAAGGGGCTCCAAACTCCATCATACTCTAAAGAAATTCCGTTTTTTTTTTTATGATCTTCTCTAAGTAAGAAGAAAAATTGTCATATGATGATCAAATAGAATTCAAATTTAAGGTTGGCCAACATCTCAAATTATTACCCTCCATGACAACTTGCTTGGTTGTCATTGTAGGTTATGCATATTTGTGTAATTTAGTCAATAATTTTTTAATTTAGCATAACCCATGTAAAGTAATAGTTATAAGAGTCTTTTTACAATGGTAGGTGGGGAGATGGTGGAGGGATGTAAAGGAGAGGAGTTTATCATGGAGCACGAACCAATAATGGTGAGAGTAGATATAAAGTCAAGGACTAGCACACGTCAATTTCTCACTTAGAATTTGAAAAAAAAAGGTCAATAATATGAGTCACATCAAATCACATCTAACAATCACCCAATCAAATGATGCCACATAAGTGGAAACAAATATGTGACATAATTCGGTACAAATGGTCCACCCTAAATTTCACTTGATTTAATACCTTAAAAAACCATTTTCCATATAATATAAATGCTCGAAAGAAAATATTTCGATTAAAAATAACAAAATCTATTAAAGGGTTTTTTTTTTCCAAATTTTATGATACTTATATGGGTGTTAAACCCTTCAACTTGGGGTGTACAACCATTGGCTCCTCTCCTTTAATATCTATGAGTGTGTTCAATTTTAATGGCAACCTTAAATTTGATGTTTATTTGATTACCCAAAAGTTTTTCCTTTTATCTCAAAGAAATCAATGAAAAATCAAATCTCTTAACAACAATAGAAAAATAATATCTTAACCATATGATGGAGTTTAGAACCCATTTTGTTTTTCCATAAATACTTCTGACCATTACACATTAGTATAGCTAAATTGACATTATTTGTCAGCATTCAAAGATAAATTTGTGAAGAAGGAAATAAAACTAGCAATTGCACTTGAGGTGCAAGAAACACCGGAATGGATGCAAATGTAATGTTCTTATGGATTTGTTCTATCATGTAGTCAGGGACACTAAACATTGAAGGTAGCAGTGTTGTCTGTTTGTGCAAGAGAATGGATTGGATGAATGCCTAAAACAATCATTGTAAAATGTCGTAGTGAAGGAAAGCTATATGTTTTGGAGATTTGGAGGAAGGACCTCTCACAACTACTCAAATACTCCTTTGAGGGAGGAACAATAAACAACAAGCTTTTGAAGGGTTCGCTATCATTTTTTTTTTTGCAAATGCAAGAACATTACCCCACACTTGGATAGTTTCCTATTGGTATGTCCCTTTCTTGGTCTCATTTTCATCAATCTCAACACCATTGTCAGTAACTATCTTTGGGTACTGAGCCAAAATATGAGTGTAACAAAAATATTGTCCACATCGGTAAACACTGAAATGATTTTTTTAATGAAAACTTCATTTTCAACAATCTAAGTGCAATACATGAATGTGAATACGTGAGAAAGAGATCATGTTCAGAGATTGAAGACAAAAAATAAAATAGAAAACATATTATCAATTGACTAATGCATTATCAATGATTACTACCTTTGTCAAGATGTTGGGAGGATGCTGGCAAAGTTTGTGGAGCTTGGCTTTGCACCTGCCAATTGCATTTGCTTGAATGTTTCGAAATTATTTTCAACTAACCCATTTTTTTGCACATCCAACAATCATTACAGTTTGTTAGACCACATACCTTTTAGGCATTTTGTCGAACAATTCACATGCTTGCACATTTTGCATACATATCTGCCAGTGCACTTGAAACTAAAACATCTGACCAAATTCCCTCTCCATAATGCTTTAGTGGATGTCCACACACTATTTCAATGATCGTGTTTTGGTAGAGGCTAGGAGTATGCTAGAAAAGGTGAACCGATCAATGTGGACACCTGTTGGTTGCATTCAGTGAAGCAACGTCAATGTTGTCTTAGGATGTCCTCGTCTTCTGTTAGCTACCAATATGGTATTCCACGATACACTCCGGTGTGTGAAAAAAAGAGCTTTCAAACAGGATATTTTACAGCTCTTGCAATAGCTGGGTGTTTACTATGTCAGTGGACAAAAAGATAAGGTGGCAATTTGAAAAACATCCATTCTCTATAATATACTTTGGCGGATGTCCACACTCTATTTCAACGATCCTATTTTGGCACAAGCCGTGAGTATGCTAACAAAGTTGAACTGTTCAAATTGGAGACCTATTGAATGCATTTGGAAAAAAAGTCAATACTTCATGAGGATGTCCATGTCTTTTGGTATCTAGTTGAAATTGAAGGGCAAGATGCCCATGACTCCAACATTCTGGTTTTGAATCCGAGTCTCTCTTCTAGAGATTTTCTTTGTCATTTGTTGCCCTCCTCTTCAGTACACCAATGACTGCCTTCCATATACCAATTGAGACCCCTCCCATCAAATGTTGCAAAAGACACCCTAAACAGTGACAATACTTATAAATACAAAGAAAAAAATGAAGGAAAATGTTGATAAGAAAGTTCATGTAATATTTCAATATTTATAAAATTGAATTTTCAATGTTTCTCGAAGATCTATAAAACAACATGTGTACACATATTCACTTCCCCAAGAACTTACATAAATATTGTTTTAGCCAAACAATAAATAAATATTTGAGCGTTTACACTATTATATGCTTTAATAATATAAACATTTAATTAATACAAACAAAAACTATAAACACAATAAAAATAGAAAATACTTTAAAAGTGTGGTATATTAAGAATAAATTTCAACATATTGCAAGGGTCATAGCAAACTCGATAACTTTAAATAATATTAATAAGATACACATTGAATAGATCAGAGCATAGGGGATATTAATTCTTAACACACAAACAATAAAACCAATATTTACGAAATTGAATCTTCAACATTACTCTAAGATTTTAAAGACAAAATGGTAATATGAAAAAAATAAAAACATAGAAAAAGCAATAATTGATTGAAAAAAAAAAACTCAAATGACAATTTTAATTATCCAAGTTACCACTAATCATTGCCAAAGGCTATATATATATAACGTTGTCATCCACCTTATAAATGTCACTCAAAATAATTATTTCTTACTATAATGAAAGAAATATATCTTGTTAAAAGTGTCAATATTTATACTTACCTTAAATATTACTATTCACATTGATTTAATACGGACCTTAAATATTGCTATTTGCATTGATTTTAAATCAAAGATTTATGCTTTTCTCATGGGTAAGCCTAGCATTTTTAACAAACGGTCTTCCTCTTTGTTAATCCAAACTTTTTTCTTTCCCAAACAAAGTAAATATTAGGTGCAGAAAGGTAAAAGTGAATCGAATGGATGCTTATTCCTCTGCTGCTAATAAAAACACCATTTTACAGTAGCACACCATCATTTTTTTAAGGTAAGTAAACTTTTATTTTATACAATGTATTTGTTCACATCATAAGTGTATAGAGAAGGTATGCATAATCTCATTCATTTAATATGGAAACAATACACAAGCACAATCATACACACAACACACAAGTAGAGTCCCAATCAACGACATCCAATCTCCTGTAACTTGACATTCCTCTTCTGCACACAATTTCTATAGCTATTAAAACTAAGAAGAATGGAGATTGACAATCTACAATGTTCTGCTATGTACTAGATTTATCTACTAGCAATCGTACGTGAAGTATACGATGTGAACGCCGAAAGGTATATAGGGAAGAAGTGAAACAAAATTAAGATGAATAATGGGAAAGGAACATGGATTAGAAAATGGCGTATGAGAGTGGAGAAGTGCATAGGAAAGGAAAGAGGAATAGAGCAAGTTATTTGATAAAATATCCTCTACAAAGAGCACAACATGTATGTTAATCGTAAGGAGAGTCCGTATTGCGGAAGATGTCAATGAAACTATCGAGGGAAATATCACAAAATGTATGTAGTGGATGGAATTTTTTTTGAAGGCAAATACTTGTTTGAATTTGCAGGTCTTGCATTTATTCGGTTAGGAAAAATGTAAATGTAAGGGGAATCTGAATGTATGATTCACGGGTCACGTTAGGGACTTGAAGACGCGAAGTGTACCTTGAACAGGGTGGTACTGATATCATGCAAATTTCATGTTGGTGTTTTTGTCTAACTATCATGTTGACGATTAGCGTAGTGTAGTATTCATGCTTAAAGTGAAAAATAAAAAAGGGAAAATCCTACTTAAATGAATCTTAATGTTTCTCCTTTAATAATAAATTATCAATGTTTTTTTTGGATAACTCTTTTAAGTACAAACATAAAACTCTAGATAATGTAAGGAGACTTGAAATAGAAAATAGTGTTGAATCACAAATAAAAAATCACATTCCAATTGCCTACAATGCACTTCTTTATAGTTTTCTTCTTTGTTATCCTCAAACCATTGTACTCTAGAAGCATTTTTGGAGATACATTGAGTGACAAAGTGTTTGAATACATAGCACCATGCAAATTAACATAAAAAATAATTACCTACATTGCAGTATCTATTCAAGGCCTAAATACAAGAAATAAAAAAACTTGAGAAAGATTAATAATGAAAAAACATTGACCTTCAAGAAAGGAAGATACTTCAAAATAAGTACTCCAAACTCGTCAGAATTGAAGAGACACATAACAAATAGTTGAGGTTTACATTGTTAGCACAACAACTTGCATATAGATCATGAGGAGCCTTTGGTTGGATAAACACGCGAACCGTAACATCACTTTTTGCACTCAAATAAGTTTGTGCCCAGGGATTTTCCTTGTTGATATGTTGTACAGGATGTGCAAGACTAAAATAACAAACAATAAATAATGAACTTGGAACCACCCTTAAAAAATGGGGAAAGTGGGAAAAGGGTTCCATTGAATAATGTTGTAAACACCAATGCCGTCGATGCGCCAAACTATCACCAAGTTTGAATGAGTGCAACGGAAACAGCCTATGTCCCATAATGTTGGAGTGCAAAGAGGGACACCAAGATCACATAGGGAATTACAAAAATGATCCCTATCAAACTATTTCTAGTGAGCCCCTGAACAAATCCAAAGATAACAATCCATTTCCTACTCTAAAACCAAGGTTTTAACTGTTAGGGGTGAAATAAAAAAAGGATGGAGTTGAACATTAGTCAACATACATTATGTTGATAGAAACCCTGAGCAACACTATATGCTATAGTTCCCTCTCTGGAAACCTCACACACTATGCATGAATACATATACGACCTTACAACTAAACAACAAATATAACAAAATGTAGATCCAAACCACTACAACTCCTATTCTACTTATTTTTACTGTTATACTTGCAGCGCCAAAACCATCCTTGCACTCTGGACTCACCATACAAAATAGTTGAGATTATGTTTTTTTAAATATGATTTTTGAAACACAAATATGCTTTTCTAGCCATATAAATTTTCATTTTCGAAAGATCAAGGATAATTTGCGTGTGTTTATTACGGTTAAGACGCTCCCAAAATTGACAAAATGGTTGCCATGATGCCCAAAATGAACCACCAGCTATGCCCACACAATGTAAATTATCTTACAAATAACCAACCCAAAAACAAATCAATTCTTACCAGAAATTGCAGGCATGAGCAAACCGTAGTCAATAACCATGGACATTATGTGCCACACAAGGGCAAAAAACCAACGTGGAACTTTGGAAAACCTTGGTAGTTGAGCAAAAAACTTATATTTGTATCTACACAACAATGAGGCTAAAAGACTTATATTTGTGTGTCTACACAACAACAAATACAAAGAAAAAGTCCCACTTGTACACCACAACCTATCCAAATAGATTTAAAGCCCATTTAATGTGCCATTACCAAAATCTACTTTGACACAAATGTATCATCTCTTCACAACAACCCCAATTTTCCACATCAATAAGTTATAATTATAGTACACATCTTCTACAAACAAGAGACCCCCATTCCTAACCAAATTCAGCTGTCCACCAAATACTTTTAGCCAACAACTAATTTTTCTTGAAAGTTTTCGAAATAAAGATTTTCCAAAAAACAGCCAAGTTTGTTTTTTGATAAATTTAACATCAATAATATTATAAACAACAGATATGCTACAAAAGTAGTACCATTCCAACATTTAGCAAGTGATATCTGAGCATTAAAAAATAACCAAGCAGACCACATCCTTACAAATTAAGGAAGCCTTTGTATCTTGTGGCAATCGCCTTAGAAACACCTCTAAGACAGTATATGTATGGACAACAAAGTCCAACGTTGTTTTTAAGAGAAAAAGAAAATGTCCTTAGAAGACATCTCTAAGAGCACATCTAAGGGAACTGCAAAGCCATTAAACACATAATCACATCCGACTCTTGGCATACAAAACAAACAAATGCTCCCAACACACCGCCAAATGCATAAGAGTTGGGCAAGGAAATTAGGGGGTGAGGAAAGTATGGCCATAGTCACAAAAGAGAACAATATCTATATTATTAACAAGTTTGCAAATGTTTAGCAGGAGTAATAAATAATAATAGAAAATCCCATCTTTTTCATTCAATATATAGATATATCTCCTCTTTTTTTCAAAGACAAAAAAGTGAAAATGTGTTGAAATGCATCTGAGCCTGTGAAATACTGAAATGGACACTCATTAGGATTCATATCCAATACAAAAAGGGAATTTTCTAGATTCAAGCCACATAAAAAACTTCAGATCCCCTTGAGAGAAAATGATAAAATCTATCAATGTAACTCTAGGTAAAATAAAAAAATAAACCGAATCGTGAAATAACTCACAACATGAATACACTTCAACAGATCTAAATCTCATTTAATGTGAGATTATAAAAAATCACTTGGTTTGATTTTTTAAATCTAAATTTATCAGACCTGTAAATGGTAAAGTAACTTTGAATCTGCCAAGAAAAATTCCACTTCTTATCCTATGGTAGACCAAACAATAATGACCAACAACAAACCTCAATTTTGATCCTAGTCCAGTTGTGTTCACCTGGGGTATGTTTACGGCCTATTCTTAGCCAAGTGGTTAATCTTGCACCACTAAAAGGTTCTATAAATTCCTAATAGCAAACATGAGCTTCGACAATAATCCATATCTCTGAGTTTGAACTGGGCTGCGATTTTTACTCCAACCCAGTTCATCCAGAAGCTCTTATCATTATTAATTTTTTCAGCACTTCACAATACTAATAGTAAATTCCATGAACATTTTCAAGCGTCAACAACCAATAATTGTTTAAAGCAAAAACATTTACAGACAACTATGTAAAAAGAAATGAAACCATCAATCTTTTGGATCTCCTCCGAAGCTCATCATCAGAATGTCTTAAAATTCAGTGTGTTATTCTCCTTGTAATTATGTTAAAGACACCTGTTACAACTATTAATCTTAAAAAACATATTATATTAAACACAACTATTTTTGCAATTTTTTAAAAATATTATATTAAGTAGAAAACTATTTTTGCAATTTTTTTTAAAGGAAAAAAACTTTGGATGAAATGAATATGACGCATGTCATTTTTAAACCAATTATTTCACTCCAATGATATGCTTTGCTCGTTGTTCATGGTTCTAAATCGGTGGCTATCCTTGGAATAAATCCATTACGCCTACGCAGCTAAAATAAATTTTGACGTTTTTAGAAAATAAACTCTTTCAAAATCTATGTCTGCCACGATTATTTACCTATACTGATCAAAACACAAAGCGCAAAGCGTTCTTCCCTCATAACTTCGTATCCTCATTGTCTTTCTATATCTGAAATGTCGAGGTGATTAAAATAATTCAGAAAAAACAATGTAAGCAAATTTGTTACACGATGTATTACAGTAAACAATGCCAAAATACAATCTACATTGAAGCATTTTTCATTTCAATAAATACCATTGCCAGTTTCCAGCCTCCATGACACAGAATATTCCATGTGAATAAACGCCTCTTGGCTCACAATATCCGAGGGAATGGCCACAGCATCTTCAAACCCTACGAATTGTCTAAAATCCACAAAATCGTCCTCAAAATTCCAGTTCTCAACAAAGCCCTTGCGCTCTGCATTCTCGGAAAAAACCAGAAGAGAAGCAACGCATCCGTTCTTTACAGAAGAAGAAGCATGTTGGCCATCTGAATTGAGAAGAAGGATAGGCGATAATCCGATCTCATCATCCAAGGCTTACAATCAGTTGTATTGATTTTGCAACATCCGCTTCTAAGAACATGTGCCACATGCACTATAGCCTTTGCCAGGTGCACTGTAACCCTTGCAACGCATTTTTTGAGGTGGATGACAATGCGCCAATAACCTTTTGCTCCACATTATCCTCCTGGCTTCGTCGTTCGATTTCAACGACGATGCAGTAGCCAAAGATACCCGTCCGATGTGTGAAAGGTGTCAGATAGAGCAGGTCTAGTCCCACTACAAGAACGCCTTACGACGTAATAATAGGTGATTAAATTTAATATGGTTATTCCAATTTCTCAACACTGTAACTTTCACAATTATTCTCATTGAAGTTCCTACTTGTGCTACCTCACCTCTCAAACATAATGATGAGAATTGTTTTGAATAGGCACAAGGTTTGCATCTCAATAATATCATAAGCATAACAGAGCAGGTCGAAGTGAACATTCTGAGTTGTCAGTGATGTAAGCGAAAAATATGTACAACTACATGAGAGCACACGTTGGGTTTCTCTTGCTTCTCTTCATTTGCAAGAAGACTACATAGCTTTGACGAAACGCATGCTGTGGACCCCACCATTTAGCCACTGTTTGCACAAAGTCTACTTCTTCTGTGTCCAAACAACAATACCAATGTGAGCAGAGGAGCATTTATGCATTCAACTAGCAATTGCTTCGATAAAGTTTGATTCATTCTCCGAATTTATCTATCTAAATCTCTCTAAAGATTTTTCATCAAATTGCAGTAACGTTGCAGTGAACAACTGACACAAGAAATGTGCGCAATAGACAAGGGAAAATCGCTGTGGCATGCTGCTTTGACTAAATGAATAGGTAAGACCTGCATCAGTTACTGTAAGGTATTTACAAAGTGTGTATTGTTTGTTAAGGTATTACATCTAGTTATATAGGCAAACAATAACAGTGTGTATATTCCAATGCATTGAATGTCATTATTTCTTTTAACTTTATGTAGGGGTGGCGAGTGATGTAAGCAGTAGGTGAAGAGGATGTAAAATTTGATATAAATGCAGTATGGGAAGACATACCAAAAGGTAAATGCCCAAAACTAAAATATTTGTTGTTACCGACAGAAATAAAAATTAGAAATTAAAAAATCTGTAAACAAGAAAGAAAGAAAGAAAGAAAGAAAACTTTTAACATCCACGGGGCTAAAAATAGCCTATGAGACAGTAAAACCACTTTCTTTAGAATTCACCAATTCGGATCTTCTTTTGTTAATCTTGATGATGAAGTCTCCCATACCAGTTATCCACTCCTCATCAAACAAAACCTGTAATGACAAAGTCTTGAAATTGATTACATATCTGGAAGGAATGTCATTATAGGCACTGCAATCTATGATAAAGTGTTTTTCTGATTCCACTGCCCCATCTGAACAAAAGACACAAAGTCTTTTTTCCCATTTTTTTAAGCCTTTTCCATGTACTTGTTTCACATGTAAGCTGGTGGGAGTTTGTTCTTAGTTGAGCTATGAGAATCTTAGCTCTCCACGAAACGAGGGCTCCAATTTATGCCTTTTATTGATGGTCACAAGTGTAGTTAAATTCTTCATGTAATATCTCTTTTTTCTGCCTCTATTATCCCACGTAGTTTTGCGGACCTTATCGATGACAAATGCTTGTATTTCTTTATTGCCTTGAGGCCATGTTTTCCATTCAATATTCCATTTCTTCATCCACTTGATATTTTGATTCATCCATGACCTCTTCCTCCTGCATAATGGCTCTTTGAAGACAATGTTGGGCCACCTGTTTGTTGTCATCTGTTCAATTTTGTTGAGGTATCTTAGAAGTCAAATTATAGCAATGGCTTCAATTGGAATTGCACCTGTTTCAACTAAAAGAATCTCATAAGGGACCGAAAGTTTTAACTTAAATTTGCTGGTAATCATATGCTTTTGAATTCTCTCAATTTGCTTCCATTTTGATAATGGTATGTTGTTGGCCCATATTTGACACCCATAAAGTACAATAGGAGTAACTAATATTTCAAAAAGGGTTTGAGTAGTTTTCCAATCCTATAATTCTGCTTCTCTGCAATAGTTTTGTAAAGCATAAAGGGCTTTCCACCTTCCTGTCGTTCTCTTTTTTCTGCAAGTCTCCCAAGTAAGTTTATTGTTGAAGTCAATCCCCAAATATTTGTAGTCGGTTACTTCTTCTAGAATACTACCATCAAAGAAAAATGGTGGCTGTTGATTTCTTTTCCTTCTATTGCTAAAGATCATAATCTTGGTCTTGTTGATATTAACTTGCATACCTACTTTTTTGCAAAAGGCTTCAAGTGCGAAACAATGTTTTTGTAATCCTTGAGTAGACGTAGCAATCAACATATAGAATAAGCCTTATAAAATATTTAACAATTCTTCAATTTGGTCTATATATAAACCAAAGAGTACGGGTGATAGAGGACATCCCTGCTTAACACCAATGTCGCTCCTAAAGCTCTCTGAAATGCTTATTTGGGTTCTGATTTTAATGCGCACCTTTTCATACAGTCTATGAGCTGCTACTCTAAACTGCAATGGAATACCAAGCTCTTGCATTCTGCACCATAACATATCCCTAGGGACCGTGTCAAAAGCTTTCTTGAAGTCAAAAAAACAACAAAAAACTTCTTTCTTTTCCTCCCACACTTTTTCAATGATATGTCTTAGAGTAATACCATGATCTAAGGTGGAGTGCTTAGGTCTGAAACTAGCTTGCCCTTTTGCTCTCATCTCATTGTCTTCTACCCACTTGCTGATTTTGTGTTCAACCATGCTACCAACTTTGCAAATAAGAGATTGATCATGATGGTCCTGTAATTGGTTGGGTTGTCAACATTCCGCTCTTAAAAAGAGGTACTACCATACTAGTGGTCCAATCATTTGAGAAACCACACGGAATGATGTTGAATATATTCAAAATGTGAGGAGCAAGAATATCTGATCCCCATTTTAGGTATTTTTCCTGTAGCTCATCTAAATCCTTGGCCTTACCTGCACATAACTTTTAGATACATGTTTTGACCTCTTGTAACATGAATAGACTTGTTGTTGTGTACACTAGAGGTGGAGCCTTAACAAATATGGCTGAAAAGAGGGAGAGATGCATGTCTATGATGTGGCATATTAGAAAATATACCGGAAAGAGTCCTTGTTATCCCAAATTCACCTCCCTGGAAAATTTGGTCAAAACGAGCCCTACACATGAAGAAAACATGAAGGGAAATGATTCAGACTCACGAGCACGAGTTCCAAAACCAGGCAAAGGAAAACAGAGGCCCAAAAGAGTCAAATCTGACCTTGTACAGGAAGAATGAGAAGAAACGGCTCTGTTAAGGTGTTTCCATGTTTTAACCTATTTTAAAGGCTACAGGTGGGCTCGTAAATAGAATAGCATGGTCAAAGAAGGAGGAGACAGTTTCGAAGAGGCTAGATGCAAGAAATAGAAGAAATAGTGAAGTTTTGAAGTTTTTGGGCTCGAAAACAGTTCAGGAAAGGGCCTCAAAAATTGGCTAAGTATAGAAGTGCAAGCGGAGAGAGCCACGTGTCCTAACGGCGCTTCTCCAAAGATGAATTCAAAAAAGGAAGGCTCAAACAAGCGTCACATCTCTACGTGTCCTAGGCCGAAATGAAGACAAGGTCAAATGGTTGAACAGAGTCAAAGGCGGACGGAGCGGGCCTTAAAATTGACTAAATATAAAAGTGCAAGCGGAGAGTGCCAAGTGTCAGCCTGGCGCATTTCAAAGAGTTGGTCCAAGGGCGGAGACTCGAATGAGCACGAGCTCGCCACGTAGCCCAGAGTCTAAAGAGATAAGAGGGACCGTTGAAAATTCCACGGACCTGTGGAGGCTGCCAAGTGTCCAAGCGGCGCTGATTCAATGATTAAATAGATAAAGGTTTTCAGGTGAGCGCGGTGCCACCACATGTCCCATATTAAAGAAGGGGCCCATTTATACGGACTCGATACAAACTTCAAAGGGGCATATCTTTCGACTCAAGGCTCGAAATATTGCAAATCTAACACCATTGGAAATGTCTCAATGTCCTCTACACCATGGAAGGATTAAAAAATCATTTTTGCAGGCCCTGGTAGGTAAAAAATGAAGAAAAGTCTTAGAGGCCATTAATGCAGAATCCAATCTCTTCACCTACCAGATCTTTTAGGAACCAAAAGCGACATATTGTGGGTGGATTTGCAGAAAGCATTGATTTTTCAATGGTTGAGCTTTTGAAATGGGATTCATTGCATATCTCAGAGTGGTTGGAGCAGGATTCGATTCTTTCCTTCTTCTCTCTCCCATTCTTCTATATGTTGTAACAGAGGGGCGCAAAAAAGGTTGTTGTTCATTCTTCTTCCCAGTGCCCCTCTCTTTTTCTTCTCCAGGGTCGAATGTGGAGTTTAAGCCTCCTCCCTTAGCTTTGTAATGGCATTTTCTTGCCTCTTTCCAGTTAATGGTGTACTGTGTGAACTCCTGGAATAAAATCTGTTTTCGTGATGCGTATTGTCCATCCTTTGCTCATTTTTGTTCTCTTCTTGCCTCTCACCATTGCAGGGTATACTCTGCATATCTCTTATGTCCATTGTAGGTTTTTGGGAGCTGTGTTTAAGGGGTTTGAAATGGTGTTCTGTGAGAACTTTATCCTTGGTCTGTGATGCATCTGTCCATCCTCTCCATTGCTCACCTCTCTCCATTTCAGGTAGTTGGGTTTGTGATCAGCAGTTCCCTTTTCTTGGTGCTATCACCTCTGTAGTGTAGGATTTCTTTATTTTCATGCTCTCTCTCTCTCCTTGGTCCCTTGGAATTGTTAGATTAGGAGTAGATAGTTGCATTTCTTTCCTTAGAAGTAGTTTAGTGCTAGGATTAGGAAGAGGAACCAACTTTCTCTGGAGGATCATTTCCATTTGCAAGTCCCACAGCTTGGGGAATGATCCAATGTTATGCAAATCACACCAAATGAACCTGCCTTAGAAAAGCAGATCTATAACTCATTTGGGGGTGCTGTGATTTCGCACTAACAATTTTGGCACACCCGGTGGGACAGGTCTGAAGCACCTTACCACTTCACTTCATCAGGTTCGATGTGCTCTTGATGAAGGTTTCAGCGTTTGGAAGCAATTTCAAGCACATCTGGCGACTTCATCTGGTCAATAACCCATCGTCTGAGTTGCAAACCTGTTCTTTCCATCCATTTCCACTCATTTTCATCCATTTTCTTCTTCCATCTCTTTCATTTTTTCCCATCCCATGAAGTTGAGCAATCATGACTTCATTCCCTCCATGGAACTCACACTTGCAGCAACAACAGTACGTTCCACCTCCAATGCTTTTCACAACTCCTCCAAATCAACATTATAAGCAGATTCAAAATCACTATACCTATCCACAACAGCAATGCCAAAACCAGTTTGGCCATGAAGCTTATCAGGAACAGGGATATGTATATAATGACAACAACCAAATGAAAGATGCTGGTCTGTTGGAGAAGATCCAAAAAATGGAGGTTGGCATGGTCCAGTCAAGAGCTATAACACAAATGAAGGTGTTCAAGATTGGTTTCAGGGCACCTTGTCTATGGGAAGGCCCTTTTCCAAGGCACTACAACCCTCAAGAGAAGCTTGACTTCATGGTGCACCCATCCCTATCTCTGCGTACCAATACTGATACTTGTACCCATCTCTTGGTAACTACGTAAATATGTGATTTAAGTTGAAGTAGGGAGCCCATCCTGATTGTTGGGTGTGTGTGTGAGACTGAGAATATAGTTAAAAAAAAGAAAGTAATGGAGGACAACTTTGATGAAGATAAATAGAAAAATTTACTTGGACTACTGTTTTTTTTTTTTTGGCAATTGATGTCTAAGATGGCATAACTCCACTGGCTGGATGGTTTGAGAGTTGAGAAGGAATCTTCTCAAGAAAAGAAACTCTACTAATGTAATAATTGGAAGTAAAAGAATTAGGATCCATGTACATAAAAACTATTGTTGATAGGTTCATAAAAGATTACAGATAAGGCCATGGCTGAATATTAGGCAACCCATCTCTCTAGGATTCTTCCCGTCCCTCTAGGATTCTTCCAAACTCTCACTGAATAATAACAAAATAGTACCAATCATCATTTGTTCACAACTAAAGGAATTGATGAAAATGGTATCCAATGGATGTTGAATGGACTTTGCAAGGCAAACAGCAAAATTTAGTGAGGAAACTATTCCTATAGACTTCCTTCAAATGGTATCTCCCTCAGAGAGTAACAGAAAAAGAATGTCAACATGATTGCTAAGGAGCTCAAGAATGAAATGTATTACCAACTCAAAAGGAGGTTGATGGTATGCAATGGGATTTGGTATATCGTGTTGATTATCTCCCAACAATTCTTATATGTCAAGATTAAGTGGCAAGACTTGAGAGAACCAATGCACCAAGCCTATTCCACCCCCGTTTGAGATCATTATAGCTATGCATCTATCAATAGTTGACAATAGTTTCCATTGTGTGGGAATAACAGGTGAAGTTTTTGGTTAGATAATGTGATTTTTGTACCAACCATATTTATCCAACAGTTCAAGTACAATTGATATACTTGAAGCATGGTGCAGATATGGTTTTTTGGGTGGAATGTGTGTCATCAACCCATAGGTTTTTATCTTTTTTGATATTGTCTCTACCAGAATGTGAGATATTCCACCCTCCATTTATGTTTATACTTATAGAGGGTACATTTGTTGGATTTTTTTACTGGTTCATCAATGTGGGGAGCACCCCGATTTCTAGACCACAAATCTAAATAGTAAATAACAAATTTCAATGGTAAAACAAATAAATTTGACTTAGTAGCACTCGGAATAGATACAACATGAGGTTTTTATCTTATACAAATTCTCTTTCAACTGTGAATAACATATGAATAATAAAGGATCAACAGACATTGCTGTCCGTCATTAGTAATACATTTTCACAAATCATGTAGCAAGAAGTGTTCTTTCTGAGAAAGGTTCTTCTTTGTCAACAGATGCAGCAGTTTTGTACCTGTAGCAGCTGGCTAAGACTATGAACATACCCAGGTTGAGTAAACTCAAAGAAGCTAGAAGCCAATAAAAGTAATCTAAATGAGCTTTGTTCACGTTGTTTGCAAACCAGCATTGCTCCTTGCTTCTGCAACTAAGCTTGTCAATGACTGAAATTAGAATACTGCTCAGGAAACTACCAACTCCTAAAACACTCAAATAGACAGCAATACCTAAGCTTTTCATTGTGTCTGGCATCTGATCATAAAAGTATTCTTGCATTCCTACCATTGTAAACACATCAGCGATGCCGAAAAGCACATACTGTGGAAGAAGCCAAAAAATGCTCAATGGAATTGTTGCATGGGGCATGTCTACCAATCCATTTTCCTTTGCTGCCTTGACCCTTTTCATTTCTATCACTGCAGCAACAATCATTGAAATTGCAGAAACAAACATACCTGTGCCTATCCTTTGGAGCAATGTTATGCCCCTCGCATTCCCTGTCAACTTTCTTGCAGTTGGAACAAAGATGCGGTCATAGACTGGGACCAATAATACAATAGATATATCAATAAAAGCTTGCAGACTGGCAGGAGGGATCTCAAAATGTGGACCCATTTTTCTATCCATTGTGCTGCCCTGTTTTGTGAAAAATGTTGAGGACTGCGCAAAGACGACACCGAACATCAAACATGCCATCCAAATTGGTGACATACCTATAAGAAGTTTCACCTCTTCAACTTGTTGGACTGTGCAAAGTCTCCAATTACGTGTTCCTTTGTAGTCAAAGTCTAATTCTTCTTCAAACCGTTGCTTTGTCAAGAAACCTGAAAAACCAAGATGAGGACCTTCATCAATAAATTCCTCTATATTAGAAAGGGCTAAAATGAAATACAAATGAGGACCTCAATATTTTAGACTAGTAGTATTCCCAGTTATTTTTGTTAAAAGTTTCTAGAAAACATGTCCCAAGAGAATGCAATGCATTCAAGGACTTCCTTTGGCTTGGATGCGATGTTCAAGGACTTGCATCCAACCTCACCCCTTTTGATTTTCATGCCATTCAGGTAAGGCAGACCTGAGCTGTGAACATAAAGTTGGTGAACATCTTGAAAACTCCTTGAGTCTCATCAGTAAACCAACGACCTTTTGGTCCATTCCCCCGGTTTGAAAACACAAAACCATATGCTAATGCAATTGCTTGGGTTTTAACTTTGAAATAGCGTTGTGCTTGAATATAACATCACTATATATAAATCAATTATACCATAGAGTGCCTACCTGAACCGATTCGTTTGCAAAAGATGTCTTCTTGACCCTGTCTTCAGAACCTCTTGTTCTCGAACAGCAGCTATTTTTTTTGGTTCTCGGCAAGGAATGGGGGCATTCCTCTTAAAATATGCAGCAACAAAGACATGGATGATTCGAGTGAGAGGGCTTCCACTGGGCAGCTTGTGTCGGTAAAATCTAGTCCCAAACAAGAACACAAGGATTGTCATTGCCATGGTAGCAGCAGGAATGCCGAATCCCACACCCCATCCAACATTTGTCTTGGATATACATGAGCACAGTGACCCCTGCAAGGGTCCCCAAGCAAATACCAAAATACCACCAGTTAAAGAATGAACTCTTATGCTTCTTCTCTTTTGGGTCCCCCTCATCATACTGGTCTGCACCAAAGGCCTGTAAGCAGGGCTTGTGACCTCCTTGCCCCAAAGCAACCAAATAAAGTGAGAAGAAAAAAAACACAACCTTGGAATGTGATGCTCTGGAGCAAGCTTCTGAAGTACCCTTACATGGCGAGGGTTTGAGACTCTTGAGAGAGGCTGATAAAGTTACCAAGATTAACCCCTGTCACATTCCAATGTATGCTATGTTACTTGGATACCATGCATATGATTAAAACACAGGAAAATTTTATCAGCTATTTTCAGATTAAAATGGACGTTTAATTCAATTCCTGACATTTGCACGAACTGAGAGGATATGATGCTCATTTTCTTTATTTACAAGAACTCATAAATTTGTAGATATGTGATCTTAACCAAAATACCAAACTGGGGTTTTCATCAAGGTACCCACTTTCCTTGTTATTTATTCACATATGCAGATATGGGTGCTGAACCAAAGGATCATGCTGGTTTTTTTTAGCAAGGTACCCCCCTCACTTGTTATTGATTCATACATGCAGCAGATATGGGCTCTAAATCAAAAGACCTGGTGGGAATCTTCAGCGAGGTACCCCACTTGTTATTTATTCACACACAGCAGATACAGATACTTAACCAAAAGACTGACCCGGGTCTTCAGCCAGGGTATCCACATGTGATATATTCATACCCTCATCACATATGAGTTTTTAACCAAAAGACTAAACTGAGCTCTTCGGTAAGGAAATCACTTTAAATGTTATTTGTTCACATGGGTACCAATAGACTACTAGAGTTTAAATCATATGGACTCACAGATAGCAGAAAGCAAGCAAGGAGACTACTGCCAAAACTGATACTTTACACTCTTTATTAAAGTGGTTCAAATAGATGTACAATGATGAGGATTTGTGCTGGCTCGATAATGGCAAGCAAATGTAAGAACCAAAAAGTCAATTGGACAAATATTTACAAATGTAAGTCTCGTTGGAAAAAATCACCAATAATTGACGAGAATAGAACTCCTTGTGAAACACCAAAAGGCAATCTTCAGCAAGGTACCCACTTTTCACAGTGGACTTTAAGAACACAATTTTCTAAACACATAACTAGCTATTATTTGAATTTTTTTCTAGAATCTTTGTAAGTTATTGTGTTCCTGTTGGTTGGTGTGTTTTCATCCTCCTATTTTGTACTAAAACTGCTTAGCCCTGCTTGTGTGCTTTGTGGGTCTCCTTCTAATTACAAATTTACAACTTACAAACTTGCATTAAAATATAGTGGCATATCCCTGGTTAAGGATTTCATTCCAAATTACCATTTATCTATCAATCATATTTCAAAGGATTTTATAAAGGAAAAGAATACTGACTAGCAAATAGACGAGCGAAGAAACAGAATGGTCCAGTACCGACCCAAATATGAATCGGCAACAAATGCCTCCCAAAAAGGGTAGCATGGATGCCCACCCCTGACCATATGTTCACATTACTTGCAGCAGTGGCAGTGCTTTCATGCAAAGCAGTTGTGAGATAAGTTACCAAATTTGACAGTATGCCAGCATAAGCAAACCTCTCTGCAATCTCAACGCCTGCGATTAACACACATACATAATTAATATCAAGGCTAACATAGATGTGCAATAAAAAAACATCAAAAGATAAAAGCTACGAAAGCAAAGAAGGTAAGGGTTGCTTGTTTAGGAGAACAATCCACAGTCCCTCCCATTAGAGGACTGGTAGCTTAGGGATGGAGCATCCCTGCGCCAAATGGAAGTTCCTAAGTTTGAGTCCTAGCTGGTCCATGGATTTTTAACAGCTTGAAAGAAGCTTTTATAAAACATCAAAACAAAAATCTCCAAAATTAAAGAAGAAAACGGTTAATTGTACATAAAAAATTCAGAAGGGTAGAAGAAAGAAGTAGTTTGTGTTCGAAAAACAATCAACATTCTTGACCATTAAAGGATGAGTAGCTCAGTAATAGAGAACGGCACCAAATGGGAGATATGAAGTTTGAGTCCTTGTGTCCTAATTGGTCTATAGAAAGGAAAATTTATTGGATAGCTTTGGGGAAAAAACTCCAACACAGCCATAAACACAAAAGGGTTACCGTCGAATTTCATGATGGTTTATCTTGCCATACACCAAGCCACCTGTATATGTTGAGGGCCAGGTTTTATCTCGAAGACATTTTGACGGATTCTCCTAGTCATGACAGCTTAGCTAAAAGAGACTCTAATTTAGTTGTACACTTACTCAGCATATTTAAATCTACTACTTAGGTCAAGACCGAGGTTAACCCATATTTCCAATTAAAAAAGAAAATGTTTCCTTTCTGAAATACATGTATAGAAACACAAGAAGTTTCTTTACTGAGTTTAAGGCCTAACTTCTATACCCCTCTTCAAAGGATCAATTAAAGTGGATATAACACAGTTGTCTGAAACACAGACATGAAAAAATGAAACATCATCGTATTCCTGCTACAAAAAATTGAATATATCCACGACAGGAAAGGACTTGGACTTGTATAGTGTTATCCGAAACGTTGATATAATCAATTTTCTATTACAAGTTTTCCAGAACCACTCTCCACTGTCTAGCTTGAGAACAATAACAAAAGAGATTACAAAGTGTGACCCAAAACATGGATGTAATCAATTTCCTATCAGTTTATCCCGAAACATGCTTTCTATTAGCGATAGACTGTCGAAACTTGAAACAGCAGTAGAAGAGAGGACATTTATACATACCAATTATAAGAAGGGATGCTTTCCATGTTCCAGTGTGAGCTCTGATAACAGCGTGCCCATGAAGATCCACCGATCCATCTTCAACAAAATCACTGGATGAGCGAAGCTCCTCCATTGTTTTGGCTTGCTTCTATTAATCACTCGATGCGATCCAAACTTCCTTTACGAAAAGCATTTTGTAGAATTCTTGACTTGTAGATGGAATAATTGAATTGGGCATCTTGTAATTCGGGTTTGAGGGATTTCTTCTCTTGCAATAGGAAATTTGGCAAAGTTTTCCTGTCATTGATGTAACTAGATGGACGGTTTTTAGAGGCAGTCAATGTGGAAAAAATTGTGTGGATGCGCATGGACGGAAAAGCATTGTGTGCATGCACGTGGACGGAAAGGAAAAATAACTCAAAATATTAAGTAAATTTGGTAACAAGTTTTGTGTATGTATTTTTTTTTTTTTTTTTTCTCAATTTTTTGAATAGGGTTAAAGTTTGAGGGTTTTGGGAGGACCCACACCTTGGTGCAACAAGCCCTCAAGGTTAAATAGAACATTTAAGCATAACAGAGAAGAAAACTCCAACATCAAAGGGGGAAAGAAGGAGAGAAGAAGAAGTCCAAGAGAGGAACACAACAAGCAGAAGCGTCCAAAGCCCAAGTTACAACTAGATTACCAAGAAGAGTCGCATACATGGGATCTTAGATGCATAGAAAAAGGGATTTTTTTTACGTTTAACGACTGTCCATTCGTCACTGCTATTAGGATATGTGGTTTCATCTGAGGGAGTTGGAGACTTTAAGGAATCCAAGACACCGTCAGTGGAATTATCAATAGTGAAACTGGTTTGGGCGCATTTCGTATCTACAGCTGGAATCAATGTTAGCTCATGATCCACCTTAACAACTCCAACAACTAAAGGTTTAGCCGAAGGGATTGGACTGGAAATCTTGTCTTCACTGACCAAAGTATGAGCAGCTGACACAGTTTCCTCATCAACAAAAAGAAGATTTTGGTGGGCATCTTTCCACCAAGAGACCTTATCGATTTTGGATTTTTGCTTGATTGAGTGACAAGCTGCAACTAGATGCCCAATGTTGAAACATTTTTTGCATCTAAAGGGCAGTCCTTCATAATCAAGCGGTTGAGACCAAACCCTATCTTGCACTTTGAGATCGATAGAAGCAGGAAGATCAATTGAAGTATCTAGATCCACCAATATCCTCGCGTAGGTGGTATGAGAGAAGGTATCTGTATTTGAATCAATGGATAAAAAAGAACCCAATGCATCACCAATAGCAGCTAAACTGTCATTTCCCCAAAATTGTAAAGGAAGATGGGGCAAACGGATCCAAACCGGCTTAACATTGAAAGAGGCAGAGAGAGGATTAAAAGTCGGGAACCAGGGTTTCATCAGTAAATGATGATTCTGCAGTTCCCAGAGCTTAGAAAGAACAATATTTCTAGCGTCGTCATAGCTAAAGGCCACATGAAAAACCCCTTGCACTGGATAAATATCAT